>OZ018325.1:184653617-185253617 GCA_963969495.1 Ceratothoa steindachneri
TTATATCTTTTTTCTCTTCTATTCCTATTCTGATTCTTCTTTATATAGGCTCGAAATACAGAGGATGTGGCCAGAGGGACCTGCGTCCATATTCGGAGTCTCAACTCTCCACCCTATGAGCGGAGCTAAGCTCCCTGTACACTGTGTCTACACTTTTGGATCAAATGTTTATTTGTGTCATTTGAGAATGCAGCGAGTTAAGAATGGACTCGCCAAGCTTCACTAGTCAGGATAAAGTGAAAGGGATGTCGTGAATGCCGTCTGCATTAAGCCGCCCATTTTCAACGAAGCAGCAGTCTTAAGTTGCTTCCAAATAGTGGAGGTCCAATTTTACATCTCCGGCATAAAGAAGGAGGAAGCTCCGTTCTTTCCTATTTTGGCCTCATTAACAACCGAGACTGTTAATCGTCTTCCAGCGGACATTTTTTAAGGCCGTTACTGGAATAGCTTAAAGGAGGAAGTAATTGTTTTTTTACGAGAGGAATAAGTCCGAGCTTTTTGAGAAGCTGACCAAATCCTCCTCCTTCACCGGCCGACCTTCAATTAACTTAGAAGAGTTACGGAGAACAGCTATTCAGGTAGGAGTGGGTGAAGAGCTAGTACGTCACAAATATATCCTATCATTGCCACCTAATCTCGCTCCAATTATCGCCACTTAAAATGAACTGAGTCTAGCACAAATAGGGAAACTTGTGGATGAACTTGTAACATTCAACCGAACGCACTGCCATAATATAAATACATATGGTGAATCGAGAGAACACAGTGCCGTTTTAAACGTATTTATCTCCTATAACAGTGCAAATTATAGTGATGCACGATCAGTAACCAAATATAATGACAAAGTGCATAATCCACCAAGGGATTGCTTCCCTTCCATAAAGCCCCCAAACCTGTCGTGTGTCGCTCGCATAGAGTAGCGTAGCTAAGGGGGTGGCGGTCCGCTCCGGGCGGCACTTTGACGTTAATCATTCTCTCACAGTTGTCAGTTTTACGTTAGTCCTAGATATGTGCAGACACCTCACAGTGCATTTAAAATATTGTTTACGCACGTTACACAAGTTATTCTATTATTGTTATTTACGCAGCTTGTGATAATTTTAAAGACAACAGCAAGGCCTGTACAGTTTGAAGTTACTAGGCCTATAGGCCCGATAATCACTCTTACTCAGTGATTTTGAAACTTGTTGCAGAGGTGAGAATGTATGAGCAATGAAAAATTTAACTTTATTATAAATACAATTGTATGAATTAAACTCATAATAGATTAGTTAGACTATGATTTAGTATGCATGCATATGTTTTCTACACTTCTCAATTTTCTCTAAGCAAATAGACCTATATAATTTATTATTGAGCCTAGATTGTCACTTAATGCAGGTGAAAGTTTTGAAACCTCATTTTTTTTCATTTATTTTGTCTTTTACTAATTATAGGGAAGCTGTCTACATGGATCATATACATCATTAAAGTTTGCCTATTACTTCAAGTTTTTTAACATTCACTAATATTTTACTATTCTTTTCCCAGATGAAGCGAGTGCAGGAAAGTGGTACTGCTTTTAGAAAAAAGAGAAAGGCAAGAGAAGAATTAATAAAAAAGCATGAAGAGGCACTATTGAAATACATTAAACCTACAGAAACTACTACTAACATCGACCAAACCACTACTGAAACTGGAGAAGTTTGCGAATCCAAAGCATTATAAGATTCAAAAGATTCAACTACAAGCGATTAGGCAGCTACAAGCAATGTAGAACATGAGCCTCATGAGAAAGTAAATATTCCAGATGTGGACAGAGTGGACTTAAAAGATGTTGGTCTATGGTCAAGCAAGATTAACAATGGCACATGGATCTTACTGGTACGTCAAGGTGATCCAAACTCTAGATTCTATTTTTTGTAAAGTAATCCGTCAAGGTGCATCGACTAAAGGCCAACTAGAAATCTAACACATGTGTTTTTTTATTTTGCCAAATGGTGAAAAAATATTAAGATCATGGATGGTGAACTCCCCTTCTAAGAAAGCTCTTTTACTGCTTTTGTTGCAGTAACACAAGTTTTAATTCCGTGGGTGGATTTAACATATGGTGGAAACAGAATCCCAAAATATCTCAGCATGAATCCAATGCAGCACATATTCAAAATTTCACAAAATCGAAGGAGCTGGAAATTAGGATTGCTCTAGGGGCAACAATAGATGAAAAAGAACAAGTTGTTGAAAATCAAGTTAAAAGGTGAAAGGAAATCCTTTCAAGATTGCTTGATATCATAAGATTACTAACTAAACCAAATTTGCCTTTAAGAGGGCACCAAGATGCAATGAATTGTTAGAGTAAAGAGACTGGTACTGAACCAGAACAAAAAATAGAGAAAACTTGTTAGAATTAGTTAATTTCTTGGCAAAATATGACCCAGCATTACGTGAACATCTTCTAAGAAGCCAGATGGGTACAAGTTCACTACTTCTTATCTGTCACCTACTATTCAAAACGAGTTTATAGAGTGTCGTAGAATGACTCCCGACGATACCATATATATATCACTATTCGTTGAGGGAACTTCCTTAATTATCTTTAGAGTGCGTTTACTGTCTGGTGGCAGATATTATGTATCTTCGATATGCTTAAGAAGTGGAACTGAGCTCAAGGATAATAATATTGCTTTCATTAATAAAATAGAGTTTTATTAATAATAACTATAAACAATACACAAAAACGGAAAATATTGACATAAACAGAATGGAAAGGGTCGTGGAGACTCGGGCTAATCCGAGGATTTAAAGGATTTAAAAAGGTAAAACAAATATCGAGTTAAAGAGATGGGATGGTTCGATAAACCATTTAAAGCACAGGATAGAATTGACAAAAGGGATCAATACTCAAAGGTGACGTTTGGCTTACGTAACTTTGGCACTAGTGGTGCAGTGGAAGGTGGCGCAAAGGAGTTTCGGTCCGCTGGCGAGCTCCAGCCGAAGGGGGGGGGGATAAAAGGATCCTGACGAGGCGTCTTGGGAAGGAGAACCGTTTCTCGACGAACGGCTTGAAGAACAATGGCTGTTCTAGGTTGTTCTCTTCTGAACAAAGGGGGGATGAGAACCATCTCTTGTCTACGGGCTCAAGAACAATGGCTGTTCTAATGTTGTTCTCCTTTGAACAACAGGGGGGGTGAGAACCGTTTCTTGGCGAAGGGCTCAAAACGAACAATGGCTGTTCTAGGTTGTTCTCTTCTGAACAAAGGGGGGATGAGAACCGTCTCTTGTCTACGGGCTCAAGAACAA
Source organism: Ceratothoa steindachneri (assembly GCA_963969495.1). Lineage (NCBI taxonomy): Eukaryota > Metazoa > Arthropoda > Malacostraca > Isopoda > Cymothoidae > Ceratothoa > Ceratothoa steindachneri. Next base: position 184,656,897 of record OZ018325.1, read on the forward strand.
TGGCTGTTCTAATGTTGTTCTCCTCTGAACAACAGGGGGGGGGGGGTGAGAACCGTTTCTTGGCGAAGGGCTCAAAACGAACAATGGCTGTTCTAATGCTGTTCTCCTTGAACAACAGGGGGGGATGAGAACCGTTTCTTGGCGAAGGGCTCAAAACGAACAATGGCTGTTCTAATGCTGTTCTCCTTTGAACAACAGGGGGGGAAGCCTTGGGGACTTGGCGTCGGAAAGGCTCGACCCTTTGGCACTCAAGGAATATTGTCCTCCTTCTGGACAAGTGATGGTGAATCTTGAGGTCGAGGTCCCTTGGCGCACAAAGGGAGAGAGGGTCGTGGTGATGTTTCGCGACGAAAATCTGGATCTCCAATCTGATCTTAGTGGTAAAGTTTCCATATAAATAGCCAGGACATCTCCTTGGCGTGGGGGAAAATGGAGTGGAAGCTTGGAGGGAACGCACAGCCAAGCCGGAGAACAAATGCCTTATCTGCCCATAAGCCTATCTCAATCTGGCGAGGTCGGCGTATGGGGGCGAACGGGGGGACGATAACCTCCTTGATTAAACATTGACATCCGGTAGCTGTGATAAGACTCCAAGCCTCGAATCGAAGATGCACGTGGGCAGCATCGTGGTTTAAAATAATCTGGGATAGGAGTTGAAATTAAACGCAGCCTTAACTCGTTCTATCACATAGAGATTTGGGGAAAAAATGTAAGAAGCAAAATCATTAATCAGGTAAAAGAAGCCAAGTAATTAAGTGTCTTAGAAAAAGTTAACTTGCGCAAAATAAAATACAGTTACCAAGTCCGAGGCTGGTGTGCTACTTGATGATTTGCAGTCATTTCCATTTCTGTGCTTTCTTGGCCTGTGGGAACCTGTCCTCCTAGAAATTAATGACACATCTACCTCCAAATCAAAGGACTTAACTTACAACAATGTGATATAAAACCCGGGGCATTAGAAGATTTTCTGGTTAAGAACAGATAAAGGCTAGTAAACGATGGAGTTATCTATGCCAAAGAAGTTTGTGGTGATCTGGGTATAGTCATAGAGCGTCAGCATAGGAAAATAAAGAAGTGTAGCAGCTCTGCAGATACAATATATATATATATATATATATATATATATATATATATATATATATATATATATAATTAAAAATTTATCTCATTTTGCAATTGGCAACATTTTTAGCAACATTTACACTCACGCACCTAACGCTTCCAAATATTCCGCATGGAAGAGAAAATTTTCACTTGTGTCGCCAGCTCCAAATCAAGGTCAGTTAAATTCTTTGTCCATTTCATCCTTAAGTTTTACAAGCAAAATGACTGTCTAATTCCTTATATTTCCTTTCCAGACTCTCATACATTTCCCCTTTTAACCATCGTGATTTTAATTACATTTCAATTAGTTACAAATACATTTTGATTAGTTACAATTACATTTTAATTTGTTACCTATTTACCATTACATCGTTTCCTATTTACTATTACCCTCGTTACCTATTACCATTACCTTGTTACCTATTTACCATTACCTTGTTACCTACATTTGAGATTTCATCAGCTTCATGAACTTGCTAAGAAATATGTTTTCTTTACTCCTACACATCTTATTGATGATTAGTATGAGTGCCAACTCACTCAAATAGATCATGATGACATTGATAAAGATGAGTTCCTACTTGAAAGAAAAAGACTGCAGCATTTTAGTGCTGTTGTTACTAGTCAAGGTGAAACAAATATGTAGAAAGAAGGCCCCCTGGAGCTTTTGCAGTTTATTTATAAGTATAATCTTGGGAATTCGGTTCCAAATATAGTAGTAATTCTGCGGATTTTCCTCACAATTGCCATCCGTGTTGCTATCTGCGAGAGGAGTTTTTCTAAACTAAAACTAATAAAAAATTACTTAAGGTCTACTATGAGCAACTTGAGGTTGAGAAATCTTGCTATGTTGTTTATAGAGAGACAACTTGAAGAAGAAATAGATTTTGACAATGTTATTTAGGATTATGCTAACAGAAAAGAAAGAAAAGGTTTTTTTTTCTGTAGAAAGAGGTGATAATTTTAAACTGATTAAAATTATTCAAAGAAAGCCATTTATGAGTAATTATTAAATTTTTCCTTTTAAAGGATTTAATTCAATTTTCAATCAATAAAAAAAGCTGATTTTGTCTGAATATATATATATATATATATATATATATATATATATATATATATATATATATATATATATATATATATATATATATATATATGAACTTTAAGGGGTTAATGTGTGCATTGTATTCCATCTGGGAAGTGGCGGCAAAATCACTAGCTACGCCACTAATCGTAATATATACTTTGGCGAAAAGGTGAAATTTTGCAAACCCTGGTGCAGGTGGCCGAAAGGTGAAGGATCCGTGCTTATGCAACCGTCTTCCAGGCCATCTTCACCAGCACCGGCGGTAAACTAAGTGGGCATGCCATTGTAAACGCAGCCGAGTGCATGCCATCTGTTTTCCCTGTCACCGCGAAGGTGTATAATATCAAATGTGAATTCTTAATTGATACAGGGGCAAGTGTTTCGATTATTTTGAGCAGACTAGTGAGATCAGGTGAAGTTCGCGAATCTGACATTAGCATTTCAACAGCTAATGGCGGAAAAATTTATGTCCACGGCGAAATTCATACAGATATAGTGATCCCAAGTCTCCACCGATCACTTAGGTGGTCGTTCGTTGTAGCAATACCACCTCTCCGTTATTATACATTGACTTTTTGAGACATTATGATCTTTTCATAAACTGTGCGCGCGACATGCTAATAGATAATTGAACTAAGCTCGTATCAAAAGTGAAACTCTCTGAAGAACTGGCGGGAGCATAAATAATCGATGACCTGTAACACCTACCGATCCCTTGCAGAGCAATACTAGACAAAAATATGAGGCTTTGTACGCACTCGCACCCGTTCAGCTCTCCCCGTCACCGCCGAATTGAGTAAAGCATACAATTGAGATTGGTAGTGCCCCGGCAACATTCTCACGGCAAGACCTCTTTCGATGGTCAGCTTTGGTGCGAAATAACATCTGGATACGCTCGGCCGTTTGTCTTGCTGGCATGCAGAAGAGCGATCTTCTATCAATTGCACAATTTGTCACACCCTGGAATTAAGTCTTCACTTTGGATCATTAAATCGAGGTATTTCTGGCCGAACATGGATAAGGATATCCGCTCCTTGACAATAGAGTGCCTCCCATGTCAGTCTTCCAAAGTGAATCGTCATACAAAGTCTCCGATTCTCCTCAGCAATACTCCTTCCTCGTGGTTCGAAACGGTACACATCAATAGAGTGGGACCACTCTCACCGTGTACATTGCCTGGATAATCCTACAGCACGCCCGATCGGTACTTGCTGTCATGCATCGACCGAGTAACAAGATGGATCGAAGAGCTACCGATTACGGACATAAGTGCCGCGACGGATGCTTTAGCTTTTTTGGACGGGTGGATTTCCAGATTTGGAATCCCACTTTATGTGGTAACTGTCAGAGGTGCCAACTTCGAATCAAAACTATTCAAAGAGCTGTTTGCTCTCGTTGGTTTCCATTGTCTTCGCACCGCGGCGTACAGACCGTCTACGAACGGGATGGTGGGAAGGGCACACATGACTATGAAGTGCTCAATAATGGCCCGTAAACAAGGTTAGCTAGTGGCACTCCCAATCGTCCTGTTAGGAATTCGCTCTTTGCCAAATGATTCGGGATTCTCATTATTTACGGCAGTCACGGGGACCACATTCTTGTGCCCAAAGCCTCCAGTAGCATCATCTTCATCGAAGACCGATTCCAAATTCATAAAAGAACTGGCATCCACCATGGCACAAGGCGACTTCGCCAAGCATCCTTAGGACGCATGCACTCGCTCCCCAAATCTTTCGTGCCCCATGACCTCTGCGAAGCGACTGATGTGTCGGTCCCAATAAACCGCATAAGAAAACCACTTGAAGCACCCTATGCTGGCCCTTTCCCGGTTATCAAACGCGGCAATAATGTTTGGACTTTGGAATTCCCTGAGGGGAGACGATTACCTCTCTCTTGAGATGGTGGTGGTGCGCCGATCGATCAATACGCCATTGGACGCAGGATGAAGAAAGGAAGACTGCAAGTGCACTTCGCCTCGGAGAATGTCGTACGATATGGCATGACTCAGCATAAATGGGCCCATTTAAATACAGACATGGGCATATGTAAATGTCGACGCCCTGCGTGCTTATTGTGAATACTACCGCTATTAGGAGTACAAGAAGTAATGTTACATGTGCAATACGACTTTCATTATAACTCCGTCCTTCGGAGGGGGAGTACTTGTGGCGATCGAACTAAACTATAAGTAGGTTTTGTGCTGGACTCAATAGGCCCGAAAAACACCTCCACACAGTGGACGCGAATTGGTCCTATTTTATCCAAGTATGCCTCACAAAATGTAATGTAATCGCTCAACATTGTATTAGTTTGTAAATGTACATAAATAGTTGTGTTTAAGCATGAGACCGTGAGCCTCATACGGAGCAAAGGCCAAGCGCTCGAACACTTGTTTGATAATACGGCCCAAGTCGGGTCTCGAAGAAATAAAATGATCAAACATAGAGGCTTACTTAGGAGACGAAATAAATATAGCTGCTAAGCGTACGGGGCGATCCCGCGAAAAGCATATCAAATGACACAAATAATCATTTGATCCAAAAATGTAGACACGGTGTACAGGCACCTCAGCTCCGCCGATAGGGTGGAGAGTTTAGACTCCGAGTATTGACGCGAGTCCATCTGAAAACGCCCTCTGTATTTCGAGCACATATAAAGAAGAGTCAGAATAGGAAAAAACAGGAGAATAAAGATATAGATATCGATCAGACTATTCATAATCATTATTAGTCGGATCCGCATTGCTATTGTTACTTAGCTTTCACACTGCCGGGTAATCACTGAATCTTGTCTCGCCTCATCCCGTATTACCGTTGTTTTTATACTTAGACCTTTTAGTCTCTCGTCGAATATGCTCGGTAATTGCGTCGCTTATAATATAATTTTCGCTGTAAATAAAGTGTTTATTTTCTTGAATCCATCTTTGCCTTAAGCCTTCGATAAGCAAAGCCAAGAAAAAGAACAACAGAAAATTATTAATCTTTGGAGTCAGATTAATAAATTACCGCAAAGACATCAATCACTCGGACGCCCACATATATATATATATATATATATATATATATATATATATATATATATATATATATATATATATATATATATATATATATACCCTATAATTGGTGACATCATCGTCATCTGAACATACATCTGATGACCACTTGACAGCCAATATATTCAAACTGTCCCTTTTTATAGGGTTTAATCAACTATATTCATAGTACATCTAGAAAAGAAACAAAACAAAATATTAGTAATATGGATACGTATGAACAAATATAAATGAATCAATGCAACATATAAATGCAACAAATATAAATAAATAAGAGCAACATATAAGAATAATGTAAATATTGTAAAATAAATAAATGTAAGTAGAGTGTACAAATCTGGATGGTATACTAAATCTTTGAAAATATTGGGATAGTAGTAGATAAAAGTGAGTGAAAATTTTAAAGTGAGGAGGGGGTATTTTGCCCTAGTAGGAGGGCATCGCAATCTTTTTATTTTTGAAATTTCGTTGAATGTAGTGTTTTCTATGTTTTGTTTATTTTCGTGTAGCTAGCGTGTTCTTTTTATTGTTGGTGTTTCTATTGTTATTTTACTTATTTTTGAGTTAAATTCTTGACCATTTAAGCCTTTGATAGCTTTTGGCTCAGCAATTTACCTGTGTTGTTCTGATGATTTGTTTTATGGTTACTCTATTTTTCGTTTTGTTTGAACTGTGTTGATTTTATGGGTACCTGTTAGGTGTATATTGATGTAATGTTTTCTAGTGTACAGAGTTTAGTGATTGGGAACTGTTTACGACGTGTGACTTTCTCTCGCAATCGTGCAGGAATGTTCAGTCTGCCACCTCTTCCCTGCAATTCCGGAATGACATCATTTATAAGAGTTAACCAGACCCTTCTTCCCAATTTCTGAGGGAAGATGTTATTAGGGTCCAGTTTTTCCTTGTGTGGAGTTCCCTCTGTCGGCGTCTGTCCCGCCTTCTGACTTTAGTAATCAGTAGGGATGCAGAGTTCTGTACTCGCTGCATTTTTCTCATTGAGGTCTTGTTTGCCGCTTGGGTCACTACTGCGGGATAGATGAGCTTAGCCCGGACGTACATCAGGTATATCTTCCTAATGATGGCCGAGCTAAGATCTCTAAACCTGTATAGCTTGGAGATTTCTAACCTTGCCAGGTTCCACCTATCCGTGTAGTGTCTCGAGTATCCGTGGTCGGAGAACTTTAGGCCCAGGACAGTGCCTTCGGCGGAGTATCCGTATATCTCCCCCTTGATGATTATGGGGCACGTCAACGTGCGCCTCAGTGGGACGATTTTGAACTTGTTCCTATTAGTTCTAATCTTCCAGCGTCTCTCGTACTGGTTGATGTTGTAGATTTCCGCTATGGTACGCGCTGCCTGATCCCTCGCTTTCTTCACTGGGCACGGGACGAACTGGGTGACGTCATCTGCGAATTGCAGATACATCGTGTCCCTCTGCACCAGTATTGGGAGGTCGATGGTAAAGACCAAGTAAAGCAGTGGGCTCAGGCAACTTCCCTGCGGAACACCCACCTTCAGTTCAAATTCAGGTCCTCTGTGACCTTCGATCGTGAGACATGCTCTTCTGTCCATGACAAAGTCCCAAGGATCCTTTCTAAGATTGCGTGCAGCTGGAGGTTCAGAATCTTGTATTGAAGTCCTTCCAGCCAGACTTTATCGAAGGCCTTCTGCACGTCTCTCAACACAATGTCTACATAGTACCTATTCGCTCGGCAATAGGCGATTTTTTCTGTCAGGAGCGCTAGGGTTGTATCGGTACTCCTTTTTGGCGGAACCCATGTTGTTGAGGGTTATGCGCTTCTAACTTGCTCAGTTGAGTTTGTAGCCTATTTGCTAGGATCTTTTTAAAGATCGTGCCGAGTATCTCCCGGGCGATAGTTTGCCACCTGGTCTGGGGGCTTTTTGTCCTTTCGGGATGAAGATGATTTCAGCCATCTTCTACCCGTCCGGAAAGTAGCCTGTATTCAGGGCGGCATTCATGGTATTAATCAGTCCCTGAATGATCTGCTTCGGGGCATTTACGAGGTTGTTTTTCGTGATTCCAGACCAGCCTGGTGCCCTATGCTTCTTTGTTTGAAGGACCTTATGGTGTTCATGGTCTCTTCGAAGGTTATTGGGCATTCTTCGCCCAACATCTCTCTTTCCTGAGATACTTGCGGGTTGGGGTGGGTTCTATGAATCACTGTGCTGAGGTCCTCGAGCAGTGGGTCTTCGAATTTCTGTTCGAAGTCGTCGTTCTCCTCAGGGGTTATAGCGAAAATCTTTCTCCAATGTGTCCTGAATCTTTTCTCGAGAGACTCTGGATCCTCAATGATTTCCTCTCCATCTTTTATTATCGTTCTGGCTTTGGTGGGTAGTTCCCTAAGTCTTCGGATTTTATTCCAAAAACTTACTGGACTGACCTCCCTATCCAGCCTACCTATGGTGTCATTCCAGATTTCCTTCTGTTCCCTGTGATTGTGTGTTTTAGTTCTTCGCTTAGTTGTCTCATTCTGGCTGTCCTTTCCCGATTTGGGCCTGTCCTGCCTATTTCTTCGAGGATTTCCCTATGTTCCCGAGCGTTATCCCTCATCTCGTTCGTCCACCTAGGTTTTGGGAGCATTTAATAGGAGATCCCGGGGACGCATCTCTCGTCGGCTTGTACGAGGAGATTGGAGATGGTGTTTATCTCCTCGTCCACCTCTTCGAGATTGGCGTCTCCTAGGTCGGCTGGTTGGTATTCGCCGAGTATCTCTCTATATAACTCCCAGTTAGCTTTCGCATAACTCTTCCTAAGTGGGACGGGCATGAGAATCGGTGCCAGCGAGATTGTTATTAGGATCGGGATATGGTCGCTCGGTACTACAGGTCTGGGCTCGTCGCTGATGTTAAAGGAGAAGTTGCGGCTCACCAATACTATGTCCGGTTTTTTTGCCGAACATTGCGCTAGGTAAGTCGGGAAATCCGGTCCTACTCTCTGGAGTCTATCTTTTTCGATGAGTAGTTCCAGGTTCCTTCTCCTCTGGTTGGTGCGACCGTAACCAGAAGCTGTGCAACAGGCGTTTAGGTCTCCACCTAGCAATGCCATTTTTCCTCGCCCAAAGATGTTGAATAAATTGGGAATGGGCAGGTATTCGCGGTGGAGCGGCTGATAGGCCGCTGCCACAGTTAGGCCTCCTACCAGGGTTGGGATTTTGACAGCCACGAATGATTCTTCTAATTCTGAAAGTGTTTTGTATGTAATGTTTTTCCGGATCGCGATGGCTGCGCCATCGTATCTTGTGTATGTTTTTTAATGTGATAACAGTGTAATTTGGTATTCTGATTGAAGTTGTTTCAGCGTTTATACCGTGTTCGGATATAAGGATCAGGTCGGGATCCATCATGCGGAATATATTTCCGTATAGGATGGATTTCCATTCCCATCCGTTGGTGTTTAGTGAGAGTATTTTCAGCTTGTTGTTAGTGTTTTCCATGTTGTTTGTTTGTTTTGTGTTATTGTGTCCTGTGTGTGTGAGTGTTCTCCTTTACTTTTTATCTCTTCTCTTTCTTCCATTTCGTATTTTTCCAAATTCTGTTTCACTTATGGGGAGGCAGGAATCTGTATGTAATTTGATTTTTGCCGCCATGAGCGCCTCATCTACTGTTACCTCTTGCAACTGCTCGTCATAGGTACATTTTAATTGTCCTGTTCTTACCCCTTCAACTATCTCCTTAATGGTGGGGTTGGCTGGAAATGGGATTTGTAGAAGCGCATGTTAAGCTCTTCTCTATCTAAATTCTTGGGCAATTGGGGAGCCTTTCCCCTGCTAGCGCTTCTCGCTCTCTTGTTATGTTTTGGGGGTACGACCTGTTCTTTTTCCTCATCTCCCGAGGAAGATGCGGAGCTAGTGAGGTTTCCTTCAGCTTGTTTTATCCTTTTTTCTGCTTTCTTCGCTCGCCTGCATTTCCCTTTTCCTTTGAGCTTCTATCCTCGGGTCTCTACTCCTGGTTCTGTGAGTGACTTTGGGTCTCTCTTCGATCTCAGTTAGTTCTGCTCTAACTTTTGTTGGTCGGAAGGTTGTTGCTGGGGCTTCTTTCCCGGGTTCATATTGTAATTGCAGGATGTCCCCCGATGGAGGGTTGTCCGGGACCACATCTCTTCTAGATCATTTTTCTTGAGCATGGTATTCAGCTCGGTCGCGAATCATCCCGGGTTTGTGAGGTTTCTCACGTGCGCATACATAATGCACGTGAGGATTTTGGTCGAAATTTTGTCTCCAACCTTAAGATATGTCTTTGCAGGGTGGGGGGGGGGGGCATTTTCGACTGTCCTTGCGGGGAAGGCTTTAGCTGCTTGAGCGTAGGAGGTGTTTGCTCTCCTTATGCCCCCCGCCTTTTTCTCTTTAGTTTTTCTTTTTACCACCTCCTTTTTGGGGCATGACATAGCCATAGCCCCGTGTTTTAGACTACAGTTCGGGCATCTTTCCTCGGCTGCCGGGCATTCCCGCCAGCGATGTCCTTTGCCACGCGTCTGGAGCAGGTTATCTCCTGCTCCTTGCAGTCTTTTGTGGCGTGAATCTCTAATTTAAAATATCGGAAGCAAATTTGAACTGGTGTGTACTCCTCTCTCTCTATCTGTTATACGCTTATCTTGGCGTTGAAGATCAGTAGTCCACTCTTCTTCTCCTTAGTTGCCATAGTGGTATCACCGAAGATGATCTTAAATACATGGCTGTAGTCAGTGTTATCTCTTCGATTTTTTAACTTTACTACTTCGGCAACGCTCGCCCACTGCTGGTTTCTTTGTATCTCCTCTTCAATTTCCTCCTTGTAGTGTTGGCCGATCCAGGGATCCAGCTTTCGGCAGATCACACTTCTGTGTGCCTGGATCTGGAAAAGGGTACTAGGTTGCAGGTTTATTCCCCTTAAGATTTCTATAGCTGCTTCTTTTGTTAATGTCTCTACGTCATTTTCTTTTTCGCATATAGCGACTTAGCCTGTCGGTGCATCTAGCTGGCGAAGTACAGCTACGTTTAGGCTTCCGAATAAGGTTTTGTAGACCGTTCCCTTATCCGGTTTCTCCAAGCCACTCACGGTTCTTAGCGGTACTCCTGGAACATTTGAGTCCGCCATTTCTGCGTGCAGCCCCTTGAGGAGGGGGTGCACTTACTCTCCTTGTTACCTTTTTATCTTATTTGTTCTGGGTCTTTACCTACCAGTGTTCTTCAGTGGTTTTTTGGTTGTTACGATTTTGTTAAATTTTATTTGCATTGGGGAGAAGAGAGCCCCCCCTCGTATGCCCACTCCCTCGACGGAAGAGGGAATTGCCTTTTAGGGTGAATGATAAGATGGATGAGATGAGTCCGGGTGGGATCCTCTCAAGGGTGTGATTGTATGGCGGACTTATTGACAACGTTTCCCCCCCCACGAGAGTGTTTTAATCGCGACCGCTTCCAAACATACCATAGAGACGGTTGTATGTCCCTTTATAGTCCTGGAAGGGGCCTCCGCTGGAATGAGCAGCGAAGGTTGCCGTCCGTCCCTTGTCCGGAATTATTTCTGACATTGTTCTCGGCTGTGAGCTAATCCTCAAACCAGCTTATACCAATGCCCCCAATTATGCCGTGGCAACAGCTCGGCATAGTTGGGACGAAAAGTGATTGGCAATTCCTCCTCACATCTGGCAGCAGGTCACTTAGGGGGGCAGTGCTGGGGACTTAATCAGTCATCTGCCTAAGTGGGGCCTCTAGAAAAGAAATATGAAAATTAGTGATGATGGGTGAATAGTGATGAATTGTCTCTCTTTCGTGACAAGTTGTTTTTCGGAGGCGTCTTTTTGGGAATTTGGCCAAAACCTTTCCTCCTTTGCCGTTTCTGAGGTAAATCTGCCAGTGATTTTTCTTCTAGAATTACGAGCTAGCGTACAAATCTAATGTTATTTGAAACGCTTCAAACCTACAAAAGTAATTCCATATTTATCTCTTGTTTGCCACGGGGTATTCATACAATTTATATAAAACGTAAATTGAAAATTGCCTACGTTCGGCCTCTTATGTGGTCATAGGAATTGTCAAGAGGATTTTATCAGTTCCGTAATTTCCCTAAGAACATCATCTAGATTATTTTCCAACATAAATTTCAGCAGCTCAATCAATTAATCAAGTAACTAATAAAAGAACCGAAAAAAATAGGAATTAAATTCTACACTTTATCACATTCAAGAATATAAACACATTTTTAATCACAACACACGTGAGTAAAAAATAAACACTACCTTCCACCAGCGCACCAGGGTCGGCACTGCCTGAGCCACAGTGCTCTCTCTCCCTAGCGTGGTTTCCTATCTCGGACATGTGAGCATGCGCACAACAGCCAAACATCACGTCGCTAGAACTGTGAAGCGCACAGTTCTATACAAGGATTATTATTTTTTCATAAACTAGGGGATGGCTAATGACATTAAGCTCAGAGATTATATAAAGAAGTATTGAAGAAAAAAAATGCATTATATTGAATGCTATCGATAATATCGAGTGGAAATAGGTAGTGCTGCAGTTCCGCAGTGCATATTCACGAGCCGCCACTGCATCTACGTATGTTATGCTATCTGCCCGGAACACTTTGACCACCATATATATATATATATACATATATATATATATATATATATATATATATATATATATATATATATATATATATATATATATATATATATATATATATATATATATATATATTAAACTCTCTTTTAGGTGTAACTTGAGGTTTCATACATCCTGACATGTACAATGTTTAACTTATACCAATTCTTATTTATTATCTGTAATTTATCATGCATTATTTACCATTATTTTATTTAAGCTACTGTAAGTTTTATGATGGAGAGTGGTACGAAGTTCTTTACTACTGACGTTTCGTGACTTAGGAGTTTCCTCAGAGTTTCTTCTCACTCTGAGGAAGCTCCTGAGGAGAGATACCTCAGTAGTAAAGAATTTCGTATCATTCCTGGTTTCTTTTATTCTCCATGTTTATTTTTTTCATAGATTCCCATCAATATATATATATTTATATATATATATATATATATATATATATATATATATATATATATATATATATATATATATATATATATATATATATATATATATATATCCATGTTTTGTTAAAGATCAGGTTGTATTTTGATTTTATCAATTTTATTTTGGAACATTCCAACTGGCGAATGCAGTTTTTTTGTATCTGGTTGGAGATTAAAGATCAGTTGAGGAAGATCCATTTTATTTTTTACAACTAATTTGGTCGTGAACTTTCGCATTTCTTAAGGTATCTTCGCACGGAAGTCTTCGTGATTGTTAAGGCTACATTGATTTTGTGTTTCCCTTGGTTTTGCCTGCTTTATCGGTGAGGTAGCCCATTGCTGGTCGCGAGCAGCGAAGAATGAAATTAATTTTCGTTCTTGGGTGCTTTTATAGGTCAAAGTCAGAGTACCATGTTCCTTTAGCAGAAAAGGTGAAGTAGTCGCTCGGAACTGGTGCGCTGGGTGTTAAGTTTGGGGCTTATCTCTTTAATGAGAAGAGCCTCCAGAATCTTTAGGCATTGAAGGTCAGGGTTTCTTCTGAGTGTAGTAGCGTTTTCGACCAGGGTTGCTCTTGTAATTTGTGCGTTATGCTTTTCTTTGTAATGTGTTTTTATTTCTCCTTCTTGTAAAGGCATCGTTAGGCACCGGCTGATGATAGTAGTGGTCATACCTATATATTGATTATTTGGATGAGGTTTACAGGCCTCATGAGGGCATTGGAATTTGTATACCACATTTGTAGCCTTTAAGATCGATTGCTTTTCGCGGAGGTTCTTTTTCATTAATAAGTTACTTACGTTTGTGTTTTTATAATAAATTCGTAAGGATAACCTGTTATTTTCTTTGATATTGTTACTTTTTATGATATCTTGTAGTATTCTTTTGTCTGTTTTTTAAGCATCCGTCATTTGGTTCTTGTAGCAGAGTAGTATTAGTTTGTTCTTTCTCTCTTTCCTCCTTTACCTCAAACTTGGAGTTGAGAATTTTCTTTTGTAATTTGTCGAATTTTCTGTAAGTAGCCATTATTGATCAGGATCTGTTTTGAGCTTCGAAATTCTACATCAAGTGCGGTCCACGTTGAGCAGTTCTTGATAGCTCTTCTTATGTATGAGCTCATTACCGATTTTTTTTTTAGCGTTCTCGGTGCACTCACTTCCGGGGTTAAGGCATCGCCCGAAGTCTGTCCCTTTTCAATAGACTGTGGTGGCATATTTTCCGATGATGAAATATACCTACAATTAATGATGAACACCAATTACGACAACTCAAAAGGACCTTAAAATCTCATTCTGTACTCAAATTTACATTTGAATTAAGTATAAGTGGCCGTATTCCCTTTCTGGACGTAGACGTAAAACAAAACAGCAAAGGCTGGGAAAAAGAAGTAACAGAGTAAAACAGAAAATATATTAACCATAGGAATAATTAGAAAAGCTGTTGCTTCTCTTTGAGAAGCATTAACAATTTATTGCGCTTTTTTTTTCCTTTTTATGGTCACTCTTCGTATCGGCAGGTTTATTTCTCCCTATATGCGCGTTTATATACATTTCTAGTTATTCCTATGTTTAATATATTTTCGGTTTTATTCTTGTTAATTTTCATCTCTTATAAATTGTTATTGCTTTTCAAATAGAAGAAATATGAAATTTAAATCTTATAATTTAGTTCTGACGGTTTGAGTCCCCCTGCTCTTTTTGTAAACCGTCTTTTCAATGGTCACCTTCTGTTTTGGCAGGCTTAATTCTTTAATAGGGTTGGTTTCCAGGTACCTGTTAATGCCCTTATAATACTAATGTCCCCATCTGCGATATACGTGTGCGCGTCTTCTTTGTAAACATTTATTCTTATGTTTCTTTCTGCTTCAGTCTATTTTGTAAAGGATGATTAGTCGAACGGCATCGCAGATCTCCCTTGTTTCATTTTCCTTAGTGGCTGTTGACTTTATATATATATATATATATATATATATATATATATATATATATATATATATATATATATCGATGAGGATTGCTTCTAGAGAGCCTAAATTCAATGTTTAACAGAAATCCCAAGGCGAGGAAAATGGCTGGTATCATCCTTTTTATTTACCGGCGACGTTTCGACCACAATACTGTCATCTTCTTAGGCCTAAAATACAAAAAACGAAACAAAATATTTTGCACTGTTAAGAGAGCACACTGCTAAATGTACATCTAGAAGTTTACTAGCTAGTATTAGCTTTGAATTACAAATTTAGAGTTAAAGGGAATATTTCGAAATGGGGCTCAAATTTACAATAGAGACTAGGGAAGGATTTTAAATATTTAAATTAGTTAGAAAGAGTGTATAATTTCTAAAATCTATTAAGGGAGGGGAGATTTGATTTATGAATCTAATGATTATATAAAACTGTTTTAAAATTAATTTTAAACGAATAATTGAAGGAAAAATTGGCGAAACCTAATATACAAAATCACAAACCTTGCCAACGAGCGTGTTACGTGCTCCGGCCGACCCAAAAGCACCAAAACTGCGCCCCGCAACCCACATCCAAACGAATTCAGGTAACAAGGAGTGGAACCGACGAGAGATCATTATTTAAATTCGGGGAGAGCTGTTTTATATAAAGTGTTTCTAAGATTCAAAGGGTAATAGGGCATTTGTGTGAATTCAGAATTTCAAAGTTTTCTAAGGAGATTTCACTTTTATACTTTATTACGTGATCTCTTATCGCTGAATTTTCCTTGGTTTCAAGTATCTTGCCGGTTCTATTACTTATACTCATATGGGAAGAGAATCTTGCCTTCAGAGTTCTCACGGAGCTTCCGATATATTTGCCTTGGGAACACCCAGGACATTTAAAAAGGTATTAAATCGAACTCCGAAGACTCTTTAGAACCGGATCCTGTATTGTAAAGAAAGATTTTATATTTATTTTGTTGACAGAGGCAATTTGAAATTTGATTTGACAGAAGTATTTCCTTAGCAATATGTGTAATTTTCGGCTAAGGACTTTATTGTGAATACCCAGCTCTGGCATTATTAAATAATGTTTGTCTTTTGCCACAGTTATCTCAGGGTGGCTTGGTTGATATAATCCACTTAAAAATGTGCGGATTGACTCCTCTACAATAAAGGAAGGAAAACCATTGTGCATAAAGAAAGATTTAAGGTACTAAAATTCTTTGTCTATAAAATTGTAGGATGTACAGAGATTGTATGCGCGGTGAAGAAGGGTCTTAATGGATGAGATTTTGTATTTCAAATCTAAGCAACTAAAAAAGCTTAATCCTAACCTCGTATTAGTCGGCCTCCTATATACTGATGTTTCTTGATTATTTTGATTTTTTCATATTTAAAGATCTAAAAAGGGGAGGGTGTTATCACTCTCAGTTTCCATTGTATATTTAATACCGGGATGGATGGTGTTTAAAAAATTACGAAATTCTAAAGCTCGATCTCGTTGTTTGAATATAGCTATGGAGACATCTACAAAACGTCTATAGAAAGTTGGTCTACATGAATCAGGAACTTCAGAAAAAACCCTCTCCTCCAAATGAGCCATGAAAAATTCGGCTGCCAAAGGGCCGATTGGGGACCCCATACCAACTCCATCGATTTGTTGGTAAATCTGGCCATCAAAGGTAAACACCGACCCACCAAAAACAAGGTCCAACAAAGACTTGAATTCTGATTTACTGAAACCATGAAAGGTTGGTGAATCCTTAAAAATTCTGTCTAAAATAATAGTCTTTGTTTCATTAACCGGTATGTTTGTAAACAGTGACTGAATATCGTAACTCACTAAAAAACTACTGGAATTTGCTTTATATGCAATCAATTCTGCTTGAAAACTGTACGAGTTGGTAATTGTGTATTCATTCCTTGATAATGTGGATAGTAATTCCACAACGTATTTTGCGAGTTTGTAGGCAGGTAAGCTATACGAGGCCAAAATGGGGCGTAATGGGATTCTAGGTTTATGGATTTGGGGTAAACAATACAGTTTGGCTAGCCTAGAACCTGTGGCATGTAATTTAGAGTAAAGTTCATGGCTGATAGTTGAGAGAGATTTACAGTTGTTAAGTAACTTTGTCCTTTAATTGAGTTACAATTTGCTCTTCGGGTTTTTGCATTTTTTGGAATTTAGAGGAGTCTGATCTGCAATCAGCTACTGCTTTTTAAATAGACGAGGCAGGAGCGTGCGGCTGCAGGTCCTGACTTGTCATAGCTTGTCCTAACACCCCCACAAACAGCCATCCCCCTCCTCTGTTTTACCCTACCGATTCGCAAACTTATTGACTGCCCCTCGTATATATATATATATATATATATATATATATATATATATATATATATATATATATATATATATATATATATATATATATATATATATATATATATATATATACAACTTCTATACACTCTACTCTCTGCCACCAAGAAAACACTCCTCTAGCATGGTGTTCGGAGGCGTGCGAAGTTTTCTCTGGAATGAAAGAGGCTATGGCTTGCGCTGTTTCATTGGCATATTCTTATCTTGGGGCTCACATAAACTTTGCCTCGGATGCGTCAGCTACCAATGTAGGTACAACAATGCCGCAAAATGCTGCTGACTCTTGTCAACCTTTCGAACTATTCTCTAAATCCTTAACTCATTCACAACATATGTGCAGTACATTCTCAAGAGGACTGGTAGGTGTGTACCTATCACTCCACTACTTCCGCCAATATTTAAAATTTAGAGATAAAACATTTTGGAGGTAGATGATAGGCGGAAGAAGGATAAGGAAATGTATGCTTCATATCGCCTCTTATGCTGGAAAGCCCATGGTGTTTTCGTATTAGATGGGATGAACGGCCCCTGTTGATCTCCCCTCTATGCTCAGGACCGTGCTCTCAGAGGTTCCCTGGCGCAGTTTGAGTTCACAGGTATCGATTTTAAATTACTCCAACGCGGCATTGAAATCTGGTGGCAGAAGGACTGAAAACTGGTTACGTTTCGTCTGGTTGTCGCAAAATGGTGGAATTATCCATCGTAATTAACGAAGAAAGTCCAGACATCAACATCCTGACTACGGGCTGGAATCGAACTTTAAAGTTGTTTAAAAATTCTGCTTACACAGTAGTACACCGTTAACTTGACATAAAGTTTAAGCAAGGAGGAATAAATATCTCCTAAAATACGTTTTCATTTCATTTTGACTCTACCTTTATCCATCGATAAAGGAGGAAAGACACTCTGAGGATGATCGCATAGATCGAAAGCTCAGCAATTAAAGTTGGGTTTGGTTTTACCAAACACATTTAATTTGTAAGAGATAAACGTTTTTTTTTAATAGCTCATCTGGCGACTGCCTACTTGGGCATTAGTCGCCGTATTAAAAACCTGCCTTGTACTAGGCTAGTTTAAAATCAAATTAAAAAAAACAAAAAACAACCCAAACCCAACATCAAAAAATAACAAAAAGGGGGAAAAACAGGTGAGCAGCAAGCAAGTTCCCGCGTCGGGGGAGGTCCCGCAGGCGCAGGAGCGTGCGACCTACAAGGGGAAAAAACAAAAACAAACCCCCCCTGGTTAAATAATAGGGAGAAGGCCGGCCTCCCCCCAAAAGTCAACAAGTCCACCAGTCAATGTGCTCGCACTCGTCCCGAATAAAAAGGAAAGGCGGTAGCGATCCCGCCCATCCCGGTACCGGGAAAGATAACGTGCGCGAAGATCACCCAGACTGGGACATTCGACAAGAATGTGCCGAACAGTCTGGGGGACGACGCAGTCGTCACAATAGGGCGCAGGCGAGCTCTCCATCAAATAGCGATGCGTCACACGAGTGTGTCCGATTCGGAGACGACAGAAAGCGACCTGAAGCCGTCACGGCATTGGGAGATAAGTCTATGGGAACAAGCGCAGGGAAATATCACGCAACTTTAAGTTCCCTTCGACCGTCTCCCATCTTCTTTGTCAAGCTTCCGAAGAGCTGCACGTATTCCTGTCATGTAGTCGGTGTGAGGAAGAGCGAAAC
Source organism: Ceratothoa steindachneri (assembly GCA_963969495.1). Lineage (NCBI taxonomy): Eukaryota > Metazoa > Arthropoda > Malacostraca > Isopoda > Cymothoidae > Ceratothoa > Ceratothoa steindachneri. Next base: position 184,675,196 of record OZ018325.1, read on the forward strand.
GCTGGTCCGGTCGCAGAGTCCTCGCGGACTCTTTAGCGCCCTTATCGGCGCGCTCATTTCCCGCAATTCCCACATGTCCAGGAACCCAGCAGAAGATAATCTCGACATCCGCCCGGCTCGCCAAAACCGTGGCGTCACGGATATCGCGAACCAGGGGATGCGGAGATTTCTTTACCCGGAAAGCACTCAGGGCGCTTTGTGAGTCACTATAGATCACAATCCAGTCTCCGAACCGGGCACGTCGCGTAATCTCCCGTACTGAATGTTTTATTGCCACCAGCTGGGCCGTGAAAACGGACGCAGCGCCTGGCAGAGCCCCGCTGACTTTAAACAAAGGGTATACGGCGTGGAAGCCGACTCCCTTTTGGGACTTGGAGCCATCCGTATACACTGGCACGGTTCCAGCGTGACACGAGGTGTGGTCCAAAAAGGTCGAACACAATACTCCCGGCGCTGTACAAGCTTTATGAGTAGAGGCGTGGTGACAAATAGCCAAATGTGGTACCCGCCAGGGTGGCGTCCTGGGAAGAACCAGGGGCGCCACGAGCTTGAGAGCTATACCTAACTCTCGAAGGAGTTTCCTGGCCCTAAACCCAAAGGGCTTAGGGTATGACTGGCGTCTCTTGGCGGCATAGGCACCGTCGAGATAAGCTGCGGATGCAATGAGAGCTGTTGGCGACTGAGGGAGGCGACGATCTCGCGCGTAGAGGCGAGTGGCATCTTGCTAGCATCGACTAGTAGGCTCTCAATGGGAAAAGTGCGGAAGGCACCGGTCGCTAAGCAAAGGCCGGTGTGTTGGATCGAATCCACCTTCCGCAATAGGCGCTCCGATGCGAACGCATAAACTCTCATCCGTAGTCGAGCTTCGAACAAACAAAGGATCGATAAAAAAGTAAGGCAGTAGCCCTATCAGTACCCCAAGCGCAGAATGTCACGGAACGGAGAATCTCTATGGCTATGGTGCAAAAGACCCTAAGGCTGCGAATGTGAGCTTCACAGGTGAGGCGTCGGTTAAATACAAAACCAAAGAAACGGTGCGATTCCACCACCTCCAGGCGCATCCCATTAAGAAACAAATCTGGGTCGGGGTGAAGCCGTAGATGGCGGCTGAAGTGCATCACCTTAGTCTTGGTCGAAGAAAACCGAATCCTGTGCGCTTCGGCAAAGCGAGAGACGCGGTTCAATGCCTGTTGGAGTCGGCGCTCTAGAGTTGGCATCTGGACCGCGCTAGAAGAGATCGAAAGCTCATTCACGTAGAGGAGCGATAACATCTTCCAGCAACATCGAAGTGATGCCGTTGATTCTTACGGCAAAGAGTGTGACACTTTTCTCTTCCTGCTCCATTAGGCCAGAAAGGGCTCCCCCCACCCGTACGCGGAATCGACGATCTCGCAAAAAACTCAGATATAAACATTGGGAGGCGTCCCCTCGCCTCCATCGCGTGAAGAGTCTCCATGATACCGTATCGCTATGCAGTATCATAGGCCTTCTCCAGATCGAAAAACACCGTGTCCTAGTGCTGTCTACGAAGGAAGGCCTCGCAGACGACATTTTCCAGTCGGAGCAGCAGAGCATCCGACGTGGAGTGCAACTTGCGGAAGCCGCACTGTGCAGAACACAAATAGCCTCTGATGTCCAGGAAAACAGCTAACCTAACATTTACCAATTTCTCCATCAACTTGCACACGCAAGAGGTTAGAGAGATTTGGGCGGAAACTGGCCGGAGTATAGTGATCTCTTCCCGGTTTGCGAAAGGCGAGCACAGTAACGATTCGCCAGGAATCTGGGAGGAGACCCTCCACCCAGATCCTATTAAACAAATCTAACAGAAAGGCCATGCCTCGCTCATCCAGGTGTCGAAGCATGGCATACGGGAATTCGTCCGGGACCATGGGCGGTGTCCGCGCACAAGGCAAGAGCGGAACGCAACTCCCTCACACTAAACCTGTGGTTGAAGGGTTCTCCGCCTCTGGCGGTTACGTCCAGCCGGCGGCCTTCCGCGACTTCACGACATGCATTGAATCCTGGCGGAGCAGCATCTCGGCTAGAGAATGGGGTGAAAGCGGTCGCGAAGGATTCCGCCACGGACGCGGGGTCCAAGATTGCGGTCCCATTCTCCTGGATAACGGGAGGCGGGTCCTGCGAGAACTTGCCCCGAATCCTTTTGACTCGCCTTCAAACCTATGCCAGAGGGGTCTTCCCGTTAGTTGAAGACTTGTATACCCGCCAAGAAGAGCGTCATGCGTGCTTCGAAACATATCGGAACCTAGCCCTAGCCCGACGAAATTCAGCGACAGTGAAATCGTTTGTGCGGCGCTTATAGCGTATGTAGGCATAACGCTTCTGTTTGAGGGCCGTCTCACACTCGGCTGACCATCACGGGAGTGGTCGGCGTGCAAAACGGCCAGACGTTCTAGGAATAGTAGTCAGGCCCACGGCAATGAGGTTAATGCGGAATAACTCAACGGCCTCATCTACCAACCTAAACTCCTCGACTGAGATAGAGAATTCAGTCATTTCCTGAAATGCAGGCCACCGCGCCCGCACCAAGCACAACCGAGGTGGGTTCTGAGGCGGCAGTTGCCCTGAAAATGATATTTGAATGGGAAAGTGATTACTACCATGGAGGTCATCGTCCACATCCCAATCGAAATCAGGCTGTTGTGCATCCGAAAAGAACAAAGATAGATCAAGGCAAGAAAATGAAACGGTTCTCGGGCAGTGAACGTAAACTCATTCGCATTTAGGACACCTATCTTAGATCAAATCAGCAAGGACCTGTCCCCTAGGGATTTATTGAGTAATCTCCGTAGAGAGGATGCCTGCCGTTCAGATCTCCAAGCAAGAGAAATGGCCTCGGCAACCAAGTCACGACGCAGCGGAAGTCACCAGCGTCGAAGACAGCTAACGGTGGAATGTACGCAGAATTGATAGTATACCTCCTGTCCAGGTAAAGCTGCACAGCCACTGCCATAAAGGAGGTATCTAAAGTGAAAGGAAGAACGGAGACATCAAGCCGGGTGTAAACCGCGCATCCCCAAGCACGGCCATCTCGTGGTGGTGGGGTCGCAAGACCTTTATACCCGAGAGGGTTTGCAGATGGCACTTGCCTAGCATGGTCTCCTGCAGAAAAATAGCTAACGGGGAACGGGACGAGACGAGCCTCCGCAGTGCCTCCCAGTTGGCCCGGAGTCCAAGGCAATTCGATTGAAGGAATATGCCCTCCAGGCCTAGCTTGGAGGAGACGCGAGGGCCTTCTTCCATCAGAAGACCCTCACGGGAATGGCCGTACGCTCCCCGGAAGTAGAACCCCGGGCGTTGTTGGCCGAACAAAGCGCTGAAGGCGCGGTCGCCTTGGTGGACTTATTGGGGGAGGTTGGGCTCGCCATGCGAGTCTTTTCCTCCCTCCGCCTCGAAACCTTGGGCGGGCGTTACGGCTTCGGAGGCGGGGGGGCCTTCTTTTCCGGGAACCACCGTTTCCGCCTTACTCAGCCCTACTAGGCGTGGGTGAAGGAGCCAAAGCTCCTTTCTTGCTGTCCTCCTTACGGGAGCCAGCTTGAGGAACCCCTGTAGATGGCCTGGCGACCAACTTCAGGGGTGTTGCCTCGTGTGAGTCTAGTGACTTGGTGGAGGCGCGTGGCCGTTTCGCCTTACGGAAAACGGTCACACTGGGGGAAGGGAGGGAGCGCTGGTTTTAGCCGGGACTGGGTATGAACCCTTTGTGCCCCCAGCTTTACCAGAGGAGCCCTCGGGTTGAGTTTAACCCGCAGAAGGGCTTCGAATAAGCGCAGAAACAACCTTGCTCGTTGGCCTGGATGGGCCTGGAGTATAACGTGTCTTTCTATAATTGAGGCCCTAGACGTCCCAGGTAGATCCGGGCGCGTCAGGATCAAGTCCTTAGCCTCGCGGAATGGGAATCGATTTTCAGCCTGAACGGCCAGGATTTCTTTCTCAAGGATATATGCATCACATTGCTTTAAAGAAGAGAGTGCGGCTCTCCCCAATTGACACACTTGGCCACACATGATTTGTACTTCTCGTGTGCGGCCTCTGAGCAATTTACACAAACTTCGGGTGACCCCGAATTTGCATGTCTCCAAGAACGATTCGTATGGCTAAAGCGGTGACACTAATAGCACCACCGTGGCAGTGCTAAGAATGCCTTCACGCGGTAGCGGTACCAACCGGCACGCACCGACTCAGGGAACTTGTCACAGTCGAACGTGACGAAGAGTGTAGGGGTGGGTCTCGAGGCCCCTCCCTGTTTTCTCATCAAACGTTCGACCTTGACCGCCATATGGTCGGCCATCTCTAAGGTGATGTCTTCTATGGGGTAGTCAACGAGTTCCCTTGCATAAACTACTCCTTTCGCTAAGTTCATGGTAGAGTGCGGCGTCACACTCACCGGGGTGCCATGAAGTGTCCGAAGAGCACTTATCTTTGCCACCTCGGAGGGATTCGCCGCATTCTCCAGAAGGCTCCCGTTCGAGAAACGGGTCATCTTCGGCTCTTTACCACAGACACTAGCTAATGCTCTCCTCTGATGGATCATGTTACCCTTGTCCAACATGGTGCCATCAGTGGAGCGTATAATGAGAAAGCGTTTGAATCCAGCGTGCTCGAAAACGCCAGGTAACCTCTGAATGAGGGGCCACGATGTTATCGAGGCCCCGCCCTGTGCTCTTTTGGTCTTAGTCATAGTCAGGGGCTCCGCACCCGAGGGGGCAGAGGGGCCGGATGGGCCGATCTTGGCTTGGTCGCTTACAAAAGTGGCACCAGACCCATCCGCCCACGCAGCCTCCAACGATGGAGAGGAGCCCCGATTCTTAGTCTTTTTCTTATTTTTTTTTAGGAGAGGAGGGCGCGGAATGAACCCGCTTCTCCCTCCGCCGGTAGAAGCCCCCAGGCCAGATAGATTGGCCTCAGTCAGGTCCTTCTCCGAGATAGAGAAGGCCTTGGTAGTTGCAGGGGCACCGGTTGGAAGAGATCCATCCTCTCTTTTTGCTGCCTTGGAAACCCGAGCCGTTTGAGGAGGACCTTGCATAGCGGCGGATTCGGGTTCGGTGTTTAGCGCCGAGCCCAGATTCCCTCCCATGGAAGGCCCTACCGTCTCAGGCTTAGTTGCCTCAAGGACCATGTCTATCTCAGGAGGGGCCTCCAGTTGGCGATCCCCTCCTAGGACATCGCAGGTCCCGTTTGCAGCGTCACTAGTCATTTGTTGGGAGGCACAGGCCTTGACCTCGGCAAGGTTCAATATTCTTCCCAGCAGGTCTTTTGAGAGAAGCGACCGAAGGGGCTTGGCTTCCCTCTCCATACTAAGGGTGTTTGCCCTACCGAGCCGCTTCACTGACGAGCGGTCGGCTATGAGCTTACTGCTGGCTTTCTTGGCAGTCACCTTGGAAAGAAAAGGGGGGGAGGCTGCCGCTGGAAAAAGGGAGGTGCCCGAGAGCACCTCCAGAGAAGGCGTTGAGGGTGAGTCCCCTACACCCGTAGGCGAAGGAGAGGAGTAAGCCTACTTTCTGGTTAGAGAAATATGGAGGGTCCCCTGCGTAAGTACAGGGGGTAGGGAACCTCCACTTTTTCTGTGGGTTCCCAAGGGAGGCTCCGTCCTCCGTTGATGTATAAGAGGAAATTAAGGGGAGATTTTTAGTTTTATCATCATTGGGCATGGTGACCCTAAATTTACAACGGGATGCAATAGCTCCTCACCCCTCGCAGTCACCCGCCCTGCAAGGGGGGCGTACAGGCCTGGCAGAACCAGGAGCCGCCAATCAGGACCACCCCTCCCGCCTGGTAGCCTGGCAGTCCTTCGGCATGGTGGCTCTACCTTGATCACGGCGTAAAAATATACATTGTGAAGTGAGAAGGAAAGGGGATGTGAGGAAGGCATGGGTGGGAATGAAGCAGGTTGTTAAAAACTAACCACCTCAGACCGGAGCTCAAGGGTTAGGGAACATTGTCCCCTCCCCCTCAGCCCCGATCCGGGACGGTTGGCTGAGAAGAAGGTCAGCATCTACCTTGTGAAATTAGAGGCTGATCAGAGAAAGTTGTGGGGAAGGTTGTAGGGGAAGCGAGGAAGTAGGGGAGAAATACAGGCTATCTGAAGGAAGGAAGAGAGGCTAAGCTGGGGCCGTACGGAGCGCTGGATCCCGTCAGCACGGCGGCCAGGATCGTAAATCGCCCCACCCCTTACGGGGGTAAGAGATGAACGTAGGAGAAGTTGTTTACCATCTACAAGATGAACTAAAAAAGATAATAAGAACAATAGTTTCCAAAGAAAATTCATAAGGGCGAAATATACTATAGTCTTTAACCAAAGACACTATATATATATATATATATATATATATATATATATGTATATATATATATATATATATATATATATATATATATATATATATATATATATATATATATATATATATATATATAAATATATATGTATATATATATATATATAAATATATATGTATATATATATATATATATATATATATATATATATATATATATATATATATATATATATATATATATATATATATATATATATATATATATATATATATATATATATATATATATATATATATATATATATATATATATATATATATATATATATATATATATATATATATATATATATATATATATATATATATATATATATATATATATATATATATACTGGTAATTGATTTGTTCCTTGAGAATCTGTTATGTAGCAGGATTACACTAATTATTTAATGGCCGGACGTTTCGGACCTTTACTAGGACCATCTTCAGCGACTATGTCGACTAATGAGAAGGGGAAGAAATATTAATTGATAACAGTTAAAAGAATGCATTAATAATGGTTAAAAAAGTGAAAGAAGGCAAGTTAAAATAATAAAATTGACAATTATTATCATTAAAGTAAAAACACTAATAACAATATATAGAATTAAATAATACTATCCAGTGTGGTATAAAAAAAAATAATAGAAAGTTAAATTATAACATAAACTGACTTGAATATCACATTAAAAGTAACTGAAGTAAACAAAAAATAACCTTTTATATTAAATTGTAAAAAAAAAACCCAAACCCCTAAAACAAATTAGAATAACAAAGTGACTAACTTTTATCGTGGGAGTTGAGAAATCAACTAACTAAACAGTCCAAAAACTTTTATGAAGATCTCTCAAGAAAGAAAACGAAGATTAAGGACCAACCCATCCAGAATGCGGAAGCCAAGGAAAATGGAAGAAAACCTTTGATGGGCCAACTTAAAGAAAAAGGAATTTCAGTCAAGAAAAAGAAAATTTCGAGGAAGACAACCTGCAGCGAGAAAAAATCATGTGAAAAGCAAGATGAACAAGAATAATCAAATAAAAAGTATAAAAAGGATATGCCCCTCCCCCCTCTTCCCATAATTGGTGACCCTCAACGGCGACAAAATCTTCTGATCTTCGTTACAGCCGCACCTGCCCTATCTACTAGAGATTTAAGAAAAAGTGCTGCGGCGAACATCGGAGACCCGGGCTTCCGAAGAAAAGCCATTACTCATTGATTAGAGACAAGACTTCGTTCGCTCTCCTCAATCCCTCTAAATTCGCTCCACTCATCCCGCAGACTCGGATGCCGTGGGAGGGTTACTACTCCTTGATTAAGAAATCCAAGACTAGTCTCTCCTCAAATTCGCTCCGCTTTCTAGAAAGGGACCAGTGTAGGGGTGCGAAAATATATGAGAGAAATTCCTTCCAACTCGATAATATAAATGGCCAAAAAACTTACCAACAATTAAACGGACTCAAGCCATTCGTGTGGCTACAGTATTGGCATTCAAATTCAGAGGTACCGCGTTCCAAACTCAAACAACCCCCCAAATTTTTATGAAGATCTCTCAAGAAAGAAAACGAAGATTAAGGACCAACTTAAGAAGAATACTGAAGCCAAGGAAAATGGAAAGAAAACGTTTTAGGGCCAACTTAAAGAAAAAAGGAAATTCAGTCAAGAAGAAGAAAATTTTAGAGGAAGACAACTTGCAGCAAGAAAAGAAAAATCAAGTGAAAAAGCAAGATGAAATAAAGGAAAAATATAATAAGGATATGGACCCACCCCATAATACAGGGTGTCCACAAAGTCTGGGTACATAGGAATTTTAATATTTTATTTATTTATGTTATTTTTCCTCCCCAGATCGAATGATGGCTCTGTCTAAAGAAGAAAGAATCGAGTTGGTACTCTTAAGTGGACGAGAAGGATGGTCTTATCGCAAAATCGCCGATGAATTTAACCTTCGAGACCCTGATCGGCAACCTATTCATTTTACTGCCGTCGGGAAATTGGTCACGAAGTTTAAAGAAACAGGCAGTGTCTTGGACAAACCCCGTTCCGGGCGACCAAAGACTTCAGACGGAACGAAAGAGGTTGTCATGGCCAAGATTGTTGCTAGCCCAAAGAAATCACTTCGTTTGGACATCCATGGAGTTGGGTGTTCCAAGGTCAACTATCCACAAAATCCTGGTAGAGCAGAAGTTCCATCCGTACAAATTACAGATATTGCATCACTTAAATGAAGACGACCCCGATAGACGAATGCAGATGTGCGAATGGTTTTCAGATAAAATGGATGAAAATATAAATTTTACTAAAGACCTTTTGTTGTTCAGTGATGAAGCTTTGTTTTATGTTAATGGTGAAGTCAACAGACAAAATCTTCGATACTGGTCTTAAGACAATCCACATTGGATGGATCCATCCAAACAGCAAGGCTGCCAAAAGATGATGGTGTGGAAAGCTCATGTGCTAGGACCCTTCTTCTTTGATGAACATGTAACCCGTGAAGCTTATCTGAACATGCTGAGAGACAAATTAATGCCTCAAATTGAGCGCCTAGGCGAGGGACTTCCGAACTGGTTTCAGCAGGATGGAGCCCCTGCCCATTTTGCTACAAACGTTAGAGATTAGCTGAATGGCACTTTTCCTCACTGAATTGGAAGAAGAGGTCATGTGGAGTGGTCTCCTCGCTCACCAGACCTTTCTCCCCTTGATTTCTTTTTCTGGGGTATGTTAAAAGAGAAAGTTTACTCAATGAAGATTGCAAATCTAAACCACTTGAGAGAACGCATTATCAGTCAGTGTGCTGAAATCGACGGCAATGTACACCTATTCAATCGAGTTCACCAGAATTTAGCAAGGCGCATCGAATTATGCATTGCAAATAATGGAAATCATATTGAAAATATAATTTCTTAACATTATAATTAAATAAAATTGTTTTGTTCTAAAGGTATGTATTTATCCCCTATGTACCCAGACTTTGTGGACACCCTGTATAACTAGTTTTGGCCTTCGCCATTATCAACTGTATAATGAAATGTAAGACGTGCGATTCCAGTATTACTATAAAGGAGTAAAATAAGACTAAACAAAATGAAAATAGAGGAAATAGAATGAAAGATATAAATATATGTGTGGTTCACAGAGGCAACTTTTAATTTCGGCGAATGACCGATTCTGGCTGTATGTAAATGGACTTGACAACATTATTAGAGATATACGGAGGTTGTTTTACATGTCCTACTTTTGAAGTTTAATTAAAGCAAGAATAATTTTGTGATCATAATGAAACTTTCAGAAGTTGCTGGCAATAGTTGTAACCTCTGTCCTAAAATGGCTAATTGATTTATTTATGTTTTTAGAAGTTATCCCAGTTTCAGTAAATTGTTCATTTTTTTATGGAAACGGAAAGCGTAAAAAGTTTTGTTTAAAAAAGTGACTTTTGGAATATTTAATTCTTAGCAAAATTTTCGCGAAAATTGTGAAATAACAAATTTACAAGCATCCTAATCATTCGTAGACTATAAAGGGAGAAAATGTTTATAGCAAATTATTATTAAGAAATTTTTCAAACTGAAAACATGGAAGCTCCTGGAAATGATTGGACGAAATTTTTGTTTGTTGAAACATTCTTCAGATACAACTGTTCAGTGGTTTCAATGCAACGACAGATGAGACGTGAAGGAGCTCAAGACGTACCATCACGACAAGCACTATGCAAACTAATTAAAAAATTCGAGATGAGGGTAGTGTACAAGATCGACGAAAATGGCCTGTTGGCAGAAACGGCGTAGACTAACATAAAAATGAAGAGTTACGTCAAAACGTCGAACGGTCGGTGCAGATATCATTGAACAGAAGATCAGAACAAGTGGGATTTTCAAAAAGTCCAACCTACAATAAAATAAAGAAAAAACTAAAACTTAAGCCATATAAGATTCAGGTTGTGCAAAAATTAGGTGACAACTATTTCGCGAAAAGAAAGTCGTAGGCAGAAGAATTTAGGTGAAAATTTGGGGACGTTGATGTACCGCCCGTGATAATGTCTGACGAAGCGCACTTTCATCTCAGCGGATACAATAATAAGCAGAACAACAGAATATGGTCAGATCACAACCCAGATGCTATACACCAGAAAGAACTGCATCCTGCAAAAACCACTGTGGTGTGTGATAACACCTCAGAAGATCATTGGACCATATCTTTATGAAAATGAAAATGGAAATTCAGTCACTGGGAATAGCGAAAGATGCTTGAAGAATATTTTTTACCAAACTTTCAAAGGCTTCGAAATAGACGACAACTGTTTTTCCAGCAAGATGGTGCAACATTACACACATCGAATGAAACAATGCAGTTGTTAAGACGAAACTTCAGAGAAAAAATTAATTTCTCGAAACAGTGAATTTAAGTGGCCTCCAAGATTTAACATTTTTGGATTTTTTATGGGGATATATAAAAGATGTTGTTTACTATTATAATCCTAGAAGTATCCAACAACAAAAAAATAATATCGCTGAAGAACTTTTGAAAAAAGTGATGAGATCAACTTCGTCACGAGTAAATGAATGTTATGAGGAGAATGGATAGCAGTTGAAAAGAAGAATCTTCAAATAAATTAAGTTATTACGTTAAATATGCAAACTTATTATTAGTCTTAGTTTTTTATTAATTTTAAGCAAATAAAATTAGTTAAAATAAAATGGGTTTCAATAGTCGATAAATATCTGAAAGTTCAGCGAAAATTTGTTAAAAATCAATGATTCACTAAAACTGGAACAACATCTACAAAAATAAATAAATCAATTGGCCATTTTAGGACGAACTATTACCAACAACTTTAGAAAGTTTCATTATGATCACAAAATTATTTTGGATTTTATTAAATTTCAAAAGTAGGACATGTAACCCTCCCCCCCCTCCCTGTATTTGTTAAATTTATAATGTCCTTCAGATATATTAAAAATATAGACCTTGCTAATAAATATATCTGAAAAACAATATAAATCTAACAAATATATCTCGAATAATATTGCCAAATCCATTTACAAATCGCCAGAATCGGTCGTTCGCCGGGATTAAATGTTGCTTCCATGACCCACACATATATTTATATCTTTCATTCTATTTTCTCTATTTTCATTTTGTTTAGTCTTATTTTTCGCCTTTATATACTGGAGTCGCACGTCTTACATTTCATTATACAGTTGATAATGGCGAAAGCCAAAACTAGTTATATATGTAAATAAATCGGATTCAAATATTGTGGTTTATTATTTTTTGCACTGGATATATATCTCGTTAATGTGATATCTTCTTATCATATATATATATATATATATATATATATATATATATATATATATATATGCATTTAAAGGCCCAAAGAAATGAAAATTGGCATTACGACCTAAGGAAGACGACCATTGAAAGCTTAAGAAAGAAAATGGGAGATATAGGGACGGAGAAAATAGTGAAAACTAATTCTATTCGTTATATGAAAAATAAATAAAGGAAGAGGATTCGAACCTGCGTCCTCAAACGTACATCGATATTGTAAACACGACGCTCATCGACTGAACTACCATCCTCAACCGAAATAAAGCTTGATTCAAGAATCCTTTTTAATAACGAAGTGTAGGTTTTCTTTATCCAGTGAAAGACAAGACAAGTGTTCTAGTGAGAGTTGGGCACCAGCCTGATTTGTCGTGGTCACAATAGCGATGTACGCTTGAGGACACAGGTTCGAATCCTACTCCTTTATTTATTTTTCATATAACGGTTAAAATTAGTTTTCACGATTTTCTCCGTCTCTATATTTCACATTTTCTTTTTTAAGCTTTCAATGTTCGTCTTCCTTACGGCCGTATGCTTAAATACAAAATGTGTCACTTCACAATTGTGTTACCGGTGCACACCACATGTGGCTTACACAAATTTGAGCTATCACTTTTTACCCATAACAGCATTAATTTTTTAGTTTGAACCATCCACACACTAACTGAGTCATATACCATTGGAATCAGAATCTGTAATACAACGTGCAACGCAATTATAAAATGTGTAACACAAAGTGAACAGGGTCGGAGCGATTCACTTTGCTCTCCACATTTCTCCATATTTGTTCCAATAATGTGAACAGCTACGCGGCGAAATTGTGTAGAGCGTCACAAATGTGCAATTCACTTTTCGTTTAAGCATACTGTTTTGGAGTGGAATGCACTCATTTATTCAAAGAATAAATGAGGAATAGTTAAACGCGTGGTAAATATATAAATGTATATATCTCCCAATTAATTTTCTATTTTTTTCATAGTCCCCGTTCGAGCTTGCGAAAGTGTTCCTTAAAAGCTAATGTATTCAGAGACTTTTTTGGTTCTCTGTGTAGAATAGTGTACTAAAGACATACTTTTAACTGCGATCAAAGCGGTGCTCGCTGCCTCAGTGTGGAGGGTTCGAATCGCCTCCCTGCACGGATTTTTTCGAAAAAAGGTAATACAAATATTACTGCAAGGAAAAATGATTCCATTTTCTCTTTCTATGTGGTTTAATGGATTCATATATATATATATATATATATATATATATATATATTGTCGAGGAATAGGCTGAGGGGTGGTTGGAGTTTTCCCCGACTCATATATATATATATATATATATATATATATATATATATATATATATATATATATATATATATATTATTTTCCCGAATGCAGAGGAGTCGTCGAACTACTCCTTATACTTTGTTCGGCCCGTGCCCTGAATAGGTTTATTGACTCAAAGTGCTTAGAGGTTGGCTACGGAGGGATTGGAATGAACTTTGCCAGCAAGCGACCCAAAGGAAGTTAGATACTCAACAATATGAAAATAAAGTGTTAATGAACACTAAACAAGAATATATATATATATATATATATATATATATATATATATATATATATATATATATATATATATATATAAATAATGTGCTTTGAGAGATAAATCAATAAGTAAATCTCGGATATCTCACTTGGCTTGTAAATAGCTATTCACTATGTAAATCCCTATACACTTCTAATGTTGGTAAGCTTCGCGGTGAAGTTGGGGAATGTGAAAGGGACAGGTTACCTTGGAACCTGATGTTCGGGTGGCGCTGGTGAGTGAAGGTGGTGAGATAAGGGGTGGAGACGATGAGGTAGGTTCTCCAGGGACCGACCTGATCCCACAATTCCGTCACGATTCTGCTGGAAGAAGGCGGTGACAGGAGCTTCTTCTTAAATAGCGCCCCAGCACGTGAACTCCGAAGAATCTGTGGTGCCTCTGTGAGAGGGGGGGAAGGAGAAAGTGACCTATTGACGCATAAGGTCACGGAGAAAAGCCGGTATGTAGATTTCTTGCTTAGGGAACCAGAGTGAGGCTGTTTGTAGCCTCAGCTTTGACACGAGCTTGGGTCCGCATTGACTTGCAGACCAACGGGGTAAGGAACCTCCCTAACTGGGACCGATCTCCTCTCTGAAGACTTCATGCTTCGACAAATTAACACAACCCCGAGATAGATGGCAATTCCTGCCCCGCCGGACGCTGTGCAAGCTCGACTACTGAGGGTTAAAAGAATTCATCTTTTATACTCGAAACTCGGGAGAGGTTCACATGGCTCCGGAAGTAGATTTGATATAAAACTCCTCCATTTCGTCCTTTGTAAACTTCCCCACTGGAAACCAAGATGGGCTCCCATCTATCGATGAACATTCGAGGAAGGAACTCGGTGGTCAGCTGAAATGGCCGGCTGTTTCTTCCTGCGAGAGACCAGCAGATATCGGGCCGGAAGGAGAAGGTTTGATAAACGGCCCACCCGGAAGGGAGGTGGGGGAAACGTGAGTTCATTTTGCTATTCTCATATATATATATATATATATATATATATATATATATATATATATACCTTTTCAGTGGGGAAACTGTCAATGATATTTCATTATATTCTTTGATCAACTGAATCACATATTTTGGTCATTTGGTTACCACATCATCCACATAATCTTCTCTCTTTACTTTAATCGCAATTAGGGTAAATAGAAATTAGTCGAATATGAATTCGATACTGGTGCTCGTGTGTCAATAGTTCCATTAAAATGAATTGAATTTTGTGAAATGAAGATGTCTACCATAAATATTTCATTTATGCATGAAAATTCAATTGAAGTGTTAGGTGTATTGAAATTGGATATGGCGATTCCGAGTATGCGCCCTTCATTTAGTTAGGTATTTCTAGTTTCAGATATATCGTCGCCATTTCTAGCTGCCTATTTGTTAATTAATTTTGAACTCCTTGTATATTGCGTTCCTGGAGTTTGTATCAATAATAAAATGAGTTTAGTTTTAAAAGTACACCTTACAAATGTACAAGTGGCATCACTAGTTCTTAATGATTTGTTATACTTTCCACCTAATTGTAGAACAATGATAAGAAAATATGAAACGATCTATCATCACTGGTTATTTTATGTGTGTTTCTCCGCACATATCTCGGTGGTACATACAATTGAGACTGGTAGTTCAACACCAACATTTTTGTGTCCTAGTCCGCTTTGAAATGAGAACTTATAAATTGCTAATGCAACTTTTGATGCTCTATTAGAAGAAGGCGTTGTGCAAGCATATAATTCTTTGTGGGCTTTATTTATTTATATGCCGGAGAATAGAAACTCCCGTGTAATACAGGTTGGTATCTGATTTTCGATCTTTGACTGCTGGGACAAAACCAGATCGTTATCTTTACCTTGTATTCGAAGCTTATCCAAACATCATCAGGGTAAAGTACTTTTCAGTCGTACAGACTTAGCTAGAGCATATTATTAAACACCAACGAACTCAGTATATATTGGAAAGACCAGTGTCACGACTACTTTCGGTCTTTTTGAATTTTTGAATAAGACTTTTGGTCTTATAATTCAAGTTGCACATTCCAGCGATACATATATAACTTATTTCGTCATTTAGATTTCTTTTTTCCATATTGATAACATTTTAATTTTTCTCATAGAATATTAATAGTCATTTAAAACATTTGGAGAAAGTTTATGAAATAATTTTCGAAATAATTAGCAGAATAATTTGCGCATTTCCTTGTTCAAATGCGAGTACATGAAGAACGAGATCGAAGAAATCGAAGAAATGACCCTAAATACAGTTTATAAAAGACTACGTCGATTTCTTGGTATTGTAGGTTATTGTATTAGAATGATTCCGAATTTTGCTGCCATTATTGCTCTTTTATCTCAGCTTGCCCAACTACAGGAGTATATATACCATGTGATCTAGTTTGGAATGCTAGTGCCATTGAGGTGTTCGATGTCAAGAAGTAGGCATTGATACATTCGATTACGCTACAGCATCCATTACCAAATCATCTAATTACCACAAGTTACAGATACTTTCAATTTGAAGTGGGGAGTGCTCTCCATTAAATGGTAAATGGTTCTCTTCAGTTAGTTGCATTTTTCTATAGTAAGTTAATAGAGACAAACAAGCTCATTCTACTTCTGATTTGGAATTCCTGACGGCATATTTAACGGTTCTCTATTTCCGAGATATGATTGAAGGCCGTTATGTTACATCATTTGCCAATCATAAGCCATTAGTATCTGCTTTCCAATCACAGTTATGTGCAAAGGCCGAAAGGCAGCAAAGTAACTGTAATGTTATATTAGAATATATTGCTGACATTACATATATCCGTAGCGAAGAAAATGTATTTGCAGATTGCCTATCTCGGAATGTTAACTAAGTCCAAATAAACTCATTTTGATGTCCATTCTTTGGCAGTTTTGCATGAACAAGCTAAGGAAATGAAATCGTTCCATGACAGACTCAAATCATTTCTGTTTTCTGAAAATACTCAACTTTCGTGAGACGTTTCTTCTTTTTTTTTTCCACGTCTATTTGTTGATTTGGTATTCCTATTCTGGACGAATATGAATGGAGATATCTGTGCCTGGTCACCAGAATGCCTCAAATATCAGTCAACTAAAGTTAATCGGGAAGCAATTCTCTAATTCTTCCTATATCTATTCCTAAGTCAAAATGTTAATTTACATACCATAGGGCGGCTCCTCATTTGTATCGTGCCTGAACAGTCACATCTCTCAAAACATCGTGATTTGTTGGCATGTAAGATGGATCGAACTTAGACCAATTCTAGACATAACTGTTGTTAGAATCGATCTTACGATGTAAGGGGGTAGTCTTTATTGGTTAATAAATTGATTTAGAGTGAGCAGCGAACTCTGATTTATGGAAAAGTTAACTGCCATACCAGAGAGATGCTTTGAGACGAGTTGAGTTTCAAATTTTCTCGTTAGTTGGTTTTTAGTTGTAGAAAGGGAGAATATTTGAAAATAAGGTGCTAAAGTTTGATAAGGAGAATAAATTTGAAAAGAGGCTTCACGATGCCGTCTGAAAGAGATTTGATTGATTTCGCAGTACGTACAAGGAAACTAAAGTTTCCTTCAACACAAATTATATAAAAGTTAATAGGAAAAGTGAGATGAGATTGCTAAAGAAAACCGAAGCCGCGGTTCCTTTCCTCTACGCGTAAAAAAAGGTGCCCGCCAATATACATTGATAATGAAAATTAAAGTTTATATACATGCGCTGGTCAAAGGTAACATATGCTAAAGATCCGCCATATCATTATTTTTAAGTTGATGTTTAATTTCGTACTTTTGAGGTCCGCTCTGTGACGGGAAAGTTTGTTATATACTACACGTAAATATGAAAGTTTGAGTCTTGACAATTATGTGTCCATGTTCCTAAATCCGAACGTTCAATCAACGATATAAACAGTTCAGTAGTAAATGAAAATGACACAAAGCACCTCAAACTTCTGAGTACTTTGATGTTTATTTATCATTCTCTAATAAAATGGGCTCACCAATCCTAAAATATCTCTTTTGTAGAGTAATCTTTATTTGAAACTGTCCGAATGGAAAATATTGAAATTTTCCTAATGCACATTTTTTTAAAGATGGATCTTGACTAAGCGTCTACATTGTTTCTTCATGCAATCTACAACATATTCGACCTGGCTACAACATGCAACATAGAAAAATTGTGTTTCGCTTAGAGAGAAAAATGACTTATTCTGTAGCGTTTATTTACAAGGTGTAGAAGACCGAACAAGGAACCTTACAAATTGAACATCCCGTTGGCCCTATATAATCTAGATTTGCGCAAACTAACCAAAAACTAAAATAATATGCAATTTGTTAACGATTAATTAATGCAAAGCAACCTATATACTTATAAATAATGCTAAATCGCCAGTCAATAATTAATGTATCAATGCAAAGCAAACTGTAGATTTGGAAATAATGTAGAACCGCAAAGCAATGAAATCGTTGTGCTCTCACGCTAACACATAAACATTCGCACACGTTAGAAGAGAGGTGCAAGCCAACGGCTTTGACCGCACCGATAACGAAGACAATTGAAACAGCTGTGCATACAAATAATGAGTCTAACAGAGGGAAGTTGGACCCACCAGCTTTGATATGGATCCGTGAAATACGAAATTTTATTTTACTACGGATATCAGCCTGATAACGTCAGTCAGTTTTCCAAATTCGAACACTCTATTGGTGCACACGCGCCTACACTAAATACAAGCACACACCCTCGGGTTAATTTGGCTCCGCCCAGTTCTTAGATTGGAGAAATGGAGACACGCCCCTAATCTTTCGTTATAATAAAAGCACTTGTAAAAAACACACATGGGCAGTCTGACAGGGAGAGACATACAAGAAACTCTGAGTGTGTTAACACCAATAACCGATTACAATGACGTGAACACACTACGTACGAACCAGAAACTCAGCGATTTCACTTGCCAGAACTGAGGTGGTTATAAGTCCAAGATTAAAACCTACAAAACCGTCATTTCCTTCTAATTTCCTTGCCTCTGCCAAGTAATAAGCCGGTTACTGTTAACCCAACCTACAAGTGGATTTGACCAGTGGGCATCTGGAACTTTCAATTGAGGAAAGATTTATTTGCTACGGCATAACCAACAGCAGCCGATCGCCGCCTAGCCAAATCATACCAGTATGGTGATCGGATTATGTAATAGGTAGGCTACTGGCACCAAATTTCAGGATTCAATAGCCCAGCGAAAACCTCCACAAAATGGACGCGCGGTGGTCTTATTAAAACCTAGCATTCTCCACACATATAAAATAATGTCTAAAATTGGAATAAGGAAATGCGAATGTATAAATTAATTTACATCTATGAATTTAAATAAAAAAAATAATAAGGAATATATATATATATATATATATATATATATATATATATATATATATATATATATATATATATATATATATATATAGAAAGAGAGAGAGAGAGAGAGATAGAGAGAGAGAGAGAGAGAGAGAGAGAGAGAGAGAGAGAGAGAGAGAGAGAGAGAGAGAGAGAGAGAGAGAGAGAGAGAGAAGGCAAGCGGCCGTTGGAAGTGCGCGCGGGAAACTCGAATGTACGAACGCGCGAAAGGTCTGAGACGCCAATGTCAATAAGTTTGCGTCTCAGAATCGATTTATCAAAAGCCAAGAGTCTACGAAGCACCTGACAAGAAGGAATTGTATCACAAATTTGCGACAAGCGTATGCGGTTATATAAATAAAACCTTGGGATATGTAAGTAATTCGAACTACACAGTTTTCGGTAGCTCCGCCTTAGGGGTAGAGAACAATAAACTCGACAAATGAATCTCATCCCACTGACGATTCTAGGTCACGCTCTTTAGAAAATAAGCTTATATATAATCAGAGCAGTTCAGTTAGAATTATTATTGTATTATTAGATTACTGTCGTTAATAAGATTATCACTTTCACGTCTCCCCTTTTAAATTCATTCAGTTTTGTCCTTCCAGAATTAAATACTTCGCGTTGGATATATATAGACTGCTAGTTGCCCGCAAAGTAATTTCGTAACGTGCCGCTTGCCCTGTTAATAGGCCAGTATTAGAATAAAGTATAGTTTTGCAACTTCCTTCTTTACCTCGATTTACCTTGAAACCTTCGGTAACCTCAGCCAAAGTAAGAACACAGTGAAGAAATCATCTTTGGAATCAGATACTTAATTCCCCTTCACCATATACTGGTCACCCGTATAAACTGGTGCCGCTGTAAACTTAAACCCCCTAAACCATAGACAGGTGGCTTTTGTTTGTATAGGTTTATTGTGCAATAGCGTACATTTATACATGATATAATACAAATACAATAATTATATATGACATAATAATATATAAATACACATAAAATAAGCGTACACATTACACAAAGTGGGGAGCCCGCCAGTGTCGGCGTGCAGCAAGACGCAGCGGAGTGTCCCATGCGTGGCTTGTCTGCTGCTAGTGGGCGGTGGCGGTCCTCACCACCCGTCGCCCGGCTAGCCGCGGGCTGCGATCAGCGCGGAGGGGGTGCTGTTCTCAGCACCTCCATCAGCTCGTTTGTCGGTGTGTGGCGAACCACCTGGGTGGCTCTTGCCTCTCGTGCCCTCAGTAGGGCGCCTCTTACAGGGTGAGGGGCTGGCGCTCACTCTGGCTTGAGGCGGGTGGTGGCTGGGCAGGAGAGGAGGTAGTGCACCAGCTGGCGCCGGGAGCGGCCGCCGCAGTGTTTGCACCTTCCTGCCACAAAGTCGGCGTGCAGCTCTTCCCGCGTGGAGTAGTCCAGCCTGACACGCTGCAGCAGCACGCCGTTCGCTCTGGGCTGATGGTAGGCTGCGTCCAGTGGGCGATAGGCTGCGGCTGCAGCATAACAGGCTGCTTACTTCTTGGTTGCCTCCCATTCTTAGTGCTGCTGGTGGGCGTTGTGGGCAACCATGCGCTTGGACTGCGCCTTGAACTGCTTTAGGCTGAGGCGCACAGTCCAGGTGATGGTAGGGCTGTGGGCGGCTTGCTTGGTGGCCTCGTCGGCAGCCTCGTTGCCGCGCGCGCCCACGTGGCTGGAAATCTAGTGGAGCCGGACCCGCCTGCCCTGCGCTGCCAGGTCCTGCAGGGTGACAGGATGGTGGTAGTCAGGTAGATGTTGTCCCTGGTGTGGGCGTGGGCATGCTGCAGCGACTGCAGATCCGACCGGGAGTTAGTCTAAAGGGTGAAGCAGTGGTCTGATGGCCTCCACGCCCGCGTCAGACCGCTCGTGACGAAGGCGGCGCCGGACCTCCCACTCTTGGGGTCGACGGAGCCGTCGGTGAAGTAGACTGCGCTGCCCGGCTCAGTGACTTCAGACATGGCTCTAAGTGCGTGCTGGCGCAGCTCCTCGGGGAGGCAGTGCGCTTTGCTGTCGGGCGGCTGTGCGGCGGTAAGGCGGCGGCGGGGGGGCCCCCATGGTGGTGGTGGAGCGTAGGCGGGGTGGGGGGTGTCGAGGTCGCGCCACAGCCAGTTCCCTGCCTGTTTGAGGGTGTTGGTTGATAAGGTGAAGTTTATGAGCCACCTGTTGTTACCCAGACACTTGATGCCCTCCTTCACGGCCATCTGGAGTTTCTTCTGCGCCACACCCTCCACGTCGCGCTGGAGCACTCTGGTTACCCGACAGACCACAATGCAATTCATCCTGGCGGTGAGAGGCACCAGGCGGGCCTCGCTCTGCATGACACAGGCACTGCACCAACTCGGTCCCCCCTGCATGGTCCTCATGGCGGTGTTTTGCACCACCTCCAGGCGCTGCTGCTGCTGCCGGGGTAGCGCTACAAGGACCGGTGCACTGTAGTCCACTAGGGAGCGCACTGCCTGCAGGTAGTAGAGGCGGAGGACGGGGAAGGTTGCACCGACGCTTGGCCGAGTCATGGCCCTCATTACGTTGAGCCGGGCCTGCGTCCGTTCCCTCAGGTGCGTGACATGGTGCATGAAGGACAGCCGCCTGTCCATTCACACCCCGAGGTACTGATAGAAGTCGGTCCAGGCCAGCGCGACTCCCTGGACGCGCAGCTGCTGGCCAGCAGGCGTGGAAGTCTTGATGGCCATGGCCCGCGACTTATCTACCGAGATCTTGAGCCCCAGCTCTTCGCACTTGGCAGTGGTGAGGTGAAGATCCTCTTGAGCCCGCGCGAGCTTGTCGCCGCGCCCGGTGACGACGTGGGCCAGGTCGTCGGCGTAGCGGAGGAGGATGGTTCCTTCCCGATAGGGAAGCATCACCAGCTGCTCCATCAGCACGTTGAAGTTCTACGGGCTGAAGATGCCGCCCCGGGGCGTTCCGTTCTCGAAGGTAAGGTAGAGAGACTTGTGACCCTGGAACTTCACACGGGCCCGGCGCTGCTGAAGGTAGTCTTGGAGCCAGCCCAGCATCTCCCTCGGATGCCCTTCCTCACAAAGGCGGCTAGTATGTGGCGGGGGCTAGGCAGCTCGAAAGCCTTCTCGAGGTCAAAGAAGACTAGGATTGTGGGCTATTTGTTGGCGTAAGCCAGGAGGGTGATGAGGCAGTCCGCCGTGCTCACCTTCCTGGTGTAGCCGAACACGTGGGAGTGAAGGCTCCCCACGATCCACTGTGGGCGACTCAGCACCATCCTCTCCGCTGTTTTTCCAGTGCAGCTCAGGAGGGAGATTGGCCTGAAGGTGGTGGGATCCTTCGGCTTGGGGATGGGCTGGATGTCGGCGTCCTTCCAGGAGGACGGTAGACGGCCTGCCAGCCACGACGCGTGACAAGGGCCAGCAGTGCGGCGTCCCCGGCGAGCCCAACGTATGCCAGCATGGAGCACCGCACTCCGTCGGCCCCCGCCGCTATGTCACGCCCACGCTTCGCTCTGGCCAGCTCCTCAAGCGTGAAGGGCTAGCACCGCGCTTCCCTGACCTCGTCGCGCTGTGGGTAGACAGGTGGCCTTTCCCCTATAATTCTGTTTAAATTGCAATATTAAATTATAATAACCGCCATCTATTTTATTAAGTAATTATTCTCTGTTGACAAAGTGACATTCAGTTTATTTTTAATTTATTCCATTAAAATTTTATTATATTCCTTGATTCTAGCACTAACTAATGTATTTTTGCCTAAAACATGGACGGAGCTGTTGAGGGGTTGAATACATCGGTGCAAGAATAATTTTATCATTATTTAGTATAAGCATTTATCGTGCTTGATTTATATTTATCTCGGTACTAATTATTTAAATGCGTATATAAGAATGTAAGAGTGAGGAATATACATATATTCACTCTGAAATATAATTGTTTAATGGATGAAGTTGAATTTATGTCTGATCCACTGCCAAATTGATCTTATTGTAGTATAATCGGTAATTCTGAAGATCCATACCCCGCGAGCTTCCCCGCTCCTGGTCGCATAATATTTCTTCCATGTTCCAATATGTTTCACCTTTTTTTCGCTTTTGATGGTTGGCTCGTAGGGGTGATCACCCTGCGATGACTCTGAGATTTCAATCATTTGGGGGGATCTTGGGGGCGCAGCCCACAGTATATAATCAGAATTTTTTTTTTATAAAATAACTTAACTAACGTTAATTCTCACGGGTTTTTTAAGCAAAATTGCTTTTGCGACTCGTGGTAGAGAAGAATTGCTTCTGCGACTCGTGGGGAGGGCTGACGTCATCAATGAATGAATACTGAAATGTTTTTTATTCCATTCAAGATCACTTTAATCATTGAATATTTATTTTTCAGTCATGTTTTTTTGCCCTTTTTGACTATTTTTATTATCATTTTAATACATTTAAAAGTACTTAGCTAGATCTTTTAGAAGAACTAGATTTTGAGGACGAAAGACGATCTTTTATGCGGAAATTGTCAGTTTTAACATGGATTCCTTGTGTACAACTTGCCCTAAAAATACTTTCGAACCTTCTGGGTTTTGTTTTTTTTTGCGATCGAGAAAAATTAATAACATTTTTAGCTGATCATAAATTAATTAAAGTTCAAATTAATTGTGAAGAGTGTGGTCAAGCGTAGGCGATCCAAGATAATTTTTCTTTTAAATGTGCTAACACAAAACGTTATTCCGAGAACGACGATAGCTATCGCCATTATTTCAAACGTTCGGCTCTAAATGGGAATTAAAGAAAGATACCGTGCTTCGCTTGCCGGTATTTCCGAGCTATACCCCCAACAATAAAGTAAGTGAAATGCATTTTCCATTTTTTTTTCATTTCAAAAAGTTTGTGGAAAATTTCGGGGATTTATTAAATGAATACAAAAATGGCGCCTTGTAGATTTGAACTAGGACTCAAACATAAGCTTCGTCCCAATAGATTTCGGCTGAAAAACATAAACATTGGCGGACGGGGGTATGGATCTTCAGGTTTACCGTATAATCATCAAACATATATACTGTAGCATTGTTAGAATTATGTAAATAAAAATAGAGAACTGATATGTATATAATGCCAAATTTACTTATTACTTCAGGATCTATGAAAACCCTGATATGTGCGTATTTTGTATGTAAATAAGAATGTTGGAAATGTCCAAAAAAGGAGTACAGGGAAATTAAACTACGTGAACGAGAAAACAAAGCCTTATTTAATACCATCACACGAAAGATTTATCGCTGATTAACCCGTTGAAGAAGAAATTGAAGTCAGAATCATCCTGCTAGCCGAATAAAAAATTAAAATTAGAATCATCCTGCTAATCGAAAAGTAAATTGAATCCAAAATCCTTTTCCTAGCCTACGAAGAAATTGAAGTCAGAATCCTCCTGCTAGCCGAAGCAGAAATTAGAGTCATATCAGTCTGCTGGGGGCGTTAACACAACTGTTGACCTCACATCTCAGTTGAACCACTTCACCTTAATTAACTTCGAATCCAACAACTCTTCAACAAGTGTGATTTCTTAACTTCTACACTAGCAACCTATAACTCGGTTAAGTCGCCCACTTGAAATCCGACACGACCAAAACATAGGCGCTTAAATTGAAAAAGGTTGACATCGGCTTAATAAGTAGTGTAAATTTTATCTATATGTTTCAAAAGAACATAGTGGTAGGCACTGCACTGATAAATGGTGCTAAACATCCTGTACGTAGATATCTTATTGACCAAGTCATACAATTTCGGGAAGGGGTTAGAATTTGAA
The DNA here is from genome assembly GCA_963969495.1 of Ceratothoa steindachneri. Classification (NCBI taxonomy): domain Eukaryota; kingdom Metazoa; phylum Arthropoda; class Malacostraca; order Isopoda; family Cymothoidae; genus Ceratothoa; species Ceratothoa steindachneri. Next base: position 184,699,597 of record OZ018325.1, read on the forward strand.
TAAGTGAACTCGCTATTAGTCTGTGAATATTCATGTACTAAACTCTTCCTTTCTATTGGGTACGGAATGGTTGGTGGTTATGTTTAATGACATCTTCTTTTAGCATGCGTTCTGCCCCAGAATGAGTAAAGTGACAGTCAGAGACGTCTTGAATTTGCGCGACTTAGTAAAAATAGCAACTGGGCAATAAATTGGCTAAGCTCATGCTGAAGAAGGGAATTCCTAAAATGACATCGGTGCGACATGAAAGTAAAGCCAACAAACGTATTTGACAGTATTCACGATATTTTATTTTTATTTTTACTTCAAACATTCTTGATATGCAAGTCGAATTTACAGAAGTCATCGAAATAGGGCCCTTATAGGGTTTAGAGGGGAAACTAAAGGAAGATGCAACATCCTTTGAAATAAAATGTTCAGAACTTCCGTGAAGAGAACTTTGAGAACGAAGCAATTCACATCCACTTCTGGAGACAAGTTCTTTAAAGTCGATGGAACACAGCAAGTGAAGAATTTGCGGTGGATGCGGAAATTTGATATCTGGATTACCTGCATACTTTTGAAAAAACGATTCCTCTTGCATTTGAGACAATTAACAATAGCGTGCAGGGAATTGGGAACGATCTTAGTGCAAAGAATTTCCACAATAATAAGTGGACCAGGAGGTCATTATTCGTCTTCATTTTCAAACTTAAAGGTTTCTACTAAAGATATATAACTCGAATTGACTCTAGCGTATGTCTCAGAATCTTTATTCGCATTTCCTAGTTCTCTTGTTTGATCTACTGCTTAAGATAAATGTATTGTTTTCAAGGAGTCGAGTTCTAATTGTATACTAAGACAGTCCAGTAATGAAAGCATCTCGGATGTACTCGTTTCGGTTAGTTTATGCAGTTTCATCTTTGAGGTCTGAACTAAGTTTCTGAAGAGAACGCACATTCTCGTTGATCGATTTCAAAGGTAAGGGGTTGCGAGTTTATGTCGTGCTAGCACTCTATTTGCCGTCAGAAGGAAACCACTTATTTCGAGCAGCAAGAGCGTCATCGAAAGTGATGATTTGTATCGTATAAAGACCACTTCTGGTGCGGCAGCCAATACATCCAAACGCTCAGGACAGATGCTTCGTTCCATTCTTAAAGTACTGGGTTTAATTATAGTAATCGAGAATAAGGAAATGCTTAGAAGTCTGGTTGTAATTCACTAGAATTCCAAATACATAGCTAAGGAACTTCAGGATCTCCTTTTAATTTCTAATAAATTTACGATCTTTATTTATATTTCTCCATTTTAATTGAAATTTATAACCAGAAAATTACTATAAGAAAATAGAACAAAACAGATTAGTAATGAAGTTAAAACTAAACTTATATACAATTATAAGAGTAGAGACGTTAAAATATTTAAATGGTGAGAATTGGTTGAATTATTTAAGTTCCTCTGCTTGCGGCTCACCTTTGAGACTTGTGCGTAACAGTGAATTTGTTTCGATAACAAAGAATTAATCTTACTCAAGCCCACAGAAGCATGAAGTAAGTTTAGATGGTTACTTTATTCGACTAATAACACTATGTAAAGCATTTTTTCCCTTGCGATTAAGTGTTATTTTCTATTGTAAAACAATAGAAAATGGCCATTATTTGTTTTAAACTTTTCTTTTGTGGTTTTTATGATGATATATTTACTATAAATAAGCAAATTTTGTTTTTTATCCATTGTAGGGCTAAAAACAAAAATACAGTTGTTTATACAATTTTATTGAAACTTCCACCTAAAATATATAAAAGCAAGTAAAAAATGTAAGAAGTGGCGTTTTCCTTGATTTTCGTTTGTTATGTAAATCACTTTCCCGTACAAGCTCCTAAATGTAGTCTCCCATCTTTGGTATATCCCATCTCTGGTTGTCTCCCTTCTTTGGTATCTATGTTCAAAGTTCAGTATATGTTGATATAAGCGCTTCTTTTGCTCCTCTACTTATCTTCCCATATTCTTCTTGAACCTGTCAAGATGTGCACCTTCAGAGACATCTTGCAGCCCATTTTGGCCATAACTTTTCACTAAGTTCTTAACAAGTTCCACATAAGTGTCAGCCTAGTTGTTTCCCCCCAAAATCCTGATACACCGAAACAAAACCATTCCAGGCTTCTTTTTTTTCTTTTTAGTAAGCCTTTCAAGGAATTCTGAACATTCTATAATTTTCTTTTGATTTGTGGTCCAACAAAGACATTAAATTTCATCTTTGACTGAGAGAGTTTGGGAAAGAAATTTTGAAGGTTATTGAAGGCTTCAGACTCTTTGTTAAGAGATCTAACAAACTACTTCATGAGACCTAGTTTTAAATGAAATGGAGGAAACAACATATTTTGAGGATCTATCGACTACTCATGCTTGATATTATGCCCCTTAACAGAGAATTCAGTGGCCAGCGTTTCTTGTAGTAATGTAGTGTGGTATCCCTACTGTCCCAAAGACAGAGATGACATGGAAACCTGGCAAAACTTGGCTTGTCACTTGCACTCTTTGATCCTAGAAATTAAAACCTCTGCATTTGACTTTAACAAGCCCAAAATCTCTGGCAAGGTCATTGAGGTCTCTTTGGTTTGTATAATATAAATTCGTCTCAACAGCCATATCACTGATGCTGTAGTCTTCATCTTCACTGATCTTTTCAGCTTCTGAATTGTTGCTTTCTTCTAAAGGTGATATTCCTTTCTGGAGGTCTAGGTACAGGAAGATCATTACTGTGTGATACTAGTGCAATTAAGGATGCAAGATCGGGAAAAAAATAGAGGATGTATTTTTTGCTACATCGACGTTTGGAAGAGTCCACCATGCAGAAGTAGTAGTTACTTGAGTGGTAAGTGCGTTCATGCCAAATCCTGGGATTTGCAAACATCATGGATCTTTCTCCTCTAAACCTTCTAGTCAACGTAAAAATATATATACTTTATTATTGTTTTGGTTTACAAAAAAAACATAACAGCTAAAATACTTGCGACATTTAATATTTTACTCTATACAACAAACAATTTTCTTATCTTACAAAGTTTTCTTGCAGTGTTCACAAGCAAAATGAGGTGTCAGTGTTTGTAGTGGCCCTAAACTTGCATGCTAAAGACTACTTTGTAAGCTTCTCACATTCTCATAGATTTTGTCATAGGCAACTTTTTTGCTCATTTTTTGATGAACTGTCCGTAGATATAACAGAATGCATCTAGAGAATAATTGCAGCCTCTTGAGCCATTTATTTTCTGATTTGTTTACTATGGCAGCTAGAGCTGAATGAGAGCAAATCTGTGAATCTGTCTAAATATTCCCGCAGGTTCTAAAAGTTTCCAGGGGTGTGTTCTGGAATGTTCTTGAACATTCTTGAAACTTCATAAAGTTCTAATAAATTATATAAATTTCTCATTAAATCTAGAATGTTTTGGAATTTTCCTTAATACAAATATTCATCTACAACATTCTAATGTTTTTTTCAAAATAAGATTGACAATTTTCTACTATGCTTCGAAAAAATTATTCAAGCCTACATCCTTTTATATATTCTAAATGTTTTCCGAAATTAAATGATACTTAAGCATTATTTTCCAATGGTCAAATTTAGAAATTCAATGCCCTACCCCCATAAGCAAAGTTTTGTGATCAAAATAGACTTTTATCATTCACTTTATGTTACGAGCAACTTGGAAATTACACTTTTCACCCAGGAATAAGAAAAAAAATGGAATTTTGTTATATAGTATACTAATACTGCTGAACTTGCTTAAGTGGTTAAGACCTACAGCTTGAAACATGAATGAGAGGTCACAATAATTACGAGCGAACGACTTACCTCAGATGAACGAGTTGAAGTGAATTGAATAATTTCTATCATGGAATGAGCGAATGGAACTATGTAGTAGTAAAATGACCAATGATAATTATGATGCTAAGCTCAGTGGACAAAAAAAAATAATTACCTCGGACGAGAGCATATGGAACAGCGTGCACTAATAATGAATGTTTTATATGGCGCCCTTAAAGACCATGAAACCCTTGCAGGGCACCTGTTCATCGACTAGGAAAAAACCCGATAGAAGATGTGGAGTTTCAGAGCCCGCTTGAAAGAGTGAGGCGAAGACGAGGAGCGTATGCCAGCAGTCAGATCATTCAACAGCTCAGAGGCAAAAGCTCAGCCAAGACGAGTGTGAAGAACCTAATGCAAGGCGGCACTTCTCGAGAGAAGGGCTCCTTGTTGTCTGGACACATCCAGTGTGGAGGCCATTTAAGGCGAAGTTGCTGTGTTTAGGATTTTAAATGTCAGAACGAAGATTTTAAAAGTAATACAAAATTGAGTAGGCAGCCAGTCTAGTTCACGCAACATGGGTGTGGTGCAAAGGAACCGTCCTCATTGGAGGAGAAATTTTTCCGCAACATTCTGGACAAGTTGAAGGGGCAACCTAAAGGATAGGCTAATCGAAAGAGATAGAAAATTAATCCATAAATCCGTGTATAAGTTCATCTCGACCTAAAAGATTGACCAATTACATGAATGATTTGTTTTGTAAACTGATTGTATTATATCATATGAACATCGCAAGAGCATCAGTAGACTCAATACAAAGAGGTAAAAAGATAAAAGAAGAAAGAATCGATTGATCCTAGAAGAGTAATTGAGAAACTGTTACGATGAGATTGAAAACCTCGATCAAGATGGCTCTCCCAAAGAATTATGGCAGAAAATAAAATGACTTAAGAGAACATCGTATAAAAAGAAGAAAATAGAGAAATTGTAGACATGAAAACAGAGGAAGAAGGTATATTAGAGATAATTCTTTAATATGGGAAAAATATATTCAATATAATGCTTGAGGGAAATAAGAACTATGATAAAGCGTTTAAACGCAAAGTAAGAAACGAGCTAAATACATACACATATAGGCCCCGCGCACATCACTAGATGGACTTAGAGAAGAAAATACAGTGGAATGGAGATTCCAAAATAACACCAGAAAGTCCCAAGACAATCAGGACTAAGAAAAATAAACAACGTAAAGGACCCTCCGAACATTATAGAAGGAATGAGTAGAATAGTTACTGATTGTCTCAACACCACATACTTTCTAAACGCTTTAAAGAGGGCTAAAATGATCTATATAGCCAAGCGGAGAAGTCACTAGGGAGAAAAGAGAGATACCGGCCAATTTCTCTACTGGAATTTTGAGGGCAGCTTTTCGAAAAAAATAATAAATTGAAGGCTAGTCACCCACTTGGCAGAAAACTCGCTATACAACCCATACTAATTCATCTTCAGGAAGAAACGGAACACACAGATGACAATCAGTGTTAACGCAGAGAAGATTGCCCAAACAAAAAGAGGAGGAATTTACGTAGACTTTGTATGTCGGGATGCATCTAAAACGTTTGATACAGTGTGACATATGGGGATACATTGTAGTATCCTACAGGTAAGACTAAGTAAAAACTTAAAAAAACTCTCTGTAATTATGTCATGGAGAGAAGGGCTTACATCAGTATAGGGATAGTGAACAGACCAATGTTCGACCCAAGAGAAGGTCTCCTTCAGGGGAAATGCTTGAGCCCAACCATGTACTCCATGTACACCGCAGACGTCCCAGAACCAGGCAACCCCATTTGTATTAACATTCAAGTTCGACCAATTCGCGGATGATATCAACCAGATAATTAAGGGTGTTCCAATAACTTGGACCGATTTTAAATGTGAGTTAAGTTTAAGCGTCTAATGATTTTTTTCTTTTTCTTTCAGATTTAACAACTTCAGTCTTTAGCAACGTGTTAAATTTATCGAAGCCTATTACGAAAATGGACGTTCAAACAGAAACGCATTTCGGGCACTTCGCGATTTTTTTGGTCAACATAATCGACCAACCGAGAGTGAAATTGGGAAAATGGTTCGTAAATTCAAACAAACGGAGTTGGTGGCAGATATGAAAACGCCATTGCGTGTTCGTTTACGCCGTTCTGCTGAAAACATTGCTGCAGTGAGCGAGAATGTGGTCGAAGATCTAGACACCTCTATTCGTCATCGAGCGCAGGAATTGAACCTCTCCACAACAACGTTACATCGAATTTTGACAAAAGATTTGTTTCTACACACTTACAAAATTCAATTGACACAAGAACTGAAGACTGCTGACCATTTGAAGCGCCCTACATTCGTCAATTGGGTGCACGAGCAAGACATGCCGATGATGATTTTTCACAAAAAAATCATCTTTAGTGATGAAGCCCATTTTCATCTTGGTGGATTCTTTAATAAGCAGAATTGTCGCGTTTGGGCTGATGAAAATCCCAGGAAGATTGTTGAAAAGCTACTGCATCCACAAAAGGTCACTGTTTGGTGTGCATTTTTGCTAGCGAAATCATTGGGTCGTATTTCTTCGAAAATTTTTTCGGGAATTCTGTTACGGTGACAGGCGAGCGATACCGTGCCATGATGACCAACTTTTTATGGCCTGAATTGAATTCTATGGATGTCGAAGATTTGTGGTTTCAACAGTACGGCGCCACATGCCACACAGCCAATGCAACAATGGCTTTATTGAATGAGAAGTTCCCAGGTCGCATCATCTCTCGAAACAGCTAGGTCAATTGGCCACCACGATCGTGTGCCTTGACGCCTTTAGATTTCTTCCTTTGGAGTCATCTCAAAAGTAAGGTCTATGCCAACGAGTCAACAACAATTCAACAGCTGAAGGATGAGATAATAAGGCATATTGGTGATATCGAGGAGTAACTATGCAGAGACGTCATCCAAAATTTTGACCATCGAGTGGAGGTAAGTCGCTGAAGCCTTGGAGGACATTTAGTCGATATCTTTTCCACACATAATTGCTATGACTCAACTAACATGATCCATAAGTGAAATAAATAAATTTTCACCAATAACACTTTTATTTAGGGGCTAACTTCGATCCGTCTTAATGGAATATCCTTTACAATGCCCTTACCGCAACGCGCCTATGCAAACTCAAATATCTGATGCAGAAATTGGAAGACTGATTTTCCATTTCCTCTCGTATTCATTTATATCCTTATCTGTTCTGACGTCAATTTTGCCTGCATTTCGCCAATCCTGTAAGGGCATAAGACGACTTTCGTTACGTCACCGGAGAAATGGATGTTAAGGCATCCTTCAATGAGGGGCAGTGGGATGTCTGAGGTCTTCACTGAGTATAACGTTTTACTCAAACATCCTACCTGAAGAAGGCCAGCTTCGAGTTGGAATTTCACTCCTGATGTTTTCTGATCTTAATGAATGTGCAAATTTCCCTCACGTAGCCACAGAGTAGTCTTTCGACCTTGTTATTCATTCCGAGTTGAATGATATTGTATTGTATTTCCCTTATCTGAACGATATCAACATCGGTCTTTTTTATTTTTGCTTTACTACTTCTTCAGTGATGAGTGTGAGGACATTTCTATGCTTCGTCTTTTTTTGAATCAAAATTCATAGTTGCTTAGGAGTTTATTTGCCCCCAAGTCCTCACCCAGTCGTTTGTTCATAATTTCCTCAATTATTATCCCGACTAGGTCAAGTAAAGAGATTGATCAGTAGCTCTTTAATTGAGTTGGTGACTTTCATGTTTTGGGAATAAAGATTATTTTAACGATCTTTAGCTAATCTCGGGAGGAGCCTGTTTTTAAGCACGCAGTTGAGACATTTACGATTCCATCTAGAATATTGTCGGGCACTTCTTCAAAATTTCGCTTAGTGAGTCCAGATTTTCCTAGTTTTTTTCTGCTGAAAAAGCGATAGTGTTGTCTTGAATTCTTGTTTGGTGATCTTCGCGTTGCTAGTGTCATGGTTGTCTCTCCTTACATAGAAGAAGTGGTGGGAATGCGTTTTATCGCTTTCCTCGTTAAGTTAGTCTATGATTTGATGTTATAAATCGATATCAAACTCATCCTTTTTCCCCGCGCTTAAATAGAAAATCCTCTTCCAATGATAATATATATATATATATATATATATATATATATATATATATATATATATATATATATATATATATATATATATTATCATGGTAGAATTATTATGGATTTTCCCCAAATTTGACTTTTTTTCTACAAAATAGCTAGTGAAACCAATTACATCGATTGCAAATGGATTTATTTTATGCACCAATACCGAGAAACTATTTAACTTTTATTTCCAAGTGCTTTAGGTTACATTGTAAGTATGTAGCGCCCAATTGCGAGGTGGAGTAGAGCCAACAAGGAACCTCACAAATGAGTACCCCGTTGCCCTATTGAAATCTTGTAATTCGGCACCCAAATCGAACACTAAAATAATATGCCATTTCGTAACAATAAACTAATATAGAGCAAAGCAAATACCTGTAAATAATGTTAAATCGTAATAATATGTACCAATTAAAAATTGAATGTTATAATGAGGCAAGCGAAATCGTTGGCGTTCCCACGCGAACGTACAAACATACACAGATTAGGAAACAGATGTGAGCTTAAGGTCTGGACACAGATAACGGAGGCAGTGGAAAACAGCTGGAAACATATAGAACGGAGTCTGATCTGACCAGCCAAATTTACATGAACCTGTGAAACGACGAAATCAATCTTGCTATGGATGTCGGAATGATAAGCCTGGTCCGGTGGCCAAAATGAAAATACTCCTTTAGTGAACACATGCCTACACTAAACATGCACACACCCTTTGACTCCGAGCAGCAGTGTAAGTAGAGAACACACGCACATGCATAATTCTGACCCTATAAGCTTCGCCCCGCGTTCAGATTAAGAGAAGAGAAGTCACGCCCCCTTAATTGGAGTTGGTATGTATAAATATACGTACTAAAACATTCTCAGGATTATTATTCTTTCTTTATTATTCTCCTTCTGACTAGTATAGGATCATTATTAGTATCAGTCAGTCAGAAGGATAGCCTTCAGCCTAAACATTAAGTAGACCTGAAGAAGTAGGCCTTTTCCACGGTTATGGGGTGATCCTTTCCCAAGGAGGTAGACTCTATGACCAGTGACCATTCGAAGGATGGAAAAGAAGAAGACTGGCGAATTCTCTCATCAAAAAGGAAAAGTCTGACACCTCAATCCTCGGTCCGGTCACACCTTCACCTCCATAAGTATAATTGGTAACACTGTGAATAAACAACACTGCATTCGACCATTTCAATGAAGTCACAGCCAGTTGTGTGAGTCAGTTAGTAGCTTGGAAAATAGGATGTTTTCTTTTATTTTTGACTGTGATTGTTAACAATAGTGTTTTTGTGTGTTTCATGTAGTTTATTAGTTATTTTAAAAGTTTTATTTCGTGTGTTTCAGGTAGTTTTTTAGCTATAAATTAATTAAACCAAAATAAATAAACAGAGGAATTTGAGTCCTCAAAAAATTGGACAAATAAACGTTTTGCTGAAAGAAACTAAACTAAAACAGAAAGAAATAACAACAAAAAATAGTCTTTTTTTCATTTAAACAGTCAGTATAATTAAGAAGAAAAAATAATAACGGTCAAGATTTGAACTTAAAAAGGGTTGGAAAATATACAGGAAAACAAAATAAAACTCCAAGAACAGATAAAAAATTAATACAACAGGCTCTTAAGAACAGGAAAAACAGTTTGCAGCAAGGTTTTTTTTTAGCTGGCAGCAGAAGGTTTTATCCTTGCCAGAAGAACAATGAATGACAAGCTTTTGTAAGGTGGATTAAAATCATATCGCCCGAGAAAGAAGCTTCGACTCACGGAAACAATGATGAAGGCACGCTATTCCTGGGCAAAGAATCACCTTGAGTGGACTTCAGAACAATGGGGAGTTGTAAGAATGACGAATCCAGCTAACAGTTACCTTTAATTTATATAAAGCATTAATTTCTACTAACTTTAACAGGGCCACATTTTTGTAATCGCTTCAATCTTTTCAACCATAAAGTTTATGTGATGATTCATTACTTCAATGGCGTTTCCAATACTTCTATGGCTGTTTAACCACTTATGTTGTATTTTTTACTATTGCATGTAGTTTTCTCTGACGAATCAACCAATGCAGTGCTAAATGACCACGTGCAGAGTGTAAGAAGGTGGTCTAGAGAGGAATTTATGACTGAATGTCTGAGGAAAACAGAAAAGTTTCCAACGAAAATCCTGGTTTGGGGAGCCATTTTGGTGCATGGAACAAGTCGTTCGCACATTGTTGAAAAAACTATGAACCAAGAAAAGTATAGAGAAGTTCTTAAAGGTTGTTTATTGCTTCAATTAAGGGAGTAGTATGTCGACCTACCTTAGATATTCCAACAAGACTCGGTATTATGTCATACAGTGCGCGATCAAGTGTCACGACACCTGAGCGCAATCTTTAACATGTCCATCCGGACCGAATGCGTTCCTAGAGACTGGCGTGAAGCGGAGGTGACTCCTATCTTTAAGAAACGAGACCGAAGCCAACCGTCGAACTATCGACCTATCAGTCTGACTTCGATAGTCGGTAAACTCATGGAAAGCATGATGGTGGACAAAATGACGTCGTATTTAGAGTCAAACCTGCTACTGAGGAGTTCCCAGCACGGCTTCCGAAGGCAACGGTCATGCCTGACGAACTTTGTAGAATTCTTCCACTTCGTTTTCAGTGAGCACGATCGGGACAAAGCGGTGGATGTGGTCTACCTAGACTTTCAGAAAGCCTTTGATAAGGTACCACACCGCCGCCTTCTCCAGGAAGTGCGAGCGCTTGGCATAGACGGAAAGGTAGCCGGCTGGATCGAGAACTGGCTAAGTAGCAGACGGCAACGGGTGGTGGTGAATGGACAGTCTTCTGATTGGGTGCCCATTACTAGCGGGGTGCTTAAAGTTTCTGTCCTGAAACCACTACTATTCATCATCTACGTCAACGACATGGACGGTGACATGGTTGCCAAGATTTCCAAATTTGCCGACGATACCAAGCTTGGTATGAACGTTGCAAAGGATGGAAATACTGCCCGCCTGCAGGAAGATCTTGGGAAGATTGGAGAGGGTTTGGACACGTGGCAAATGCCTTTTAACGTGGGGAAATGCAAAGTGATGCATATCGGCCACAGAAACCCCCAATTTCAGTATATCCTTAAGGGCACTGCTCTTGAATCGAGTGACACTGAGAAGGACTTGGGTGTAACAATCACTAGTGACCTTAAGTTCTCGAAACAGTGCATTGAGGCGGAGAAAAAGGCCCAAAGGATGCTAGGCTATATTAAGCGCCAGTTTGGTTATCGGAACCAGGAGATTGTACTGTGCCTGTACAACTCACTTGTCCGACCACACCTGGAGGATGCCGTACAATTTTGGAGTCCTTCATTGCGAAAGGACATCGCGAGATTGGAACACGTACAAGCCAGGGCAACCAAGCTGATTCCCTCTATCCGACATAAAAGTTATGAGGATAGACTAAGAGAATTAGATCTGTTCTCGCTGGAAACCCGTAGACTGCGTATTTAGCTCATCGAAGTCTTCAAAATACTTCGAGGGTTCGACAATGTTGACTACCGGGATATTTTCACACTGAGTGAGAACAGAACGCGCAATCACGGCTTCAAACTTGAACTGAAGCGTTCCACCTGCAATCTGTGTGGAAATTTTTTCACTTACAGTATCTGCGGTATGTGGAACGCACTTCCAGTGGAAGTTGTCAACAGTGAATCTGTCGACCAGTTTAAGTCAAGACTAGACAAGGTCTTAAAAAGTGGCCGTTTAGGGACGCAAAACAATTGAGCAGCCATGTGCCTGCTCGATTGCTAGTCTAAAGGTACCCTCCTTGAATGGACCCTAAGGTCACCTAGGGTACCTTCTTTCCTTGTTGTTACTCCTTGTTGTAGAGAAATCAGTGAAGGCAAGGTGTGAACGAAATGGAATTCAGCTGCTTCTATGGCCCGGAAATTCGCTGGGCATGAATCCGATTGAGAGTTCATGGTGTGTGTTGAAAGATTAAATATACACAGAGCCCATTACAATCCAACAGCAACTCATATGCCGTCTCATTGCAGTTTGGTTCAGATCTAAACGAATCCTGGAAATGTGCAAAACATTGATCAATGCTATGCCAAGAAGTGTTAAAGCACTCATGAAGGCCAAGGGTGGCCAAACTGCTTAGTAATGAATGTAGAAAACTTAACACTCTCCCAATGTGTCAAAATAAATCTATTTGCAATGAATAAAATTAGTTTTATTAGCATTTTTGTTGAAATTTTTTTAAATTTTGGAAAAATCCACTTTGATTCCGCCAGTAATATATATATATATATATATATATATATATATATATATATATATATATATATAGGTGATGGAGTCGTTCCTTGGGAACCTTATTCGTAGCAGGAATATGAAGACATATGCGATGGTTACGAACATCATATATATATATATATATATATATATATATATATATATATATATATATATATATATATATATATATATTCATCGTAGCAAGATTTGTTGAAAGCGGCGGCTAATTTCGCAGTTGTGATTTTCTTTTCACATCTTTCAATTTGTCCTATATTTGTCTCCACGTCTGAGTTGAGGCCATGGATAAGTTCTCCGAAATTCATTAAAAGTTAAAGGAGAGAAGAGGAGAAGATTCCTTTAGCAAAATACTTTATTTATCTGACGCATTTTGATACCCTCTCATCATCTACAGAGATAAAGTAAATATACAAATAAAAAGAGTAGAACATTGCTTTATATATCAATGAATGAATACACTTATATAAAAACAAACAAAGAGATCAGAAAGTGCGAACGTACTGACAAACTTGTGAGCATGTTAGTACAAAGTCGAAAGGGGTAGGCTTAGGATCGAAGGTCAAATTCGCGGTTACGTCCAAAGAGATGATGGACCTTCATAGGGGAAGATTAAGTATCCCTCATAGTTCGGCTCCTAATTCTACTACTTGGCAGTATTCCCTTCTTGTTAAATTGAATGTTAAGCTTGGGTTGTTTTTCTCGTATTTTGATGGCTTCTAGGAAAAGTAGTTGTCGACAATCTGGTGCAAAGTCAATAATTTTGGTGTTTTCTTCTAATATTTTTCTGTTAGAAAAATATTAGTTTCCGTCATTACAATATATGAGTTTGGGAGGAGCTGACAGTCTCCTAGGTTACATTTATACACATCAGATGGGTCCTTTGTTTAGGTTCGGGTATGGGCTTCTGATTGTTTTTCATGATGAGGCTGGTGGTGCGTCTAGTTTGATAATATATAGTTAACGATATTTTTTGTTCAGTATTTGCAGGCTTCTTAGATCGGTTAATAATTTCCTTAATTACACTTTCGTCTGTTCCGTACGCCGTGTTGACTATGTTCTTGTAGAAGATTTTTATGTTAATTTCTGTTATTGTTTCAGTTGCTATGCTGTTCTTGGCTGCTGAATCCATTGTTGACGAGTACTTTTGTTGCTCTCTCAATCTCATTGTGTGTATCTTTCTAAGTTTGGCAGTGGTTGAAGGCAGGGTTGATATACGCGCTAATTACACTTTTCTTGTATAGTTCTGGGCATTCACTTTCATATACGACATTTATATTAATGTATAATGATAAGAAGAAATAAAACACTTCACAAGTATTTAAAGAATGTTCGCCCCTCAATTACACAGTTGAAAGAAGCCAACACAACCAGCTTCCATTTCTCGACACCTTAACAACTAAAAACAATGACAAGATCACGACGAAAGTACATATACATTAAAACTACCAATCCTGGCCTCTGTATGAATGCAGAAAGTTTGGCAGTTGGTAAGATAGTCTGTGGCTGAAACTGGAATTTGATTTTAATTTTTTCTGTCAGATGATGACGGCTTCAGCCATTCTCAGTCGTCGACGATCACTACTGTGTAGGGTTAAAGTTGTATCATGAATCTGGATGTGTCTTCTGACACATCCAGAAGCGCATTGTCAGTGTTGTGGAGGTGACGTCAATGTACGTGGAATTGAGGTGTTTGCATTCACCGACACTGCATGAATATTAGTGCACAACGTTGTGCACAACAGCTGTTCTTTATGATAGAAGGGCTGGTTCTCTTCGTTATGTAGTAAATGATAAGATTTAATTTAATGTCTGCATGTGTAAAGGGCAATGTTCCGATTTACGATAGCTTTTAGCGTTTTTCATCTCTACTGTGGCTGTTCATTATATATTTGAAATAAAGGTCATTGGTCGGTTGCGTATACATGTGTCGACGGTCAGGTTTGGCAGTCGAGTCCATTTTTCGCTTTATAACAGCATCTCTAGAGTACTGTGAATAGCCTTTGTTCCCCAAAATACGAGATACTTACTTGATGACGAGAAATAGGAAAAGCCATGTTGACGAAGGTCATGATGACTAATCTCTTATAGCGTTCAGAAAACTCAGAAGACCCATTTAAACAAACACTAAAGTTCCTATCCTTCACATGTGCTAGAGTTATTCCGTTAGAAAGGACAAAAAATTTCAGAAAGGGTATGGTGCCTTGGTGAAATTCCAAGTGAAATTCTAGAAAAGATTATAATTCTTGAAGATCCGTACAATGGCAGACACATGTTCTTACTTTTTTGCATTTAAGAATACATCATAGACATAGGGGGTATATTTGGGTGACTTCAGTGTAATGTTGTTTTTGTAGATGTTATTTTCTATCGTACTCATATAGAAGTTGGGAAACAGAACAATGACGAGTGAGACCATTGCGACATCGTCAATTTGCACATACATATATTTTTACGTCGCGATCGTAGAACGGATATTCCTTTGTGCATGCTCGGAAGAGTTGCTGCATGACATCCTCGGGTATGGTGAGGGAGGCGCAGCTTTGATACAGTAAATTACATTGTAAAGCAATTCAATAGTTTCGTCCATAGGGAAGTACGTGAGCAAATATTCGACTGCCATGGAATCTATTGCACCTGTTGGTCGAGATTTTTGAAGAATGTGGGGATCGGAAGAGGAAAGCAATGTAGACTCTGAGGAAAGAAGAGAGTGATGATAGAATTGACATATTGTAATGTGATGGGGGATATTTGGTGTTTGACTTATGAGGGGGCAGAGAGGGTTGACAGGTTTGTGGATTTACATAATGATATGCATATCTTATCTTGAAGACATCTTCAATTAAGGGTAGTTTATCGGAGTTGGGAATGGTTGTTGTTTCATCTAATAAGTTTGTTCATTTTGTATTGCTGGGATTGCGTGTGATGGTGTTGAATTTAATGTTGTCGTGGAGTATTGTTTTTATCTTATTGAGTTATTATTCTTTGTCCAAAATCACAAAGATTAAAGATTTATTCTCTCGGCGGATGGCAATATCTTTATTTTCTCTAAGTTCTTTAGTGTTCTCTCAAAGTCGAAGGGTTATGAAGGAGTTTTGTGCGTTATCTCTACGTTTGTTGGACATAGAAGATAATTCAGTTGAGAGGGCCAGATTTACTGTGACCTTCCCGGCTTGTTCGAACTTGAGTATGTTTTCGAGGAGAATCTCCATTTTAAGCCATTTACTTAGTAAGAGGGCGTTAGTCATATAGTGAGGTTAAGGAAGTCAACCTGGTCTAGGGTAAATCTTGTGCTGCTGAAATTGATCAACTGAACTTTACTGGTGAGTGATGTCTAATGAACTACAGTATAAATTGCATATAGTGATGTAGTAGGGTAATGTTATAATGTCTTTCGTGAATGTTTTAACTATGTGTTTCGCGAGTAGTTTTCACGCCTTGCAAATTCCGCAAAGGATATCGTCAAAAGAATAGAGAAGCTGCAGGTTCAAGTAAACAATCTTTAATATAGCAGCATGAATAGAGCATGGTCTCTCTTATATATATATATATATATATATATATATATATATATATATATATATATATATATATATTATATATATATAAGTAAAAGAATTCAATGGCGAGTTATGGTATATGATAGTGAAACCACTGTATAGGAGCCCAAAGTTTAACTTACGAGACTGAAGAGGATATGATAAACTACATACTGAAAATAGTCTCGTAAATTAAACTTTTGGTTCCTATACAGTGATTTCACTATCATATACCATAACTCGCCATTGAGTTCTTTTATTTATATATATATATATATATATATATATATATATATATATATATATATATATATATATATATATATATATATATATATATATGAAAGGTAAATAAATCACAATAACACGTGACACAGTAGATGCTCATTAACCCATAGGAAATATGGAAAGATGATACACAAGCGATCCACATGGTAAGCGTTGTGGCCGGAAAATCGAAGCGAGCTCAATGTCATCGGTTCGAAGCCCACCTTATAATTTCACCTCTGTAAACGGATAAAATAGTTTATAGTATTTTATTTTATTCCATTTGCAAACTCTCTTTTTCTGCTTTTTTAATCTACACAATCTATGATCCTTAACTTCGTCCTATAAAAAAGATGAAATAGCTTGTGTGTCATCTTTCCTTATACATATAGATCTTTTCCTATTGAAAAACTTTACAGTTCTTTTCATCTTCACATTTGGTTCAATGGTAAATTTTATTTTGAGTAGTTTTCGAACCCATCCATTAAGAGTTTCCGAAATTCTTCTTCGATAATTTTGGGTATTAAATCAAGTTTTACGGCTTCGTTCTAATCATTCGTATTAGTTTCAAAACTAAATCTGTCTGCTATGCGGCGTTATTCTTAAATTACTACAGAATTTAAAGTTTAGGTTAAGTTTTACTACATACTTGGAGAAATTTTAGTCGATTATTCATTGATGTAATTTAGCTTCGCTATTTCACTTCCAGTAAAGATGAATTCAAAAATGAATTAAACTAAAACAGCCCCAAAGATAAGAGGGACAATTAGAAAATAAATTTCCCCAAGTAAACCTTTATTCTGTGTTAAAAGAGAAAATTCCAGAGCATTTAAGGAAATATACCATGAATTTATTATCGTGTTGACGAAAGGGGAACTTTGCAAGCCCAAATTTCCATAGAATAAATAAGTCGCACTGCCGTTTATCATCATCATTGCTTGAAGATACAAAAAAAATGGGAATCCGATTAAAACAGCTTTGCGAAGCCCAAAAATATGCAAAGAAAAACTCTTTGTGAAATACCATTTCTATGTGAAAGTCTTAACATAGGCGCATATAAAGATAACCAAATCGAATTACTTTAAAAGTTCTTCAATATTTAATGGTTTTGTAAGACTCAAAACTTTGAATACCTCCGTTTCAAGCATTTCACAAGATTTAGATGTGTACTCTGCATGTAATCTTTGAAGTTCTAACATCTTATGTATGTTCAAACCCAATTTTGCTAGCAGCGATAGGATTATTATAAAGGTCAATAAAACTTCAAGTTTAAGAAGATATTACAAGAAGCTCTTCAGAGGTAAACGGAAAATTAAAAAAAAATCTTGAGTTTCATGATTCAAAATTACATCGATGATGATTTCAGTAATTGCAAACAAAATTGTGAGGAAAATGAAGAATCCGCATATTAAATTAGTATATACATTATAATCAAGAGAATCAATATTCATTTTTGATGAATACTACTAATTAAGTCCTTTTTCAAATACGTTTTGTACTCTGGAATACACGTCTCTTTATGGATGATAATAATTTGATGAAATTGTTAAAACTTAGGTCTACGCATCGAGCCATCTTTACGGCAAAAAATTGGAAATATTTGTAATACTTTTTTCAACTAAACACCTTACAAATGATTTTTGAATTTTCCAAAGATATCCTTCTTCAGGATAAGTGCACCAGGATCCTTTTGTTGTTCCAAGATTTTCAATTTTTGAATAATTGTAAATAAATTTGATCAGAGGATAGCGGGACTTGGTCGATTCATTTAAATTCCAAGAGGAGAAAGACTAATAAAGAGATGCAGATTTGCATTAATTCGAGAGAATGGATTTATTTTTATCAGACCATCGAAACTATCGTACAGCAAATGAACCTTAGAGTACGAATGCTTAAGTTGCATTGGATGCGATGTGCGTTATTACATGGGTTATGTACATCAACATATCATGTAATGTAACGTCTTCTTATTCCTTAAAAGGGTACTCTCTGACCAGATATTCTTTGAGTAAGAGTGATGTCGTTTAAACATCCTCCTACCTTTGCAAAATAGTCATGCAAAAAGAAAATAATATCAAGTATATGTAACTAAGAGAGGTTTTGAGACCTTCACCATGTTTTAAAATCAAGGTAGTAGACATGTTGAGATTCGTTAGAAGCACTAAACAAAATATTTTAATCCAGTGTCGAAATGAGGGTTCAGTTTACGTAATAGTTAACGGACTTCCCTAAGCTAAGCTATTTCTATTTTAGAAATGATTCTTTTGCTAATTTTGGAAAACAAAAGTTTATTAAATTTCTATAGTTTAGCGAAGTGAAGAAAATAAGATATTTTGTTCTCCCAAGAAATGTGCATATTTTAATAGTTTTTTAGTTATTCTGCAAAATTTACAGATTGGAAATATAAATGTACCATATATTTTTATGTTTAAAAGAAGTTTAGTTTTCTCTAAGGTAGGAAACTACATGATGCTAATATTTTTTCTGAACTATGGCCTTTTATCACTTCTGTATATATCAAATGTATAGACTGTAGTTTATTTTTATAAATTTACGTTGTCAGGGTTTTATTCAAAGGCAAGAGCAAAAATATCCATAAAATCTTTCGCACTCAAAAATCACTACGTAAAGCATTAGAAATTGCTTTATTGAGTGACGTGGACATGAGGAAAATATAAATCGTGGATACCCCTTTTACCCTAATTTGCATTCTGGTAGTTTGCTCAGGGACATATTTTTCGTGATTTGATATTGCAAAGGAAAGGCAATCACTTATGAAGTGTTTAGAGCATATGCCGTGATGATATTTATGACATTAATGACATTTTTCTTGTCGTCTTATGAACTGGGAAAAAATACCTAATGCCCGTGTCCTGGGGGCGAAAAAATAATGTGTTGAGAGAATTAGGAATTTATGTTACTTTGGATCAGCTTAGAATCCTGAACGTCAAACCAACATTGAGAAAGCAATATCACTGATATTCTTAACTCAGGAATTTATTCTATTCCTTTCTATGTTTCTTCTCATTTCCCACGTTTATTACTTCTTTTCTTGCAACTACAAGGTGAAACTTAATTTAAATTTGAATATTTAAGGAAGAAGGATATAGCTGTAAAGAACGAAATGAGAAGGAGCTTGGAAATGATGCTGAGCAGAGAAAAGCTTCAAAGGGTAGGGCCGAGTTTTCTAGCTTACATTTCGACTGGTCAACAAAAATAACTCTGATGTAATTTTCACCAACCAGGAATTTCACTTCAACTCCCCCCACGAACCTGGCCCCATCGTCATTAGCGACCATGTTCATTTTGTTACATCCATCTCTCAAGCGCCTGCCGACATCCCGGTTTCTTCCTGCAAGAGGTTGGTCAAAGCAAAGTGTTAGTGGTAGAAACTGGTAGTAGATGGCTATAACACAGCAAACTTGAGCAAGGCTACCATGGAAGAGGTGGAATGCGAACAAAGTTCGTTCACAAGCATCTTATTACCACGGACGAGTGGTACCACGACGAGAGGAGGGCTCTTTAAAATCATTCAAAACGCTACACAGTTAAAGTGGTCCAAAGATATGAAGTAAAAAGTAGGACAGATGTAAAAGGTAAAAATATCAAACGCATGCACAAACTTAGTGAATATATAACCTATGAAAGAAATAACAGTCACAACCAGAAATATGAAGCAATGTATGTAGAGGGAAGGGACTTTTAACAAAAGAAAATACATATACATATTAAAAAAAAGGTAAGTTCTTATAAGACTCGGAAAATTCTCAAATTCAGTATTAAAGATCGCGTCAGAGAGCAATGAAGAATTCCACTAGAAAGTCGAAATCTAAATCTAAATATATAAGGCATACCCCGCACAATATATATATATATATATATATATATATATATATATATATATATATATATATATATATATATATATATATATAATGGAGGATATCACATTCATTGACGTGATGTAGTTTCCGCAACGTGCCATTTTCAACTAATAAGTTGAAAATTGAAAATGGCATGTTGCCGAAACTAGTCTGATAGTTATAAATATAATCTTGATTTAAATATTGTGGCTTACCATTATCTTCCACACACACACACACACATACACACACACATATATATATATATATATATATATATATTTATATATATATATATATATATATATATATATATATATATATATATATATATATATATATATTTATATATATTATATATATATATATATATATATATATATATATATATATATATATATATATATATATATATATATATATATATATATATATATAAGTAATAGTGAGTGGAACCAACCAAAAAGGGCTTTTTTTTCATTTCTGCCTTTCAAAAACCTTTTGAAGACAGAAGGATGCAGAAACCTTGTATCGCACACCATATTACAATACAATACAAGAGAAAGAGAAATTTGAAAGAAATGAGCAATGAGACAAGAAACAGGAATATTTTTTAAAGGCAAGAGAAAGGGACATTGGAAGAACACATTGGTCAAAGAGAGCGAAGGATGACACAATGAAGATAATCCATACTGGAAGACAGAAATAAAACCAGGTGAGAAAAGTTTGAATAATCATGACCCGCAGGCAGCAGTCCGGGGTTTGAGTCCCAGCCAGGATTATTCATTTTTTTCCCCTGGCGTTATTTCTGTCTTTTCAGTATGGATTGCCTTCATTGTGACATCCTTTGCTCTATTTGATCCTCGTGTTCTTCCTCTATGCCTTTCTCTTGCCTTTCCTTTTACTATTTCAAGTCCACTGTAACTTGCCTTTGCTCATTATAGGATGCGGTGTTTAAACTCAGAAAGTCAGAGTTTTATGGTTGGTTAACAGCTAACTAGTTGAGATCAGGTGTATTGTTAAAACTAGTGGCGCACGATTGTTTCAGCGATTTTTGGTTGGCTACCATTCTAGCTACTTTTCCCCCATTCCCTTAACTTTTTGTAGGCTTGCCTACAACGAATTCTGGCAATCACCTTTGAATTCGAATCTAATACTAGGCTTTCAAATTTGGAATACTTCTAGATTTTTAAATATATTAGTGGGGGTGTGGGGTGCAACCTCCCACAATTAAAAATGGGTTATGGGGGCGCCCCCCATTTTAAAATTCCTTTCAAAACGATACATAATACAATATGATACGATTCCAATAACCGGGAAAAAGAAGCATTTCTGGGGGGGGAGAATTTGACCAAAAAAAAAAAGTCTCTAAATTTAAAAAGACAACTTATGTATTTTAAAGCACAAATATGTATAAATTATCCACGAAATAGAGGGCAGTTACTTTCCGAAGTACCCGAGCATAAAAGAGCGGTTCCACGAATTTTTGCTTACTGCAGCAAAACTTTACTCAGCGGCCTAACGTAAGTAAACGCATTTACAGAAAGTTTAACTTAAAATAAAACAAAAAAAACACTAATAAAAACGGCGAAACTTCATAAGACCTACGCCGTGTTTTTAGTAATAAAAAAAAGTACTAATGGTGTTTTTAGGCATTGTAGTCGCCATTTACGAATTCGGTCAGGCAGAGGGAAGCACTTGTTTTTAAGATACTAGCACTCCGAGTACGGCTCTATTTGACATGATACTATCTTAAAAATAACTTTTCCGCGCTAAAACGAAGTCGTAAATTATGACTAAAAGGACTAAAACACTATTAGTACTGTTTTTTAATACAACCTAACCTACAGAAACTTAATCTACCATCTGTCACCCCTTTGGGGCGGAGCACTGCATAAAATCATTAAATATTGGAGCGCCTAACAACGTCTGGCAACTGCATTAAATCCGAACCCAAAGGTAATTATTTCGATATGGGGGATAACCCCTTTTAATTGTAGGGGTTCCACGCCTACCCCTCGCTATTTTTTAATCACCTAGTAGTATTAACAATTCGAAAGCTTAGCATTAGGTTTGAATGCAAAGACATATAAACAAAACTTACTATTTAATGCTGGGAGATCTTTATTTTCAAAAATAGCTTGCGATCAACTACACTTTTGATATCCTTTCTTTCTAACAGAAACATACCTGTAACATCTCCACCTTTTAATATTATAATGGAACCGTTCCTCGTTCCCACATCTGTCGCAATGCTTCGCTTTCAAAATGAGGCCATGAGCTATACAAAAGTTAATTAAATTTCAGAGGAATTAGCAAAAGTCGTATTAAAGTTCAGCAGACTAAATGCGCAAGAATCACAAGCCACCATCATTCACAAACCATTGCCAAACGGGTTTTGGTGTTAAATTCAAAATCAACGTTGTTATAAGTGCTTCCACCCAGGTTTGCCAATGCTTGAAATAAGGTTGAAATAAGTGTTGTCAATGTGTCAAAATCATGGTTTCTTTTTACATCAAGAGAAGGCAAAGCAGATTTATTTTAATTTGAATTTTAACCCCATCAAGGTAGAGTATCTTAAAAACATATACTTTCCCTGCCAAACCGAAACCATATATGACTACTAGAATACCTAAAAACACCATTAGTACTGTTTTTACTACTAAAAACACTGGGGAGGGCATCTGAAGTTTGACAAAAAACTATTCAAACAAATACCAGAAACAAACAAAAGAAGAAACTATTAAAAAATAACATAAACAAAACAAACGAACAAACTTACAAACGGAAACACTAAAGGAAGCATACGTCACATGTGTACCCAAACATTTGAAAACAGGTAAAAAGGGAATTTATGTAGGAGACATCGGTATAAGCTTCAGAAATAATATCGAAAATAAAAAATAACTATTTTATACCACTCTTCAAAAGCACAAAATGAACCTGGGAAAAATAAACACTTATGATTGCTCAATATCGGTGAATGATGCACATCGCTGATTGGCCAGTGGGCAAGCTGAAAAACGCTAAGAAAATAGCAAAACTGTAGCAAAGATCGCAAAAAAAATCGTAGCTACTCATCTTAACCATCATAAGATCAGCTCCTCTTCTTTAACTAAAACTTAGGGAATATTTAATCAGAAAACTCTTTTGCAAATCGACTTCAGAGCTGAATTCGAAAAATATATTTTATTTTGAATTTCCCAAATTGGAAACTGTGTCCGTTAAATTTGAAATATTTCTAAAACTCTGTCGTTACAAAATTCCAATTTATCGTAGAATAGGCTCTCGACGATATACCATATATAACTATTCGTTGAGGGAATTATTCTAATATTTCGAGTGCGTGGTAATCTGATTGACCGAGGTTATTTATCTTCAATATGCTTAAGAAGTGGAACGGAGCTCAAGGATAATAATATGTCTATCATTAATAAAATAGAGTTTTATTAATTAAACTATCAACAACACACAAAAAGAAAATGTTTACATAAACGGAGAATGGAAAGGGTCGTGGGAATATCTGACTAATCCGAGGATTAAGATTTGGACAGATTTAAAAAGGTAAACAAATAAAAATTAAAGGGGGGGGGGATGCTTCGCTAAACCATTTAAAGCACAGGGTAGCGTTGACAAAAGGTTAGATGATTAAAGGTAATGCTCAGCTTACGTAATTACAAAGTCGTTGTGCAGAGGAAGACGATGCGAAGGAATCTTCGGTCTACTGGCGATTTCAAGCAGAAGGGTTCTTCGGGGGGTTCTCCTTAGCGAAGGGGAAGGACTGTCTTTGAAGAGTGAGAGCGAAGTGGGGCTCGAAGGTACGAGAGATCTTTGTGACAGCAAATCGGGGAGTTCTAGGTGAACAATGGAGGTTATTATTGAAACCAAGCGTTTTCTTGAAGAACGTTTAAAGGGGGGGGGGGAATTAAATTATCTTGACGTAATGTCTTGGGAATGAGAACCGTTTCTTGACGAACGGGCTTAAAGAACAATGGCTGTTCTAACGTTGTTCTCTTTCTGAACAACAGGGGGGGCGGAGAACCGCCTCTTGTCAACGGGCTCAAAGAACAATGGCTGTTCTAACGTTGTTCTATTTCCTGAACAACAGGGGGGCCTTGTGGACTTGGCGTCTTGAAGGCACGAACCTTGGCACTCAAGGGATATTGTCCTCTTCTGGACAATAATGGTGGATCTCAAGGTAGAGAGCTCCTATGAGGCACAAGGAAGACCGGATCGGCGTGATGTCTCGCGAAGATAATCTGGATCTGATCTGCTTCAATCGGGAAAGCTATGATATAAATAATCGAAGCCATCCCCTTGGCGTAGGGGACAATTGAGTGGGAGGCTTTAGGGGAATGCCCCGGTTGCGCCTGGGAAAATACCTTATCTGCCCATAAGCCTAACTCAATCTGGCGAGATCGACGTATGGAGGCGAAACGGGGGAATGAACCTCCTTGATTAAATATTGGCTAAGGTGGCGATAACGCGCTCTGCTTCTTCTCGCAGATGCACGTGGGTAGCAATGTGCTTCTAAACATGTGATAGCGGCTGAATTTAAGCGGCCTCAGACCGTTCTATCACACAGTTCCTTAGTTCTTGATGCATTTTATTGAAAAGAAAAAACTTCCCACACAGATTTCTACATAAATTCCAAATTTTTGTAAACAAATGGTCCTAAAGTGTTATTTTCTGAATGAAACCTGGTATAAGATATTTCTTAAAATAATTGTGTAGCAGAATAATGTCGAAGGGAGACCACGTGCTCTTTTGTACCCACGTGGTCCTGAGATCACCGCAACGAGCTTTAAAAAAAAGCACGGCCGAACCAGGGTGAGGGTGCAACCTACGCCCTTATCACACCTCAGCTGCATTTGCTTAGGGACCGATTTCATCATATCCCATGGCCCCCTTTCAGCCAACATTCCTGCCTTACGTTATAAGATCGAAGTTTGTCGAACATTCCACCCTAACGTTATCACAATTCCCACTCACCCCCCCTTGAAGGACTCACTTTTCCAAAAAGTCGCACGTGTGTGTGGAGGCGGCCACCAAGCCACCAAAAGCCACCTTACCAGCGTCTATATAATTCTTTGACTCAGTTTAGTAAGCAGCACTCATAGTCTTCCCACCTAACACCGCGAACGAGCTGAAGGACTCTCGCTCCCCCCCCCCCCCTGAGATCGGAGACATCGACGATTTTGATTCGACAACGAAGGCTAAATCGACATCCGTGAACTCTGCTATAGTCAATCGGCGAGTATCTGACGAGGATTCCCATCTCCGAAGGCCATCTACGAGTGCTCCCTCATCTGAAGCGAGAGGTAATCCGACTTTCCCTTCGCAGTCATCATATCCCAACTGGCCCATTTCCTACAGCGAGCACGTAAGCAATTGTAACCGTTGCCGCCTTCAGATTGATCTAGAATCTGACTTCCCCAATCGATTCATTCTTTATGTGTGCGCCCCGGTTTAAAACCACCCTTTAAATCACCGACCTGAATTCGACGTTCTTAATCCCTTAATTAACCCACCTGGATCTTGCGTAGACATTTAACTTCGTCTGTGCGACCATTCCCTTTAAACCCAATATTTGTGTATATTTAAATATTATTTTGTTGCTAGTAAAGATGTATTTGCGTCATTGTCTTTCTTTTGAAATCCTAACGCGTATCAGCTACCTGTTAATCTTTGGCAAACTTGCACTCTGAAATATTTGTTTTAAAAAGGACCCCGCAAAGTTAATAATAAACCATCCCAATTTCTCCATTCACTAACGGTCTTCAACTAACTTCGGCACATAGTACCTACGTATATATATATATATATATATATATATATATATATATATATATATATATATATATATATATAGAGAGAGAGAGAGAGAGAGAGAGTCTGGCCATTCCATGACAATTTGAGTTATGGTAAATATATTTAATTTTCCAATCCAGTCCCTAGCATGTTGTTTTAACGAATAAGCCCTATTATTTTAATTTAACTCAAACTTTTATAAACATACACTATGTTGATAAGTCAGGGTGAAATTTTTTCAAGTTATTCAACAGGTTAAAGTGGTGATGTTCAGCAACTCAAATTCATATTTTCCAGCACGAGATATCCTTGGATTTTTCAAGACATTCACCTACAGACTTTATGAGATGTATTGTAACCTCATCATGCCCGAGCGCCTTACCATTTTTTCGCCCCTTAAATGTGGGAAAAGTTCGGTCTTTATTGAAAAGTTTTCATCTAGTTTATGATGGCAAATGTCAGCAAATACTTTCTACTAAATTTAATATCATTTTAAGGATCTTTCCTGTTATTTTATTTCCTTGTTTATCGAATAATATTGTCACTTGTTGTCTGATCATTTTTAGGTCTTGCTTTATCTGTTTTAGTGGTTCGTTTTTTAGAAAAAATAATTCACTTGATTTGTATGATATATTCCATATTTCATTGAGTTGTTTCTTAAATCAACGTGTTAAGGTTAGTATATTTGATCTTTTCGACAAGTGTTCCATCGAAACTTAGTCATATTTCTAGAAGTCTTTTCATACGACCATTTATCTTTTGTTAAATAACAATGTCTATGTTATTTGCCATAATTGCACATTGTAAAATAGTTTTGTTATATTATTGCAGTTTTATAATGATGATTCTGTTACATGATCACTTCTTCTTCTTCTCGGCTTTTCTCTACCCGAGCTCGCCCTTCTTGATCAGTCGTTTCCAATTCGGTAAAAGACTCATCCATTCATTAAGGTTTTTGCCGAGACTTTACGGACGGGTGTCCTTCCTGACTCCAACCCTCCATATTTCTCCGGGCTTGGGACCCACACTGAGTTGGGCTGGCTTGCCTTCCAGTGGCTAATTGTTACATGCTCATTAAGTAATTGTTTGTTTGTGCAATTTCGAATAAATTTCTTTTCAGTTTGGGGTGTCAATTTTCGAGGGGTTTTATTCTCTTTGTCATGAATTTGGCCTTTTTCTTCTTTGAGATATATTTTAATCTTGCTCCTGAGTAATCTGTAGTCACTATCTTTGCTAGAGGGAATGATAACTGATATGTACTTAATGATTTTTCTATCATAGGCCATGGAATTGATCTCATTTTTGGCCCCATCCATGTCCATATCTACTCTCTTGGAAGAGAGCTTATAATGAAAATATTTGCTCCTTTTATAACTTCCAATAATCTGACTTTATGTTCTTTTCTTCCGGCCACTTTGAAATTCATATCGACCCTATTATCTGTTTTTTGTTCTCTAATTTTGCATTCATGTCCTCAATGATCATGTTAAACTGTTTTTTTCTTGTGTACGAGTATGTGCATTCATGAGTGTCGCATAGATGCCTTCAACTTCTTCCTTTGAATGAAAGGTTGATATGCGTAGGATTTAATTACTTCCAGGGAATACCTTAGGTATTTGGAATTACAATTACTAATTTGTTTACTTTTCGGAAATTCCTATAGTTTCTGTCATGACTGGTGCGATGTTTCAGTGTATGAGTAATCCTACGCCATTAGTATGAGAGATATTTCTACCTTTATAAGAGAATATGTGAGTGGTTTTACTTGTATGTATGGTTCTTTCGCATTTCCTTCTCAATTCACTTAAGCCACTAATGTTCCATTTTGTCTTCGTAAGTTCTTGCACTTTGTGGAGCTGAGGGACATTTAAGCAGTCAAAAAAGTTGTACGTGACTGGGGTAATACACCGTTGGTACTGTAAATTAGGGAAATAATAGCACAGACTGTTCACTAGTTTTCATGCATCCTGCCGCGTGCAGGGGCTAGTTTGCCTTCGAGGAATAAGGATCTTGTTCTGTAGTTTATCTCTTGAAGTATTGGATTAAAGAATTCAACGCGTTGGCACAGTTCGATCTGAAAGTGATGTCATCCGCGAGCCTAAATTTGACGACAGTACTATAGCTGTAAGTCTCTCAGATACTGCGCCTAATACCTTGATAGATAAAAACAGTTTAACGGGATATATATATATATATATATATATATATATATATATATATATATATATATATATATATATATATATATATATATATATATTAAAACCACTGTATAGGAGCCAAAAATATAATTTACGAGACTAGTTTCGGTATGTAGTTTATTATACCTTTTTCAGTCGTATACTGAGAATGCGATTGATACAAAAGTCTATAAATAGCGAACAAATCAGAAAAAAACACAAAGAAACACAAAACGGGGGAAAAATGGTCATTAATCAGGGGGCGTGAATCTAAGATCGTTGATTAGGATGTTTATAATGAGGTTACGGGAATGAGGGCTGCATTTCAATTGCCCATCTGACAAATTAAAATTGGGAATTTCTCCTTGTCGTAGAATTTTTTTTTTTTATCGAGTAATACTTTTGTCCATGTATACCTTTTTTGTCGTCATATACTTCTTTTTTGAAGTATGCTTTTGTCTAAGAATGCTAATTTTTGTTGTTTTTGAGGAAGAGCCGCTTCAACACGTAAGGATATAGCAAAGCGTACAGGAATTCCCAAAATAAACATATATTGGAAATTTAACGATTTACTACACAAAAAACCATGAACCACAGAAATACTACGAATTCAAAATACACAATAATGACTTCAATTAACTTGACCCTCTAATATTGGCTAACTCTATGCTCACTTTAATATAAAAGAAATAGGCTAATTGTCTCTACTGGAGTTTAAGTACCTTTGTTGCTCTGGCGGCGGGTTTGAGTTTGACCTTGAACTCAATGAACCCAGACACCACAGGAATCTGGTGGGTCCTTTGACGCGTGCTTCGACCAGATTGTTGGAGGTGGACTGGATGACTTGGCAGTCACAAGGTACTTTGGCAAGTGTAGCAGATGGGGGTCCACACGGTATTCAGGGGCAGGGAAGTCTTCTTCAAGTGCGAGAACTCTCACGGTGCTTTAGGAGGCACCATGATAGGCGGGATCTCTTTGGCGAGAGTAAGTTGAACTTGGTTCTTAAACCAAGTTAATTTAAAGTTCGGTGTGACTACCGGGTAACTGTCTCAAGAGGGAGCTTTTTCTTCTTCGTTTCGGAAGTCCTCAAGGTCAAGGACTATCAAGGTGCTTTGTGCTACACCAGGATAAGATGGGGGGTTCTCTGACGGTAATCAGTTGAATTTGGTTCCTAAACCAAGTTAACTCAGTGTTTGGTGTGACCACCGGGTAACGGGCTCGAGGGGGAGCTTTTTCTTCTTCGTTACGTAATTCTTCAAGGGCGAGGACTATCCCTAGGCTTTAGGATGCACCAGGATAGGAGGAGTCTCTCTGACGAGAGTAAGTTGAACTTGAACAAGTTAACTTAAAGTTCAGTTTGGTAACCAGGAACTAGCTCGAGGATGAGCTTCTTCTTAATTCCAGTCTTGGTAGCCCGGCCTCTATTGCCGGGGACTTCGTAGCCTGGCGACTTACGTTTTCTACCTCGTTTTTCCCAAGTGCTTGGTATTTATACCTCGTCACCCCACTGGGGTAGGGGTAGGAGATGGGGGGAGGGGCTTGTGGACGGGCCGCAGGAGGGTTCTTACTACAACGGTTTTCTCAGCAAGTCTTACCTCAGCTCCAGCTGGCCTTCGAGCTTGAGAGAAACGCGTCTCCAACTTCGTACTTGAGGTGAAAATGAATGTTCACTCGTAGGGGAGATCTTGCCGTTTAAACCGTTTTGCTTTTCACAGAGACGAGTGGCGATGGGCTGTGGTTACGAGCTTGAGACCCAAGGTGCCTGGCCCGGATGTTTTTGCGGTCAACGTCCCGTGTCTCAACTGGGAGAGAACGGGAGAGAGACGATTCCCCTACACTCCTATTAATATAGATTCTACTATTTTTCTTGTACGGAAATCTTTTCAATTATTTATGATTTGTGCCTTTGAATAGTCAATTTGGTGGTTGAAATTGCTAATATGATTAAAAATACTGGATATGGTACAAAGTGAAGGTAATTTTGTCAATGAGTCTAACAATTTTTACATCAAGAACGGATATACAATTATCTTTTTTCCACTCTACTCTTAATTGATAGTGGGATAGAGGTCGTTGAGATTTTTAAGGAAATTGTCAAATAAGTTTAAACTATTTATAGGCCAAATCGATATGACATCATCTACATACCTTTACCATACAAAATTATAATGGGGAATAACAGAAGGGAGTAATGATACTTTGAAATGTTCCATAAAAAAGGTCACATAATATGGGCGATAAAGGATTACCTATACTAAGACCATATTTTTGACGGAAAAACCCATATCGCTGATAAATAAATTGTCAGTAACACAAAGTTTAGCAAGATTTATAATTTTATTTTTGCCTAGAGGGAGGTTTCATTTTTGATTATCTAATACATTAGATAGAACATTGTCGTAGAATGACTCCCGACGATATACCATATATCACTATTCGTTGAGGGAACTTCCTTAATTATCTCTAGAGTGCGTTTTTACTGTCTGGCGGCCGATATTATGTATCTTCAAAATGCTTAAGAAGTGGAACTGAGCTCAAGGATAATAATATTGCTATCATTAATAAAATAGAGTTTTATTAATAATAACTATAAACAAAACACAAAAACGGAAAATATTGACAAACAGAATGGAAAGGGTCGTGGAGACTCGGGCTAATCCAAGGATTTAAGGGATCAAAAAAGGTAAAACAAATATGGAGTTAAAGAGATGGGATGGTTCGATAAACCATTTAAAGCACAGGATAGAATTGACAAATAAGGGATCAATACTCAAAAGGTGACGCTTGGCTTACCTAACTTCATTAGGGTGCAGTGGAAGGTACTTGAAGGAATATTCGGTCCGCTGGCGAGTTCCAGCCGAAGGGGGGGGATAAAAGGATCCTGACGTGGCGTCTTGGAAAGGAGAACCGTTACTCGACGAACGGCTTGACGAACAATGGCTGTTCTAAGTTGTTCTCTTCTGAACAAAGGGGGGGGATGAGAACCGTCTCTTGTCTACGGGCTCAAGAACAATGGCTGTTCTAATGTTGTTCTCCTTGAACAACAGGGGGGGTGAGAACCGTTTCTTGGCGAAGGGCTCAAAACGAACAATGGCTGTTCTAATGCTGTTCTCCCTTGAACAACAGGGGGGGATGAGAACCGTTTCTTGGCGAAGGGCTAAAAACGAACAATGGCTGTTCTAATGCTGTTCTCCTTGAACAACAGGGGGGGATGAGAACCGTTTCTTGGCGAAGGGCTCAAAACGAACAATGGCTGTTCTAATGCTGTTCTCCTTTGAACAACAGGGGGGGGAAGCCTTGGGGACTTGACGTCGGAAAGGCTCGAACCTTTGGCACTCAAGGAATATTGTCCTCCTTCTGGACAAGTGATGGTGAATCTCGAGGTCGAGGTCCCTTGGCGCACAAAGGGAGAGAGGGTCGTGATGATGTTTCGCGACGAAAATCTGGATCTCCAATCTGATCTTAGTGGTAAAGTTTCCATATAAATAGCCAGGACATCTCCTTGGCGTGGGGGAGAATGGGGTGGAAGCTTCGAGGGAACGCACAGCTGGGCCGGAGAAAAATGCCTTATCTGTCCATAAGCCTAACTCGATCTGGCGAGGTCGGCGTATGGGGGCGAACGGGGTGGACGATAACCTCCTTGTTTAAACATTGGCGTCCGGTAGCTGTTGATAAGACTCCAAGCCTCGAATCGAAGATGCACGTGGGTAGCCTCATGGTTTTAAATAAAATGTGATAGAAGTTGAAATGAATGCAGCTCTGAACTCGTTCTATCACACCCCTCCATTCCAGGGGAAGTTGTCACTTCGAAAAAAAAAAGAGAGAAGGGACAACGATAGAGCTCCGTTGTAGGGAACTCGTTTTCTTGTACCAACCGTATCTTCCTGCACCTAACTATTATTACCTCAATACATGATTATTTTGATCTTTAGATTACAGGGGAAAATAACCTTTAATACAACTTAATAAAAAAAAAAGGCATGGAACAATGAAATGATATAAACTTAGTACATACGGGACAAAATAATTTATACGTAAATTAATAAGAACAAATATATATACATAAAAAAAATTAGACATTGAGCGTTACAAAATTCAGACATATACATTAATTAATTATATTACAAAGGAATCTTAAATTAAGTCGTACAAGACGGTATATACCTACATGGAGATACTAATCCTATGAATACAATTGTTCTACGCTATTCGGTAACGCATTCCTACTGAGTGCGTCAGCGACCTGGTTATCGGAACCTTTGATATAATTTATTTTAAATTGATACTCTTGCAAGAGTAAACTCCAGCGCATGATGCGGCCGTTTGAGTGTCTCAAATTCCTAATATAGGCTAACGGACGGTGGTCGGTTCCTATTTGAAAATCTTTACATGTCAAGTACAGCTTGAATTTGTCTATGACCCAGATAATTGATAGAGCTATCTTTTCTCTAGTGGCATATCTCTTTCCGCGTGGTAATAATTGACGACTAGCATATGCAACTGGATGACTCGTTCTGTCATCCACGTATTGAAGGAGTACACCTCCAATGCCCTCGTTGATCACGTCGGTCTTAACTCCAAAGGATTTTTCCGGGTTGGGCAACTTAAAAATGGGGGCAGAAATGAATTTACTTTTGAGCTGATTAAAATGGGAAACAGCGACATCATTCCAACGTAAACGATCGGAGAAATTCTTTTCCTGAAGGGGGCATAGGGGGGCCGAATTTGCAGCGAAATTCGGAACAAATCGCTGATAGGGAGAAGCTGATCCTAGGATCGATCTTAATGGCTTCTTTGTAATCGGGAGGGGCATGTCGGCGATTGCCTTAATCTTGTTCTCGTGGGGACCTGACTTGCTTTGTCCTATTTTGAAACCCAAATATTTGATGGTTTCGTGGGCAAACTGGCATTTGCTGGGGCCAATGGTGAGGCCATTTTCACGCAGTTGCTCGAAAAGAGCTAATAGGGTGGATAAATGGTGATTCCATTTAATTAGTTCTTGGAGCTGACTCTTCTGACGTGGTGTCAGCTGCGCGTCACTATCCAGGTCAGAGGGTTCCAAAGACTCGCCTGGTAGAAAAGGAGGAGGGTACTCGGCATCAGGTTGGATGCACACTGTCTGGATTACATTAAGGGACTCCGCGGGGCAGTCCTCTTCAAGCGCCGATGCTTCGTCCAGTTCTACGAAGGTATCTCCATGGGCGCGTTGGGGGTTCTTTTTTTCTTGGGGTCCAGGGACAGTCTCCGTGTCCTTGTCTTGGGCCTTATCACCTAAGGGTGTTAGTGATTCACATTCCTCTTTTGCCGTCCTAAAGTCCTGGTTAGGGGTCTCCGAGAAATCGGACGGTATCGGGATTCTGATGGGGACGGGCTCCTGGGCTTCTTTCTTATCTCGGCCTTGAGGAAGAGCGGCCTGAAACACAGGGTCGAAACTTACTTGGGGGCTCTGTCCTATAAGTACGGAACAGAATTTTATGGGTGCTACAATGACTTCAGCCCAGCCATTATAATATTGACACTGCAGGTAACATCTAGCGACGGGGAATCGGTTCGCCCGCCCAAGTTGGTCATGTACCACCGCAAATTTTTCGTGGTTAGAGGCCACTGGGAGGAGTTCGTCGGACACGATGAAGCATGTACATCCTGTGTCCCTGACGAGAGTCAATACTCGACAGCTGTCCACGCTGCCCTCCTCATATTTCAAAGTTCCCGATGAACTTTTACCAAAAACAAAATTTACCTGGTGGCCTGACGGAGGGGGAGAAGTTTCTGCTTGGGTCTGCACCACCGGGGGAGCCAGGGTTGCATTAATCTGGTGAACTTGGTGGGCTGGTCCGCTCTTAAGCCTAGAATTTTGGGGGCAATTCCAGCTCATGTGGTTTTCTACACCACAGGTGAAGCATATGGTTGGTCGCTTCGGGAAGAGAGATGGAGGAGAAGTCTTAACGGGAGGTTTGGAGTCCCGTTGTTGGTTTTGGGGAAAGAAGTTTTGGGGTTTTACGGGGCTCGGAAACTTTGTCAGCTTTCCTGGGAAGGGGCGCGAATCCGTCCTTCTTTCTTCTCGTTGGATTACTCTTTCCCGTTCCTCTCTTTCTCTTTCTTTTTCTACCTTTTTTCTTTGAACTTCTGCTTTGATCCGAGCTAATTCAATCTGAAGCTCAGCTTGTCTTATCCGTTCCCCTCTTTCTTCTCGTTGTATTTCTCTTTTTCGTTCCTCTCGTTGTTTTTCTCTTTCTCGTTCTTCTTGAATGTACTCAATTAGTTCTTTTCCGGAAAGTCCACAGGACTCTCCTTGCGCTTTAAAGATTTCAAACTGAGTCATCTTTGCACTTGGGGGCGCACTAGTCAACCAACTAAAATTCCTCGCAACAGAATTATGCCTCTATAGAATTAGCCTACCTAAATATGGGCACTGACCTATTCGTACTTGGTTTCTCAATCTAAATAACCACTGACTAAAATCACAAAAAAAACACAAACAAATTATTATAACCGTTCCTTGAGCTACTCCAGCTTCTTAAGTTTAAAAAAAAAGGGGGATAGCAATCGTTAAAACAAAAGGGAACTACTATATTCTATTATTATAACGAATAACACTATGCTTTACTCGACTGAGACCAGTGTTTGCAAAGATATAGCGTTAAACCTTACACACCTGATACCAAATTAAATAGTATATATATATATATATGTCGTAGAATGACTCCCGACGATATACCATATATCACTATTCGTTGAGGGAACTTCCTTAATTATCTCTAGAGTGCGTTTTTACTGTCTGGCGGCCGATATTATGTATCTTCAAAATGCTTAAGAAGTGGAACTGAGCTCAAGGATAATAATATTGCTATCATTAATAAAATAGAGTTTTATTAATAATAACTATAAACAAAACACAAAAACGGAAAATATTGACAAACAGAATGGAAAGGGTCGTGGAGACTCGGGCTAATCCAAGGATTTAAGGGATCAAAAAAGGTAAAACAAATATGGAGTTAAAGAGATGGGATGGTTCGATAAACCATTTAAAGCACAGGATAGAATTGACAAATAAGGGATCAATACTCAAAAGGTGACGCTTGGCTTACCTAACTTCATTAGGGTGCAGTGGAAGGTACTTGAAGGAATATTCGGTCCGCTGGCGAGTTCCAGCCGAAGGGGGGGGATAAAAGGATCCTGACGTGGCGTCTTGGAAAGGAGAACCGTTACTCGACGAACGGCTTGACGAACAATGGCTGTTTTAGGTTGTTCTCTTCTGAACAAAGGGGGAGGGATGAGAACCGTCTCTTGTCTACGGGCTCAAGAACAATGGCTGTTCTAATGTTGTTCTCCTTGAACAACAGGGGGGGATGAGAACCGTTTCTTGGCGAAGGGCTAAAAACGAACAATGGCTGTTCTAATGCTGTTCTCCTTGAACAACAGGGGGGGGATGAGAACCGTTTCTTGGCGAAGGGCTCAAAACGAACAATGGCTGTTCTAATGTTGTTCTCCTTTGAACAACAGGGGGGGGGAAGCCTTGGGGACTTGACGTCGGAAAGGCTCGAACCTTTGGCACTCAAGGAATATTGTCCTCCTTCTGGACAAGTGATGGTGAATCTCGAGGTCGAGGTCCCTTGGCGCACAAAGGGAGAGAGGGTCGTGGTGATGTTTCGCGACGAAAATCTGGATCTCCAATCTGATCTTAGTGGTAAAGTTTCCATATAAATAGCCAGGACATCTCCTTGGCGTGGGGGAGAATGGGGTGGAAGCTTCGAGGGAACGCACAGCTGGGCCGGAGAAAAATGCCTTATCTGTCCATAAGCCTAACTCGATCTGGCGAGGTCGGCGTATGGGGGTGAACGGGGGTGGACGATAACCTCCTTGTTTAAACATTGGCGTCCGGTAGCTGTTGATAAGACTCCAAGCCTCGAATCGAAGATGCACGTGGGTAGCCTCATGGTTTTAAATAAAATGTGATAGAAGTTGAAATGAATGCAGCTCTGAACTCGTTCTATCACAAACATTAAGAGCTTCGTTGACTTGGACATTAAGTGAACTATCTCTTTCTTTTTCTCCCCTCCTCAAAGGAGTGAACAAAGATATTTCTCCAGGCCTAACCACATTTAAATACCCCTTTTCTACCCCTAAATCTTTCCCTTTGACCAAGCCCGTGGATCAGCCAAATGAAGC
Organism: Ceratothoa steindachneri; assembly: GCA_963969495.1. NCBI lineage: Eukaryota > Metazoa > Arthropoda > Malacostraca > Isopoda > Cymothoidae > Ceratothoa > Ceratothoa steindachneri. The sequence continues at coordinate 184,735,700 of OZ018325.1, forward strand.
AGGTTTATATTTAATCCCGTCTGGCTCTACAAACTGTCCCTCATTCTACATATGAGAGACCAGAAGAACCTTAACAAAACGAATTTATGAACATAAAGGTGATGACAAACGAGACAGTACCACATCCAGTATTTTTAATCATATTAGCAATTTCAACCACCAAATTGACTTTTCAAAGGCACAAATCAAATATAATTGTAAAGATTTTCGTAAAAGAAAAATAGTAAAATCTCTATTAATCGGAGAAATTCCCAATTTTAATTTGTCAGATGGGCAATTAAAATGCAGCCCCCATTCCTGTAACCTCATTATAAAAATCTTAGTCAACGATCTTAGACTCACGCCCCCTGATTAATGACTTTTTTCCCCCGTTGTGTGTTTCTTTGTGTTTTTTTCTTTTTTTCTGATTTGTACGCTATTTATAGACTTTTGTATGAATTGCATTCTCAGTATACGACTGAAAAAGGTATAATAAACTACATACCGAAACTAGTCTCGTAAATTAAACTTTTGGCTCCTATACAGTGGTTTCACTATCATATACCATAACTCGCCATTGAGTTCATTTACTTATATATATATATATATATATATATATATATATATATATATATATATATATATATATATATATATATATATATATATATATATATATATATATATATATATATATATATGAAATAAAATCCAAGACAAATTGGCACGATTAATGTAGTGGCATTATTAGACAACTGATCTATTTCAGGTCCATCGAGACATCCTTCCTCCTCAAGCTGGGTGCCAAACATTCTAGGACTGGTGGATGGGATATCCTACAATGTTGGCTCCCAGTTCGAGGACGCCGAAGAATGTCACGCTGGACCTGAAGTAGATCAGTTATCTAATAATGCCACTACATTACCCGTACCATGTCTATCTATCTCTCTCTCTCTCTCTCTCTCTCTCTCTCTCTCTCTCTCTCTCTCTTTATATATATATATATATATATATATATATATATATATATATATATATATATATATATATATATATATATATATAATACAGAGTTAAATGTATACATAAAAAGTTATACATGTAATAAAATTGTGAAACATGAATATTAAATTTGAGACTAATTGATTAAATTAGAAATATGGAGGAAAAAACAAACTAAACCAACGAGAAAATTTCTAAAGAATAGGAAGGAAAATAATTGACAGTGGATCTTATTCTTGCACCCCACCCCCTAAATAAACCCAATGTGAAATTTAACAAATTAGCATGTTTTTTAATGAGTCACTATATTTAATGGGACAGATAATGAGTTATTATTTAGACTGGGTTGAAGTTTTGTAATATAAATTGATTCTAACAGGTAAAGGTCCGAGATGTTTCTTACCTCATTAAGTATCGTGAAGTTCTCGAGTGTAGCCCCATAGCCACATTGTGACAGATGGTTTCGAATTGGATATGGATCATGTTTGGAAAGGTGTGTCCAGTTCTTTCAGATCTACCTATACACTGCATGAAGCTGGAGTAAAGCGTACGCCTTGTTGCCCCCACATATGATACAGTGCTACTGCACGTACAACGAAAAGCTTATATAATTTTAGATTGCATATTGGTGGGTGGTTGATCTTTGAACTTAAATGATGATCCCAGTCTGAAGTCATTAATGACAACAATAGATGGTAATAATTGAGGATAGACTGAATTTAACAGTTTTAACAACTCTTTTTTCAGTTTTTCGGATTGGTAACCAAAGTATGGTAAGGAAAGGAAGATCTTTAATTTATTGACAATTTGTAGTGAAGGCAGAGTCGAGTATTTTTTATTGAGAAACAGACTAATTTGTCTCAGAAATAGTGATTTTTCGATAGCCATTCGAGGTAAAGAATTTTTTTAAGAATTCTAATTCTAAATGTAGGGCTGGAAAAGTTGAAGACAAGTTATATGCTCTATGGAGGAGAGTAAGAATGGCATTAATTTTGAATTTAAAACCACAGAAGCTAAAAAAACTTAAACCAAGGTTTTTAAAAAAGGGTTTTTGGTAAACATTTGACGTGAATTGATTGTCCATTCGGGTGATCTTCACGTCAAGAAACGATATACTATTATTTTTTCCGAGCTCACAGGAAAATTTAATACTTGCATGTTTAGAATTTAAATAATTGAAGAAAAGTGTACAATGTGACTTATGTCTAAATAATAAAAAAGTGTCGTCTACATAGTGTCTATATAAAACTGGACGAAAATTAATGGGGCAATCATCAAGCCAAAGTGTTTCATAATAACACATAAAAACATTTGCCAACGAGGGGCCGAGAGGAAGCCCCATTCCAACCCCATCGAGTTGTTCATACAAAATCCAATTTGACAAAAAGAATGAATTACAAACAGCAAGTTCAAGGAGAGTTTTGAATAAGGTCTTAGTTAAATCTATTACGCAGGTGGAGTTACGGAAGAGGGAGTTTACACAAATTCGAATCGTTTCAGAAAGAGAAATATTAGTGAATAAACTCTCAACATCAAATCTGGCCATGAAGTATCTGTCTGCATGAGGAATGTTCGTAATCTCTTTCACAAACAAATGCGAATTACTAAGAGTAAACTCATTAGAAGTTAGAGGGGCTAAAACGGGGACTATAAACTTGCGTAGTGCAAATGAAGGGGTCCTATATGCTGAAAAAATAGTCCTTAGGGGCAAATCAGTTTTATGGGTTTTAGGAAGTCCATAAGGAACTCCAGGTGAAGATCCAGAACAAAACAAACTGTTATACACATCTTCAGGGAGAGCGTTAGAATTCTTTAATTTTCTAAGAAACCTAGTAATTTTGTCTTCAATTTTAAGTGTGTAAGACTGTACAGTATTAGTATTTTTTTTAAAAAATTTAGTAGAATCTGAAAGGATCTGAAAGATTTTGCTGATATACAAATCTTGATCTAAAACAACCACACACCGACCTTTGTCAAGTTTGCAAATAACGAGGTCATTGTCACGAGAAAGATTTTTTAAGTTCGATAAATCGCATTTGGTAATGACGGAGGAAAATATTTTAAACGGCTTGAAGTTGTAAAAATATTTGAAGGTTAAAGAGCGTATTATTTCGTTTAAAACAAAAAAAATATGGTTAGATGCAATTTGATGAGAAGCCAAAATAACAATGAGCGTCTCAAATCTAAGGAAGTAGCGAAAATATGAGAGTTTAAAAATGGGAAGACGAAAATCTAGTCCGAAGGCTAAGAGAAGCTTTTCTCGCTTAGTTAAAACTCTTGATGAATAATTGAATATAACTTTATCTGGGTTACACGGTTCGAGTAAGTTATATACTAAGGTTCTGTAGTTTACGTGTATGGAATCTCTTTAACTTTAGAGGAAAATTCAGCAACAGTTTTATCGCACAAACGAGAAACATAACAAAAAATCAATAAGTTATAGACGTGAGCGAAGTGCATTATAGAGGTAGGTATTTTGCAGGCACTGTTTGTATAATTTGAAACGAAGAAATTCAGGAAATACTCTATAGGTCTTGCATAATATGAGAAAGTGAACATCATGTTTCAACTTTACAAACTTTTTACGACAGTTTTCATAGTATCTGTACTTCTTCAATGTTTCCTAGTCGTAATGGCAAGCGCTCATCACTTATATGACCACGACGCTGATCACCAGAGCTACCCTCCTCAACCCCTCTGGCGATCAGCGTCGTGGTAATTTATAAGCGATGAGAGCTTTATGACACGGGTTCAAATCCAACTTCCCTATTCATTTTCATATAACGGTTAAAATAGGTTGTCCTACCTTTCCGTTTTTACATCTCCCATTTTCCTTCTTAAGCTTTCATTGATTCATCTAATATTCTCCATAGTGTTTTTCCGGGTTGTGTTACCAATTTCCATTTCTTCGGGCCTTTAAATACATCTATATATCACGTCTCATGTGATTTTCTATTATACGAGGGGGGGTCAATAAGTTTTGCAATTCGGATATAAGGAAACGATATATGAGGAAAAGTGTTTTATTATTTTTCAATATAACTACCCTCGACTTCAATGCACTTGCGCCACTTGTCCCTGAGGCTTCGAATTCCAGACAACCAGAAATCTCCAGACTGCTGTTCAATCCACTCCTGGATGGCAAGCTGGACATCTTCATCGTCTCCAAATCCCAAAACCGGCGTCCACGCAGTACAGCCTTAAGCTGGCGGAATAAAAAGTAGTCGCTAGGGGCCAGATCTAGACTGTAGGGGGGATGGTTAAGCTCCTCGAATCCGCACTCGCGCAGGGCAGCTTGTGCAACTCTGGCCTTGTGGATTTTGACGACGTTGAAGCCGATCATGGGGAGTGAGGTTTCTAGGGACCCAACGGGCAGAGGCCTTAGTCATGGCCAAATTGTCGTGGATGATGTTGATAACAATTCCATGTGATATTCTAAGTTCTCAATCGATTTCTTCGACCTTTACCCGTCGATTTTCGAGGATCATCCTCTCCACACGGGACACATTGTCCTCGTTGGTCACGTCTGACGGGCGTCCTGGACGGGGGTCATCTTCAAGGGACTCACGACCATGGCAGAACTCCCTATTCCAGCGAGCAATGGTTGCTAGGAAGGGGCGGTTTTGGTGTACGCTGCAACCATGCCTTCATGGATCTCTTTTGCATTCTTGCCTTCTTTGGTCGAAAATTTGATCACTGCGCGGTGCTCAACCTTCTCCATTGTTGAAAAATTGTGACTGACGATCTGCGATCAGCTACTGCTTCTTAAATAGACGAGGCAGGAGCGTGCGGCTGCAGGTCCTGACTTGTCATAACTTGTCCTAACACCGCCACAAACAGCCATCCCCCTTCCTCTGTTTTGCCCTACCGATTCGCAAAACTTATTGACCGCCCCTCGTGTATATATATATATATATATATATATATATATATATATATATATATATATATATATATATATTTGGGGTATTACCTTTTTTTGCTATTTTAAATGCATTTTTTTCTGTTTTCAAGCTCGATGCACAGGCTAAAAGTAAGGTCGTACAGCAAAAGGGTTCTAACGCAATTTTTTTCTAACTAATTGGTCCCTTTACGGCAGTACCCATCAAAGAGATTAAAAAGAAGTGGAAAATCGCTCCAATCTAATATATATATATATATATATATACAGGGTAACCACAAAACACTCCTTAATTTCAAATATATATTATAGCAAAAGTTAAATGAATATTATTAGAATTTTGGTGCTTACAGTTGCATAAACTAATAAAGTTTCATGTGGTATTCGTTGATATCATAGACACTCACTCGATGTGTGCCCCTCTTGCTGCTCGGTAAACATCAAGGCGATAATTCTCGGTCCAGACTCTTTGCAGCATATCGGGCGTAATCGCATTTAAAGCTTCAGTGATGCGTTTATGCAGTTCATCTAGGGTCGCGGTTAATTGAGGAACATGAACTTTGCCCTTGACATGTTCCCAAAGGAAAAAGTCACAAACAGTTAGGTCTGGTGATCTCGGGGGCCATTTGCAAAACACCCAGTCATGTTGTCCAGCATGGCCAATCTATCTGTTTGGTAGGTCCGCGTTAGAAATGTGCCAACAGCGAGAGACAAGTGCGGTGTGCTCCGTCCTGCTGAAAAATGTAGTCACCACCTTCAGCAGCTAGTTTTTGAATCAACCAGTTGGCTAATATTTTCAAGTAGGTTTGCCCAGTAATCGATGGTCCTTCAAAGAAAAACTGTCCACACAGAGACCGATCTGTTACTGAACAAAACACATTAACATTTGGGGAGTTACGTTTAACCTCCAGGGTGGCATGCGGAATCTGAGTCCCCCATCTTCTCACTGAAAATGATCTTTGACAGCAAATCAGGGTAATTTTGCATTAACGCTTTTTGATTGATGCAAAATTCAAAGCACATTTCATTGCCTTGCATGTATAACCTTTGGACCAGTGGCAGCTTGTAAGGGGTAAACCTCAAGCGTTTGCGTAAGATCTTGCTTAGTGTGCTTTGTGGGACTCGTAACTCTCGGCTACATCTGCGCGTCGACTTCTTGGGGCTGCGAAGAAAAGTTTCTCTGACCCTATTCACAATTTCCTCCGACACCGATAGACTGCCTGAACGTCTCTCTCTCTCTGTTCAAAGATGCATTCTTTCTAACACAAATCACTGTACCACTTCAAAAAGTGACTTTTTTTTAATAGGTGGATTCCCATGCTGAATGCGTCTGAAAGCACGCTGCACATTTGTAATACGGTTTGTTTTGGCAAATTCCAACACACACCAGCTACGTTGTTGTGAAGTGAACGCTATCTTTGGTTACATTGATATCTAGCGGATTAAGTAGACTCTGCAAATGAGGAATGAAACTTTATTAGTGTATGCAACTCTAGGCACCAAAATTATAAGAATATTCATTTAACTTTTGCTATAATATATATTTGAAAATCGACGGGTGAAGGTCGAAGAAATCGATTGAGAACTTAGAATATCACATGGAATTGTTATCAACATCATCCACGACAATTTGGGTCCCTAGAAACCTCACGCCCCATGATCGACTTCAACGTCGTCAAAGTCCAGGCGTATACGTATTTTTAGGATAAATAAGCAGGCTAAATTTAGGAAGTTCATTATTATATATTAACTTATTGGTACCGACGTTTCGAGTAGGAATCCATTCTCAAGGATATGAGATTATAAAAATGTACAAACATACGATTTTTTTAGAGAAGTTATCAGATATTTATAGATTAATTATATGGGAAATGCGGAAGCAGCAGAGGAGGTAATATTCAAATTATAAAAATTCAGGGCTTTTAACTATTAGGGAATAGGAAATAGGTTTTTGTTTTTAAAATAAAACTGAGATTAATTAGTTCTGGGTGTCTTCATTGTAAAAAAGGGAAGTTAGTAAAAATATTTGAAAAATAGGGGTTGTTTTGTGGAGGAGTGGATTTGGCGTGCGTAATTCGTGGGTAATTATAGTTGTAGTAAAAGTGGAAGTGAGCTTGTGTCCGAGTTTAAAGTGGCGTTTGTAAATCTAATATAAAGAGATTCCAGTGTGCGTAGTTGGTTTTCGGTGTTTGCTGTGTCTTTAATTGAAAAATTATTTAAGTTGGGTTTATGGTGTGGGTGTCTGTTTTCGTAGTGTATTCGGATAGGGGCGAATTCAGGAGTAATGAGCGGGTTCCAGTTCTGTTGCTGATGTCTAAATGTGCGCAAATACGGATATGTAGTAGCGCTGTGTCGATCCTAAATACACCTCGGAATTACATCTCGAGCAGGTGAATTCATATATGATGGAGGATCGAAGTAGCGTTGGTATTTTGTCCTTAATGTTGAAAAGATGTTGTACTTTGCGTTTGTTTTGAAAAATTGGTATAAAATGTGTTGCAGGAAATGAATTTTTAAATAATTTGAATATTACCACCTCTGCTGCTTCTTATTTCCCAAATAATTAATTTATAGATATCTGATAACTTCTCTCAAAAATTCTTATGTTTGTATATATTTATAATCTCATATCCTTGAGAATGGTTTCCTACCCGAAACGTCGTTACCAGGAAGTTAAGAAGTTAATATATAACCATGAACATCCCTAAATTTTAGCCTACTCATATATATATATATATATATATATATATATATATATATATATATATATATATACATATTTACATATATATATATATATATATATATATATATATATATATATGTATATATATATATATATATATATATATATATATATATATATATATATATGTAAATATGTATATATATATATATATATATATATATATATATATATATATATATATATATATATATATAATATTCAATCAGTTTGCTTCTAAAGAGTCTTCTTTTTAATTTAAGGATGAATCCGAGCATGAGACAGGTAACAGTTCTCATTTAATCATAACGACGTTTCAAGTACACTACCGGTACATCATCTGGTTCAATAAAATAAATAGAGTTAGAACATAATAGCTATGATCGCAAGAAATTAAAATTGTGATCAAAATAAAGGACAATTGAAATTGATAGTGTAAAATGTGGACGGGCCTACACTGACAGAACAATGAAACGTAACATTAATTAATTAGATTATGTAAAGGATCTTTGAAATTATTGATTTCTTAAACACAAATAATGTTAACCTTTGCGAGGAAAAACGAAGAACTGAGGGAGAGATTTTTGTATGCGACGTCATAAGATCATTCGGTTGTAAACTTTTTTAAGAGATTTATGCGAGGCAGGGAGTCAGTAGAATCAGTATTGAGACTGGGGTTTAATTGCTTTATGAACAGTGATTCAAGAATACGATTGGAGGTAGGATTTTTTGAATGTCCTAAAATTCCAAAGTTTAGGTGGGAAATATCAATCTTCCATTGAATAGAGTGATCACGGATGGGGGCTTCTCTTTATTAGTGAGAACGGAGCCAGGACTCGGGCTTATGCCTAAGTGGGAACAGACTCGAGCCTTCAATGAGCGGATGGTACTTCTAATATAGGTCCCCCGGTGGCACCTGGGGCAAATAAATCTATAACCAACCGAGCAACTCATTTCAGGGGGGAGGGGGCTGTCCTTAATTCGAAAAATTGTCCTAAATGAAAATTACTAATGAAAACTATTTTAAAGTTAGTGTATGTGAAAAATATTTTCAAAAGATTATTAAGTTTATGGCGTAAGTGAAAATTAAGGGGACCAATATCTGGGAGACAATAACTAAGATTCATGGGAACACTGGCAATTGGTTGAGGTGGATAGTATATTTTGTCCCCAAACTGACGAATACACTCTTGGATAAGGGAATGATGAAACTAGTGATTGGACGAGTACTCGGTATCGGTATCGAGTATCGATGGTCTCGAACGATTTTAGTGGTATCGGCACTCGTACTCGTATCGAAAAAAAAATTGCCTCAGTTTTCGATACCAACGTTCGATCCAAGACCCTTAAAGGCCTCTTCACACTACAAGAATACCGGCACCTTTCTGCCGATTTTTGCTGCCGGCAGCACGAAACCGGGAGAAAGTTGCCGATATCGGCAGCATCCTTCCCACAATGAACGTGTTTGTTGATATTAGTAGTGGGACGAGTACTCAGTATCGGTATCGAATATCGGTATTATTGGCTGCTTTTAGTGGTATTGGAATTCGTATCGGTATCGGGACTTTTATGTCCCATTTCCGATATCAAAATCCGATACTTGCCCATTAATTACCAAGAGAGTGTATGAAATCATTTTACAACATATTATATTCATTTTTTTTTACTGATTATATTCTTGTGTCCCGTACGTGAAAAAATCACATAATCTGCACCTAATTTATTTACACAAAATTTAACATTTTATAAACCTTTCAAACCCTTAGTTTTTCAAGGAACCAAAAAGAACAAGCACAGGCCAAACTACTAGTTTACCCATACGTGAAAAATTCACGTAATTGCAATCAATCAAATAACTGCAGTTAACTTGGTATAAATAATATAATTTTATTTAAATGTTTAACTCAATATTCTTAAATTTCGATAATTTTATCACATTTAAAAATATTTTGAAAATAGTGTACACGTACCGTCATAAATGAGGGAAAATTTTACATTATTTTCATCTTCATTATTATTGGGTAAATCTTGAACAAAGGATTAGAATTTCTAAATAGTCACTTCCGTCACAAAGAAAATTATTATTACAAAAAATACATGCAATTGAAATGCTTAAAATGCTTGAAATAAAAGCCGTTTAATATATATTATATACATATATATATATATATATATATATATATATATATATATATATATATATATATATATATATATATATATATATATATATATATATATATATATATATATATATATATATATATATATATATATATATATATATATATATATATATATATATATATATATATATAAATACTCGGTATTCGTACTCGGTACTCGTATGTATGCAACCAGACCAATTAATTTCTATTTTTGTTATTTGTTTTATATTCCTTTGATATTCATATTCAATTTTCACCCATTGCAGAATGAACATTTACATGAAATAAAGGGTAGTGTTAGAGAGTAACCATATCGAACATGTTCAAACAACGTTCATTCAAACGAACAAACACGAAACATATGACTCAAGATTTGTTATTGTATTACTATTCTCTCAATCTATAATCAAGTGCGTAGAAATTTCTTTTTTAAGGAAAAATTATTTAGAATATTGGGTTTGAAGTAGGACTATTATGCAAGTTTACTCCTATATTGTCTGTTCTTTTTATTTGGTTGCTAAAGGAATTAGTTGTATAATTGGATGCCTAAGTATTCTATTTTGGAATAGCTTGAAGAATTAAACAAAGCCCCATTGTTCAGTAGTATTATTCTTCAAACAAATGAATAGAAACCTATATAAGTATTTACTAATACACAAGCACGTACGTATATATTATATACATATATATAAATACTCGGTATTCGTACTGGGTACTCGTATCGGAATCGGGAGTATACAGTGGTGTCGCACACGGTATCGGTACTCGCTTGAAAATCTGGTATCGTCCCATCACTAGCTGAAACCCATTCTTTTGGAAATAGCATTTGAGGACATCAAATTCTTTGTGTACGAGAAAATAGTCAGGTTATTGTTGATAGCCACGATGTAGGAGAGTTTTAATATTACTAATTTTCCATTTAATGGAGCAAAAACTAAAAATATCATACCGAGACCGGTAAAAAAAGATTTCCGATTGACCAAAGGGGTGAAGTTGGTTGAAGTGCGAGTTAGGAGGATATCTAGAAATGTGAATTTTCCGTCTCTTTTTTTTTCTTGCGTGAATTTTATGTTATTATGGCGTTCCTTTATGTAATGCATAAAATAAAGAGATTGTTGTTCGGATTTGAATACTAAAATCGTATCATCAACAAATCGGCGGTAAAAGATCGCCACTAATATATCTCCGTCACTCGGGTTGTTCGGGCTTAGCCCGAGTATAAATTTAGTAAAGTGAACGTGTATTTGCAAGCTGATTTAATTTCTGCCAAACCCTAAATTCAAGTAAGTAATTGCAGCCAATAACTCGGGCTCCTTTTATTGATCCTGGTCGCAGTTCATATATTTTCGTTCAGTGTCTGGTGGTCGCCTTGAGGTGCCCTATGTAAAAAATACCATTCATAGCAGACGTTTTCTCGACAGCGTTCACACGTGATTGATTCGGGCTCAGAAGTTACAGCCCGAGTTACCTATAATAGTAAAACTTAAAAGTAATTAAAATTCAATGTTTTCTTGAAACAATAGATTTCTGTAGATACTAGGATTTAAATTCCAATCTAAGAAAGGTTTCCGCTCTACAATATTCTTAAAGGAACGAAACATTATCCAGCAACTCTGGCTAATACGAACGAGCCTAGTAGGTGTAAAAGACTAAATCACATCTCTTGTTAAGAGTACAGTACAGGTGACAGTCAGGTTGGTCTCTGGCTAATGTTTTTTGTGCACGCCGCTGTCGTTATTTGATTGCTGTTATTCTGTACCTCTGTGTGTAAAGATCCGTTGTGTTTTGCGGGTTTGCTTTATTTTCACCCTTAACTTAGAAATTGAGAAAGATATAGTACTGGATATAAAAAAATAAGCTAATTGGTGCTATAAATATTGCAAAAGAATGTGAAATGCCATCAAGCTAAGACGACTGGAGTTCATGTATAAATGAAATGAATAATTTTTATATTAAAACTATATTTCTCTCTTATTGTTATATCATCAATGCACATATAAGTCTCCGGTGTGCATTACGTCTCTTACCTTCTTTTATACATGTGTCTTAAGCGAAATCTGTGATGAGCCCAAGTGACGCTGATGATCTGAGGTCGCTATAGAGAAGTAAGGTTAAAGGTGAGTGAGAATCTTCATTTCAAATCTTAAAGTATGATTTTTTTCCGTCACATTTATTCTGGTCTAGAACTCTTGTCAACAAAATTATTTATTGAAGGAGATAATACCCAGTGAGAAGTAGACTGGAAAGGGATTTGGCAGAAGATTTGTACCCCAATACACCGTAAACAAATTCTTGCTCTTTCTCGTGACTCCCCACCACCAAACCTGCCAATTTAGCAGCTGTCTAGGATAACACTGGGTTATAAATTATTTCTAAGTCGTCTAAGTCTTTTCAATAGATTTAGGACAATTGGGGCCCACTCTGAGCACGCCCCATTTACAATAACCCGCTGTGAACGATTTGAGGGCCATTTTTTTAATCCATATAAGTATTTTCCTTCTGACTCCAATCGCCCTAATTTTCATCAATAGCCTTTCGTACGGAACGGTAACAAAGACCTCTTTAAAACCAAGGTAAATTATATCCGCCGCTTTAGTTTCATCGTAGATGCAAACCATATTATGAAAATATTCAAGTAAGCTGGTTAAGTACGAGCGCCCGCGTCTGAATCTATGCTGGGTGTCTGTGATTAATGTATCTCTAATTATCGATTCTATGTAAGAGCTTTTCAATTACGCAACTTAGTTTGATGGGACTGAAATTAATAGGTTCAGATTTCTCCCCCTTTTCAATATTGGCATAACATTGGCACATTTGAACTCTATTGGAACTAGGACTTCCTTGATCGATTGATTGAAAATCGTGCAAAGTGGTTTTACTAATTCATTTTTAATTTTTTTAACTGGGTTGGGTACACCCCATCTGACCCGGGTGCCTTCGAGTGTTTCATTTATTTAAATTGTGCGATAATCTCCCCTTCTTTTACACTTTAATAGACTTCGATAATGTAAGTATCTTTCTCGATTTACTCTCGTTTTGTTATTTTTTAAACTTTGATAACCTCTGTTATGCTCCCGAATTAGTTTTATTCTTAAAGCGTGAACCCATAGTGCCCTCTTTGATTTCTCATTCGTTCGTCGTACCTACTTAACTAAATCGTAACCCACAGCGAGTAAGTATATTTTGTCGTAGCTCCTAAGTTGCAGCTGCCAAATCATAAGATTAATTGTATAATCTTTTTTACTTCTACGCTTGTATTAATTTCGAACCTAATTACATTATGGTCGCTCGTCGCCAAATGCTGACTCACGCAAACGTTCTATATCAAAGTATCTTCCGTGGTGATAATTAAATCAAGTAGGTTCGTCTACTTTTTAAATAAGAAAATCATCCTGAGTAAAATTGACCAATCCTTCTCTTACTTTATCCTAAGTATAAATTGATTGAATAGTTAACTTTAGGGTAAATGAAATCGTCACAAAGTTTTTTTTCCTTTTTTCACCATAGTTGATAGGCAATCAAAGAATACCACATCCTCTGTTTCTATTTGGGTTGGAGGGGGATAAATAACAGCTAAGTTGATTCTATTATATTTATCACACTCGAGTTCTACGATCAGAACTATACTCTTCATATTTACGGTCATCACACACATCGTTCTTACAATTATTCCCTCCTTTACGTAAGCTAACATACCACCCGCCTCTCCAAGTTACACGGTCTTTGTTATAGATTTTGTACCACTTAATATTAAATTCCGTAATAAAGTCTCTTGTATCTGCATCTAACCATGTCTCGATAATACATACGATATCGTAATCTTCCTCCTGGTTCATGGCTTCAAATTTGGGTAGCTGATTCCCTAAAATCCGAAAATTCGCCTAACTGTATTTTAATTTACCCTTTAAATAACCGCCCCCTTTCTCGTATGCCTTGGGCATTTTCCTGATCACCCCAGTTTATTGCCTCCTCGAGTAAAATCCGGCCCGCTTCCGCTGAGCTTCGGGGGCAAATGACTTCCGGGCCATAAAGATCTCTTATGCTGCGGTCACACATAGCCGATTGTGTGCCCCGGAAGAGCAGGAAGGCGATGATTTTGTTCCGGGAGGCTTCCTGGGCCAAAATCGGCAGGACAGTAGCAGGAAGCGGGGCCGGGCCGGTCCGGCAGGAAAATCGCATCCACCGCGGTATGTACGGGGGATGGAACGCGAGTACCGTTACGTTTCCGGCCAGACACGCGCGGTAAACCGCGCCTTCCTAGGAAAAGCGCGGAATTTGCCCCCCGGATGCTCCAGGAAGGAGCTTATTCCGCGGCGTTCCAAACCTGCCTGGCCGGATACAAGGAAAGCCGCGACATGTTGCAGCGGATTTTAGGACACGCGGGGATGTGCACGGCGTCAGCAGCGAACCATGGCAGGAAGCATGCCCCGGAATCCCAGGATTAATAAAGGAAACGCCCACCTTGGCACCATCACTTTTGCCTGAGCACTCGTACCTTGAACATCACCATGGATACCGCCACCAAGAAGAGGAACATCACCTTGGCCCTATGTGTCATGCACCAAAGCCTTATGTCAGCATTGGCTGTGGAAGCCCTCGATGCCTCCCCACCTCCAAAAAAGAAGAAAAGGGCTTGGGTGTGGCCCTATTTGCAGAAACGATTACAATATGGCCACTACGACACCTTGATGGATGAACTCTATGCAGACAACCCTGAACTCTACCGAAACTACACCCGGATGGACAGAGAACAATTCCAGGACATAGTGGCTAGAATAACACCCATCATCGAGAGGAAAACAACCAGGTGGAGGCATGCTATTAACCCCAGCACAAGATTAGCCATTACCCTAAGGTTTTTGGCCACAGGTGATTCCTACAAGTCACTCCAATATGCATTTCGGGTAGCCCACAACACCATCTCGGGGATAGTTCCAGACACGTGCAACGCCATCATCACCGCATTGGCCCCTGAACTCCTACAGCTTCCAGACTCAGAAGACAAGTGGACCAACATTGCTAAGGGGTTCACTGATAAATGGAACCTACCCCATTGCATTGGTGCCCTTGATGGCAAACATATCAGGATCCAAAACCCCAACCTGGCAGGCTCACATTTCTTCAATTATAAGAAATTTTATTCTATGGTGCTCATGGCTGTTGTAGATGCTGACTACAAATTTATGTATATTGACATGGGAGCTGTGGGTGCAGAATCAGACGGTGGTGTGTGGGCTCGGACCCATCTGAGTGCCATGTTGGAGAGTGGCCAAGCTCACCTACCCCCACCCAAATGTCTGCCCAACACCACCCCCACTTCATCAACTTCCCACTACTACCTAGTAGCCGACGATGCCTTCCCACTAAGGCCCTACCTCATGAAGCCTTTCCCCTGCAGAGGGTTGACTAAAGAGGAGAGAATATTTAATTACAGATTGACAAGGGCACGACGAACAGTGGAGAATGCTTTTGGCATCCTTGCCAATCGGTTCCGTGTGCTCCACACCCCCATCTGTCTCCGACCAGACCGTGTAGAAGCAGTAATAATGGCAGCATGTGTACTACACAACATGCTTAAGATGAGCCTCGAGGGAGATACTGTGGATCCTGAAACCCACGACAGGACTGATGGCTCATGGCGAAGTGACCCACCACTTGGAGAACCCATGCAACGAAGTGCGGCAACACCTCTACCAACGAAGGCAAGACTCAGAGGAACATGTTGAGAGATTACCTCAGTTCTCCACAAGGAGCAGTACCATGGCAGGAAGACAAAATATAGGTGAGTCATTCATGTACATCTACTTTAACCACAGTATCCAAGATGACGAAAAATGGCATGCAATAACATTATTAACATTATGGAAGGGAAATTACAGACAACAGCTCAAATAAAAGGTTTATTGCAAAAAAATATATACACATATAAAAACATACAACCATTCATAAATAATACAGGTAGACTCTGGAACTCTCTTCCTCTTTCTGTGTTCCCCACTGACTATAATAGCTTGTTCTCCTTCAAAAAATATGTGTCCAGGCACCTCGATACACTCCGAACTTGATCATGGCTTTGGATTTGCTAAAATTATTTCTGGGGAGTGTTAAGGGAACCTTGTGCTGAGGAGGGTGTGTGCACTGGGGTAGATATTGTAGTGTGGGCAGGGCTGCTGAAGCTGAAGTTGGGGGGCAGATGGTCCACCATATAGCTCCCCAGGCTCTGCAGAGATGTGTTGGGCTCGTACGGGGTGAATGACGTGGGTGGTCGGTGCAACACCTGCTGTGGTTGCGCCACCACCTGGTGCTGCTGGGGAGCCACCTGCTGGGGAATTGCCCTGAAAACGGTGGAAGCTAAGGCTGGCTGTAAGGGGTTCGTGCCAGGGACCAGTGGCATGGCACCACTGGGCACTGTGTGCATTGTTTGGGGGGCTCGCGCATCCTCTTGGGGTACTGCCTTCTTCCGGTCATCCACTGCCGCTATCATGTGGAGCATGTGAGCACTCCCCGCCTCCTCTGCACCAGTTCCAGCCAGCTTTTTCCACCTGTTGACCAGTGCCGTCATCTTCATGGTGAAGTCCGACCTCAGGTTATCCTAAATGGACAGGCACTCATACTTTAGGTGGCTAAAGTAATCGTCCCAGTACTGCAGCTGGGGTTCCCTGGGGCCGGAAGTAGGAGCAAGGGCACTGGAGACCAGCTCCCTAAACGAATTGTTTTGCTCACGGATCTAAAGAAAAGGGGAAAAAACATTAATTTTGGATTGTAACTACTGCTTGTCAATGCATGATACCAAACAATTACACCACAAATGTTATTTATATAATATATATTATATATTTATATATATGTATATATTATATATTCCACGTACTAGTCCTCATACAAATATATAGTTATATTTTAATTAATTATTACATTCTCTTACCTCTTCAAGCAGGGCGGCCCGGTGTCCAGCCTTTGTGCTATTCGCCCGCGCCAGCTGGAGACCCGTGGCACCCTCAGCAGAAGGCACCGTGACCACAGGAGTAGGCGCCACCACAGCTCCATCCTGGGGCACGTCAGCAAGGGAAACACTGGCTTCGGGGGCACCTTCTTCAGGAGGGACGTCACCGGGCTGTTTGTGGAAGAAAGTGGAGTTTTGTTAATGTTTGAGTATTGTATTTAGTTAAATTATAAACATTGTCAAAATATAATATTAGCGTAAATGTTTAGCGGACTAACAACATTATTAAATAAAGTATAAATAAACTACCAAATCTTTTACTGTACATCCTTAAACTTCGTAGAACACTGGTAAATTCATATATTTGTGTGTAAACATCTACTGCTAATAGCACTTAATAATTACATAGTACATACCTGCAAACCTAGGGTGTTGGTGCGCCGTTGGCGAATAATGTGAGGGGTGAGGAAGGCGAAGACCTGGGTTATCCACTTTTCCCTCATCGTCAGGAGTTTGCAAGACGCCCCCTGACCACTTTTCTCGTTGGGCTTGGTGGCTTTTGAGAACCTGGTACGCACGGAATCGTACCAGGTAGAGAGCTGGGTGCCTGAGAGAGGTGGATGTAGGGAGGCGCCCTTCTCCTCCCAAGCTCTGTTCACTTTCAGTTTATCCACGTGGTCCTTGTGCGACTTCATGTAGATAAACGGCACCTCATGTTCCAACCACTCTGCCAGGTCACGCTCTTGTTCTTCTGTCAGGATCACTGCAGCAGCTTTTCTCCGTTTCTGGGTGGTTTTGGGGTGTCTGTTTTTGATGGGTCTCTTGCGTGTGGGGAGTCGATCCACATCCTGGCTATCCTGGACCTCATCGTCCGAACCTTGGGGGTCAGTGTCCGTTGAAAGTTCTTGCTGGGTACATACTTCGGCGTCATGCAATTCCATTACAATTTGTTGCTGGGGGCCTTCGTCAGAGGTACCTGGTGTGGGGCTGGCGGCAGGTGTTGCGGTGTCAGGTGAAGAAGACAATGGGGTCGGTGGTGGTAGCTGCGACGCTGTAGTACCGTCACTAGGGTACAGGGCCTTCTTGGTCTTCATACTCGACTTCCTCATTGCTTTGGCTAGGCTGCAGAAGTAGATGTTGAGGTGGTGGAGTACCTGGTGAGGCGCTGAAGGTGGGGTGGTGGCAGGTTCGGTGGAGTGGCGACGGAGCAGAGATGTGTTTGGTAGGACGCGGACTGAGCGAATGGTGTGACTGGCTCCCGGAGGCCTTATATAAACGCGCGACAAGACCCCACGCTCCGCTCCTTCCGCTTGGCGGGAACGCGGGTGCTGCCACCTACCTACGTCATCCCAGGAAGCTTCCTTTTCATCGCGCATGCGTCGGCGGACTACGCGTTTGGCGCGAACTGGAACGCGCCAATCGCGCCATACGCAACGGACACCCCCGTTTCTCCCGGAATGTGACATATTCCGGACGGTTCGGCAAAATTTTTCAACACACAATACTTTTCGCCACGGACCGCCAGGTCCCACAGGACCGCCAGTCACGTCCGGATACCCCCGAACACCCCCGAACATGTTTCCAGTTTCGAGCGATTCATGCCGCGAATGCGTTTTTTCGCCTCACGAACGCTACGAATCACAAAATCTCACATCCGGCTCTATCGGGGGCACACAATCGGCTATGTGTGACCGCAGCTTTATGCTTTTATCAAGAAACCTCTCCTACATCAAGTCTCGTACCTTGTTCAGCTGAATTGAGTCTCTATGAAAATGGGACAGGTGATATTGAAAATCGTTCGATTAGTTAAAAAACCTGACCCTTATTGCTTGACATAAACGATTAAGGCATTCATTTGTGTAAAATGACTTTGACTGCAACCTCAGAATCGATTTTAACCAATGATCATGATTATTTTTGACCATATGTTTCAGCGAGGTACTTAATAACCTAATGCGAAAAATGGAGTAAATAATAAATAAAAGTTTCCCTTAAACCCCCATCAGAAGAATTAATGAGGATCAGCCTCATCGACAAATCGACAACTCACCTGAAGAAGAGGATACAACGGAGCAAGAGGAAGACATAAACGAAGTCGCCTACCAGAACACGGTAAAAGAGCCAGACTCCCCCCCCCCCCTCCCTATCCGCAAGAAGGAAGTGACAAACGCCTAAAAATAGCAGCAAAAAGCACTAACAAAACCCCCCACCAAAGAGAGCACCCCAAAACACATCAACCGAAGTCACCCATTAAAAGTGTACCCGTATCAATGAAGAAGAGTATCCATAGGCAAAGGTACCTCGTAGACGGGGATGATAATAATCAAATGAGTTGAATAGCAAAAAGTGATTACAAATGAATGCGATTAAATTTAAAAAAATATTGAAAAGGGTCGATAACAAACCTAAATTTGTGTGAGCAATATAATATAATATAATATAATATAATATAATATAATATAATATAATATAATATAATATAATATAATAAATATAATATAATATAATGCAATACAATACAATATAATATAATATAATATAATATAATATAATATAATATAATATAATATAATATAATATAATATAATATAATATAATATAATATAATATAATATAATATAATATAATATAATATAATGCAATATAATATAATATAATATAACAGGCAAAGCAAAGAGTGATTAAAATTTACGAACCATTGAAACAATGATAACATACCTAAGCGAGTAAGAGCAATATAAGAAAATAATCAAGTGGAAGTTAATAAAAAAATCGGCAAAGTTAAAAGTGATTGAATATAAAATGATTAAACAATTAGAAAAAATGTTAATAAACTTGCGTATCAACAATATGATAAACAAGTGTAAGTAATGAAATATTAAAATTTAAAAGAAGTAGTACCTCGTGAATAACAAGCAAAGTTATAAGTTAATGAATTCATATGCGGTAAAATATTAAAAATTGCATAAATATTATAGGAAATAGAAGTAAACAACGAAAAATCGATTTATTAATATGTTAAAACTCAAAATGTACAAATTATATAAGAACTCCGAATATCCAGTCCCCTGGAAACTTTATTTTCATTCTTCAACTTATATACTTTATCTCATCTCCTTAAATTTCTTATTTTTTCCACCTTAGAGTAGATATATTTTACTTTTTTTTGTAAAATCTCCTTGTAATTTTTTTCTATCTTAATGAACCTTTGAACATTTTTGACTGCTCATTCATAATTTAAGAAAAGACGCTATCTCAAGAATTACTTCATTTGTAAAGGAGCTCTGGGAAAAGGAAAGTTGGCCCCAGAACGTGAAAATCTTTTCAATTTTCCCTACCTGGATGTTACAAAAGATATTTAATTGGGGCTACGCATAGGAGACTTTATGTCAGCATAACTTTCCCTGCCCACACAACCACCTCATCGGAGTGACGAAGCTCGAGTGAACAGGATTGACACACATCAGGCCTGGTTCCAACTATGGCATTATATGTGAAAGACATAATTGGAAGAGCCAGGGAGAGCAGGCTTGAAGACAAGCCCACTGTGGATCTCGACACTAAAGGCACCGAGAAAAGGGATAGAACTGCAACCTCAGGGAAAGGAGGTCTGTCTCTACTCCTCTACCTCGGGTGTTGAGCCAGGACCACAAAGGAAAGTAACACCCGTCTCTGTTCACACCGGGAGCAGTTCTGATAACCAAACCATCGAGAGACGGCCCCCCCCTGCTTAGCGATGTTTGATTTCGCGCTAACCATCAAAATGTCCGTCATATTTCACAACTCAAGCCCCTCCCCCCTACCCCGGCTTACTCCTCATCATTCACCCATCCCACTTGGCAGCCCAAGTTAACGGAAGCCTAGATACAACGAAGGAGGGGTTAACTTAACGTTACGTTGCAGAAAATACAACCCCAGGAGAAAAGGGTTACTAAATATCAGCTCTCGTAATAGGTCACCAGTATCCCCAGGATCAGGAGTGTAAAAAGAGGCTTCAGACCCGAGAGGCCACTCTTTGGAAGATATGGCCCAAGAAATAACAACGAGGATCTTTCTGCGTGCGATCAGCGGTAAGATCAGGCTCAGCACGGCCTCCTAATGTTCAACGCTAAAGTCAGCGGTGAACAAATCGAAAGGGAAGAATTCAATCCTACCCAGTTCTTCTTCCGTTGATAGAAAATGGAACAACACGCAATCAATAAATGCAAGGAGCCCAAAGAAACGTGTTCCAAGTGTAGCGAGACGGGGCATCACTGGACATTCGAGAAGTGCGCTAAGTGTGGGCGTACACGAAAGAAATACCAAGAGGACGTACCTTAAAATTCTAAAGAAAATTCGACTAAGATCTTGACATGTATTCTAAATTTATATGCACATGTTAGCATCCTGACGCAGCCGGGAAGATTCGCAAAACAACTAAACCAAATGCTGGCCAAAAATTGCATGATCGAAATGTGGTTCCCAGACAACCTCCCATCAAGGGATGTCCTGCAACGACATATGGTCCTTAACCAGCAAACAAACAATCAGGATAATACAAAAAAGAACGCAACCAAAGCTAAACGCAAAGCAAAAGACCGGACCCAAGAATAGAATTAAAGAAGGAAGAGGAGACAGAAAGCAGCCAAGAATAAAGTAGAAGCCAAAGGGAAAAAGAAACTAAGAAGAGAATCGAAAAGAGAAAGATGGAGAATTTGGACTCCTCGGACTCAAAACTCACCCTTAACAATGGATGCCACATCAAAGGAAAGCGGGTCACCAAAAGACCACTCGATGCTGATGAGATTAATCTCACAATTTAAGCATCCGAGGGAATATCTCGTTCAGCCGCCTACGGGAGATGGACGAGTCCTTTGCAGTTCTAAAACTGCCGGAGAGTTTTATTTGTAGTTTTGCCAATAGACTTATGCATGTTGATACTTTTTTCCATAGCCGCATCTGTAATACTTAAATAACCTCAATTTATTAGAAATGACCTGATGTATTTTATATTTGCATTCACTTCCTATAATTTTCTTTTGTTAGATATTGTAACATTACTTTGATAATAATGTCTTCAATCTTCCTTAAGTTCTATTCGAAGAGGAGCGCCTATCATGGCGGAGAAAGAAGAAGGTTTGGAATTCATAGAATTAGGTCTTTTTCCGATCCCAACACCCCGGGCTGTCTATTAGGATTTTGATCCTTCCATTCATTTTCACTTTCCATCACTTCATCGTATTCTTCCCAATCTTTGCGAAAAACTTTCCGCCGTCGTTGACCTCGCTGGTTTTCGTTTTATTTCTCCAAACAAATAAACTATGATATACTTAAGTAGTGCCATCCGCTTATAAAGCAAAGATTAACTGAGAGTGCCAACTGGATGTCAGGGCAAAACGGTAGTGACCGACACAAATACCACTCAATCGGAAGATGAAAAGGGGATGGGGATAAACGGAAGAAAAGTAAAAAAAAAAAATAATACTGATGAATTTGAGGATGAAACAGATATATAGTAACCAATATATAGAACCGGTTTTCAAATCTTTCAGAAAAGGGGGGATCAGGGGGCGTGGGGCCTTTGAATAGGTCGTGATCCTCAGTATCTGAACGATTGGGAATATCGATGGGCGGATATGTCCTTGTTATCATCAATCTTTCTGTTTAAAGCGACTTTTCAATTCCTTCATTTATTTCCTACTTTTCTTCCTTTTCATTATTTATCTATAGATTATTATCCCATATTTTTTCGTGCGACCACTTTGATATTCCTCATCGTGGGAAGTTTAGGCAATTTTATTCGTACTGTGAATACCTTCGTGACTTCTTATACGAACTGGGTTTCAATGATTTCTCTTGGAAGATAAAATGGAACCATAATAAATAATGCGTGTGCATGTATACTTGGTAATGTATGGGACTGCATGTGTATTGATGCATGTGGATGAAGTGCGTGTACATTACGGATCAAATTTAAACGAGAATGGGGCTCATATCCCTTAACAACCTACCATGATGCTATTATTTGTCAGGGGAGATGAGCTGCGATGTTGACCGCGTTGCGTAAAACCACCATTTCAGTCGTTTGCGCGAAAGAACACTGACCATTGCAAGGGCTCAATTCAAGTCTCGTCCCTCCTGCGATAGATGCGTGGGGTGTATGTTCGGTACATATCTCTTGCAACAACGCAATGTCGTCCATAACAGTGAAGTTCACATGTGTTCTTTCCCCGCTCCCAGACTCTCTTTCTCCCTCTCTCTCTTTCTCAGCTGCCGCGATCTCCGATTGTTCTTATCAACCAAAGCTGAAGCACAGCTGAAGGGAAGACAGCGCAGGCATTGGTTATGGCTGTGTATATGCTTATTGACGGCTAGGGTTGTATGTATACGAGCACGTATTTGTATACATTTGTGACGGCCTGAGTGTCTATTTGTTGAATTTGGTAGATGGTAGATTTACGAACGTGTAGTGTGTTTGGTGCGCGTAGTGTAAATGTCTGGTAGAATTAAAGTGGATGTGCTACATGTCTTTTCGAAGAGAGGATTTTAATTAATTCAATCATGAAATAAATGTGAACAATAGCAAGAGATAGAAATGCTCGATTCATATGCTATCCCCTTGAATGAGGCTGGGGCGTGGTGTGTGTGTATGTGTGTAACAGAAATGAATACAAGATTACAAGGACTGCAGAAAGAAACACCATCAACCCCTTAGGAGTAGTAAAGTGCCCCGCTGGAGCCATGAAAGTTCAGAAGCAATTTGTATCGAAGGAGAGAAAGGAAATAGTAGTAGTTGATAAGGGAAATATCGCATACCTGACAAACAAAGTTGGAGGATAAGGTGCAGACAGATGTAGAAAACACTAATGAATGAAACAGGCTGAGAGGGGAATAGAGAATATGTGTCACAAGAGGTAATATAACTTTATCAACTCTAAATACTATGGTTATTGTGGCATCTCAATTTTTCCGGATTAAGTTTAAATCGCGGAGTTCCATTCAAAAGCATAACCTTGAACTCCTCTTGCGAGCCAATAGACCATGCGAGCCTCAAGAAAGCTAGGCATTGTCCTCAAATCAACCACAGGAAGCCAGTGACTGCCATCGTTTCAATCGCTGACCTTTTATTACTTCCAACCCAATTCTGCAGCCGATCCATTTCCCGCCATTTATTGGATAGGGAATGGACCTTTGTAACGAATATTAATCCCCAAACAGGCATAGGAAAGAAATTACATGGCTCCAATCACCAAGAGGGTTTAGGTGAGATTAATATTTGGATAATCAAACCAATTTGACGATTGAATTCCAAGATTTCTACTCCGACGTTAAATTCATTGCAATATTCTTTTAAATTTCAGAAATCGGTTTTGTTCTTGTTTTTTCTTGTTTCGTTTATTTGTTATCAGTCTCTACTATGGATGTATTTGGATGTCATTTCTTTGCATATATTCATTCAAAGAATATTTAAGATCTTATGTTCAAGCCTACATGGGCAGCTTCGCTTTACGAGATTGATTGAGTTCTCTGGAATGAAAAGGGGAAGCGGGTGATCAATTAACAAAAGTGTATCTTTTGGGGTGGAATAAATAAAGAAACATAAAAAAGAGAGACAATGAAGAGATAAGATAAAGTTTAATGGATCGGATTGATTAGGATCTTCGGGTAGGTTCTACAAGGGAGGATTCAATGTATTTAGATCCTTAAAGGCCTCTGACTATCAGCACTATATCCTCAATGAATTTCGATAGTGTTTTGAATATCAATCGAGCTTTTTATAGATGAAAAAATATATATATTTTTATAGAAATCGTAATCTAGATTTTTTATTTCAAGGAGTAGGTGCTATTTTGGGGGTTATTGAGGCATTACAAATAACCTTATGAGAAAAGTATAATAAATTAATTATTTATTTTTAAATCTAACTCTATAGACAACTATGTGTGCATATCAGAAAAGTTTTGTAAAAGAGTTGCGAAGAACTTTGGAAAATTAGGATATTTGGAAATGTATTGGGGTCATAAAATTACCCCTGTACCTATGTTCAGAAGAAACTGAAAAGAATAAAGAAAAACGATAAAACCATGAGAGAAATGCATTTTTGTCTCATTTTTTAGTCATTTTCACTGCCAGACGTAAGACTCGTTCCCCTCTCCCTCTCCGAGTTAGTGCCGTGATTCGAAGCTCTGGCGGCTATTATTCGATGGGGAGGAATGAGTGAAGGTGTCTATCAAAGAGACCTGTGTCATGACATATTTCTTGAAGAAATCCGTTGATCTTTACACTCACTATTTCCGTTGAATAATGATTTTGAATAGCTGCTTCGAACATTAAGGACACCATTCCACCTTTTATGATTCGTCCATCACTTTCCCAAACATTACACTGGTCTGCATTTTGGAATTTTTTGGAATTTTATTTTTATTCATGGATGTGCTCTTACATATTCTTGGGTTGCTGATTTTAAATCTCTAAACCATTTTTTTTCTATCACGTAAGGATTTTGAATAAAATACAAATTAATGATAACAATAAATGTGCATTTTTAATATATTGTTACTTATTTAAAATGAATAAGTTATCATAGAAAAGCACATTATTTTAGTTTTAAGAACATATGTATACCAAATCAACATGAAATAAATCACGGTTATCATAAAATGAATCAAAATCATCAATATCAAATCAAATGAATGTAAAAAAAAACATGCTCTTATGGTTAGCCTACATACCGATTCAAAGGGAGGCGTACGGCTGTGATTTCCGCTTGTGCTGTGCATCGGGACCATCACGTTTCAATGACCAGCAGTAATCCGCCATGATGCTGACATTCCATTTGCCCTGGTATCGAGTTTCCATGGTGCAAATATCCTGATGGAAACGCTCTCCTTGTTCCTCACTGTAGTTCCCACAATTCGCGGGAGAATAGTCAAGATGTGAGTGCAAAAAGTGCATCTTCACATTCATTCTAGACCCAAGTTGCTGGAAACTTGAAATCACATCTTGGATAATTTTTTCATATTCTGGGGAGCGGGCGTTTCCCAAGAAGTTATGGACAATCTGCTTGAAGGAAAATCAGGCATTCACCTCAACACCTGCTAATGCTTCCCCCAAATGCTTGCCCTTCATTAATTCCCGAATCTGAGGGCCAACAAAGATGCCTGCCTTTAGCTTGCCTTCACTTACACGAGGAGACTTTGACTGCAGGTACTTGAAAGCAGCTCCATTCTTGTTCAAGGCCTTCACAAAATTTTTCATAAGCCCTAATTTGATGTGGAGTGGTGGTAACAGAATTTTCTTGGGGTCAACTAGTGGCATAGCTCTCACGTTGTGATTTCTGGGTAAAAAGCTGGTTGTTGGTGGCCAGCCCTCCTATCCCGGAGACTCAAAAAACAGGGATACTTGGTATATCCCCCTTGAAAACCTAGTAGGAGAGCAATAACTTTTAAATCACCACAAATGAGAAAATTGTGCTGATGGTACTTGATTGCAGTTATTAATGTTTTTAAATTTTGGTAGATTTCGGACATTTGGATACTATGGCCAATTGGCACAGATGCAGTCGTGTTGCCATTGTAGAGAAGAACAGCCTCCATTTATTTTATTTGTACAACATCCCCATGTGATCGATAAGGCCAGAAATATTTGAACAGAAAACTAAAGAATCGTTTTTCTTAAAGAACTGAATGAATTCCGCTTCACGATGACGGTACCAAGCGAATGTTGTTCCAGAAGCTAGAAGCCCGTGTTCCTTCAGTCTAGAGCCAAGTAACTGTGCACTTTCTTTTGGAAGGTTAAGGTCTCACCCCAGGTCGTTGGCTCAGCTTGGTTGAAGAGTTTGGGATCGTCATTTGTTGGTAGTTCATAGTCAATTCCATCTGATTAGTATCACTAGTATCGGACTCTGAAGAAATTTTCTATATTTCAGGTGGCAAAGGCACAGGTGTATCATCTGAGTGTGGAACAGGCCTTATTGCTGAAGGGATATTTGGGTATATTATGCGATCTTTAGTCTTCTTGTTGAATCCAGCTACTTTACTCATACAAAAGTAGCAGTCACCATGGTGATTCTTCCGCTCTCGCCATACCATTGGCACTCCAAAGGGCCATACATTTAAGTTTTCCAACTGACCACATTTGGAGCTTACTGATGCAACTCTTGTAAGCTTTGTGTGGGGCAAATGGCTTGTCTTGGTCTCCTAATCTGAAGCCAAAATAAGCTAAATAACAACACTTCAACAAAGGAGTACTATTGCTCCGGAAATCTGAAGCGGTGAATTGCCCGCAGACATAGCAAAATATGTCTGCTGAATTTAAACAGCCTCTAGACATATTCACAATCTAAAAGTGAAGAAAAATATATTGGCAATATTAGAAATATATCTATAATATATATATTGAAGTTTGATTTAATGTAAACATATATATATTATATATATATATATATATATATATATATATATATATATACATATATATATATATATATATATATTATAATATATATAAATATTTACTTATGCTATACAAAAAGAGCAAAGTAACGTCTCCATATAATTCGACAACGTGATGTGATAAAGATGAATAAAAAACAAAGTAAATCACCATTTTTCATATATATTTTGAAAAAGATGTCATAGAGTCAATAAAACAATCATGCATACCAGTGTTATGATCGGTTGAATTGCCCATCTATGGAATCTTTGTTTCCGAGAAAGATAATCTCATATTGCGTCAGCAGTATGTGGATACAACCAATTCTCCCTTAGTGGATTCCTTCAGAAAGA
The DNA here is from genome assembly GCA_963969495.1 of Ceratothoa steindachneri. NCBI lineage: Eukaryota > Metazoa > Arthropoda > Malacostraca > Isopoda > Cymothoidae > Ceratothoa > Ceratothoa steindachneri. The sequence continues at coordinate 184,763,184 of OZ018325.1, forward strand.
TGGGAAGAGTGTGTATTGTACTAGGACGACAGAGGAAGGACAAAACATCCACGAATCGGTGTCCGCTTTCGCTGGGATTGAACCCAGTACCTCCATGTTAGAATACAAACTCTTTATCTACTAGACTAGTGGGAGCTATACACAATATATTCGTTACTCCCTACTTATCTGTTCATCTTTAGTTGACACTTTTGTAATTTCCCTTTTACTGAAATATTTTCTACTTAGTTCCTTTGCCCTTGCCTCTCTTACCAACTAATAGCTTCACTCCATCTATAACTATTTTACTATACTGCCTCTTCTGCATGATTGATATCATTGATAAGCTAAGCTAAGTGTGTATAGGAAGCAAAAGAGAGGGATCGCTGTGGGAGCACAGCAGATCTTTTAGTCGTCGAGGAAAAGTTTCGGAAAAAACTTAAGAGGGGATAGGAGAAGTTAATAGATCGGTTGCTCTACACCGATGTGAGCTGTATATTTAGCGTGTGGGTTCAACTGGGGTGGTAGGAGGAAAGGCCAAATGGAGAGAGACTACTATGAGATACTACTTAGTGATACTGTAATGGGGTATGTGTATTATGTTAGCACTTGTGTTTGTCCTCGGATGTTGTATCGGACGTGTCGTTTGGATGCTCAAGTCTTGTGTACGCGTTAGTTATGATATGGGAAAGATTGCCGCATTCTGCAGTTGGAGCGTAATGCACGAGCGGTGGTTTTCTTCCTCGGAGCCTCTCGCTTAGCCTGCGAGGCGTCTTCCACTCCTTGTGCGAATGTTGAGAGTGTTTGTAGTGAGACTGTTTCGATGTGTTGGTTTAGCGTGGATGGTGGTTTGTTTTGTTTTGGTAGTGGTGAGGCTACTGGAGGGGTAGGGGCTACTGGAAAGGAGTGGTGTGAGTGACAGGAGAGGCGTTGGTGGAGGGGGGATTGCGTATGGATTGTCTATATGTAGATATTTGGTGTTGCGGCGGACGTACGTTTTTATGTTCATCAATTAGGGCAAGTATCCTGTCGTTGAATGTAATTTGCCACAAACCGTGCGTAGCAAGACGCTGGTTAAGTATATATGCGTATTGTTGGTGGTCACTCCCTGACATTTCTTTAGCTTCTGCTGAGTGGTCTGCAAATGTTGGTGAGGCCAGGGGTAGGAAGCTGAAGTAGGTATAATAGAGTTAGTGTCCGAAGATTGGATAGGGGTGATAGAGGGGAGGAGGTGAGAAGAAGGAAGGGTGGAATGTGCTTGAGGGGGAACGGGGACTGCTGTAGGAGGAGTGGGAGCTGGCGGAGGAGTAGGATTTTGGGGAGGGGCAGGATCTACGGGATGAGTAGGATCAGGGAGGTGGGGAAGGATTGATGGGAGTAGGGGTTGGATCGGCGTGGAAATGAGCAAGATCGATGGGAGAAGAGACAAGTTTGATGGGAAAAGAGAGAGGATTGATGGGAGAGACCGGAGCGTCTGGAGAAGGAGTTATATCCGGGGGATGGTCGACGCGAGGAGGGGTTTGGATTGCAGAAGAAGGAATAGAAGCGAAATAAGAGGGAGTAGGATCGAGGGGAGGAGAGACAGGAGCAGCAGGTGAAGGAATATGAGTGACGGGAGGAGGAAGGGGATTGTCGGGAGAAGAGACAGGAGCTATGGGAGAAGGAATAAAAGCTGAAGGAGAAGTAAAAACGATAGGAGAGGGAGTGGGAGGAGGTAGGGAGATAATAGGAAGAGAGGTAGAGTTGAAAGAAGAAAGAGTGGAAGGAGTGGCGGTAGTGGTTTATTGTGTTTTTGTGTTCTGGGTGTTGGGAGGAACGATGGTCGTACTTTACGATGTTCGTTTATAAGGGCAAAAAGTGTCTCGGAAAAGACAATTTGCCCTAGAAGGTTTGCAGCGTACAGTTGGTTAAGAGCCTTGTCGTATATTCGGGGGCCACCCCGGGGTATGTCTTTTGCCACCGCGGAAAGCACGGTGGCCAGTTGTGTTTTTGAGTTGTTGTGGTATGTGCGTGTTAATCTGTGTGGATGTGGCGTAGTGTGATGTAGTGGAATATGTAGCGCCGGGCGTGCTGTCAACAGCGGCATATGTTTTTATGTGTAATAGTGAGGCAGTGTGTGATGGGGTGGAGTTGGTTATGTTTAGGTCTCCTAAGCTCCATAAGGGCACCTGCGTGCTTCTTCTTGGGGTATGGGCACCTCGTACTGACAGCAACGTCACCACCATTACAGTTGACACAACGGAAGGTGATATTTGTGCATGCGATGTAAAAGTGACCTTTTCCAGATAACAGATAAGCTCGGATTTACACAAACCAGTCTGATAGCCTGTTCTGTAACAGCGCAGACATTGTTGCGGGCGGAAAATGTGTTGAAGCTCCATTTTGTGTGTTTGTGTAAGTGCACCAAAGACCTTAATGCCCTGGTCAAGCAGTGTTTTTGTCTGTGTCTCGTCTTTTAGTGTTATTAGAGCCCAGGAATTGTGTTTATTGTAATATAGGTCCTGGACCATGTCTTAGCCGTACTCTTTATTGAGAGCGGCAAGTATTTCCTCTGTGCTGGATTCCAGCCAGAGGGGGAGGGGGGGGGGAGGCGTCGTACACGTATTTCGTGCTTGTTGTTGTTTTTGTTTGTGTCTCGCGGTGTGCTTAAATGTTCCTTGCTGTGTGGTTGTGAGGGTTTCTTGTGCTTGTGAGGAGAAGGTCTGGGCGTCATTTTTAGACCTGAAGATCAGTGTCTGCATAGTGTATACTTATAAGGTTAGTAATGGAGGTGTCAAATATGCATAAGAGTCTTAATATTTCCTTGTCTTTTAGTCTGGGTTTAGTGCAAGTTTTCTGTCGTAGGCATAGGGTGGTCTCGCCACCCAAAGAGCAGGTGGGAGGGGTTATTTACTAAGGTACGAGGGGGCGGTATATAAGTTTGCAATTCGAATATAAGGAAACGAGATATGAGGAAAAGTGTTTTATTATTTTTCAATATAACTACCCTTGACCACAATCCCCTTGTGCCACTTGTCCCTGAGGCTTCAAATTCCCGACAACCAGAAATCTCCCGACTGCTGTTCAATCCACTCCTGGATGGAGAGCTGGACATCTTTATCGTCCCCAAACCGGCGTCCACGCAGTGCAGCCTTGAGCTGGCGCAATAAAAAGTAGTCGCTAGAGGCCAGATCTGGACTGTAGGGGGGGATGGTTGAGCTCCTCGAATCCGCACTCGCGCCGGGCAGCTTGTGCAACTCTGCCCTTGTGGACTTTGACGACGTTGAAGTCGATCATGGGGCGTGAGGTTTATAGGGACCCAAGGGGCAGAGACCTTAGTCATGGCCAAATTGTCGTGGGGGGTGGAAGGCAATGTCGACCAACGGTAAATGTATGGGCCGCGTGCTCCTCAGCGTCGTCCGCTCTTTGTACGGTTCCGTAGGCCAATGGCGTTCCTTCCGGTTTCCGACTCACATGCCTCCTGATCCGAAGGCAAGGTGAAGAACAAGTAGTAGTACGATGTTACACATTGTAGCTAACTAAGGATTTACTACTTTATCAGCCGTACTGCGGCTATACATAGAGTGGGAACTCTCAACTTGAACCATTCTTCCTTATCTGAGAATTCCTTCACTGTACACTGGCAATGAACTGTTCTAAAATAAAAGAAATAATAGAGGGGGAAGAAAACGAGAAACTCAGGCAAAACAAAGAGCACAAATTACCTCAATGCAAACATAACGATTTGACAAGGAGTATACTAGTATGCATACTCTACGCGCACTGACTAAGCATTGTTAAACCAAGAACATTCGCGAAAGCACTCAACCATCTTGTTAAAAAATGGAATAAGAGAAATGTGGTTTCTAGAGAACCAAAAATCATCGGAAATATTAAAAATGGATATACAAAAAATAGAGGGAAAAACCTAACCATGGTAATATAGAAGACAGAACAGACCAAAGAAGATACGAACAAAGAAAACATACATACATCCTCAAGCGATACTGAACAAGAGAGACAATATATATATATATATATATATATATATATATATATATATATATATATATATGAATTAAAAGAAGTAATGATATGCTTTGCAAAAAATCTAAACAAGAAGATCGAAGCAAGCGACGCTATATTACTTCTACAAAAAATTGAAACAAGAAGATATGGTTCAGCACTCCAAGAAGAGAAGCGCAATTGGCATACAAATGAGAATGTGAGAACTTCTGGAGGGTAGAATCCGAATCTACCCCGGGCATACAATAACCTTCTCAAGGGGGACGTTTGACCTCACGAAGAATGGAAAATTTAACCCTAAGGTCGGATCATCGAGCATAACCACTAGGCAAATCCCCACCCCAATAAACTAAAATCCAAGATAATACTCTTACTGATGCAATTTAACACAATAATTGGAAGTGAAAAATATAAAAAAACTGAAAAGTCTGCAAATAAATAATAATGGATGGATGGGAAAAGGATAGCAATCGAAAATACTATCAGAAAGAGCGATACAAACATTGTACTTATCTAGGATCATGGAGTTAGAAATGAATTAAATAAAATAAAGGTATCTAATCAATCCGTATTAACGACCAACCCAACAGGAGAAAGAAATGATGAGGTGGCTATAGCAATAAAGGGAGGCCTCAAATTCCCCCACATATTAATATCGATAATGCATAAACACACGTTGCCATAAGGAGGAAAGGGAAATGCTATGCTTAATAAATGAGCAACAAGAAAAAAGTTGGAATGCCTTAGTTAAGAAAATGGATGAAAGTGGAACGCCAAAGAAACAAGACCACGAATGCGAATATAATCAAAGATGAAGAAAACCCCAAAATTGAGAAAATATTTTCGCCGTCAATTTTCACAATATCATCTGCGGAAAACGAAGACTTGCGTCAAAAAACGGAAGAAATGGTGTACAAGGATCTGAGAAATTACGTAGATAAAATCATTTTTACCCATTCGGTCGATTCACCCTGTGAAGATCCAATGGGACCTGAGGCGCCGATCACGGAAGAGGACATAATGAGCGCAATTTATTCATTTAAGCCAAACCGCCAGTACCAACAGGACTCACGAAGTCTAACTTCACAAACGCCCTAAACAAAATCAACAAGGCCCTCAAAAACGTATATTATGCAAGCCTGAACACCCTCTACTTTTCTGACGCATTGTAGAGGGTAAAAATAATATTCTTCTACAAACTAAGTAAAGCTCCAAACCTCCTAAATAGCTACAGGTATATGATGATTTTAGATTTCACCGGTAGTCTCCGATAAAATACTAACAAGAATACATGGAAGAAAATAACTTGAACAAAACTTTTCAATTTCGATTCTGAAGGAACAGGGATACGACCATAGCCCTTTGAGTAATAACGGAAAGAATAACACAATCTAAAGCAGAGGAAATTCACGTCGACTTAGTGTTACGGAACGTAGAGAAAGACTTTGACAAGTAGGGGCCAGAGGCATGCAGCATACAATCATTATCCTCGAAAGGAACAACATTTTGGTGAAAATACTCTGCGACTACATCAAGGAAAGGAGACCAAAAAAATGTGATCAGCGAGTGAGAGGGACCAGAATTCAAGATGGAATCCGGTCTACCGCAAGGAGGGTCTCTAAGCCCAACTCTGTATTCAATCTAGGCAGCGGATATGCCCTTACCGGTGAGGCCTGAGACATTGCTCATTCAGTTCGCATATGATATAAGTCAATTATTTATTTATCCTGGCAGAAATGAAAGAATACAAGGGAGGTTAACCGACCTGAAAATAGACAACATTAACATATAGGAAAGAAAAAACATCCAGAAATTAACCGTGATTCCTATCCCCCGAAAAAGTAGCAGATATCTACCTAGAAGGAGAATGCTACCACTATAGATTCGAAGGAAAGTTTTATGTCCGAAAATAACATCAGGAAGTAAAAAAAGAAGTAAATCAAAGAATCCAAAGCAGAACTCCAACGTTACGACTATTATATTCAGTAGGATAATTATCAGTTGAGAACAAGAGAAAAATATATGACATTAGGAAGGGCGGCATTAACCTATCCCCCAATACCAATGCACGTAAAGCCAATAACAAGGATGAAGTAAATACAAAGAATAGAGAATAAAGCCCTAAGATTACTTACACGAGAAAGAGACAAATGAGAAAAATAAGAAACCATCACGAAGAGGCCAAATTACATACAACGAATAAATGAGGTCCTCAAGAAACAGGCAGAAGAAAGACATCTGGTTGGAATAAAAATCTCCCCCATTTATTCGCAGAACAGATCTGTATCACAAACTAAAATCGCACAAATCTTCACTTTGAAGCTCAAAACATCAACCGAGGAGAGAAAGAGGAACTCATATATACCTATAGAACCAAGAAAGAAGTAAAAAAGCAAGGAAAATAATAAAATGAAAATAATAATGGAAAGTAAACTAATATCGGTATTGTCTAATACCGATATTAGACAATAAGGTTGAAAAACCTAATACCAATTGCGACGGGGTGAAAAGATTTTGACAAACGAAAAGTAAAACAGAAAAGAACAAAACCTAACGACTACCACTACGGAAAGGAATCCCGTTTATGGGAACCGATAATGCCTCAAGATAAGGAAACAAGGTAACGAATAAGGAAACAATAAAACTAAAATCAACTAACCAAACATAGCTTAACACAAAGCAATATACAGGGTGCGTCAATATTTTGAGCTCATTTTTAGCAATGTAGAAAAAAGACGCTTAGCACATCAAAGAAAGTCAGCGGGTATAGATGGGATAATAAGTGAGATGCTGAAAGCGGGGGGAAAGTGTGTAGTAGAATCATTGGTGAGGTTGTTTAATGTATTGTATGTACTAGGGGGGTGTGCCGGAAGAGTGGAGGAATGCATGTATTGCTCCTATTTACAAGGGAAAAGGTGAAAGAACTGAGTGTGGTAGTTATAGTGGTATAAGTCTGTTGAGTTTGCCTGGAAAGGTATATGGACGAATCGAGTGAAAGAATTAGGAGGTGCACAAAAAGTCGGATTGGAGAGAAATAAGGGAGGTTTAGGAAGGGGAGAAGGTGTGTGGATCATATTTTTACCTCGAAGAATATATGTGAGAAGTACCTGGGAAAGAATAAAAGTGTGTACATGGCATTTATGGATCTGGAGAAAGCGTATGGCAGATTGAATCGAAAGGGGATGTGGAATGTGTTGAGAATGCTTGGTATTGAATGCACACTAATAAGAGCTATTAAAAGCTTTTATAATGATTGTAAAGCATGTCTGAGAGTTGGGAGAAAGGAAGGTGACTGGTTCAGTGTAAAAGCTGGGCTCAGACAAGTCTGAATGATGTCACCCTGGCTGTTCAATCTCTCTATGGATGACGTGGTGAGAGAGGTGAAAGCAAGAGTGAGAAGTAGGAGTGCAGCATTATTAAGTGAAAATGGAGAGATGTACGAGCTAGTACAATCGTTGTTTACGGACGATTCAGTGTTGGTGGCTGACTCAAAAGATAAACTACAGACACTGGTTGATGCATTTGGGATTGCGTGTGACAGAAGGAAGCTCAGTAGGAATGAAGGCAAAGGCAAGGTAATGTGGTGCAATAGGCAAGGAATGAGTGAGCTACAAGTGAGTCTAAATGGGAAAAGGCTGGGAGAAGTGCAGCGTTTTAAGTATCTAAGTGTGGATCTGGCAGCTGATGGAAGGGGTGAAAAATGCAAGAGGGAGTGTAAGCATATGATGCGATAAGGAGTCTCACGAAAGGGAAGCGAAGGATCAGCCAAGCGCAAATGAGATTGTATGAGCGAGTGGTGGTTCCCACTGTTGTTAATGGATGTGAGACATGAGCGTTGGGTGCGAACAAAAAAAGAAAGGTTGAAGTTATGAAAATGAAATGTCTGAGAAGTATTCGTTGTGTGAGGTTGATTGACAGGGTGAGAAACGAAAGAGTGCAAAAGAGATGTGGAAGTAAAGTGAGTTTGATTGAAAGAACTGATAGAGGTGTGATGAGATGGTATGGTCACCTAGAGAGAATGGAGAATGAAAGGCTGGTAAAGAGAGTGTATAATGCTCGAGTGATAGGAAAGAGACAGCGTGGGCGTCCAAGAAGGGGGTGGATAGAGTGTATGAGAGATGTACTCGCTGGACGGGGCCTGAGCATCCAGGAGGTAGAAATGTGTGCTAGGGATAGGAATGGATGGATAAGAATGGTTAGGGGAGGACGAGCTGTGTAGGGCGACACACTAAGGTACGTAATGAGGTTTTCAGGGAAAACCAGATAGCCGGACTCTGATGATGCAGCGGATAATGTGTGCGAATGGTGGAGTGGAAGTTTCTCTGGCCATGCGCCACCCCGTGCGTTGGAGATATGCGCGGGGTATATAAAAAGGTTAGATCTATTCAAAGTGATTTCCTCAAAATAATGACGCATTCTGTATTCATAAAGATAATAATGAATGCCATCACGCATATAACAATGAAAAAAAAAAGAATTATAGGGAGTACTCGGATCTCTCGATTAATAATAGCCGAATACACTTAAATACTCTGATTGTGAGAAAGGAACAAAATGAGAAGTGTGACTGTTGCACCGTAGTTCGGATAAAAAGTTATTTAGTAGGTACGAGTGCCCTAGGCGAAGGAATTATTTCTTCCTAGATCTAAGACTACCGAGGTTTGTCCATTCTGGCTCCTCCCTAAGCTTTACCTTGTTTTTCATTTTCTTGTTGCCACTATGAACATCGCCAAATCTCGTTTATGGCTCTCAAAACTACACACTTCTCCCTGTCCTCGCATTAACCTGTGGGCCAAGTGTGGAGAGTCTTTCCAGGAGCATGACGAAGTTTTCGTGACCGCTTTCTTCACATTATATAGCCGAGATGCTACTCCGCCAGCATTCAATGAACGTCGTGATGTCGCTGAAGATTACCGACTTGACTTTGCCTCCAGAAAGGGTGAAAAAAATCCACGACCGGTTTACGTTAAGTGAGTTGGCTTCCGCTCTCGCTTCATGCGTAGACATAGCCAAGAGCATGGCTAGAGAGCACCCTGCCAGAGTACTGGTGAATGAGTACTGTGATTACTTTTCCCAAAATGGTTTAAGATCACTCTACCCAGCGGGTTTCTTTCTAACCTCCTGCGTGTGTAAGTTAATGGAGGTCACCGGTTTTCTGCAAATTGGGGCTTTCGCAAGTTCCACTCTACGTCGGATGCTCTGTCCCCGACTTGAAAATGAAGTCTGCGAAGCTTTCCTTCGTAGGCAGCATTACGCCACGGTGCTTTTTGATCTGGAGAAAGGATATGATATTACATGGAGATAACATACCATGAAGACTTTCCACTCGATTGGTGCGAGGGAACGCCTACCAATCATTATTTCTGAACTTCTTTGAGCTTGTTGATTTCACGAACGGGTTAAGGAGCCCTCTCTGGGCCAATGGAGCAGGAAGCGGGCGTCCCACTGAGATGTGCCCTTAGTACCACACTCTTTTCCCTGAACATAAACGCTATCACTTTTGTGCTGCCCGAAGATGTACTCGCTACGCTCTACGTGGACGAACTTTCGATGTTTTTGGTGCGGCCCAAATACCAACCTTGAAATGTGGACTACAAAAGGCATTGAACCGCATCTTTCGCTATTGGAACGCGCCTAACTGTTGGTTTCCCTTTGCCAAGACTAAGATGATACAATTCTGCCGCCATTCGCGTCTCCACCTAAACTCAGACTTTTTCCAAAAAGGACTAGCCTGAAAGGGCGGGATTTGTATTGTTTCTTTAGTTTTGTTTTCGACTAGTGCCACACCCGCGAAGATCATATTATTAGCCTTAGTGTCACTTGTACCCGCGAAAATAGACCTTATTCGTTTCCTGATGTTCAGCACTTAAGGTCCTGCTATTCTTTTGTTCATTCTAAGCTTAAATAGGAATGTGAGGTTTACGCATCCGCCGCGAATAGTGAATTGGATCCACCAGACTGGTTTCCATCTGGTGACCGGTGCCTTCCGCACGTATGTCATTCAGAGCCTACTTGTCAATGCCAGGAAGATGCATAGGGATCTGCGCCAGCCTATGCACTTGTACGTAATGGCCCGGCCTGTCCTTCAGTCGCCAACGGCTCTAACTGGTGAATCCGCGGTCGATCTCGAAGGTACATGTCTCCTTGAAAGACCCCAGTCATACCCTAAGCCATTTGTGTTTAGGGCTAGGAATGGCCCTCGATAGCTCGGTGTAGCTCTTAGGCCAGTGGCTCCTCTGCTTCTACCCAGGGCGTTACACTGGAAGGTACGACCTTTGACCTTTTGTCACAACACCTATGCTCCTAAAGTTTCACAGCGCCGAGAGTATTCCGTTCGACCGTTTTGGAGCAGAATGCGTGCCACGCTGATGAATCCGTGCCAATGTACACGGATAGCTCTAAGTCCCAGGAGGTGTCGCCTTCGACGCCGTATCCCCTATGTTTAAAGTCAGCTGGACTCTACCAGGCCCTGCCTCTCTCCCCAAGGCTAAACTGGTTGTAATACACCGCTGGGTACGTGAGATAACGCGGCATTCCTGGTTCGGAGACCGGATTATGAGCTTTAACAACTCAAAGAAGTGCTTTAACGGCTCTTTGAGCAATGGAATTCCCATACACTCTGGTTCGCGGTATCAGTGATTGTACTGATGAGGTTACCAAAGAGTCCGTGAGAACTGGGCAAACAGACCAGCGTTTCACTTTTTCTCACACTGAATATATGACAGGAATCAGGGTATGCCTCTGGGTTGTCTAGCACAAAAGGTGGGAGATGGCCGAAGGGAACTTTAAGTTTCCTGCCTTGCGTTATGTCCTATGAGCCTACCCCTTAATGTGCGACGGCTTCAGGTCTCTTTCTGTCTTGTTCAAATTGGGCACACCTGCGGGACACACGCCATTTTATGGAGTGCTTCTCTACACCTTACTGCGATGACTGCGTTGCTCCCCAAACTGTTATGCACATTCTTGTTGAATGTCCCCACCTGGGTTATCTTTGCGCACGTTATCTGTCCTGGAAACGGGGCAAGCGTGGTCGCTACCGTTTTCTCCCCGTACTCGTGATGAGTTCGAGCTTGTCGACCTCATTAGAGTAGGCTAGGATCCTCCAATATTTTTGACTTCTTGATGTTGATCGCATGTTCCCTCGCCGAAGAGGAGAGAGTCGTTCCTTGCCAGACGCTGGAGCTTGCTTCCTTGTTATTGTTGTTTTTATTTGTATTTAGTTTGATTCAAATTTGGTTGGTTATTTTTTATTTTTTGCTTGTTTTTTATTGATTTGGTTTTTGGTTTAAAATGTAGCCTAGAATTAGGATGTAAGGTAATTACGGCGACTTATGCCTTTAGTGGGAGTAGCAAGATGGTCAGTAAAAAATAAATGTTTTACAATTTTGTTGTTCCTTCCCTTTTAAAGAACATACCCTTCCTTAAATGAATTTACTAATATCATTCTAAATAATGTTTATTTGGGTAGGGGAAGTTTCATGGTTCCACTTGTATTGTTCTTAAACACACGAACCTATTTTTAAAGAAACTTACTTCTTGTTTAATTATATCATTTACAAACAAATTAATGGTATCGAAATGGGCCCTACAATATCTCCACCGGCCGTAGATATTATTATGACTTAGTTAGAGGAGAAAATTGTCAATAGATCCGCCGTACCTATATGACCCTCATGAATAATTTCTCAAATTCATTAATTCGGTTTATCCCATTAATTACAGTGCGCAATATAAAATCAATAATGCCTACCCCTCTTTCTTGATATAATTGCTAAATAAAAAGATAAATTCTTGACCTCTGTTTACCGGAAACCTACTTTCTCTGGCTTAGGATTTAATTTCCTTAGTGCTTGTGATAAAACTTTCAAAATAAATTTCATTATAAGACATTTACACCGTGCCTTCACCTATCATCATACTTAACTCTCGATAAAAAGTTAAACTCTCTTCGTATCTATTATGCTAATAATTTATAACTCTTGCATCTTTTATAATTCACTCTTAAAAATTTTCGCGATATTTTCTGTCTGCAATTTCCTGTCTATAACGAACGATATATCGCCCTCCCTGAGCTAGGTCCTCTAAATTTCCCTTTGATCAAAGAATTCTCTAAAGTTTTCAAAGTTCATTTTGCACAAACTTTAAAATAATTTCACAAATGAATTATGAAAAAGATCATTATTTAATATAGAAGACTTGCTCCCTTGTAGCCTGCGTAGTGGTGTCGTTTATTTATTTACATGATCTCGGTATCGGAGAGGTTTTTGTGTCGGCAGAACACTGCGCTCGTTGCATGCTCGGAATTGTTCTCATTTAGGCGTTAGCAGCAGAACAAACAAACCATCCCAATCGCAAAGAATATTGTCCTATTCGGGACCACATTATTCTCTGCCAAACTAATGGTACCATAGATGATTTTAGAATAGATTGTTTTTAGGATGAAACAAGTCTCAGAATCTTCGAATCAATTTTTATTAAGTCCCTTAGTTCCTCTCTTAACAATGACGTCTCTGCCTTTTTTTCTCTTTGTTATCTAACAACCAACTAATGTTCCTTATCTTACTTTTCTTATTTTTTTATCTTTACCATTTCCTAATCATGTCGCAGCCTCTTGAATGAACGGTAAGACTTTTATGTGTGTTTATATTTCTTAACACCCCCAGGAAGAAATTACACGACCTGCTAGAAATAAGGGTGACGCGCAACTTTCTTGAACATTTCTCCCTTCGGTTATAAATGCAGGTATACTTGTGGTCGCAGAGGTTTAGGAAATCTTTCATCTAGAGAGAGTGCCCGGCGAGTGTTCAGGAAAAAGTACATAATAAAACAGGCGTGGATGTTAGTTTATTATCCATTGAACGATAATTTAGCAGCTTTATTACAGGGAAGGATAATTATTTATACATGCTGACCCCCTAAAAGCGGCCCTAAATTTCGACAGGCTTTATTTCCTATTTTTTTCGGAATAAAATCAAACTTGAGTTATAACTAGTTTATTCTGTTTAGAACATCAAATTAAAACATGATAGTCTTTTGGCTTTTCTTTTTTATTCTAGAGCATGTGTTCGAGATGACCACCATTTAGCTCCGTGCCTTTCTTGAGGCATAGCACAAAGTTATCTAAGACGTCCTTACAAATAGACTAAGGAATGACTCTTATATTTTCCCTGATGGCTTCCTCGTGTTCAACGGTGGTCTTGGGTCTACCTGCGTACACTCGGTCCTTGAGATAGTCCCAAAGAAAGAAATATGGTGGGCTATGAGGTGCCCACTCAAAATCAGTCTTCAGACTGATCAAACAGCTTCCAAAGTTCTCTTTCAGCCAATCTCGGGAGAGGTTTAGGTCCGAGAGCTTGCTTCATCTTGAAAGAGCAAGAACCTTTTCGTAAGCAACCGATACATGATCCTTAGCTCACTTTTCAAGGTTTTGAGGACTTAAGCATACCTTTCTTTGGTCACTTACACTGCCGCGCCAGATTCCTCGAAGAACAATAGTCCGATGATGACTCTGGGTGAGACTGCAGGCCATACTACGCACTCAGAGGAATATAGGGGCTTGGTGGCTACTTCATTGGGTTTTGAAGTCCCCCAATAGACATTTGTCTTTGAGTTCCCCTATCCTTCAAGATGGAAGTGGCCTTCAACTGAGAACCAAATGAGGTATAGAAAACCTGGGGTCTCCTGCATCTTCTCCGTTAACTTGAATGACATAGCCTTTCTTTGCTGTTTGTCGAAGGCTGTAAGGGGTCTACTCCCTCTGTTTTTTTTGTATAGGTAAGCCCTTATATCGTTTACTAGTACTCTCCTGCAAGTCTCACAGGATATACCAAAGGACTGACTTCGCTTGCGCTCAGAGCGTTTCAAAGTCAGCTGAACTAACTCTATCGATCTCGATCAGCTCGGCACTACGCTTCCTGGGACGTTCTGAGTAGCTTGGACGGGGTTTACTGGCTACGTTGAAGCTCTCCACGGTCTCATACTTCTCAAAGAGATCCACTCAATTCTAAATTAGGCTTTTGAAAGGGTCTTTCTCACATTCGAACTGACGCATGAAAGTCTCTCGCATTATCTTTATCGAGCCTGACTTGTAGTAATGTTTGACGCAGTATATTCTTTGCTCGAGCTTCCATTGTCTAGTTATGTTCATAGGCGTTGCTTCTGCCATTTCCTGAAAAGTAACGGTGATTAGTGAATAAATGTAACACATATCACAAAAGGTGCCCGTGGGGCCCATTTTTTAGGGTCACCATTACCTATTTACTATATTTCTTTCTGTTCAACTTTACTCGATTTATTTCCTCTTTTAATTCCTTTTTCCCGCTTTATATCACTTTCCATTTGATTTCTATCACCAATTACTCCATTTTATACATTTTTTTGTCGATTTAATCCCTTTATTTATCGATTTATATCCTTTCTCTGCTTGATTTTACGCATTTCTACTTTATTTTTATTCCCTTATGTACAATTTCTATCTTTTTGATCAAACATTTATCGCTTTCTACTCGTTTATATACTTTTCTAATCGCCATTATACCTTTTTACCCGAATTTTAAATTTTAGTTCTTTTTAATCAATATATACCCATTTACTTAATATACATATAAACCTTTTTGCTCGATTTATATTCATTTCCCTTGTTCGTTCCTTTCGGCGGATATTCTCTCTTCCCATCTTAAAATGGCTTCTAGGAGAGCTCCAAGGTCTTGGCTGATGCGTAGTTAGTTTTTACCCGTGACTCGTCTGAACTTTCATTGAATTTATTCGAATATTTTTCCTAACTCTTTTTCTCTTTCTCACTTCTACCTCTTCCTCTTAAGATATTATTGTTCTTAATTTTGAGTTTTTTTGATTTGTTTTAAGGATTTGCTCCGGGATTTTATTGATACACCCTCTCCGCTCGGGACGTTCTTCACTAATTCCGTTTTTATTCTGTTAGTGTCTTTACGTTAGTTTTTCCCGTGGGATGAACATGTTCCAATTGAAATACATAAGTTCCAACAAATGGGTTCAAGTTCATACTTTTTAGTGGCTGTGTCCTTTGTACGAACTTCCTGTTATTTATCACATACCCAGCTGGCTCTAATTTCTGCGTGTAGGAGGATAGCATAATGCTCCCAAGTTATGCCCACCTCCCTTCCGGGCGGACCGCTTATCAACCCTTCCCCTTCCAGCCCAATATCTGGTGGTCTTCAGCCGGAAGAAACCGCTGGACATTTCAGCTAACCACCGAGTTCCTTCCCGGACTGTTTATCGAAAAATGGGAGCACATTTTCACTTCTGATAGTTGCCGGAATTTTCTAAAGGACGAAATGACATCTAATCTACTTCCGGCGCCCTGAGAACCTCTCCTGAGTTTCGAGTATAAAAGACGAATTCTTTTAACCCTCAGTAGTAGAGCTTGCACAGCGTCTGGAGGGACAGGAATTGCCATCTATCGGTGTAGTGGTAATTCGTCGAAGCATCAAGTCTTCAGAAAGGAGATCAGTATCAGTTAGGGAGGCTCCTTTCCTGTTGGTCTGCAAGTCAGATTACTCGGAGTTCGCGAGCGTGGGGCCCTCCGTAACAAGAAGCTCCCGTTACCGCCTTCTTCCAGCAGAATCGTGACGGAATTATGTGATCAGGTCGGTCCCTGGAGAACCTACCTCATCGTCTCCACCCCTTATCTCACCACCTTCACTCACCAGCGCCACCCGAAAATCAGGTTCCAAGGTAACCTGTCCCTTTCACATTTCCCGACTTACAAGTGTATAGAGATTTGTATGGTGAATAGTAATTTTCAGCCTAAGTGAGATATCCGAGATTCACTTATTAATTTATCTCTCAAAACACATTATTTGTATATATATATATTTTCTTGTTTAGTGTTTATTAAAACTTTATTTTCATATTGCTGTGTATCTAACTTCCTTTGGGTCGCTTGCTGGCAAAGTTCATTCCAATCCCCCCGTAGCCAACCTCTAAGCACTCTGAGTCAATAAACCTATTCAGGGCACGGGTCAAACGAAGTATAAGGAGTAGTACGACGACTCCTCTGCATTCTGAAAAATAGGATATATATATATATATATATATATATATATATATATATATATATATATATATATATTTATATTTTATATATATATATATATATATATATATATATATATATATATATATATATATATATATATATATATATAAGAATTGGGGAAAAGTCCAACCCCCCCTCGGCCTAGTCCTCGACACTGCGTTAATGAAGTTTGTTACTTTAAACTATCCACTTCTATCCACCATCTATCTACTCTTTTTTTTCATTCCGTACCAATGAGTTTAAAATGCCGTTGTTCATTACACGAGCTTCTATTTTTTTTTTCTGGGATATATATAGCTCCGTTAGCCACTCAAGCCCATCCTCTTCTGGCATTCTTTTCGCCCTTTCAAATAAAGAACAAAAAGAACATTTGAAAGTTCGAAGAACCATCGCTTTATTGGATTAAAATCAATCCAATTAATAATCCTCATTATAACTATTTTAATTCAGGAGAAAATCTATGCTTTATTCATCGATCAAATGAACTTTGTAAATTAAAATATATTTTAATTATGAACCCTGTCAAGTAAAAAAATATTTAAATTGCACTTTATTAATACATCTGCTGTATTAAAACATTCCTGCCTACATTGAATCTGAATCTACATTTTATTCATTGGTATATCGCAGTTACAAAGGGAGATGACATTACGTTTCATTGTATGAGGAGAGAAAGAATCATAGATGTGATTTTGGCTTTGCTTTCGTCAAAGGAAGTTCGAAACTAATTTGATGATCAGAAAATAATGGACATTTCTGAAGTAGGAGAAAAATTGTGCTTTGTAATTAAATTCAAGTTTTTAATCAAGGATTTAATCTTTATCATGAACTATAAAAGAAGCACAACGGGGAACGCAAGTTTTACTTGGCACTGATAAAATACTACTGTTTTCGAAGAAAATAATATCGAAGGCCCAGAATTAATTTATTCATTATTTAAAAAAATTCTATAATTATTTATAAACGGTAAAAATTAAAAGTTGTTTTGATAAGTATGGAGGATGTTACACAATTTATCAGCCTAATGACTTTATTATTTTCTTGTTTTGTTTTGCTCCAGGATGCCTTGCTATGGAGTGCTGGGGAATGGCATCTTGCATGTTTCCTATATTTGGTCATTTTTGATGTAAACGACGTAAAGAGTGACGGTCGAGCTGTTGACACTAAGGTCTGCAATATTTTTTCCATGAATTTCCACCATAGTACAACCTTCTTTGGATGAATTGTTGGTTTTGGTGTTAGATCAGCTTGACGTTTGATTACATACACGTCCCTTTTGTGGTTTGGTTAACGTAAACTAACCATTATTTTTCTTCGGTAACACTTCAGGGATGAAAAGTCCGGCTTTTTTTCCCTTTTAGTTACGAGACATGTAAATGTCTTGATGTTGGGGTCTGTTCGCAGCGAGTGAGAAATTATGAAGAACTTAAATATCTCTTTTAGATTTTCTTTCATATTATATTCTTACACAGTTGAATATTGTAGATTGGGGATAAATATACGATGCTTCGAGCAGGATTTAAATACAGCTCTATACTCTGAACACACATATGTTTACATACACGTTTTCAGTGGGTTTTGGGCCATATGCCTCTTAGTGGATTGGGGATAGACCTTTTATTGCAGGTCTATCCCATTTTTTATATTAATCCTGCATTCTTGATTTCTATCATCTTGCTCTATTTAATGTATATTACTTTCACTCTTCCGTTGACTGCCTTGAAGTGGAATAAGATAAAAGACTCTACTAATTGCCATCACTCACGCTCTACCTGAATAACTATTTTGTTCTCATTTTTTAAATAAGCGCTTATGCCTCATTTGGTGACTGCAATCATGCCCGAATAAGTGCGTGTGTGTGTGTGCATTTGTGTCTAGTGTAGCCGGCTGGCTCATAAGGCGGGATTTATTATTTTTAATTTAAAACGAAGAAATCTCTCGCAGAAAGTTTGTAAGATCTGTGAAGAAAGTGATGAAGTTGGAAGATGGGTAAATACGTGGAATATATATAGCCCCGGATACGCCTGCAGGGTTTGAGGCCGCAAGGGCACGCAATCATCTGGATGTCAGCTGCAGCACGATGGCACACTCGGCACCTGAAATAAAAGACGGGAATGAAAAGGTCTAAGACCGAAATGTAAGAATAATGCCATAAATACAATTTTAGCGATTCCTTTCTGTCTGAATAATTAGGGCACGATGGGTCATTCTAATGACCTCAGATGATAGTAAAAGAGACAAAAAGAGATCACCATTTAGCTCCGTGCATTTCTTTTGGAGCAGTGGACAAAGAGCGAAGGGCAAAGGGAGCAGAATTATTGAACAGAATGAAGGATCATAAGATATGAACAAAAAGGAAACGAGATAATAACTTGCCGATAAATAGAAACACCACCCTCACATCAACAAATGGGACTTGAAGTTCGAGCTTTTGAGTCTCTTTGCTCTTTGTTGGATGCAGTGGGATCACCTAGAATAATATTATTTCCCCACCTCCTAAGATATGTCTTCGAGAGAGAAAGCGAGTCATCTCCCCACACCCCCTTCTGACCTCACCCTTTTTGGACTTGTCGACAGGTCACTGCAAAAATTCACACCGAGGCATGACGCTGAAATTAAAGGCTACCTCCCCGCCATCTCAATCACCCCTACACCTCGGGTAGGGAGATTACTTTGTAGGTTCGCCGCGAACAGCTTTTATGGCTCCAGCCGCTGGTCGTCCGTCTGGCCCGCTGATCCCTGCCTTTGTCACTTCCCCGCAACGAGACGCTCGGTTTTTCACGGCCGATAACGAGGGTTCGAGAAGGCCTCTTTCTCTTCCCCTGGCTTAGAGAACTCCGGGTATATATCCACCCTTCTCTGGATTACAGACACATTTGGTTGGACGACACTTCCCCGAAAGGAGTTCGGTTCAACGAAGCTCTCTCCTGAGAAGTGTGAGTGACGGTCGCAAGCCACGGGAGAGCTGGACATCACACCCGTATCTTCGGGTCAGGAAGAAGAGTCTCGTGAGGCAAAGTCAGCCTTTCTTAACTCCCTTTGGATCAAGGATTGAAGAAGCCGTCCTCTGAAGTTCTTCTGGTGACCTCTTGAGGACAAGAGGCCCGTTAGCTCGCTCAAGCCGAGTGTGGAGAAGTCATATCTTCCCCCCATCCCTATTTCGAAGTTCCACCGGTGACTTCTTGAGAACAAGAGGCCCACATCTTGGAAAACACAAGTTCGAAAAAGTAGCTCCACCTGCTGCTGCTTTTTGGCCTCCCCCGTGAGTAATCAAGGTCACCAAGACCTTCCCCAATTTTTTTCGCTTTACTCTCGAGTTCAAGGGAACTAAATCACTCATTACCCTCAATCTCCCATTATAACCATTCCATAACTACGGTTATCTAATTAGTATTCGGAACCTAATTCCTTCTTATTCATGTACTTATTATATATATCCATATTTATTGTGTGCCTTTTATTTAGTGTGTATTAAAATCTATTTTTGTTGTTGTGTTTGGTATATTCCTTGTTCACGAAGCTGCAGCTATCTATTCAAATCGCACTTTTAGAACAATAACAGTTGTCGCCTTGCTTAGCCTACCTCAGAGCTTGTGTGCGCATATTCCCATACACTTGGCCATACTTTGACATTGGAACTTGTTCTTAACGGTTGATAATGTTTACTCTTAGTCATTGCCACTAACTTTTTTTAACAATATTTTTTTTTGTATTTATCTATCCTTATCTTTTATACTTTTTCTCCATCTCTTGGACACAGTAAAAATGCTCTCATCAATTATCCTAATTTATTTTTTCTTTCAACCTAAAATTGCTCTCAAGAAGAATGATGTTCATATTATAAATATGTCAAGTGTTCGTATGTACAAACATATTACCTTTGAAAACGCTTGGCAAGGCCACAGGATGCCGAGATAATGGAGTTTGCCATTGCAGTCTTTGCCGTTTCGATCCTTTTCATCGTTTCTATCACTTTTATCAATAAAATTGCCATTGCCTCGTTGGAATTCGCAATTTTATTCTTCCCTCCTAAATCTATAAAAAGATACGCAATAAAACAATCGTTTACTACGCAATGGGGACATATTTTGGGAGAGCTGCGGGCGTACAGTCTCCCAGGCATCCCGATTTTTCTCCTTAGGTTTTCTATGATTTCCACACAATTTCCACCTCTCCCTATTTTACCTCTTTCATAACGAACCATTTCTTAGTAATAGTCCATCATGGGAGATGCTCTCGCTTGTTTTTGGCTTTTTAAATATATATATATATAAAGTTATTTAAAAAAAAACTCATGAAAAACCTTGAGATATGTGGCCATATTGTACACATGAGCTCATAGCCACGTATTTTAATTTCTATGACCTAACTTTGCCGGTGCTTTGCATTGGGCTTATTTTGGTTTAGTGGTTATCTAACCTCATTTTGACGTTGCCATTGCCATTGGTACTTCGAGGCAGTTTGGCGTCGATACAAAAAAGGCAAATGAAAATAAGCAAGAAATAAACTGGTTGGAATTTATTCGTCGATCTGCAGCCATTTAAGATACCCTTTATTTCCCATTAAGATACCCTTTATTTCCCAGTGTGGGAACCAACAGTTTAACTTGGAACCATCGGTATATTTGAGCGTATGACAGCCACCGTGAAGGGACTCCATCCAACAGGTAACCAGACGTGATGTGGCTTAGCTTCGGTGTAATCGGAAGTGGTGTCTCGATTCGGTTGTGCCGTAGCTTAATGAAAGGAGAGAGAAAATAATTGGTTGCTAAAAATAAATGACGACCGAAAATTGCTAAAGCCCCAAATCTCCCAGACTGAAATTACCCTTAACATTATTCTATCCTAGGTTCTTTTAGGAAACGATTGCAGTAGTTTAATTAATTAATTTAGAAAATTTGTACCATAATATACAGTGGATGAATGATGGTTGCATTTAGAAGTACCCTCAAACGAGTACAGATAGTCAAGAGGGTAAACTGAATTGAACCCCAATTTGGATAAATCCCAGAAAAAATCGAACAGAGAAAAGATGGATTTAATAAAATGCTTTTTTATTACATTTTCGTTTCTTTGTTATCCCTCCCCCCTTTCATATTTATCTTTCAATTTCTATCCACTCCCCTGAGTTTATATCTGTCCAGCCAACTCTTTGCATTTACCTGCCAGTACACCCTGTTAAGCAAGGGCATATAATTCGCACTTTTCAGTACTTGAGATCTTTGTACGAACACGTACTTGGGAGTCTGAAATAGACTTCTTAATTCCAGTAATAAGGGGCCGGAAGATATACCATTGTATGCTTTGTTATTTTTAACCTATTCACTATTCTTTTTCTTTCTTTTCACTCTTTGGTTCTTAATCCGCCTCTCTCTTCTCTCATTATTCTCCATTGATTAAACATTATCACGTTTTTATAATTTGATTGATAACTTTTCAATTATATAACAATGTAAGTCGATACACACGAACCTTATTCGATTCCCAATCAACCATTTTTTATTGATGGCAGCAATTGATTATGACATAAGTACTTTAAAGTAGGTTAGTGAGGGAATAAAGATAATAGGAAATAAAGCAAAATGAAATAGTTTGTAACTTAATAAATACGAGAAATTATTTAAGGTACAGGCAAAAATATTTGGCACTCTTCCTTGGCACATTTCAATGTTATAAGTACGCTAAACAAAAGCTATTATGGCACTTTAGCTACCCTCGTTAAAAGTGTAGCTGAAATGCTGACAGCTTGAAAAACAGGTCTTTATTTATCCCGATCATAAGGACGGCAATTGTCTGAAATTCTCGTTTGGTTTTAGATCTCTGCTGTGACGATATACAGTAGATAAATCTTAATGTTCTATTTAGTGTCTTTTTTTCTATCGGTCCTTTTCGAGAGTTCTGTGAAATAGCAACGGATTATGTGAAGGAATAATTAAAATTAAAACCTATTTTACCAAGATTAAAATCGGGTACTGAGTAAAAATTTGGCATCTTGTTTTTGTTTAGACTTTAGGTAGTTCTAATGACATTTTTTATTCCCCCTATTAGAGATTTAAAAGTGTTTTATTTCAGAGTTACAAAATTAGAGATTTGGGATCCTTCAACAATTAAATTAGCGATGTCCTAATAGCAGCGCATTTGTTTTGTTTATTTCTAATTCTTTTTATGCTTCTGACTATACATAATTATGAATTCTCAAAAAAGGCGCTCATTAACAAGGGCAAAGACGTTGCATTTCCTACAAAATCTAGACTTCCTTCTTTGACTTCACTAAAATCGTTCAAACCAATGACCAAATCAATGGATTCTGCCATCAGAAAAAAACGGAAATCACAGGTCGAAATGGATTGGAAACTGGCCGGTAACTTAGCCAATTGGCGCCGAAACTGCTTTTGGTAACGCTATAAGTGAGTGAGGCCATAAATCAGGAATAATTATAATTATTAAAAATAAATAATTCTCATTAAAAATCCTGAGGAGAGAAATGATTTAAACATGCTAAATAAAGGTTTATGTTGAATGGTGAATTTAGGAGGAAAATGGTTGCTTTAGGAATTTCCCTATTTATTCTTACTTTTTTCTTTAATTTTAATTCATTCATATTTTAATTAATAATTTGGGAGCATAAATTTCCTCTGGAATCTTGATTTATTGCAAGGTGAAAAGAAATCTTTTTTAATGAAAGGGGAGATTGAACAGGCATGGCCAAAACTTAACATAAGGTTAAAATGATGATAAATATGGGTTAAATGAATGATGGTGTTTAAGTATAATTTATTTTCTAATATTCTTTTGTGAAAATAAATGTTTAAATCTTTTTCAATTCCAGCAATGGTTCCTTTCAAAGAAAAGCGTCCACCTTGTTACTCTGCGCCAAAGTGGCTTGCGATGCAAGAAGATAGTTCCTAAGCGTATTGCAACAAGGAATTCTATCTTTAGGATCAATAATGGCTTTTAAAAGACTGCTTAAACTCACGTGAAGACGCTTTTCGGACGCCCAAGAACCTCAAATGATCCCTGAGATCGCCTCCTGGTAAGGGCCCAGATCGGATTGCCTCCAGTGCCAAGCTTGCTCATGAGAACAGGGGAGTGCTTTCACGATTCCTGTGTCGCGCCCACGGTGAAGCATCTGGTTACCCTGCATGTCTGTGGCTGCATCTTATCTACGATAATTAGAGCACTAATAATTTCTCCCTATAACAAAGCTATTAACTTAAAATGGTACCAAACTTGCCTCATTAGCACCTTTTCTCAACAGTTCAGGACCAATTTCGAGATATCTGTATTTTTAACATGATGGCGCACCTTGTAAAAAAGTAAAAGCAATAAAAAAATTCTTGGCTGGAAAATAACATCCAATACAGAATTTGTAGGCCATAATCAAACTGTGAGTTGATAAACAGAAGTCATCCAACTTCTAGCAGTTGCAAGTTCTTATTGCACGAAAATGCATCATTATCAGTCCAGATATCACAACAAATTTGGTCTCCAGGATGCCCAAAATAATTGAAATAATCCTGAAAAACAGGGAACATTATTGTAAATTTTGAGTGTTCGCATCAATTAAATGTATTTATTAATAAAATTGGTTTGATCTCTACATTTTTTTGTATATTTTACCTCCAAAATGTGATATACAAACTTACTCAAATAAACTTGAACGTTTGATTAGTTCTATTAATTTTCTTATATGGGAAAATATAGTAGTCTCATAACGTTTGGCCATGACTGCAATTTGTATGCAAATAATGGAGAGAACAAAGAGAAGAACCAAATAAGATAACATCAGCAAAACGGAAAGAGGATTACGGCAATTCGGCAGTAAACCATATAAAATTTGATGTTTCGTGAACTAGGATGATGCATTCGAATAGCTCTAATCTCAAGGAAAAAATTACAGCGAGTTCGTATCAACGAGCATAGGAAGCCATACATTCGAACGTTGACTCTCAGAGTGGTGAAAAAGTACGGAGTTGATGATTGGTAACTTGAGGTATGTAGAGACAAATGTCTTCCTATTATTTAATTTCTGGTGATTGATTTATCAATGAAAGAATGTGTTCGTTGATCATGCAAGTCTTAAATGATAGTTGGTGTGGGGAAGGGGTCGTCGTTTCAGTAATGTCGGCAGTTGCGTTGACGCCCTATAACTTAAACTTATGGAAGAGTAGTTAATGGTGCTGATAATATGTCTTTGTTTCTTTTTTTTTATCCTAGCGAAACAACTTGATGTAAGACGCGACTCTTTATAAAACGATTTGTCTTTGATTATATCATTTCCTCTTTTTGGTTTCAGTTGCTCTTGTAAAATGGTGAGTAGTGACGCTTTTTTATCATTATTGTTGCATTTTAGTTTTAAATCAATGTTAAAGCTTTAGCTATGGATAGGTTGTGTTCTTCGAATTTTTATGTTTGATGTTACTTTGTATCAAGTTGCTTTTGTCTTTTTTTTTACAATCGTTCTTTATTTCTTCGTCTTATAGAGAGTAGCCAGGTGGAGCGGGATTTAAAAACTCTGTGGATGAGAGTTTGAATAATTGATAACCCCTATTTTATGATGAATAGGAATCATAGTTTTGCGTATATAATTGACGAAAAAGTTCAAGACGATTGGTGCGGTTAGTATATAGCAACAATTAACAACCAACACTACTTCGAGAATCCTGGTAGATAAACATCGTCCTTTACAGTGAAGGTTAGGTTTCAAAGAAAATAGAAATAATTAGAAAGCTCTCAATTCTCTGTAAAAGTAGAGGTATAACTTAAAAGTGCCATTTAATACAATTCCCTTTGGGATTGTTAGAGAAGGCTCTTTGAAACCTAACCTTCGCTGGAAAGGACGATGCTCTTCTACCAGGGCGCTCAAGGCAGGGTTAGTTGTTAATTATTACTATATACTAACCGCACCGTATCTAATTGAATATCCAATAATTAGGAGTTCAACAAGTTTTTAGGTGTTTAGAAGATCATCACGTACGTGGGCAAACAAATACGAAGCTAAGGACCAATGAAATAGAGAATGAGGGTGTTTATGCGTATGAATGTTAATTTGAAATTGATATTTAATTTGTTTAAATCAGAGTGCCATGGAAGTAATTCTATCTAGAAGAAAAGTGCTCGCTTATCTGACGTTTGGAAATAGCGTTAGTTCTTGGAAGTAGAAACAAATTAACGATTCATTTTACATCCTCACGGGTTATTTTTCTTCCCTGAAGCTACAGATTTCCCTCAGACCCACAATGGCGTCTTAATATAATCGAAACTTTTACTCGAAAGACCCTTTATCCTCGGAAATCAATTTGATGAAATGTTACGAGTTTCCTGTTTTCGTGTCAAACAATTTTGCCATTTTTAGATGTCAGGATCTATCCAGGCCAGGTCTTGCGTGACGTCATGTTTTTGTTAGGATTTAATTACCAATTCCCTCCCCTCAACTACGTATCACGATGGGGACTGACTTCCTCAATATTACTTAATACCATGCCTGTGATAGGGAACAAGGCGAAATTCTAAACTTAATTTATGAGTAAACATCTTCCTTTGATAGGGAACAGGGCGAAATTCTAAACTTAATTTATGAGTAAACATCTTCCTTTGATAGGGAAGAAGGCGAAATTCTAAACTTAATTTATGAGTAAACATCTTCCCTTGATAGGAAAGAAGGCGAAATTCTAAACTTAATTTATGAGTAAACATCTTCCTTTGATAGGAAAGAAGGCGAAATTCTAAACTTAATTTATGAGTAAACATCTTCCTTTGATAGGGAAGAAGGCGAAATTCTAAACTTAATTTATGAGTAAACATCTTCCTTTGATAGGGAACAGGGCGAAATTCTAAACTTAATTTATGAGTAAACATCTTCCTTTGATAGGGAAGAAGGCAAAATTCTAAACTTAATTTATGAGTAAACATCTTCCTTTGATAGGGAAGAAGGCGAAATTCTAAACTTAATTTATGAGTAAACATCTTCCTTTGATAGGGAACAGGGCGAAATTCTAAACTTACTTTATGAATAAACATCTTCCTTTGATAGGGAAGAAGACGAAATTCTAAACTTAATTTATGAGAAAACATCTTCCTTTGATAGGGAACAGGGCGAAATTCTAAACTTACTTTATGAATAAACATCTTTCTTTGATAGGAAACAAGCGAAATTATAAATTACTTATGACTAAACATCTTCCTTTGATAGAGAAAAAGGTTAATTATAAATTACTTTATAGGTAAACATCTTCTTTGATATGGAACAAGGTGAAATTAAACATCTTCCTTTTATAGGGAACAAGGTGAAATTAAACATCTTTCTTTGATATGGGACAAGGTGAAATTACACATCTTCCTTTTATAGGGAACAAGGCGAAATTATTTATTACTTTGTAGGTAAACACATTCCTGAGGCTAGAATAATGATCTATTGAATTTGTACTGATGTCCTTATCAGTAGTAATTTCTAGTTGTTATAGACACTCATTTGTGCTCTTTATCCTAATATGTACTGCCAAATTAGTATGTTTTATTTCCTCTCTGTCTTCATTCCTTTTTCCTTATCGTTGTTCCTTCTATTAATTCTTTCTTCGTGTTTCTCTTTTAATTGAATGATAATCGAGGATAAAACGGAAATCCGCATAATCCAGCGGAAAGAACCCTACAAAAAGTACTGGTATAATAAAAGGAAGGAAGGAATAAACAAGACAAAAATAGTGAAACGTAAAAGGGATTGGGAGTGCAGCAGATAACCTCTTGAACTTTTTATTTAAGATCCAGAGTCATAGGTATAATGACATTCTCAGTCGAAAAGATCTAGGAATCTTCGGTCTTCTTACTTTTATTATTTTATTCATTTCTTTCTGCTTACCCTTTACTTTGCAGTGGTTTGGTATATCATTTGTTGACAAAAGTCATAAGAATAGGAAGCAATCAGGTTCAGTTTCCTTACATAAATCAAATCAATGAAATCAATCAAATATTTGTCCGCGCATATGCGTGGCTCATTGAGAATGGGCTCGACGCTTTCTTCCGAGACTTATTTTCTCCTCCAGAAACGCCTTTCATCAAATACCGCTATGAAGGTTGGAAAACGAGTTTAGAGTTTGTGTTTTTTGAAATTTATTCGTATATCGGTATCCTTTTTTTACACAATGGCTACGTCATTTGAGACTTTTGAGATTATGCATTATTATTAAGAAATCTAAGATATTGTTAGTTTGTGAGGCGATGTTGTTTTTAGAGATTCGTTCCCTTCTGTCTTTCTTAGATTTTATTAAACCCCTCGAGATGTTTTATTCCTAAATTAGGACCCTAGATATGCTGTGTGCTTATATTAAGACATCGGCATGCTTTGTTCCTACGATAGAATCTTAATGATTCCTTGTTCCTACATTAAGATCTTAAAGATGATTTGTTCCTACATTTAGATCATCTGGATATTTTGTTAAAAAGGTAGGACACTCGGCATATTTTGTTCGTATATTATAGATCTCGGGATGATTTGTTCGTACATTGGACCCTATGTTACTTTGTTCGTGAATTTTGTATCTTCAATATGATTCTTTCGCATACTAAGACCCCAGATATAATTTGTTCGTATATTAAGATCCTCGAGATGATTTGTTCGTATGTTAGGACTCCCAATATGCTTTGTTCGTGCATTAGGTCTTCGGGATAATTTTTTTTTGTAGATTAAGACTCTCTAGATGCTTTGTTTATACTATTAGGACATTCAGAATGCTTGTTCGCACACCATGAACCTCGGAGGAATGATGTGTTATTAAATTACGACCATCAAGATGCTTTGTTAATACATTAGGATCATCGCGATGCTTTGTTAGTTCATTAGGAACATCAGGATGCTTTTTAAGTATATTAGGACCCTTGGGATGCTTTGTTCGTATATTAAGAAACTCGGGGTGCTTTGTTAGTACAATGGGATCATAAAAATGCTTTGTTCGTACCTCGTTATCCTCTGAATGCTTTATTAATAAGGTAGGACACTCTAGATAATTAGTACATACATTATGACCCTCGAGTAGATTTGTTCGAATGTGGGATCCTCGAAATTCTTCTTTTGTACAGTAGGAGCGTCGGGATGCTTTGTTCGTATATTAAGACGCTCAGATGCTTTGTTTTACATTAAGACCGTCGATTTTCTTTGTTCGTAGGCTGGGACCACCCTTGCTCGTAGTTCGTACATTGAGACCAGCGCGATGCTTGTTTCGTGCATTAGGTTCTAAGGATGATTTGTTCGTACATTAGTACTCTCTCTATGCTTTATTCGTACATTAAGATTACCAGGATGCTTTGTTCGTACATTGGGAGTATTGGAATGCTCTGATCGTGCATTAGGTTTTTGGTATGATTTGTTCGTACATTAGGAGCCTCTAGATGTTTTGTTTGTACGTTAGGACTTCCCGGATATTATTTTTGTACATTAGTAACTTTAGAATCATTTGTTCATACATTAGAAACCTATGATGCTTTATTTGTATCTAGGGCCACTCGAGATGACTTTTTCAAGATGCTTTGCTGTATATTAGGACGCACGGGATGATTTGTTCGTAGATTGGGACCTCGGATTCTTTATTCGAAGATTAAGACCTTCAGGTTACCCTGTTCCTATATTAAGAGCTTTGAGATTATTTGTTCGTATATTTAAACCTTCGGGATACGTTGTTCAAATTTTAGGACGAACAGGATGTTTTTTCGTTGATACTTTTTTCTTAGATTTGGACTATCGGGTTACTTTATTTGTGCCTTAGTTTCTTGGAATGATTTGTTCGTATATTATAAGCCTTTAGATGCTTTCTTCGTACATTAGATTTTACAATGCTTTGTTCCTATATTAGTACCCTTAGGATGATTCTTTAGGTCATTAAGACCTTCGGGGTCCTCTGTTTGTACACTATGACACTTGGTATGCTTTGTTCGTGCACTAGGATCCTCAAGATGCTTTGTTCCTACAGTAACAGTATCATGTTACTTTGTTCATTAATTATATCCTCGGGGTAACTTGTTCGTACAACCGTGTCATGAAGATGCTTTGTTCGTATAGTAGTACCTCGGGATAATGTGTTCGTACACTAGGATGCTCTGTTCATTAAGATCTCGGTTTTATTCGTAAAGTGCCACAGCGGGGAACCTTTCTTCATATATTATTTCCCTCGGGTTGCTTCGTTCGTATATATGATAATTTGATACGTGGGTTGCTTTCTTTGTAGATTATGACCGTGGGGATACTTTGTTCATTTATTAGAACATTCATGATGTTTTGCTCGTACATTAAGACCCACGATGCGCTTTGTTCGTACACTAGTTCCTATATTAGGACCATCGGAAAGTTTAATTCGTGCATAGGTTTTTGGGATGATTTATTCGTATATTATGAACGTCTAGATGCTTTATTGTTACATTAAGACCCCGAGGATGCTTTATTCGTATAATAGGACTATCGGGATACTTTTCTCGTACAATAGGACACTCTGGATACTGTTCTCGTAGAATAGGACCCTTGGGATACTTTTCTCTTACAATAAGACCCTAGGGATACTGTTCTCGTACAATAGGACCCTCGGGATATTGTTATCGTACCATAGGACCCACATGATACTGTTCTCGTACAATAGGACCCTTGGGATACCTTTCTCGCACAATAAGACCCTCGAAATATCTTTCACGCACAATAAGACGCTTGGGATACTTTTCTAGAAAAATAAGACCCTCGGGATACTCTTATCGTACAATAGGACCCCCAGGATACTTTTCTCCTACAATAGGACACTCTGGATACTGTTCTCGTAGAATAGGACCCTCGGGATACTTTTCTCTTATAATAAGACCCTAGTGATACTTTTCTCATACAATAGGACCCTCAGGATACTTTTCTCTTTCAATAGCACCTTCGATATGCTTGTTTGTTGAATAAATTCACCGGAGTTCTTTATTCGTACATTATGACTATCAAGATGCTTTGTTCGTAAATAAGGTCTTGGGGATGATTTTCCATACAGGAGGGCTCTCTACATTATGACTCTCTTAATCCTTTGTTCGTACATTATAGCCTTTGGTATAATTTATTCCTATATTAGAACCGCCAGAATGCTTTGTTAATCTATTAGGACCCTCGCGATCCTTTGCTAGCTCATTTGAAATTTAGGAATGTTTCTTAGTAGATTAGGACCCTCGTGATGCTTTGTTTGTACAGTAGGAACGTAAAGAAGCTTTCATCGTCCATTAAGATCCTACGGATGCTTTTTGTGTACATTATGACACTCTGGTTGCATTGTTCATACGGGTATATTAAGATATTCTGGATACTTTGTTCTTACATTAGGAAAATCAGGATACTTTGTACCTTAGTTTCTCCGAATGATTTGTTCGTATATTAAGGCCCTCTATATGGTTTGTTTGTATATTTAGCCTCTCAACTGATTTATTCGTACATTAGTACACTCGCAATGATATATTAGTATATTATGACCCACGGGATGCTCTTTTCGGACATTAGGACCCTAAAGATGCTTTCTTAGTCCAATAGGACTTTAGAGATCTTTGTTCGTATATTAAGACCGTTGGGATGCTTCTTCGTATAGTAGGACCTTCGCTATTATTTTCTTTTGTACATTAGAAGCCTCGGGATCGTTTGTCGTATATTAGGACAGTCGATATGCTTTATTCGTACTTAAGGACACTCACTGAGCTTGTTCCTGCATTGAGTTCTCAAGAAAATTTGTTGTACATCATTATTCTTATATTAGGACCCCCTATGATGCTTTATTTGTACAGTAGGACACTAGGGATGCTTTTTATTTCATACATTAGGAATATCAGGATGCTTTGCTCGTTCATTAGTTTCTCGGAATGATTTGTTCTTACATTATACCTCCCTAGGTTTTGTTCTTATATTAGGAGAATTGGGATGTTAGCTCATACACTAGGTCCTTAGGGATTATTTGCTCCTCACGCATTATGCCCATTAGAATACTTTATTCAGACGTTAGGACCCCCGGGATGATTTGTTCATATATTAAGACATTCGTGATGATTTCTTAGTGCCTTACGACCCTCGAACTACGTTCTGGGTTCACTAAGACCCTAGTGATGCTTTGTTTAAATGTAGATTAGGACTCTTGAAATGCTTTATTCCGTACATTAAAACCTTCGAGATGATTTCCCGTACATTAGGTCTCTCAGGATGCTTTTTTATTACCTAAGGACCCTCGATAGTCGTTATTTGTACATTTGAAGCTTTGGGACTCTGTTCGTAAATTAGATCCCTCGGGATTCTTATGCCATTTCCTCATTCACTTGCGTTTTTTGTTTGAGAGTTGGAGACCCGATGTACACGAATGAGGCAGATTGCGTGTACATAAGAAAGGGGAAGATGTAGCATCTAAAACATTTCCACATTGCGAGGTAAGAATAATTGGAGAGATGCGTAGATGAAACAAGACATAAAAGAAGAATAGCTAAATAAATATTAAAAATGGGAGAGGACATGGGAAGGCACGCAACTCTCCCTGAATTTTAAATTATTACTATGCAAAGCCCCTTAAATTCAAATAATAGTGACGAGAAGACTTATTACAAGCCGTTATTAATATTTTTCTCTCTCGAAATTAAAATTCAATAGCAACGAGGAACCATAACCTTTTATGATAGTGGCACCATATTGCTTATCTAGAAGCAGCCTTGAAACCCTAATTGTTATTTAGAAGAAGCCCTGGCACCCTAATTGTTATCTAGAAGAAGCTCTGGCACCCTAATTCTTATCTAGAAGCAGCCATAGCACCCTAATTCTTATCTAGAAGAAGCCATGGCACCCTAATTCATATCTAGAAGAAGCCATGGCGCCCACTTCTTATCTAGAAGAAGCCCTGGCACCCTAATTCTTATCTAGAAGCAGCTGTGGCACCTCAAAATAAAATAATTTATGTATAAATACATAATTATGATGAAAACTCTTCAAAATTAACCACGATTGACAACCTAATTTAATCGAAATAAGACATAAAAATT
The DNA here is from genome assembly GCA_963969495.1 of Ceratothoa steindachneri. NCBI lineage: Eukaryota > Metazoa > Arthropoda > Malacostraca > Isopoda > Cymothoidae > Ceratothoa > Ceratothoa steindachneri. Next base: position 184,795,254 of record OZ018325.1, read on the forward strand.
TGAAAATAAATAAATCTTACCTTTAAAAGTTTGATGGGAAATTTGAGATTGAAGAGTATACATAATTATTAGATATTGAGACGTAGAGTTGACAAGCCAACCCTCATTTCTTCATTCACTGCCTCCAATCTTTCTCTTTTCGTTGTTTTTATGTTGCACAATGCATATGAGATAGTTTCGAAATAATTTCAAGTATCGTTAGATTTTTTTTTTAGAAATGTTTGAAATTCATATTTTGGGGCAATTTAGGCATTTTAAAAATGACGTTTTGGTCGCTCTCGCGGCACCTTTAGTTGGCTACCGAATCACCTTTAGTGGCCCTCACGCTCCCCCGGTTGAAAAACACTGCTTTATACAAAATGGTGAAGATGGGGAAATGAAATTGTGTGAAAGATATATATTCGTAGTTCCTCGGTCGTCATTGGGGCGGCACTGCGGGTGCCGGGCTGGGGGAGCGAACAATCATCCCCTTGTTAAACAAGTTCTGACAAAGGGCACTCGAAGGTACGAACTTAAGCTCTCAATCGAGGAATTTGTTCGTGCGTTTCAGTTTGCACATCTTAACACGTTGTTCGCTCCTTTGAGACACACCATTATTCCACATCAAGACTGAATCCCTAAACCGGATAATGAAATACACAAAAAGATCAGAATGACTAGTAAGCATGAAGAGAGCATGGGCCCATTGTGGTTGGGTGAGTGGAGAGTGTCAGTTTTGTGGATGCGAGTAATCCCCGTTAGGGGACACTAATACCTAAGGTCTGGGTATGTGGATATGAGTGGCCTCATAAGAGATACTAACACGTCATCAGTAAAGGTTTGGAAGAGTGTTTTGTTTTTCTTGTGATGTGAAGGCGGGAATAGAAAGATAGTGGTGTTGTGATTAGGTTTGCTCGTGATGATGCGTGTGGAACTTTTTAACCACGTGTGGATAGGTATTTGCGTATCTGCCAATGGGCGGCGGGCTCTGACCCCGTTGCAACTTTTGTATCTGCGCTCAGTGAGATAGAACCCGTGCCTCGACGCTGGAAGTCCAACACCGTATCCACTAGGGTTGAGAGAGTCCCAAGTTACACATTGAACTCCTGAACAAAATACTGATAATTAAGAAGAATTGAACAACGATCAGTCATTACCCCCCTTATATAAAAAATAATTCAGCAAATTTTATGATTTAAAATTTTCCCTTTATATATTGAAGCTACATAAAATCATAGTAAATACATTTTTAATGAGTGATAACAATGCGTCTAGAGAGTGCAAATCGCATTGTAATGTGACTAATTGTTCTGGAGTTAAAAATAGTTAAAATGAGGTATGATTTGAAAAGGTGAGCCCTTATATCATCGTGGTAGAAAACGGTTTTAAGGGGTAACTAAATCAGCGTATTGTATACTTGATTCCCAATTTTGCACGGAATATAAGAAACTCCCTGTTCTTTAACAGTGGATCTATTTTTAGACACACTATTTTTGATCGTTTTTTCGTTTTCAAAGGCAACATTGATGTCGTTGGCTCGTGCCAACTTTTAAAAATTAATTAACTTTTTCCTTAGGATTAGCTGGTGAGTAAAAGTTGGTTCTGGTTTTATAATTAAATTTTTCAATGAACCAAAAGGGATACTGCAGCTCAATGAATGTCTGGATAATTGTTTTGATTTCATTCTGGAGGAAACAAAGATAATATTTTCGATATGCTCTCAGAAGCGGAAGAAACTACGGACCTATTAACAGATTAGTCGTAGCAAGATAAATAGTTAATGTAGGCATTAGAGTTAGTTGATTTCCGGTAAACATAACAAAATATCTAAAGTAAACAACAAAGCGTATTGTTCTGATTACCGGGCTTGACTTTGACTTGACTTGTTTTTACATCCATTCCTCCAATTTTAATGTGACGCCCAGTTCTTTGATCAATACAAATTCATGCTTTCACGTGGCATATTCATTTTCTTTTCACACTTGCAATCCAAGAGATCAGCAAAATGGCAGCCTGCAATATCAAAAAGTTGTCTCAATGATGAGATAAGAAACTTACTCTTAGTGACATTTATTCATTGCTTTGATACCACAGACGCTTCTTTCACCAATCGGAGCAACTTGGTTTTAACATTCTTGATCGGCTGAACTGGAATACTGGCTTTTTTTCAAATCTCAGTAAGGGCTTCGGATACTTCAGGCATAACATCCTTGTTCCTCTTGTATTCATTGTCTTTTACATACTGAATATATCTTCCAACCTGTTGTTTTGTTGGCAGCTCATAATGAAAAAGTTATGGAAGTGGGGAGCCAAAGACACTGTGACCTGTTGATGCTCTAGTTCTTAGCCCTGGAAATGAATAATAGAAAGAGACGTTCGTACAAACAAGGAATTCCTCAATATATAACATATATTCAAAATAGTGAAGCCATATCGATCTATATCTCGTAAATTCGTCATACATTGATTAATTTATAGCCCTCCGAGTAGTTTACAAACAAGGAATTCCTCAATCTAAAATTGTCTAAACCTTAGATACATGAGGAGTTAAAGTGCGAATTTTCTTCCTGTACGAAAATTACCCATTTCTAGCTTCAGCCTTAGTCTACGGAAAAGATCATTTTTAAGCAAAATTTCGCCTCCCAAAAGGGTGTGTTACAATTTTGTATCAAAGAGAACCATCTTAAGGATCATTAATGACTTTAAAAGGACTGGTTACAGTCCTGTGAAGAAGTCTTCTGGAAGCACAAGTGGTAAGGTCCTCCTAGCTCAAAGATTGGGCTGCTTTCCTGCCAAGCTTCCTCACAATTCGAAACAAACATACGTGAACAATTTAGAGCGCACATTGAGACGGATACCTTTCTACAAAGATTTAAAGTCGAGAAATGCTACAAAGAAACTTCATCTCACTAAGAATAACCTCAAAGATAGGTTCTCCCTCTGTAGGAAATATAAAAAGGGACTAATAATTGAAAATCACATGACACGTGATATATAGATGTATTTAAAGGCCCAAGGAAATAGAAATTGGCAATACAACCCGGAAAAACGCTAAGGAGAATATTACATGAACCAATAAAAGCTTAAGAAGGAAAATGGGAGATGTAGAGAATGAAAAGATAGGGCAAACTATTTTAACCATTATATGATAATAAATAAAGAATTTGGATTCGAACCTGTGTCATCAAACGCTCATCGCTTATATGACCACGACGCTCATCGCCAGAGCTAACATCCTCAACACCCCAAAAGGTTGATTCAAGAAGCCTTTTGAATAAAAAGTGTACTACAGAACTACAGAATCTAGGACCAGCAAAGACCCTAAGGTGCGCTCGAGGCTAGTCCGCTACACTAAATCCATAACTACGATACACACTTATGTACGAGTGTGTCTCGAGCATGCTATATATTTATTTTTATTTTTTATTTATTTATTTTTTTTATTTTTATTTTTTTTTAAATATATAATCTGCTGTACACACTTATCTACATGTGTACATTTTCATGCATATTAACTACTTCAACCTGGGGGTGGGGGGGTGATAGAAAATTTTTCTTCTCAATTTCCGCAGCCCTCTACTGCTAGTGGTGAAAATCTACTTTTAGGATAGTAAGACTATTTATAGGATAGGCGAAAAAGAAAATGGATATCTAAACTACACATGCAAGAGAAATCGCTGGCATCATCTTTAGTCATCATTTTTACTCGTTGTTCCTCTGCTCCAAACTCCTTTTGCAAAGACGTTTTTATTTACTGTGCTCAGACTACGTTATATTTATACTATTTAAGTGCGCGTCGAGACGGTTTTTAAACATATTTACTGACGTACTATTTACTACGTGGGAGGGCAGCATATTCCAAATTTGAGTAATTTTAAACGTAAAATAGCTTTGGGCTATACTAGTGTTAAATCGCTTGTTCACTAATTTTAATCCGTGTTGGCGAGTGTTTGCCCTATGATCCAATTCGAACAAATTCCTATAATCAACGTTTGAAAATCCTTTCAATATTTTAAATACTTCTATTAGCTGGCCACGTAATCTTCTGCCTTCGAGAGATGGCAAATCTAATGCTCTGAGTCTTTCCTCGTACGGCCTGTTTCTCAGCTCGGGAATTAATTTTGTAGCCCTACGCTGCACTCTTTCTAATTGCGCGATATCTTTGTTTAAGTATGGAGCCCAAAATTGAACCGCGTATTCGAGCAGTGGATGCACAAGTGATTTATATAACGGTAAAATTACATCTTTGGATTTGAACGTGAAATTACGCGCAATATAACCCAGCACACGATTTGTTTTTTTACATGCATCCGCGCATTAATTCGTGACTTTGAAGTCATCCGAGACTAAAACTCCCAGGTCTTTTGCCAATTTAACCACGCCTTTCATGGTATACTCTACCCTCAAATTATGGCAACCCAAATGCATCACCTTGCATTTACTTAAATTAAACTGCATTTGCTACTTATCCAGTGGGAGACAAGACAAATGTTTTCTAGTAGACGGAGCATGGGTTTTTTTGTTTGTAATAATTGAAAATCACATGACAAGTGATATATAGATGTATTTAAAGGCCCATGAAAATGGAAATTAGTAACATAACCCAGAAAAACGCTAAGGAGAATATTACATGTACCAATGGAAGCTTAAGAAGGAAAATCGTAGATGTAGAGAACGAAAAAATAGGGCAAACTATTTTAACCGTTATATGAAAATAAATAAAGAAGTTGGATTTGAACCTGTGTCATCAAACGCTCATCGCTTATATGACCACGACACTCATCACCAGAGCTACCATCCTTAACTCCAAAAAAGGTTGATTCAAAAAGCATTTTATCCAGTGGGAGACATCTCTGGAGACAGATCGAAAGCATACTCATTAGGATTCAAGTTTAAGGTCTTTTATTTTACTGCTCGCCTTTTCTTCTAAAAATCATAGATGAAATTAAAGTAAAAAGAATAAAAGAAATTTGTGGAATGTTGCTGAATAAGTCAGCAAATAGTAAGTGTATACCTCCATACTAATATGATTTATACATTTATACTTCATAGCGATAAGAAATCTGCAAAATGGAGCGTTGGGGCGAATCCAAAAAATGCAAAATTAAAAAGAACATCTGGAACTCTGTCTATTTGAGTAACAAAACTTACGATATCAGGAAAATTAATCAATTTTCCCGTCATAGTCCTCACAAATGGACAAATTAACTGAAGTTTGGCCCATTTTGGAATTCGTTGCTTTAAAAGATGCATATAACCAAATTTTGAGGATAAAGAAAAATCACTTAATTATCAAATGAAACATCTTTTCTATATCTCTACAAAAGTGTTTTATTAAGGGGTAAACCACTTATAGGCATTTGTATAAGGATCCTTTTATAAACCTCATCTAGGAAGTGACTCTTTCAATATATAGAATTGAAACCCCTACCAAAGTGGGATCGATCTCAGCACAAGGTAGATAAGAAAGGTTTGAGGATCAATTTTGAACCGGCGTTATGCTGTGCTCATATCTCCGCAAGACACACTAGAGTTCCATTCGTGCCCTTAAATTCATTTAGTTTTATTTAAAGCGAAAACCAACGAAGACATCAGAAGGATTGTGGGGGAAAATTTGTAACTAAAGTCGTGAAGGTAAAGGAAGTGAAGATGTGTGGAAGATATAGAGCTATAGATTCTCCTGCGAGCAGTGGGGATGGCAGAGAAAGAAATTGAGGAAGTTCGGTCCTATAGGGTACGAAGGCCTCCTAGTTTCAGTTGCATCATGGATGACCTTCAGCTCACACTTTCTTGCAGAGACGTATATTCGAACACCAACGAAGGCATCTCCACTAAAATTTGCTCATAAATAATGTGGCAAAGTTAGGAGAAGTAAAATGTGCTGAAGGTTTATAACTACAATAAATTAGTTGGGGAATAAGGAACTTCCAGTTCGCACAACACTCCTGAATCTGTAAATGAATCGAGATCACATTGTTCTTCCTTCAGGATTTTTGCAATATTAAGAAGAGCAGAACTATTGTAATTTAATGAATGAAAGTTCTTTTATTAAGGGAAGAATATGAGGAAGAACATAGTGAAGATGAAGCAAGTGATTAGAGAAGAAATTAAAAATAATAAAGGATTCCACTTGCACTATTGATTTAGAACTTATATTGCCTCGTATTTTCCTTATTCCTGCAGTTTTATTGGTTGCTTCCTTTACAATTTGTCTTCTCCCTTCTTTCTTTGCTAATTATCTTTTCCTATGTTGATTTCAGGTCCTTTCTTCGTTAATATGAATCCATTTTAATCCATTATTGATTGTTCAGTAGCCGGAAACAATTATGTTCTGTCGTTAATGGCACATTGTTCCTCTGTCGTCTTTGTTTCACCGTAAATACAAAAAAGAAATTGATAGAATTTGTTTTTAAAAATTCAAACATTTCTATTTAAATTACTTTATGTGTCTATTTAGAAAACTGTTATTATGAGTCGGTGTTTGCTTAGAGCTCAACTCGCGCGGCCTGAGAAGCCTTGGTATTTTTCCTGTTTTATGTGTTTTGTTTACATAGATTTCTACACTTCCTGTCTTTTATTGTTTTTACATCACTCTAGAAGATTTTTATTTTAGTAATGGAAATTTCACTGCATCATTGTCAACTATGATTAAATTTTCTGGTTTTATATTTCTTCGAGGAAATTTGGATTCCATTTATGGCATCCATTTTTTGATTAATGTGTGCTTTTAATCCGTCGATTTTCGCAATTTTAGTTCTTCATTGAATTACTAATCCAAATTTTCTGCCATTTGCATATTGACGGGAAAGCAGAGTTTGTTAATGCTGTTGGATTATGCGGTTAATGCGCCAAATGTTATTAATATTTTCCATCCGTTGGATCATGTTAGTCTTCTTGTTAGGAGCTCATTAATCTTTTATTTCATGGTAAGGTGGAAGATGCGAGAATATAGCAGCATATATATATATATATATATATATATATATATATATATATATATTTATATATGGAAAAATATCCAAGACAAATTGGTGCGGTTAAGGTAATGGCATAATTAGACAACTGCTCTGCTTCAGGTCCAGCAGGTGATCCTATCCTCCTTGAACTGGAAGACAACACTTAGGGATGACCCATCCATCAGCCCAAAAAAGCTGATTTCAAAGACACGCCTTTATGTCGTCTCGTTTACCGTCACATAAAACTGATATTATTAATATATTAACAGCGTTGACTGAGCCAAAACGCTCGAAAGATGGAAAAATATCCAAGACAAATTGGTGCGGTTAAGGTAATGGCATAATTAGACAACTGCTCTGCTTCAGGTCCAGCAGGTGATCCTATCCTCTTTGAACTGGAAGACAACACTTAGGGATGACCCATCCATCAGCCCAAAAAAGCTGATTTCAAAGACACACCTTTATGTCGTCTCGTTTACCGTCACAGAAAACTGTTATTATTAATATATTAACAGCGTTGACTGAGCTAAAACGCTCGAAAGATGAAAAAATACTAATGGGTCATCCCTAAGTGTTGTCTTCCAGTTCAAGGAGGATAGGATCACCTGCTGGACCTGAAGCAGAGCAGTTGTCTAATTATGCCATTACCTTAACCGCACCATATATATATATATATATATATATATATATATATATATATATATATATATATATATATATATATATATATCATATATATATATATATTATATATATATATATATATATATATATATATATATATATATATATATATATATATATCATATATATATATATTTATATATATATATATATATATATATATATATATATATATATATATATATATATATATATATATATATATATCATATATATATATATATATCATATATATATATATTTATATATATATATATCTATATATATATATATCATATATATATATATATATATATATATATATATATATATATATATTTATATATATATATTAATTAGTTTTTAAAGTTACGTAATAATATTAATTATTATAATATTTAAATTATTGCAGGTTTATTAAAAAGTCAACATTCAAAAAATAATAAGAAAAAACTTCATTCATTCACTGAATTCAAAATTCCGCTCTGGTCCTGTTCCTGGGGCTTTGCTATTTGAGTAAAAAGGTAAAATGCTGACAAATATGGCTTAAAAGAATAATTATGTGTAATTTTAATGTATTTCGTAATATATTTTGGTAAAAAATATATATTTTAATCTTTTTCAATTTCAGAAATAGTTCTTTCCATAGAAAAGGGTGCAACCATTGTTGCTCTACGCCAAAGTTGATAGTTGCTAAGGGTATTGCATCAAGGAACACTTTTAGGATCATTAATGAGTTTAAAAGGACTGGTTACACTACTGCGAAAAATTCTTCCGGACTCCCAAGAGGTTCAAATGAATGCTAAAATTGCCTCCTATTAAGTTCCCAAGCCAAGGAGTGCGTTCTTTCCAATGTCAAGTTTACCAACGATTGAAGAGAAGTAGGTGTGAACGCTTCAGCGAGCCCAGTGAGGCAAAGACTTTTCGACAAACGTCTCAAATCAAAAAGGCTGTGAATAAGACCCGTTTCACCGAGGAAAAACTTTACGGATAGGCTCGACTTTTCTTGAAAATATAAAGAATAGTCTCTTGAAGACTGGGGAAAAGTGATATTCTCTGATGAAGTTTCCTTCCACTTGTTTGGAGCTTCTGAAAGACCCCTCGTCAAAGGAGGACGCTTTGAAGAGTCCTGTGTTATGCCTATGGTTAAGCATACGGATGCTTCATGTCTCATGCTGCCTTTCAGCTAAGGCACTATAGCACTAAAAATTTGCCAAAGAACGCTCCCATAAACTCAAAATGGTACCGAAAGGGCCTTCATCATCATTTTCTCAACAGTTCGCGACCAATTTTAGGATGATAACTGTATTTTCATCATGATGGCCTACCTTTATACAAAGCAAAAGCAATAACAAAGTTCTTGGACGAAAATACCATCGAACTTTTGGGATTTGGGACCTTAAACCTGGAATTCGCTAGATTTGAACCCAATAAACAAAGAACATCCAATTGTAAACAGTTGAAGGTTCTTATTGAAAAAGAAGATCAATATCAGTGTAGGAGAATAGCATAATGCACCCAAGTTTTGCCCACCTCCCTTCGGGGCGAGCCGCTTATCAACCCTTTCCCTTCCGGCCCAATATATGGTGACTCGAACCGGAAGAAACCGCCGGCCATTTCAGCTAACCACCGAGTTCCTTCTTGGACTGTTTATCGATTAATGGGAGCCCATCTTCGCTTCCGATAGTTGCCGGAAGTTTATAAAGGACGAAATGGAGTAGCTTGGCATTTAATCTACTGCCAGCGCCCTGAGAAACTCTCCCGAGTTTCGAGTATAAAAGACGATTTCTTTTAACCCTCAGTAGTAGAGCTTGCACAGCGTCTGGCGGAACATGAATTGCCAACTCTCGGTGTAGGGATAATTTGTCGAAGCATCAAGTTTCGAGAGAGGAGATCGGTCTCAGTTAGGGAAGCTCCTTACCGCGTTGGTCTGCAAGTCAATGCGGACCCAAGCTCTTACTCACGTGTAAGAGCCGAAGCTACAAACAGCCTCATTCTGGTTCCCTTAGCAAGAAAACTACATCTCGGTTTTTCCCCGTCACCCTACGCGTCGATAGGTCACTTCACCCCCCCCCCCCACCCTCACAGAGGCACTCAAGATTCCTCGGAGTTCACGAGCGTGGGGCCCTCTTTAACAAGAAGCTCCCATCACCGCCTTCTTCCAGCAGAATTGTGACGGAATTATGTGATCAGATCGGACCCTGGAGAACCTACCTCATCGTCTCTACCCCTTACCTCACCACCTTCACTCACCAGCGCCATCCGAACATCAGGTTCCAAGGTAACCCTTCCCTTTCACATTCCCCGACTTCACGGCGAAGCTTACCAGCATTACAAGTGTATAGGGATTTGTATGGTGAATAGTAATTTTCAAGCCAAGTGAGATATCCGAGATTCCCTCATTAATTTATCTCTCAAAGCACATTATTTGTATATATATATATATATATATATATATATATATATATATATATATATATATATGTTCTTGTTTAGTGTTCATTTATACTTTATTTTCATATTGTTGTGTATCTAACTTCCTTTGGGTCGCTTGCTGGCAAAGTTCATTCCAATCCCCCTGTAGCCAACCTCTAAGCACTCTGAGTCAATAAACCCATTCAGGACACGGGCCGAACGAAGTATAAGGAGTAGTACGACGACCCCTCCGACTTTAGGATAATAGGATATATATATATATATATATATATATATATATATATATATATATATATATATATAAGAGTCGGGGAAAACTCCAACCACCCCTCGGCCTATTCCTCGACAATCAGCCATATCACCGTAAATATCTTCATTATGCCAAAACGAATCAAGACAATCCTGAAGATCAAGTGGCATCAAGGTAAATATTGACTACTTTCATCAATTGACTGTATAAATGTGGTTGAACCCTAAAGTTTTGTATATTTTACCTCCAAATTATGAGACAAACAAAACAAAATGCAACGTTTGCTTAGTCCTATCAATTTTCTTATATAAAAAATTAATCTTAAAACTTGTAGCCATAACAATAGAGGTGAACTTCCCTCTGATAGTTATGGAGATTACGCAAGAGAGTCATCAGTTAAGATGCTATAAATATAATTGCTCAGGTAGTTAATCGAGGGCAATTTTAAGTCTCGGCTTTTGCAAATGACGGGAAATGCTGGGATGCGGTACGCCTTGCTGAGAAAAAAACTATTTTGAACCTACTTCAAATTTTGTATCTTTTCTAATGAGCACCATGCCCTTAACACTTTGTGTGTTTCGGAAACATAATTGATGTATAAAGGAATGGTTGGTTGAGGGTTTTGTTGTTTATGGTCGCAGCTTTGGCATTTTATAAATCAAGGTTCGCTCGTAGAGATCATGATAGGAAGAATTTGCACACTATGGTGGCTCCCTTAAGAAGGTCGTCGAGATGGATCTGAATACTAGCCCTGTTTCTTACATGTTTCATGTAAAATTTAAATAAAGAGGCGAAATTCCCTTAATATTTTGGAAGGAGAAAGAAATTCTTAATATTAACTTATGCCCGAGAAATTGCAGTTTTCTTTTTACACCGAATTGCCATTCGTCCTAGCAAATTCGCAAGCCATCTGAAATTTACGACTCGAAAACTTTCTTACGATAATATTTCCTCAAATGCAGAGCGCAAGAGCAACGAGGGCAAATCACGCAAAAATATATGAGAGGAAAGTGGATTTTGGTCGGAAATGGTAGTCTAGTTCGAGTGACTGAGGATTCTCTCTTTTAACTTTTTCTACTCCTTTAGATGTTAACCTACATTAATGCCTGAATAACTCCTTTAAGCTCTGCTGACACTTAATGAAAACTTTGTAAAACCATTTAAACATGCCTATTCTATGGAGTTTTAGGCTTTACCACTCAAACTCCATTTTCGTGCTCTTAAAGCCTTCACACTTTTGCTTCATTCCATTCTTTCATCATTCTTCCTTCGAAAGCCACGTCCTCACCTCTTGGATTCAGTAAGTTCCCCTTTTATTGTAAACATATTTCCCTTCCCGTCATCTCACCTGTCTTTCTTCAGTTAGTTCAGACGCCAGGGATTGACTTAAAGAAGAACGCTTGCTTGCCAACAAAATGCGCCTTTTGGCAGGTGATAAATTTATGTTTGATGGTATGTGAAAGACGGGGGAATGAATGAAAACGGCTTGTGACGGACAGAAAGACCCTGCTTATTGACTGTTAAAGGCTGTATGAAATATACTGCGGAATAAATTTTTAGCTTGCAAAATGTCATATTTTCTAAGCAATTTTACAATTTCCTGAGAGACTTGTTTCTTTTAAGCAGATTTGTGCAAAGGGGAACTTGCTTGTCTGAAGAGGCACAAAGATTGATTGGGAAGTCGAAAGGTTCGCCCGTATACAAAGGGAAAGAGACAATGAAAGGCAAGTTCAGTTCGCTAGAAAATGAAATTTTCTTTAAACTCGATTTCTTTAATATATATATATATATATATATATATATATATATATATATATAGTGGTTAGACAAAATAATTGTAATTGTTGAAATTTAACCCCAATAATTCAATGAGCCATTATATTACGAATATCCATCTAAATTTCATTGTGAGTGTTTTGTTTAATTGCAGATTCATTGTTTTATTTATCAACTTTGATAATTATTTGTATTTCTTTTTTTAGATCGTGATAGATGCTAAGATGCGGGACCTCAATGAGTTCAAAAAAGGGCAAATTGTTGGAGCTCGAATTGCAGGAGCTTCCGTCACCAGAACAGCCACTGGTTTTTCGAGAGCTACCATATTAAGGACCATGCCAGAATTTAAGAAGCAAGGAAAATCCCCCAGCAGGAAAAGTAATTCCAGCAAGACTTCGAAGCTCACTGAAAGTGACCGATGAGTGTTGAAACGCATTGTGATGAAAAATCCCCGGACAACTGCCCCTAAATTGATTGCAGAGTTGAATCAACATCTCACTATCCCAGTTTCGACCAGAACTGTTTGCCGTAAACTCAATAAAGCCTGATATCAAGGAAGAACCACCATCAAGAAACCTCTGCTTTCTCATCAAAAGATTCAGGAAAGGGTGAACTGGTGTATAGATCACAAGGACTGGTCGACAGCCAATGGGAGCAAGTAATATTCTCCAACGAGTCCATTTTTTCTCTCTTCCTCACTGCAGGGCGAATTTATTATTAGGTGTGGAGGTAGCCTTGGAAAAGTTTTTATTCCTGACTGCCTTCTTCCTTCAGTGAAGCACAGAGGAGGCTCAGTGATGGTTTGGGCAGCCATATCTTTGAATTCTCTTTGTCCAATCGTTGCCCTGCATGGTAGGATCAACAGGAACGAATATCTGAATATTTCAGAAGATCAAGTCCATCCCATTGTCCAGACCTTATTCCCTGATGGTGAGTGTTTTTTTCAAAATGAAAATGCCCCAATACACACCGCTCATGGGGTTAAGAATTGGTTTGGAGAACATAGGAGTGGCCCCCACAATCTCCAGGTCTTAATATCATTGAGCATTTGTGGTGCGTCTTGGAGCGAGAAGTTGGAGGTTGTTGTCCTCCACCGGTGTGTCTGAAAAAGATAAAGCAGTTATTGGAAAAGAATGGCTCAAGATTCCTCTCAATGAAGTCAAGAAGGTGTATGAATCAATTCCAAGACGCATCTACGCTGTTCAGAAAGCAAACGTAGGACCAACTCTGTATTAAATAAATATTCATTGAATTCAACACTTGTTCCAATTATTTTGTTCACTGCTGTATATATATATATATATATATATATATATATATATATATATATATATATATATATATATATATATATATATTATATACAAAGTACATAAAGTATTTGAGGACAGATTTATACTTACACAAAAATGACTTTTAGAAACAGATAATAATATCTTTTTTTCTGAAAAAGGTTGTGAAGATAAGAATAAAGATCTTTTTTGTAATTTTATTCAATTCAATACAGTCTCCTTAAGCTTCGATAACAGCTTTTATTCGATGTCTGAATAGCCTACATGCTAAGATAAAGTAGCTTTTGTTAATATTGGACATTACTCTGACTATAGAGGCTTTTAAGGATTATTTAGTTTTATGAGGGCACTCAGTAACCTTTTTCTCAATTCCGTTACATACATAATAGTCCAATGGATTGAGATTTGGGGAGCTAGGAGGCCAAATATTAGGAGTTATGTGATCATGAAAGTTTTCCGCCATCCATTCCAGCGTTGTTTGAGCCATGTGTGATGGTGCCGAGTCTTGTTGAAACACATATGGTCTTCTGTTGCGTACATTGTCGAACCATGGCTTAACCATCTTTGGCCTCTAACTCCTTGCAAACTTTGTAGGCGAAGGATCTAGCGACTTTCAAAATCGTGCTATTTCTAAATTGCCCTGTTCAGCCTTTATAGCCACAATAACTGCGTGCCTCTTCATTTTTTGCGTAACCATAGGATCTATCAGTGATAATTTTGAAATATAGAAAATATAAAGTCAAATAATATACTGCTATAGTAAAAATAATATATGTGCTCAAATACCTTACACCCCCTGTATTTATTTGGCTATATATATATATATATATATATATATATATATATATATATATATATATATATATCGAGAAAAATGATTGCAATAATGCAATCATAATTATGTGGATAAAAGGCTAATTTTTGGCAAACCAGTCTTTCTCAAAGCCCTCAGAAGGAGCTCTTCTTATATACCCGAGAAGGTAACACTTGAAATAAGCGGTTTCTCAGATAGTCAAAAAACTATCTTTCGATTGGCCTTTTTAAATGTCATCCCCGCTTATCGAAGAGAATGAAAAATTTGTTTTCTCCATTTTTGCCTCGCCTTATAAATCGATAATAATTATTGCAATAACCCAATCATAATTATGCGGTTAAAATGATATTTTTTGGCAAACCACTCTTGCTCAAAGCCCTCAGAAGGAGCTCTCCTCACATACACGAGAAGGTAACACTTAAAATAAGCGTTTTCTCAGATAGCCAAAATACTATCTTCCGATTGGCCTTTGCAAATATCACCTCTGCTTATCGAAGAGAATGGAAAATTGGTTTTCTCTACTTTTGCCTCGCTTTATAAGCAGGGGTGACATTTGGAATGGTCAATCGAAAGCTAGTTTTTGATTATCTGAGAAAATGCTTATTTGAATCTTATGAGTATCCAGAAATGGATTTAAAATTTAAAGGTACATACCTAAGTATACTGATAAGGATTTAAAATTTAAAACGTTGTTTCACGTAGTACATACCTCAGAAGTGCACTACTCTACTGTCAAGCTGCAAGTCGCTAAAAGCTTATTAACGCGACAACATTGATGTGTAAAATGGGAGGAGACATGGATGTAATCACACTTTTGCGTAATAATCCCACTACTGCGTTAAATAGCCTAGTATCGGGTTGGGAGATTAGCGGGCTCCTATCTATCTTAGGTGGCATATCTTATTTTCTCTCTTTTTATTCCTTTGCCCTTGCTGGCAATTTTATCGAGTTTTCTTCTTCATTTTCAAGCTATGGGATTAACGTATTGGTATATTTAATCTCTAGACTTAATGGTCATGGTCATTGCGTTACAGTGGATTCATTAACTGCAGCAAAGCAAGCAGGTCTTTGCAAATCTCGCGTTATGTTCATCTTCTCTCGGCAACGCGTCGCTGGCTCAATGTAGCCCGCTAAAACCAATGCTACCAAAAGTCATTGAGATCACTGAGTTTAAATATGATATAAGTTGACCACCAGATGGCGCCAGAAGTAATTAATTAATAGCAGTTGTAATTAATTGTTTCACTAGTTTGTCTTTGACATTTTCATCTTGAAAGTAATTAAACCAGTTGATAATCTTCATTGATTTCGCCGCAGGTCCACTCGATTATTTCCCTATAGTTTTTGTTTCATTCGCCGATCTCTTTGGCGTCAGATGTTATATATATACATAGTTCAATGTAATTTGGCTCTTGTGTTTTACTACTATTGACAAGAGTGTGTCTTTTGTTTTGTTTTCTTATTTTTCTTTTTTTTTTTAATCTAGCCTATGGCAACTTTACTCCTATTATGTTTGGCTGCATAAAATTAAAAGTAGGACAGCAAAGAAAGAATCTCGGCCCTCCTATAGGCACTTTTCTAAGGTCATTTATGGAGTTACGACGGACAATCGTTATGAGGCGATCCACTTTACTGGAGGATGTCTTGATCCACTTAACTGAATTGATCCACTAAACTTTATGATGACTTGATTCACTTAACTGGAGGATGACTTGATCCATTTCCTTTGAGGAGGTAATTTCGGCGGGCTGAGGTGCCGGTCTCAAGCTCAAAAGCTCGGGTAAATGAGGAGAGTTGGCTCAGGAAGGGCATTTGGCTCTAAATACCAAAGCTAAAATTAAAACCGGGCCAATTGCTCTCTCCCTCTTTCTTCCTCTTTCTCTCTCTTTTAATCTTTATTTCTCTGCTTTTCTTTCGCGCAAGGAGATATCTAGTGTAACATGGGTAACCTTGCTGCGGCTGACCCCTGAACGAATGTGTGCCTTCCCGGCTCCACCACGCAAAGTTTGCCATTCTAGCCCCAATGCCTGCTGGAGGATCCGCTGCTATATCTCTTCCATACATTTTCACTTTTTCTACTTTCAGCACTTTTTCACAGATATCTCTTTATCAACTGTCGGTGGGATACAACTTTACTGGTATTTTGCTTCTCTTATTTTTCTCTCTCATCACACACTAACACATCTGCCTTTTCTAGTAGAGTTCAACGTCCTCTTTCGCTTGTAATCGGGTCATCCATGAGTAGAAAATAATAAGAGTAGAACAGAAAACGAAGCATTAAAGAGTAAATGAACGGAAAAAAATAGGAGTAGATAATTAAGGATAATTAGGACTCGTATACTAAAATCCATCAACCCTAAATATTAGACCAAAGACCCGCATTTAACCATCGAAAAACAAATACGTACAAAGTCCAGGTACTCAAAAGTACAAGTTTGGCATCCCTTGAGGGGGGGGGGGTATTGTCGTATAAAGAGGTTGATGAATTAAATTAAAAATTGATTAGGAGTGGGATTTTGGGTCTGTCGCTGCATATGGTGTCTATGGTGATATAAAAATAACTTATTAAAATCATTCAAGTTCTCTGCAGCTTAAATTAGTTCCTCGCTCAACGCCTTTGCGTTTAACGAATACAAATTTAATTCCTTCAATTTCTTTATACGTGAATTGTATCGCACGTCAGGAATCAATTTGCGGTTGGCGCTAAGCTCTAACTTTGTATCGCCCTTTTGAAAATATGGAGACTAAAATAGGTGCTCGATAGGCGGCCTTTGCGAGCTTTTTGATTTAATTTTATTTTAAATATTTCGGGTGCTCGTTTAACCTGAAACAGGAGGACAATTTGCACGTTTCAGTTCGGAAAAGGTTCCAGGGTCCCATTCACTTGACAGAAATATGGTATTTTACTCCAATGATTGTTGTAGGGTTGATCAAATAAATCACGCCTCCCCTCTATTTTTGCAAACATAACACCTTGAGCTCCATTAGGATTGGGCGGTTGCCATCTTGTTTTCCCTTAAGCTAAAACTAACACGTTGAGGGAGTGGGTCCAGACCAAACAAAGGAGTCTCTCCAGCTTGAAGGTAGGTTCCCAAAATGACCGTTTCCATCTAAGGGGTTAATATGTTTATTCCTTATCTTATGTAGCTCCTATTTATTCAGTCTTCCCGTCTGTTCCGATTTGGAGTTCTCGGAAATTACGTTATTTTCTGGCAACGAAGAGAAAATTCCATAGTTAGAGATGTTATAAATTAAGAAATAAATATCATCTTGGAATCGTAAGCCTCAGCATATCCACGGAATTGATGGTATAAATCAATGTCATAAGATGGAGAAATAAAAGGAGAGACAAAAATCTTCATATCTGTTCCTAAATACTTATACTACACACATTGGCTAAGTGATGGCAAACATTTCCTCAAAGGCTTAATGGGTCGCGAATATCTCGTTCTAGATGTCTCGTCAAGTCTCTGCCTCATCCCCCGCGTCATAGAGCCACCAGTATCCTCTTTTACCCATGGTTTTCCCGCCGCCCTCTTATCATGCGAAATTCTCTCGATTAGGGCAAGTTTCGCTCGCGATGACTATTTCCCCCCCCCCCCCCCTTTTTTTGCTATTAACACACTATCGGACATTTGTTTCATTCATTTTTCTAAATCCATAAAAAACATATACATATTACAATTTCTAAAACAAGAGAAATTTCTTTATTTTGTACTGACACATTTAAAAATGACATTAAATTTGACAGGTGAAACCCCAAAATGGAAAATGTGAAGAAACAACAATATGAAAATACATTGAATTATTAAGATGTCAGTTTAATGTTTGGAAATAAGATATAAAGTACTGAAAATAGTTTAGCAATATGAATATAGGGGAATCTCCTCCGACTATTTTGATAAGGTTGGAGCGAGATGTTCGGTTCTTTGTAATTGTTTTCGTACTCTGCAATTTACTGCATTTTTCATTGACACTTTATGTATGTATACATAGTTTAGATTTTTATTCTAACGACGCGTAGAGAGTGTAACTTCATGCCACACAAAACTTTTTAACTTGCGATTCATATCACAAAGAAAAAAAATATAAATGAATGAATTTGCCTCAATTAGAAACACGATGACGGTGAGGAGAATTAACTCGAGGTTTTAAAATTATCAAGAATTTTGTTCGTGTAAAAACGAACTCTTTATTTTAAAACACAAATAACAATCATGTATTTTGTATTACAAAGAGGAGAAGAATAAAATGTAGGCTTGTCATTCCGTATGTATGTCCTTGTGAACGATTGTTTAGTCCGTAATATAATTGTTTTATTCAATTGTGTCTATTATTTCTCCTTTCTCTCTACATCGGTCTTATATATTTATATACAGGAGAGTTGCGCTCTTTCCTCACTTGGATATTTGGCTAATACACCTTTCGCTAGTTAGGCTTTAACCTTTTGGTAGATACGCTCGTTGTCATTCGTCTTTTTATGTTAAGTGTGTATAGAAGTTATATGCATTACCTGCTTCTCGTCTCATCATTTTCCAGATTCGTTTAGGAATGTAATACGTACAATTTAGTAAATACTTTCAATACTGTTTATCTCAGGTATTAGATAATTCATAGTCGATTTACTGATATTCGATTACAACGACCACCCAGACATCTCTTGCAGGAATGATTTTCTGATAAAGTTGCCACGAAAAAGAAACTTTCCCAAGAAGCGAAGAAATATAGTTTGAAGGAAATAGGTAGTCTTTTCTGAAAATTCCCAACGATTTAAAGCGTGATCCTCTTACTGTTAAGACAATTGTAGGCAATGGCCTTTGACCATGAAAAAACGGTTCAAACCAAAATTTCAAACTCCTAACTCGAGACTTTCTAAAAGCAAAAGGAAGTACTTTAAATCCTTCATGCAGGCAACAAAGCTATTTTTCAATCTGCCGTGGCTCCTTTCGTCTGGAGAGAGTAAGGTGTAAGACTCTCAAGAAACTTTATGTCGTTACTGATAATAAAGAAAAAGTCTTTGTGGGAACATACGAGGGTCGTTCCAAAAGTAAAGCCTCCTATTTTTTAACTCAAAAAGTTGAAGAGTTATAAAGACGTGAGTTGCACCCTTGAAACGAGGGGACATTTGTGCATCAGAATTTATTTTGCCATACCATTGTCAATGCATTTCCGCCAGCGATGAGCAAGGGCCTGAATGCCGCGCTGGGAAAAGTCCGCGCCCTCCGAGGTGGTCCATTTATTCACGGCGTCGATGACGGCGTCGTTGTCTGGAAAACGCTGCCTGCGTAATCCGTCCTGCAGAGGCCTGAACAAGTAGAAGTCAGACGGTGCCAAATCGGGGATATACGGTAGGTGCGGCAGCCCCGTCCAGCCGAACTTTGTCACACATTCCGTGGTCTTCAAACTCATGTCGGGTATGCATTTATAGTGTTGCAAATAAAATGTTTCTCTCTTCTCTGCCCTTTTACGGGCAATCCGGGCCTTTTTTTCCAGTGTACCGACACCCACTTCCAACTCTGCACGCATTTCATTCACCGTTATCCGCCGATTAGCGCGGATGAGCTAATTTAGGTGCGCTTCATTTTTAGTACTGGCGGCTGTGCATGATCGTCCGGAGAGCGGTGTGTCACTCACCACTCTTGAATCGACGAACCCATCTGGATGGGCCGGATGGTTTGTTAATGATCGTCATGTGAAACATTCACTATGAAAGAAAAAAGGTTGAGGCATTTGGTGATTTGCGCTACAATTGTTGAGAATAAGGTAGTAAGTACATTTCAAAATTGATGATGGCCTCAAAATGGATTTGAAAGCGTAGTGCGAATTCCTGAAGACCACCAAGTCAAGAATATAAATCACCTTTCGAAAGCCATCCACGATCCTGCAAAATGTTTCTGCTGATTACTTGAAAACTTTGATTCGGTCCATAGAAAACAGACTGTTCAAATTTATTTAGAAGAAGGGTTCCTTTGTCCTGTAGATCTTTTACAGTTCTTATTTAATATGTTCATCTAATTTCCCTTTGTATTTTTTAAAAATTACTTCTTATGTCATTTAATCATGTGATATTTCGTTATTATAAATTATATACTCGTATATATTTAGGTTGATAAAAAAATAATTTGTCATATTCGTCTCATATGGTATTCAGATTCCATATATTCCACTTAAATTTTCCGTTCAAGATTATCTGAATACATTGAAGAAATTTACACATTAATGCCGCTTTTTTAAAATAGGTTTGCTATTATTAATATTTGCATATAATCTCTAAACACAGTGTTAATATAAAATAAGTAAGTGTCTATGTCTAATCGCCCTCTTGCTTTTATTTTCTTTCCCTCTCTATTTTGCCTGTGCATTTATGCCCTTGTTTCTGTTTCTCTGTATCCAGGTATTTCATGCAACGTGATTACTAATTCCTACCTCGTTGGCTGGGGTGTAGTGATACGAAATAACACCCGCTCTCACACCAAACATCGAGGCTGAATTTAATGGTTTCGACCATGAAAGCACGAGGCGGAGCGCGGCTGGATTCACTTGACGAGGCAATCAGGAATTCCGGCGTCTGATTAAGAATGCCAACGACTAGATAGATGCCACTCTGCGCGGAACTCGCCAATGACGGAAATAAGTTACTGATTCTGAGGCTCGTTATTTTCGCTATTTAGACAATCTGACATGACATCGCGTTATTAATGGCATAATTTTAAATACGGGTTACTCGAACGATCGTTCTTTCCATTATATATATATATATATATATATATATATATATATATATATATATATGTATAAATATATCTATCTATCTCTCTCTCTCTTATATATATATATATATACATATAGGTAAAAATCACGAGAGGTAACACGTAAATAAGTATAAATATTTGGTTGTACCGGGTACGTAGGGATAAAGAAAGATTGATTGGAGTTAGTACTTTCGTTATCTTAATAACATTTTCAAACTCACAATAGTTTATGCAATAAAGAGACACTGTATTTATACAAAGCAATGTTTTCCCTATAAAATCAGATGGTCAGATTTTTTGATGACCTCTGATAAGTTAGATTTGAGGAAGAAAGATAGGACAAGATCTAAAGAAAACAAACCGGAGCTAATATTTACATTTTTCTCCTTTGTGCTGGAGATTAGGAACGATTCAAAGATATTTCTGCTAATAAAATCACATATATTTTTTATGGTATCTGCTTTTAACCAGTTAATCTGGTGACCTATTTTAAGCTTGTGCACGGCCAAAGCATAATTTGTATATCCCTTAGATACTGCATTTTGATGTTGCTTCATTCTTACCGAGATATTTTTAGGAGTTTGACCTCCATAGAATAAATTACAATCCAAACAAGGTATACTATATATTACATTATTATTGTTCCTTGGGTTGTGTTTTATTAACTGTGAGGGTATGGAACGTACATACTGGCATGCCACCAGACAATCGTGGGAACGAAAGAAATTTGTCGTTTGAGTTGACCTTCGTCTCCTCTCTCTCCCCCCCCCCTGACATTCTACCGCCCTCCTCCGCCTTCCCCTTGACCTAAGTCGTTATCCGTGCCAAACTTCCCCAATAGGCAACAGAAAGTCTGACGAAAGAAGGCCTATCTTACAAACAAGCCTAAATTCTATTTGCCTTCTTTATGATACCATGGAGATTGTCCAGAATGCGCTACGATGAGCGAATTGTCGTATATGGAATCTCTCTCTCAAATCCACACAGTCCGCGGTATAAATGACAACGCCGTTCATCCCTCGGCAGAAGTGTTCCAAACCTATTTGCGCAACTTTCACGTTGAACGAGAGTCGTTGCCATAACGTATCGACTGCTAACGCGCCGCTGAGTTAACTTGGTCGCTGTCTCAAAGTGTTCCTGAGGTAAATCCCGCCCAGCAGAGTCTGTGACTAGAAGAATACGCTCTGTTGCTCAACGTAACTCGAGGAAGAACAAGGAACATCCAAATAGTTACTGGAAGTAACTATTTGTTAGTGTCACATCCAGTTAGGAGTGAACTAACCGGAACTGCAGTCAGCAGCCCCGAACCCGTCGTCTTATCCCCTTTCTCTCCGAGAACTCGTGTTAACGCCACCCGAACCTCCCCGTCTGGACCTGAGTAGTCATCTCTCCAATCCATCACAATTAATGGAAATCTGTAAGCCCATTGTCCCTCTATCTTAAATTACCTATTTAATTATCAGTGATTGATACTCCCATTAAGTCATTATAAATCTAGACGCTTAACGTCAGTGTTATCCTCCCCTCCTTTTTTAAAGAGATTCAAGTGAGTCATTCCCTGATATTATTATTTATAATTGCTATCAACCCAGATTAATCCGTGTTTAATATTTAATCCTTATTTACCTAAATGCCCGTTTAACTATTGTTATTAATTATTATTTTGTTGTAAAGTAAAGTTTATTTTTGTAGGTGTGTTTATTTCTGGCTCGTCCTTTTTGATGTACCCTTGGCAAGACTTTAATTAAGAATCCCTTCGGCTAATTTATTAAGCCTGTATTATGTACTCTTAGAATTTAACAATCACAAACCTCCCCCCAGTAACAAGTGGGACTTTCATAGTGAGAATCCTGGCCGTGGCACAACCTGCCTCTAACCAGCCTTCGCACGTTCAGTAGGAATTAAAGCCTATATATTTATATATACATATATATATATATATATATATATATATATATATATATATATATATATATATATATATATATATATATATATGTATATAATTATCGTAGATTGAGTCATAGGGTCTCAATACCATCGACTTAAACAAAAGCGGTGTGTGCAGATCAAGGATTAGAATAATTATTGGACCAGACTATGAGCGATTCTACGACATTAACATATTTTTTAATGTATAATTGTATTTAAAAATTACATTTATATCAAGTTGTTTTATCATTGGTACTACATACAAAAAATTATCATGGTAAGGTAAAAGTAATATGTTGTGTAAAGGTTCTATTTTCCCCAACTTGTGTTTATAGAATGTGTTTTTTAGCTTTATTGTAGTTTTCCAAAGATATTTTGGTTAACACAGCTTGAAGGCAATCTCTTCAATTTTTGAAAATTCTCAGTCTATATAGTCAGGACTACATATTATGAGTGCCCTAAAATAGATAGAAGAAAATACTGATGTTTTAATATATTTAGAATGACCTGAATAAAAATGGACCTAGAGTAAATTATTGGTCGGTTTCCTGAAAATAGAAAACTTAAACCTGTCTGGTTGTCTAATTATTAGAACATCTAGGAAAGAAAGGCTATTATTTTCTTCTTTCTCTAAAGTAAATTTTATTGACGCAAATAATGCATTAATAAATAAAAGAAAACCATCGAGGTCAAAATTTTCCTTTAGAATTCCCAGGACATATCGTCTAATATCGGGACCAAACAATTTGAGTGAACCAAACCGGTGAACTCAGCCTCGTTTCAAAATATTCCATATATACTCGTATATATTTGACAATATGGGAGATAAGGGATTACCACCCATAGCCATGCCAAACACTTGTTCGTAGAACTTGCCATTGAAACTCAATTTACATTTTTAATGCATAAACAAATGAGTTAAATGATCGAGTTAGACGGTGTCGTGGTGTGAAATTACATTATATCAATACCATATTATATCTTTTGGAGGGACTAATAACTTAAAGGCGAACCGACAAGGAACGGAACGCCACGAGAAAAGAGTGCTAAACGAGGTGAGGTAAAATTTGGGCAATGGCATAGCTCAAGGTTATTTAAAGAGGCATGTACAAAAATATAATTTTATTTACATAAAATAAGAGAATCAATGGGAAAAATTAAATTGGTAAATGAGGGGGAAATTGTAGAGTTATGCATCAGACTGAGAAGTTAGAAATTAATGCGTTACAGAAGGAGACTATTCCAATGGGGAGGATTAACTCAAATGGGTTGCTGAAGGGGGAGAGGGGTTGGCTTGCGGAGGATTCCGGGTGAGACGTCAGGGTAAGGCTTCACGGATGTCTTCTGCACGTGAGGCGAGGCCACTTGAAACTTCTGAGCGGGATGTTAAATTGATGACGGTTCTCAAAAAAAGGGGGGGGGCGGTAACGTCCGGTCCAGGGGAGAGTATTTCTGCCCCTCGAAAACGAGGGGCGAACGAGGAGGGCTTCGACAGGAGTTGACGAGAGAAGTCGGAAAAATCACTTGGTAGCGATCGTTAAATGGAATTACTTCACTGGCGGGGGCTAATTCCAATACACAAAAATAGTTCAGCTGTCACTTTGTTTTGTTGTTAGCACCTGACTTAGAACTAGGGGAATTTTCTTGGGGTCCGGGCGAGACTTCACAACTCTGTGTCGGTTTCTTGGGAAACGAGCAATATATATTTATGTCTGAGGCTCTTCCCACGGGGGGGGGGGGTTAGTGGGAAACAGCTCTACTTTCGAATGGCCTCGAATCTTCTTGCTGAGGCTATTCTAGCCCGTGTAAAGGTGAATCGTGGTGGACGCGGTTTGAGGCTACCGCTTGTGGAAAGGGAGGGGGGGGGGGGGGTAGGCTTACCAATTTAAGCCAAACAGAATCTTCTCCAGCACGTGGAACTTCCATGCTGGAAAAGAAAATCCACGTGTAATTTCCCTCACACATCTCCCAACTGAAAGATGATGCTTTACAGAGCAGTTGCCTAGGAAAAGAACATCCTTTTCGTCAAACTAGAATTATCAAGGGTCTAGGGAAATTCTGACCTGCTACGACAGGTGTACACACCCACAAAAAAAAGTGAATCTGAGCTCAGCGGGAAATTTACGGACATAAGCCTTAAACAGGTCAATTCTAGAGACAATTTAACTAGCACAATTTTAAACTAAACGATCATAGGACGACATTTCAGTGGAACCAAAAAAAAGGATGCAATTAAATGGAGGCATGAATATGGGACTAATGACTAAACAACTTAGTGGACCCAAAGAAAATCATAATTAAGAACATTAATGAGATAATATATATAATTCACGTGGAAAACCTTCGCTCCTGCCGGAGTACGGATGAAGTAATCTACGGGTCCTCTAGCCTCGAGGACGGGGTAGGGTCTCTTCCACTGGCTAAGGAGTTTGTTGCTTTCCGTGGGAAATAGTAACAGCACCTCCGCGCTAGGCTTCCATTTTCGTTCTCGTGACTTAAGGTCAAAGTAGGTCTTATACCTCTCAATAAGTCCTTCTTCACGAGATACGACCCTCGTTTGTTATCTCGGGATGGACTCACGCTCGAGGGTTTTAGTTTTCTTCCAAAGGAGGAGGAGAATAGCGCACTCCTCCTAGGCGCAGGAAAACTTGTCACTCCGGAGGGCTTGGAACTCCGGGTCGATAGGGTTTTTTAGGGGAACGGGTGCATGGGATTCCAGGCCGGCCTGTGTACGGGTATTCACGGGCTGGGCTTAGGATGGTCGTGGATTACGGGGTTCTGACCGATCAAAACGGAGCAGAACTGGATTGGGGCCGCTACCACTTCGGCCCAACCGGACATATAGTCACACTCGATGTGACAACGAATTACTGGGAAACGACTCGCCCGGCCAAAGTGGTCGTGGACCACCGCAAATTTCTTGTGGTCGGGCCCAACATGGGGGAGTAGGTCCTCAGACACTTTAATGCAGGTGCACCAGGTGTCACGGACAAGGGTGGTTACTCGGTGACCATTCACAGTTCCGTTGTCGAATTTCAATCCACCAGGGTTGTTCTCATTAAAGAGGAAGTTTACCTGATGGACCGGGTCTTTAGCAGGCGAGGGAGGATCGGGAGTCTCCTGAGGCGACGGAGGAGGATCAGGGGCAGCTCAGATTTGGTGCACTTGGTGTGACTGTAAGTTTGCGAATCGGGAGTTTTGAGGACAGTTCGTGCGGTAATGGCCGGGAACTCCGCAGGTATAGCAGACGATTGGGTTCTTTTGGTACGGCACAGCCGTGGGAGAAGAAACTAGGGGCTTAACGTCTCGGTGTTCCGATGGATGGAAGTTTCTTGGCTTCGAGGGACTAGGAACTTTGTTAAATCTTGGAACTAATTTAGGGGGGGTCTTAGGGCCATAAACTTTAGTTTTAGGGGGCTATTGGGGAGCCTTTTCAACATCCTTAGGGTATAAATCGTGACTACCAGCGTAGACATCGGCCTCTTCCAAGCACTACTTGAAAGTGGCACAACGTTTATCCTTAATGAAGGCGCGAATTTCGGGAGCCACGGCAGCTAAAAGCGGATCCCTAAGGAAGAAGTCCAGAAGGGACTCGTAAACATTGGGAATCTTGCACGCATCCAGCCAAAACTAAAGGTGTCTTCGGAGAATATACCCGTGTTGTCGAAATGTTTGACCAGGGCGTATCCTTTCCTGGCGGAATCGGGAGCGGTACAATTCGCAATTCATATGAACAGCGGCTAGCAATTCGGACTTTAACGTGGAATAGTCCAAAGTTGCTTCCGGGGGAAGGGATACGAATATATCCCTTAACTGGGCATTTAGGAGGGGGAGTAAGCGAGCGACGCCATCATTTTCGAGATCCCATCTATTGATCTGAGAGATTCTCTCAAAATTGGTAAAATATGACCCAAAGTCCTTTCCATCATTAAAAGCGGAAAGTTTGACTAAAAGAGTTTAGGGAATTTCAGCCCGGGAACCGATGGACTGAGAATCGATTTGATTTCGGCTCATTTCCAGCTTATGCTGCCTAATTTGTTCACGTTCTTCCATCTCCATCTTCAGTTTGTTCTCCTCCATCTCCATCTTCAATTTGTTTTCCTCCATCTTCATTTTGTTCTTCTCCATCTCCATCTCCCTCTTCAGTTTGTTCTCTATCTCCGTTTTTCTTAGTTTCTCTTCCCTTCGCTCTGCCCGTTCGTTCCTCTCTTCTTCCTGTGCGTAATTTAGCAGGTCTTTGCCCGAAAGACCTAACATTTCACCCTGACTCTTGAATTTTTTGAAGGATGACATTGTTACGCAGTTAACTGAGGGAACACTGACACGCGAACGAGCTAGGACACCACCCACGCGAAACGAATACTTGAATATTCGTGAAGGCCTTGTTCACAAAAAAATATGATACAGCTACCTACCTCTGCTGTTTCTAAGCGGAAAAAAATTAAAATGGTCCTACCGGAATTAGGACACCAAAGACCTTAACTCTTTTGAATTAATAACCAGGAGAGTCTCCAAAATTCAAACACAGTAAAAAAAATTAATTACCTTGGCTCCAATACAAAATCTAAATAGATTAACGTTCCACTGCTCTTCAATTAACTTGAACTTGCCTTCTGCCAGTACAATACAACAATTGAAATAAAAGGATAGACGTGAATAACTAGGGAACTTCTAATGTCGAAATTAAAATGACACGGGTTCGTAAAAACCCCAAACACTCTTGACACCAAAATTATATAATATGTATAGTAACAAATATATATATATATATATATATATATATATATATATATATATATATATATATATATGTCGTGGTGTGAAATTAAATTATATCAATACCATATTATATCTTTTGGAGGGACTAATAACTTAAAGGCGAACCAACAAGGGACGGAACGCCACGAGTTTCGACGTGCAGAGCAGCGAGAAAAGAATGCAAAACGAGGTCAGGTAAAATTTGGGCAATGGCAAAGCTCAAGGTTATTTAAAGAGGCATGTACAAAAATATAATTTTATTTACATAAAATAAGAGAATCAATGGGCAAAATTAAATTGGTAAATGAGGGGGGAATTGCAAAGTTATGCATCAGACTCTGAAGTTAGAAATTAATGCGTTATAGAAGGAGAATGTTCCAATGGGGAGGATTAACTCAAATAGGTTTGTAAAGAAGGAGAGGGGTTGGCTTACGGAGGATTCCAGGTGAGACGTCAGGGTAAGGTTTCATGGATGTCTTCTGCAGGCCATAAACGTGAGGGCGAGGGCACTCGGAACTTCTGAGCGGGAAGTTGACGTGATGATGGTTCTCCAAAAGGGATGGGGGCGGTAACGTCCGGTCCATGGGAGAGTATTTCGGCCACCTGAAGAGAAGGAGGGAACGAGGAGGGCGTCGACAGGAGTTGATGAGTGGAGTCGGAAAAATCGCTCGGTGGCGATCGTCAACTCGAATTACCTCACTGTCTAGGCTAATTCCAACACACGAAAAGTTCATCCGTCACTTTGCTTCGTTGTTAGCACCTAACTTGGAACTAGGGGAATGCTTTTTGGATCCTGGCGGGACTCCTCAGCTCTGTGTCTCCCACCTAGAAGACGAGCCCTATATATCCGAGGCTCCCCCCGCAGGGGTGGGGGAAACAGTGCTACTCTCGAATGGCCTCGAATGTTCACGCCCAGGGGATTCTAACCCGCGAAAAGGTGGTCCGAGGTGGACGCGGTTCGAGGCTACCGCTTGTGGATGTGGGGGGAGGGGGAGGCTTACCAATTTAAGCCTAACCAAATTCCTGAATTTTCTTTAGCGCATGGACGTCAGTTCCGGGCTGGAAAAGAAATTCCACGTGGAATTCCCCCACAGAGGGTAAAGGCAAAACAAGAATACCAGCTAGGAAATCCAATAAGGCATCAACAGGCACTTTAGTGAATAATGAGTTAACATGAAAACTGACTAATCTCAGGTCTGATGTTACATTCATATTGTCTAACTTATTGCACAGATCAACTGAATATTTTATATGTGATGGTGATGTGGACCCTAAGATCAGAGAAAGTAAATTTACTAAATATTTTGATAGTTTATTTTGGATTGACCCAGATGCACTGATGATTGGTCTTATTGGATTGCCTGGCTTAATGGTTTTTATTAGGCCATACAGTTGAAGTAATGATGACCCACTAGAACAGACTGAGTCAATAATTGATTTGTGTTTTTTTCAATATTTTTATGTCTATTAAAATTCTTAATTACATTATCTAAGGGATCACTTCTTAACGGTACGAATGTAGTAGTATCAGATAAATAAGTGACTTTTTTCTAAATAAAATGTTTTATTCATTATTACACACATGTTAGATTTTTCAGCTTTTGTAATATGCAAATCCTTGTTCATTTTTAGTGATTTAAGAGCTGTTTTAAATCGTTTTGGAAAATTATGTAAATTCTTATTCATATTATTCAGTACTGAATAAACAATTCCTTTTGCCATGTCTATATGGTTTTGTGATATGTTCTTATTTCTTTCTAATCTAGCAAAGGCAGTGGCAATATCCACACTTTCAGGTTTTTTGTTTAATGAGAACGAGAGTCCAGATCCTAAGGCACGTTTCACATCGGTCGATATTGGCTTATCTGATAAATTCACAACGCAGTTTTCTTGATATTTTTTGTTCCAATTACTATCACTTATAAGGAGGTTTAATCTTTCCGTTAGGGGAATTTTTAGATATGTAGATTCCTTCTGGAGCTTGTCGTAGATGGCATCTTCCACAAAGCAAAGATCACATATTCTAATTGCTCTCAAGAACATACTTTATGATCCTTGCTTTAACCGAAACTAATCTCCTAAATAAGTTCTATCTAACGCTTTCCTTTTTGTTTTTAATTTTGCTTTCTGATGCGGTGTGTGTTATGATTTATGATTTATTAGCATTCGAGCCTTTGTTTTCATTTTGCTCAATTGAGCATCTCTTTTTTTTAATTATTATTATTATTATTTGTTTGTTTTTTGTGCTTCTTTCGCTTTTTTAGTGTAGTTTTTTTTAATTAATATATATATATATATATATATATATATATATATATATATACATATATATATGTATATATTAAATTTTTATGTGGTTTTCTTCATTATTAATATTCATAATTCTCTTACTCATCTGGTTTCTCATTTTGTTTGTATAATAATCGGTAGTCTTCTTCGATTGATTCTATTTCGGGGTGTTTATCCTTTCGGTAATTTTGTATTTTATCTATAGATAAAATATACCAGGCTTCCGTTAAATGGTTGATTGTAATGTATTTGCAGGATTTCATTTTCCGGTACTACTCCTATTATTCGGTTATTTTCATTTGGGGGACTTATGTTTTTTATATTTTCCCACACTTTCGTTGTTCGTTTTTTAGGGTTATATTTACGGGTTCTATTGCAGTTCTTCGATGGAGTTCCTCTGATGGTATGCAATCCTGTCATTTTTAGTTTGTGATGAATCTTGTGGCTTGATTTTACATACGTTGGACCTTTTTCAATTGTGAGTTACTTAACGTATTCATCGGTACTATTGGGTAAAGGAGCTTGGGACGAATTAAGGCCATGTATAATTTTCTTTTGTTTTTATTAGATAGGTTTTTGAATCTGTACTGAGCCGACATGGTATTTATGTTTCGTTGGTTTTCTGCGTTATATGACAGTTGTACCCTGTTCTTGTTAGTCTTAGACCGATGACGCGTCCTTCCGTGGATTATGGATATGCTTCTCCATCGACTCTTATTGCAGCTGTTTTCCATCTGTTTATGGGATTTATCTTTATTTTGTTTCTTCTTTCGTAATCATTGAGGTTTTTTTATTTCCCTCGCTGTTCTTTGAGCTACGTCTCGGGGGTTCTATCTGTCACTGGTGATTATTTGTGTGATGTCATCCGCTAGTTAGATGTACATCGCACATTTGTGGGTTGGTTGAGGAGGGTCTCCGGTGTAAATAGTAAACAGTGTCGGAGAGAGGCATCCTCCTTGAGGGACTCCCGTTTTCAGGTCGATATGGTCGCCTGTTTGGCCGTTAATTTGAAGTACGGCTTTTCTTTCATCCAGGTAGTTGCATAATGCTTTGCAAACATTTATTTGCAGATTAAGGCTGCAGATATTGGCTTTTAGGCTGGGCAACCACACCTTCTCGAAGGCTTTAGCAACGTCGCGGAGTATTATCTCTACTCTGTTGCCTCGCGCTGTTTCTGTGGCGATTTTCTCTGTTATAATCGCCAGCGCGGTATCCGTTCCTCGCTTGCTCCTTAACCCGTGTTGTTGAGAGTTGTACAGGTTATTTTCAGAAAGGTGTTTAATTAACCTGTCGTTTAGGAGCTTTTCTAGGACCTTACCCAGAAATTCCAAGAGCGAGATCGAGGGGTAGCTTCCGCCTTGTTGTTTTTGTTTGCCCGGCTTCGGTAGGAAGATCATCCTTGCCGTTTTAAAGGTTTGAGGAAAGTACCCAATATTAAGGCAGGCATTGAAAATCTTCACTATCGATTTATGCACATTTTCAGGAGCATTTATTAGATGTGCCTTCGTTATGCAGCTTTAAACTGGTGCTTTTTGTTTCAATGATTTTATGACTGTTTTCTATTCTATTCAGCCATTGAGAAGGGCATTCCCTCCCACAAGTGGTGGCGTCTCTCCTCATCGACGTATCTGTATGGTGCAGTGTGCTCTTGTTGCGCCTCTAGGGTTTGTAGAAATTCCTTTTCGTGCTCCATGTCATATTCTTGGTTCTCATGTGATAATGTCGAGAATATTTGTTTCCAGTGATTTTGGAAGTGCTCTTGGAGTTCTTCGTTTTTTTACACTTCATAGTCCTGTATTTTCAGTTTTATTTTTTATTTTTGTTGTGATCCTCATAGTTTTCTGTAATCTCTCCAGAATTTCCTCGGATCTGTTTCGACATCCATTTTGCCTATTATGTTGTTCCATACTAGATTTGACTTTTCTTTAATAAAAGTACCTATCTGCCTTCTGATTATGATTAGCCTTCTGTACCTCTCCATATCATTACCCATTTATGTAATTTCTTTTGTTAAATTCTGAAATTCTTCCATCTTTTCCTGTATTTCGTGGTTCCATCTGTGAGCAGGTAGGGTTCTGTATTATATTATTGGGGTGTGAATTCTGTCCGCTTCAACGATTTTTTCATTGATTAGTTTCAGTTGCTTTTCAATTAGTTATATTCCATGGTTGTTTAAGGATTCAGTTTCTAATGTACTTAAGTATTCTTTGTAACCATTTCAGTTTGTTCCGCTGGTAGCTTTTCTTCGTGGTATTTTAATTTGAATGGGTAAAGTTGAAATGGTGGTTATCATACTTAAATGGTTGGATGGGATTGCGGGGTCTGGTTCTGTGTAGTGATTTAGGTTAAAACTTTGATTGGTAAGTATGATGTCTGGGGTAGTTGAGGCTCGGGCTGTGAGGTAAATCGGAAAGTCTGGCCCTTCCCTACTTACTATTTCTCTGTGTATTAGAAGTTGGAGGGATTTTTACCTGTTCCGTTTGCATTTGCTGTTTACCCTGCCTCCCTGCATCTTGCATTGAGGTCTCCTGTTAATTTGGTTGAGGCTTGTTGACGAAAGAGTTTGGGGAAA
The DNA here is from genome assembly GCA_963969495.1 of Ceratothoa steindachneri. Taxonomy (NCBI): domain Eukaryota; kingdom Metazoa; phylum Arthropoda; class Malacostraca; order Isopoda; family Cymothoidae; genus Ceratothoa; species Ceratothoa steindachneri. Next base: position 184,827,723 of record OZ018325.1, read on the forward strand.
TTAGAAGTTGGTAAATACGAGCGTCTTGGGGGTTGATATGCCCCAGCTATGACCAGATCTCCTGTGGTCATTATTATTTTTATAGCCAGATACGATTCTTCTAAGTCGTTTGCCTCTGCAAAATGGATTCCGGTTTTGATGCCAATTGCTACACCATCATATCTTGTTTGGGTGCAGTTCGTGGAAATAAATTTATAGTTTGGAATTCTTATAGTCTCAATCCTGTGTTCATTCCATATTCGGTTAGAATAATTATAGCTGGGTGTTCTTTTCTTATTATGTAATCTTTTCCCTTGCCAGCCGTTTACATTTAGTGTAAATATTTTAATTTTTATCTGGTACGTATCCATGTTTAGCTATTTGTTGTGGTCTCTTCTTGTCTTCGTTTTTTCCGGGAGGCCTGGGGAACGAGTACGTCCATTACATTTTTTCTTGAATTTGTCGTTTGAGAAGTTTTGGCACGATTCTGGGGCGATATGTATCATGCCTTGCTTTAAGGCATTGTAAACCTCTGTCTCATCGGCTTTGCCTCATATTCCAACCTGTATTTTCCCTTAACTAGTCCGTCTACGATTTCTTTTTGTTTAAGTTGCTTAAGTAACGGGTTGGCGTAAGAACCGTAAATATTTATATTGAGATCTTTGGTATTAATTTTTGGTTTTTGCTCTTGTTTTGTGCTTTCAGGGATCGTCTTCGAGGTTTCTTCGTCGGTGGATTCTTCTTCAAAATCGTTATCCATTTCAGCTCCGTCTTCTTTCAGGTTCGTATTTTTTAGAGTCTCTTCTTGGGTCATGTTTATTTTGTACAGTTCGCTTAAAGGAAGGTTCTCCGGGAACCACACTTTTTTAGGCCCGTTCTTTTCCAGCATAGTGTCAACTCGTTTGTGTATGCGCCTGGTTTGGCCATGTTTACGAAGTGGGCGTGCATTTTGCAGAGAATTAAATCTGGCCTCATGTCTCCCTCTATGTTCATCGTTGTGGTCTGTGTGGGTGGTGTTGCGGTGTTTCCACTTGCAGTTGCTGCAGCGTAGGAGGTAGTTTTCCCTTTTTTTCTGAGCTTATTTCGATTGATTTCTTTCGTATGAGCTGCTTCTTAATTAAGCAAGACATAGCCAGTGTTCTATGGGCATTTCCACAGTTTAAGCATTTCTTTACCTTGCTTCTGCATTGGTCCCAGCTGTGGTCTTGGCTTGCGCATTCGGAGCATGCCTTCCCTTTGTAATTGAAGTCTTTGATCGGATGTTTGTCTAGGGCGTAGCATGTGAAGAATACTGGATGAAGACGATGGAGGAATGAGATGATGGACCCAGGAAAGCCCTCCAGAAGGATGACTCATGGCGGACTTGATGATGGGTAGTAATTGAATCAACTACCACCACCCGGGGTGCCGCCTCTTCTGGGGTTTGGGTATCGAGGCTGCTTCCATTTAACATAGAGACAGTTTTTATGTCCCTCTATTATCACTGCTGGTCCATTAGGGTAAGAGAGAGCTCTTCCCCAATGGTTGCAGCTTCGTCTCCTGTCCGGGGTATCTTTTTCCCCCGTAGGGGAAAAAGATTGCGTTGGAGAGGTAGATTTCTTCCGTCAAGTTCGATGTGCACAATGCCCTAGTAACTCTCTGATCTTCTTTCTTCTCCAAAATATCAGACGTTGAGAAGCAAAAGTAGCCTAAGCTGTATTTCGAGTGTGAGAGCTCAATATCCGTATGTGCGAGCGCCTCCAATTCTCTGGGGGGGTCTTTGGAATTTTTTCCCTCAATTTTTCCTCCTTTATCGAATTGTGAGGTAATTGCCGGAGTGTTTAGGCCAGAAGTTCTACACAGTCAAATGAAAATAAATGAAATGAAATTAAAAGAGGTAGGAGACAAAGAACATCTATTCCGACCTTCTCCCCGCCCCACTTGGTCCTCATGGAGCGGCCAAGGAGGGAGGGAGGAGGCCCGGTACTCCTTTATAGACCCCCATAGTCACACTGTCTAGAGCCAAAGTAGGCTCTAAGCACTGTGAGTACGGCGGTTAGGAGTGAGGAAAAGGAGGTTTTATGATGGGACAGCGAAGAAAATAGTAGGAGACAAAAGTGGACTTAGTTAGTGATGAGACCTAGAGTTTAACATGGAATCCGAACCACGGTGTGTCGCTTCTCTCTAACTATAACTATAACAGTTTATCGTGACCCATGTCCCACGTATCTACTGTGTCTCTTGTGTGCGAATGTGATAGTAAAAACGAATCGCTGTTGAAGGCTGAAGGAAGTAAGTGGTTTGCAAAGAGATGATATTGCCTGGAAGTCAGGCTTCTCTCTGTCCATTATAGGTAGTTATAGCTAGCGTGATAAAGTTATAAAATTTATATTTGCGTGAGTGCCCCGAATTGCTGTGATATTTATTTATTTATTTATTTTATTTTCTAGTTTGTTTTATAATTAAAAAAAAAATTATATGTATCTTTTTTTAATATGTCTAAGTAGTGTTCGTATTTATGAGGCGTTCAAACCGTTATTAGTAAATATTCTTACTTAGAACTGGTGTAGGTTTCTATCTCTCTATCTATTTTTTCGTATTCATATCCTAGTTTTAATGGACTATATGTTATTATCTGGTGATGCTTCGGTTATTTAATTACTCTTAGTCGTCGTCGAGTATTATTCAATTTCTCTAGGCGTAAATTTATTCTTCGTCCTATTCTTCTCCTTCTACTATTCTTGGGAAACTTGTGAATAATTTATGTGATCTTTATCCTTCTCTTTGGGCAATTTAGTTGGTTAATTGAACTCCTACTTCATTCTGTCTTTTCTAAGACTCTCCTTGCTCTTTTTGCAATTATTCTGTTAAGTGGCTTTATCCTTGCCTCACTATGCAGTTCTCGTAGTCTTCTTCTTTCTTCTCTTCTGTTTGTTATTAAGTATATAGCTTTGTTTTGGACTTTTTGGAGTCTTAATAGGTTACTTCTCGAGATCGTGTACATCGCGATGGTTGGATAAATAATCGCGGACTGTACTATGGCTTGCGAAATTTTTTTCTTGTTTTTCATGCTTAGGTTAACTAATTTGTACAGTAATGCCAGGCCGCTCTTCCCTCGATTTACCCTCTCAGTTACGTGCTTTATATAACCTGATTTCGTGATGGTTAGTCCAAGCACCTTACATTATTTGTCGTATCTGTAGCGCTGTCCTTATACATATACATCTGAGATACTCCTCCTGTACATGGGTACCATTTCAAATTTATCCCTGTTGGTTTTAATTTTCCATTTTTCTTCGTATCTTTTAATGCTTCTTATCTCTTCTGCAGTCATCCTAGATTGCATTGGGCCGTTCATGTAGGAGCAAACTATGATTTGAGTGACGTCGTCGGCAAATTGGATGTTCAAGCAGCCTTCATTTCTTGGTGGTGTTATATCTGCTGTGTAAATTGAATAGAGAGACGGACTCAGACATCCGCCTTGGGGCAAACCCACATAAGCACGTTTCTCCATTACATACTCACATAATATCCTTTCAATCTTGTTTTTCATTCCTAATCTGAGTATCTTGAGTTGCATACCCCTCTGCCATACTTTGTCGAATGCCTTTAACACGCCTCGGCATATGATTTCTACGCTCATTTCTTCTTTCTTTGCTTTCGCTATCTTTTCAAAGATAACTCCAACGGCCATCTCCGTGCTTCTGCTTTTCCCTGAAGCCAAATTGGCAGCTGTTTTTCTGGCCATTATCATCGAGGAATTTGGAGCCTGTTACTAATTATTTTTTTTTAAAATACCATACCGATAAAATCTTATAGTTACCCACTTTATCTGGGGGTTTTCCTTGCCTTGGGTATGAATATCATCTTCGAGACTTTAAGTTCATCAGGAAAGTATCCCATGTTCAAGCACGCATTGAAGACGTTTCTCGCTCCCTCTAATATGTTCGGGGGTGCTTCAAGGTAATTTAATCTGGTGAGTCCCGATCTGCCTGGGGCACTCTGTCGGAAGATCTCTATCGTTTCTTTTAATTCGTCAGATGTAATGATTGCGTCTATTGGGTCGTTGTTGTTTCTCCTTTCTCGACAAAGTGGAAGGGGTATGTCCTTTCGATCTCCCCTATTAAGTTCGTCATTGATCTGATGTTCGAATTCAATGCCATAGTCCTCGTTCTATTCTTCGCTAATTTTGAATACATTTCTCCGGTGCTCTCTAAATAATGCCTCTATTTCTTTCATATCTTCTAAAAAAGGTTTTTAGGGGATACTTATTCCGCCTCGATTAAGCGTAACGTCAAAGGAAACGAGCCAATCCGGTGAGTGGAATTTTTAGAACATCTTTAATGTTCTTTTACAGCTCATGGCTTGACTGTTGAGGGCTGGCTCTTCTACGAGAAGCTCCTGGCTGGCAGGCTTTAAGAACAACTAGCCGAGCTAGGAGCTCACAACCCTCAGCAGCACGGGTTCCGTACAAGACGAGGAAAGGAAACCTCTCTCACCCTCCTAACGGAAAAACTCATATGCAGCAAAGCTGAGCGAAAATACGTAGACGTGGTGCTGCGGGGTGTAAAGAAGGCCTTCGATAAGGTCTGGCTGAGAGGGATACAATTTAAGATATTGAACCTTCAGCTAATTCTAATCCTAGAAAGGGTAATTTGTAACTATGACATGGAGATGAGAGCCCAAATCGCGATCGAGGGCTACAAAGGACCTGAATTAGAACTCGAGGCAGGAGTTCCACAAGGCAGGAGTCCGTTGATGTACCTCGTGTACACAATAGACCTCTCTGCTCCAGTTAGGGACGATTTAATGTATCTGAAATATGCAGATGACATCACAAAAAATCGTTCCAAGTCCAATCAAGAAAGCTGGAGTTCAAGCAAGGGCGACAGCTGCCGAGATTGATAACATCAATCGTTACGAAAAAAGGTGGAAAATAAAATAATAACCGCCAGATGTTAATAATAATTCTGATGAACCTCCGGAAATTAGACGACGTCCTCGTTGAGGATGAAATTTATTTGTACTATAACGACGGAAAGGTCCTTGGCTTGCGTCTTTACAAATCAGGATACAAGGCTCACATAAAAAAACAGTCTTCCTGGCCAAAAGAGAGCTCAAGAGTGTACCGTTTGCGAAACCTCAGCGTGCTAAATAAGAGAAAACTCTACTCGGCCTTGGTACGCTCCGGTCTGGTGTACCCGGCAGTGATCAAACAGATGGCAGGTTGTACCTCTCACAGGACGATGCAGAGGGTATAGAATCAAGCCACACTACTTATATCTGTCACGAAATGGATCGACCGTATTCGACATTCGGTTCTACACTCTACACGATAGAACTGGACTCAATCCGATCAATATGGAGATACAAAGGCTAGGGAGAAAGACATGGGACAAAGTAGAACAAGAAATACTCCCAACAATCAGCAACAATCTAGAAATACCGCAATTCAGACAACGCACAGTAGAAAGGAAATCACTATTCCACAGCGGAGGAAACTGCAAGAGAAAATATAAGACTCATCTACACCTAACAATGATACACAAATCGAAACAAGTCAAAGAAAAACAATAAACAAAAGTCAATAAACTTTAATAAAAAGAGGCGATGTGCCAATATTAAAATTTAACTAAAACTAAAAGAAGAGAAAGAACAATAAAAAGTATAAAGAAAACGAGGCAAAGTTCCCAAGCTAAAATCAAATTAAAATAAAAGAAGAGAGGAAGAATAAATAATCAAAAAATTAACTAAAATAATACTAAGAAAAGAAAGATAGTTTAAGAGCAATAACAAAAATGTAAACGAAAAGAGACGAAGTGCCCAAACTTAAATTCGAATTTAAAATAAGAAATGAATAATTAAATAACAAAGTAAACGAAAATAAAAAGAGTAAGATTAATGAACTTCAATGATAACAAGCATAGCTAAACTTTAAGTACAAAGAAAATAAATAATTAATAAATAACAAAGTTATGAAGTACAAATAAAAGAGGCCAAAATGTCCATATGAAACTAGTAAAGAATAGTTAGCAAAAAACTACTTGAAAGGCTTGAAAGCCACGACGGAGGAACCTACTGAAAGAATAAACAAAATTTCTAACACAATGGAAGAACCAGACCGTCATCGACGGTCAGCAGTATTATTGACGGAGGAAATTAATTTTTGTTTAAACAAACAAGAAGATGAAAGTAGGCTAGTGATGCTCTCAACACCAGGGCAAACTAGTAAACAATTTTACACCTATGAAAACCTACCACACATTTCATCAATTTCATTAAATTGAACTTGAACTTGAACTTGTCTTTTCTTCGTTTATTAAGATGGCTTCTAGGATGTTCAGCCTAGCTTTATTTCCCTCTTTTCTCTAAATTGTGGTGTCGTCAACTAGAATATTTCTAGTTAGGTTGATGTGCGCGCTCTCCTTATGATTTTTAGGCCCCCCGCTTTGCAAATGCATGGTTAAACGCCTCGAAAGGGTGGTGGTTGTCATGCCAATATATTTTGAGTTATTATAAAGCTTGCAGTCTTCATTGGGGCAGATAAACTCGTAAACTATTTTGGTTGACTTGATATTCGAGGAGTTTTGGCAGCTGTTGTTTTTCATGAGGAGATTGTTGGCTTTTGTCATTTTATAGTATATAATAAGTTGAATTTTGTCAATTTGATTCTTAACCTTGATGTTACGGTTAACAATCTCCTTGATATTTTTTTCGTCTATTTTATAAGCCGTGAACATTTTATTTCTGTAATACAGTTTGATGTTGTTTACTGCTTCCTGATTACTTTTCATTTTATCCTTATCTTTGAATTGCATATTTGAAAATGATTGGAGTTGTTTTCAATCATGATGTTCGAGAAACCGTTGTTCACGAGTGTTTGTTTTACGCGTGAGATCCCTTGATGGGAAAGTTCGTACGTAGAGCAGCATTTGTATGGTCGGCGGATGTATGAGCCGATTACAATTATTTTGTACCTTTCAGGGCATTCACTATCTGCGTTGAGGCATCTTCCCATGTCCGTACTTTTTCTATATACTTTTGTGATATAGCTACCATTGAAGTTTTGTACCTCGATATCATTATTCAAAATGTGTACCACCATCCTACAATGTCTCCTCTAAATCTTGACCCAACCATCTTAAGGAATATGTTACGTTCATGAACATTAGAGGCTCCGTTCAGGACACCGGACCGTAATCTACACACGCAAGTGGATGGAGTGGCTTCGGGGTCACCCTTGGGGTCGACCTTCGCTAACTACTATATGGGTCAACTTGAAGAGAGCTTATTTAACAACAGTGAAAATAAGCCACACACATATTGCTGATACATAGACGACATCTACATCAACGTCCAAAACGAAGAACATCTGAAAAACATCAAGCACCAATTTGAGGAGAACTCCGTGTTAAAATTCACTTATGAATTGAGCACGGGCAATAAACTCCCTTTTTTGGACGTTGAGGTACAAAACATCGATGGTAGCCGACTCAAAAAGCTGGCAATAGGACGCAGAAATTACTTTTATTCCATCAGCCACTCAAATGAGGCCAATATAATTACACCTCCTCCGCCCTGTTGGCCACGAAAACGGATGTGACGCTCCTGGCCTTTTCCAACCCAACCTTTCCCTCATCCGTCAGGCCCGTCCAGAGTTGCTCTACTTTCATTAGTGAATATTACCATCTTTATATCTTTCTTCATGTGCTTTTGCTCACATTCCACTCGAAACTTCTTGTATCTGGGCGTTAGAGGAGGTCGTTTTTCAGGCGTAAGGCTTTTCCCCATGTCTCTCAGGAACCGGCATCTCTTTGATTTTGACACTTTCGGCAGATTTGCTTCAGCAAAAATTGCTTTCGATATTTGTCCTGGCTTCTTCAGCAGCTGCCTCTTCACAGTACGAAGGTCCTGGGTAGATACGTCTTCAGGAGGAGAAAGTCCGACCCCGTCTTCTTTGGCGATGAATCGGCCAAGAATGAATCGGTATCAACATGGAGGCCGATGGAGTTGGCTATAACTTTAGGAGGAGTTCCTTTCGCCATTTCTTTCACTATCGTAGTTTTTTAAGCCCCACTAAGACCATTAATTAGCCTTTCCAATTCTCGGAAGATCGTTCAGCAGCTAATAACATGGCACACCTGAAGATCACGTTACGTGTTATAACTCATCAAAGAGGCCGGGGGCTCAAATGAAGTTAGGATGGATGTGTTGCCATATGAAGAGGCGTCGGCCACATAATAACTTCCAGAAACTTTGTAAAGTATAAACATATAAAACATTAAACAAATGAGTGAATCTAATAGTGTGGCACTTGGTATATATATATATATATATATATATATATATATATATATATATATATATATATATATATATATATATCCAGAGAAGTACAGTAACGTACATGTAAATGCAGGAGATAAACCACAGTATTTTGGACCAATTTAATGCGAAACCAGGTTTCAACGGAGACCTTTATCATGCTCAATTGCTGGCAAACTAATGAATACAGAAAGGTGCTTAACCTAAGGACATACAAATTTAAAAGTCAGAATTTAATCACGGGGGTGGTATTAAACGACCTTCTTGAGCAAAGGCCGGACGAGTCTTGCGCTTATCAAGAGATTAGTGTTGAATTGCCCATCAGAAGAATTGAAGAATTATTCCGATGTATATAGTTGTGGGAATTATAAATTATTTTGGCATTGCCAATGTCAATTGCATGGTTTTCATTTGACACTTGAAGAACAGACTTGAAGATAGGCTTCCACGGTGCATGTATGAGAATTTGTATTCCTTCAATCTCTTGGGGAATCTGCTGCTCTCGCCAATGTATATTTGATCGCACATTTGGCATGGGATATAATAAACACCCTGTTCTTTATCAGTGGATCTATTTTTGGACATACTATTTTGTATCGTGTTTTGCGATTGAAAGGCAACATTAATGTTGTAGTAGATTTATGCGACATTTTAACTACCTAAGGATTTCGCTATGATGAACCAACCTCCACTTTTCACTTTTACGATGGGACAAGAAGGGAAGTTTTGGAGGGCCCTCCATTCTATTGCTATTCGTTGTATCATTTGGTTGTATACGCTCTAGTATTAACGATTTATTCTCTACCTGGTATATTATACTCCATTGAATCTATTCATCTTACTCTTCTCAGTAAGTAGTCGCGATCCCAATCTACACACTTTTCGTGGTGACTCTCCCGGTGTTGTTAAATTATGTGAGGAGGAACTTACATTTGGAAGATTGTATTAAGTTTAAATATAAAGTTAAATCAAGCCATCATTGAAAGGTGTATATAGTGTATATATAACTAAGTGAAAATATAAGGTTTTAGCAATTAACTGTATATTTAGAATTAAGTGTAAATATAAAATTAAAGAAATTAAGCACCTCCTTCTTCCGTACAGGTTTCTAATTTCAGTGCGGGAAAGCGGTGCGGTTGTGTAGTGGGAATAAAAAAACCCTACATTCGTGCATAAACTAGGGAATACTAAATCGAAGATGAGTTTGGTTACAATTAGAGGGGGAAATAGGGCTCGAAGTACCCATCTTATTAAATCTTATATCTTCTTTGGTCGTTGACGAGGCTCTAGATTTCGACACTTACATTAAAAGAACTTGATGAGAATGATTTGGAAAAGGAAACTGTGGAGGCCTCCACGCGTAATATTGAGATTTGGTATTGAATCTATATAGGCGAAAAATGTTTGAAAGGTTTCTAGCTCGCCCATTGAAATTAAACTGTCTAAAATTAACCTACCAATACTTCTAAGACATATTCTCCAGTGGACAAACTTCCACGATTTATTCTATAATACAATTCATGTCTGTTATGAATATTTCGAATTCACAAAAATTTGCATATCTTCTGGGACAATTAAGTAGAGAAGCATCGTGTCTACTTGATGTGTTGACCATTTCTGGAGATTATTATGAAGAGGCTTACGAGTTGCTCAAACGTACATGCGGTGATAAACGGCGTATTATTCAAACTCATATTTACTCAATTTTAAATTTAGAACGACCAAAATGTAATTCTAAGTCCATCCCTCACTTTAGGGCATTTTATGAGTGTCATTTGAGGAGCCTAAAAGCTCTTGTTTTGATATTGACGCTGCAGGTTCTTTCCTCATAGAGATATTGACGAGTAAATTGCCATCTGCTGTACAAAATCTAATAAATATCTCCCTTAACAATGAATCGCTTCCGAGAGGCATTAGAAGAAGAGATTAAATTGGTATAGTATAAGTATGAGCAATTATGTTGTGAATAAAAACCGTTTATATCCCCGAGTATGAAACCTCAACTTTCCTCTCCCAAAACGCTGCAAGCTGTGTAACAACTCCCCATAAGGTATTTGCATGCCGCAAATACGTTTCTCCTTCTGATAAACTAAATCAGGCCAAAGATCGAAATTATGTACCGATTGTTTACGGTCGAATCACTACAATAATAAGCGAGTGTGTAAATCTAAGTTTAGGGGGAACGAGATGTCAAAAAAGACTATACAAATTTGTTTTTCCTTATTAGGATAAAAATAAATCTAATAAATTAATCTCGAACATGAAACGGAATCTAACGCCAATAATTATTCTCTAATTGTTTCTCCGCTACTGGATAACCAATAGCTGAAGAATCGGTGGTAGGGTCTAAGAAACAAACCTATGGTAGGCTCTAGTTGACCAAGGTTCTCAACTTTATATAATGAAAATTTAGCAAAACGCTTGTAACTAACCGTTTGTCGTAAAATTACGATATGTATAAAGGGATTCAACCAACATGGCCTACCAAAGAAATACAATGAGGTATTGTGTAATGTAATAACTAATGACAGGGCAGTAAATATTAAAGCTCTGGTGATCAACAAGGTCCATGATGACCTTTACATGCCTGGGTTGAGCAAAGCAAGGTCAACATTTACTTAGTTAAAGGTGAAACTTGCTGACCCGCATCCAAGTGATCCCGTTTCAGATATATCCCTTTTGATAGGTAGAGATTTCTACCATGGATGTGTAAATGAAATGGTTCATAGGGAAGATATACCTTATACCTTACTTAATTCTAATGTTGGTGCTACGCCTGTCGGTTCTTTACCTCCCGCTAATGAAACTTCTAATTTCCTAACAGAGTGAGTAGCCGTATTAAAGGTAAGCGTAAATAACTTGAGGAATTCAAGGACCCAAATGCTATATCACCCAAAGATCACATCCATATCATATGGGCTATGGATTCGTTGGGACCTATGCTTACAACTTTGCCTGTTGCAGCTGAAACGTTTACAAAGCTTTTAAGGCCTCTGTGGAGATCAACGATGGTAGATTCATTGCGGTACTACAGTGGAAAACAACTCACCCTAATCTCATTAATAATTATGGTATAGCAAAGTCCCGTCTTCTAATCATGTTGGTCAAATTGAGGCGGGATAAGTCTTCACTTTTGCAGGTTTATAAAGATACCAGGCAATGGCTTTGCTACTAAGATTAAAATTTAAAATCTAAAAAAAGCAGCCATGATTAAATTTGTATTAATTTTCTGAACTTTGCCAATTATAATAATTTTAAAAAGGAACTCCAAACTAAATTTCTTCCCTTTCAAAATATTACGTTGCTAAAATATAGTTATAGAAGATATATAAAAATAAATTTTCTGAACTTCACCATTTGTAATTCTTTGGGTTTTAAAAAATTCACAAAATTTCGATACTTATATTTATTTCTGAACTTCACCATTTTTTTTTCTAAAAGAATTTAGAAATAACTTTGATAAAAAAAACATAAGTCATAACCAAACTAAGATGAAATTATTTTGAAATACTAAAAAAAAATCCCCTTCTTAAATTATAGAGTTAGTGATTTTCCAAGAGCAACTTGAAAAGGGATAGATAAAGGAAGTAAGGCCAAATAATCTTAACATAGAAGAAGCAAAGATATACTATTTTACACACCACGGCGTACGGGAAGAGTCGCTAACAATTCCCCTACGTGTGTTTTTTTAGTCGATTGTGACTCTACATCTCATTATGTCGGTTGGTGGGTGGGTCCCCGTTTTGCTTTTTTTTTGTTTTGGTAATAACATTGTAACAATTCGGCCGATTCTAACGAAATTTGAAATTCTTATGTTGTTTTGCATTCTCTTTCGAATGATATAATTGCCAAAGTCCTCTCAAGGTTAGCCCGGAATTAGTTTTGGCAATAACATCATAACAAATCAGCTCTTCTAACGAAATTTGAAATACTTATGTTGTTTAACATTCTCTTTCGAATAATATAATTACCAAGGTCCTTCCAAGGTTAGTTCGGGAATTATTGAAAGTTTTGAAGGTCGTAAGGTCATAAATCCGAATAGAGAGGACACGCGACCTTTTGGTTAGCAGACCTTGTTGACTGTTCAGCTTGTAGCGCAAGTCTAAACAATTGTCTAAATCCTGGTCCTTCGTTGATAAATGACTTTTACTATATCCTTATTAGATTTAGGCAGTACCCATTTGCATGCATTGCAGATATTGAGAAGGCGTATCTTCAAATCAATTTAAAGGGGGAAGACAAAGACTCTACCCGGTTTTCTATGGCTAAAAATACGTCACAACCGGATAGTCCGTTGATAACCTTAAAATATAGAGTAGTTTTCTTTGGTTGTTGTAGCAGCCAATTTCTGCTGAAAGCTTCCGTTATGGAGCCAATGCAGACAGCAGTGGGTGAATAATCTGGTATTTTTTCTAACCTAGCATGTGGATAACCTAGCATGTTCATTTTATTCTAAGGAAGACTTAGCCTTCTTCAATGAAGAGAACTACTAGGCAGTCACAAGATGGGCTCTTAAAATTGAAAAAAAAATTCTATAAAGAGATTAGAGGTGTATTAAAAATAGCCAGTTTTAATTTGAGGGAATGGTATTCGAATTCCCACCTTTGTAACAATCTTTTCAGAAAACAAGGTAATTTAGCCAAAGAACCATTGAAGGTACTTGGTCTAGGGTGGGACACTGCAAAGGATGAAGCATACCTTCCTAATCATATATAGAGCTATGGCTTCTATATATGATCTATTAGGTACCTCCTCCCAATTACCATTAATATAAGGTTATTTATGAAGAGTCTATGGGAGAAAAAATTAGATTGGAATGAGTCTCTGGACTCTGCCTCCCAAACGGTATGGGATAAATTGGTTCCACACTTAAAACAAGGTTTGGAGATTAAATTCCCCGGCAAACATTACCGTCTAACAATGTTGAACTCCACTGCTTTTGTGATAGTAGCATTAAGGCTTATGGGCCAATAGTGCTTTCCGTATTTGGAAAAAAATGTAGGTCATATTATGGCTAAAGCGAAGATAGTCAGAAAATCTATAACTATTCCAAAATTGACACTAACCTCTGCCTTATTTGCAGCTAGATTAGTGACCGAATAATTATCCGCTCTTGTTAAGAGTATTAACGTTAATATTAATATGTGGACGGATAGTCTAATAGTTCTTCACTGGCTCGTGTCTGATAAAACATACGAGCCCTAAATTCAGGAAAAGGTAAATGAAATAAGAAATTTATCGCAGTTGCACGCATGGAGACATGTGGTATCCAAACTAAATCCATGCAACCCATTAACCAGAGGCCAATCCAGCCAGCAATTTGCCAACGCTTTATGGGCAAAGGGTCCTGAATGGATTCTCGATAACAAAGTCTGGCCTGAATCCATTATCTTGCCTCCTGCTAAGCACATTTTCCCAATCGCAGTGGGTTTGATTCGCACATTGGAATAAACGGCTAAAGCTCCCTCGCGAAACTGTTTAAAATAACTAAATATCTTAACTTTCAGGATTTTACTTCTGATCCAAGGGAAAGTGAATCTTAAATCTTCCCTACCAAAACTTGTCAGCCATAACATCAATCCCGAAGAGCAAAGTGCTGCTATGGACGTATAGATCAAAAGGCTCAGATGGAGAAATAATCAAAAGAATTGGAAGAGCTCGTGAATGGTGAGATAAATGCTGGCTCCAACCGGATTAAACAGCTACCTGTTTATGCAGCAAGGTTATCGGATGCTCCCTCTACAAGAGATGTTCGAGGACGAAGATTCCTAATTCAGTTACCTCTTTTCCTTGAATAAGAGGCAAACGCAGGTGTAACGGCTCTATCAGCAGGCCTGGGCACGCTGGCAAAGCGAATATATGGTAACTCTGAAGGAGAAATACACCGAACGTCGACTCATGGCTTGTCTCCTCATGTCAGCGAAATAGTCCTGATTAAGAACGACTCTCCTCGTCTACTGTGAAAAATGGGGCTAATAGTAGAGCTCCATTAAAGGTATGATGGAGAGTCCAGGTCTGCGACCCTAGAAAACGGGGCGATTACTCTTCCCATCAGGAAGATCTTTCTTTTGTAACTTTCGCATCTGCTTGAGGATGTTTCCTCTGCTGACTCTACTCCGATTCTTTCAGGTCCACTTGAGGATGTTCCTTCCGCAAGCCCGTTTTCGGAACCACTTGTGGATGTTCCACCCAAATAATCTACTTCGAAACTTCCGTATTAACTTGCAGATTTTCCCTCCCCAAGCCCGCATTCGGATCCATTTTCGGGTATGCCACCCCAAGGATCTATTTTATGATTTTTCAACCCACTAGCAGGTTGTTGGCCTAGTTCCACTAGCCACTCTGCTTTTGAAACACGGAGGCTGATTCAGGAAATTATGCGTGATCTAAATATGGACCCACAAATCTAACCTAGGTGTATTTTTATTGTCTATTTAGTAATAAGCGCGCTTCCGATAGTCGTTATAGTCTGTCATAATGTGTCCTTCCGGCAGTCGAAATGAACTTTTATTTAATTTAATTTTGACCTTTATTTAATTTTATATTTGTATTGCCTTTCTTGTCCTTTCCCTCCCTAGGGTGTAGCAAATTCATGCAACATTTTAATTTTCTAAGTCTTTCGCTACGACGAACCAACCATCACTTTTTCCTTATACGATCGGACGAGAAGGGAAGTTTCAGAGGGTCCTCCATTCTATCGCTATTCTTTGTATCATTTGGTCGTATACGCTCTAGTATTAGCGATTTATTTTATACCTGATATTTAATACTCCGTTGAATCTTCATTCTACTCTTGTCGGTTAAGTAGTCGCGATTCCAATCCAAACACTTTTGGTGGTTACTCTCTCGGTGTTGTTAATTTATGTGAGGAGGAACTTCCATTTGGAAGATTGTATTAAGTTTAAATATAAAGTTAAATCAAGCCATCATTGAAAGGTGTATGTATATAAATAAATGCAAATATAAGGTTAAAGAAATTAAGTGTATATTTAGAATTAAGTGTAAATATAAAGTTAAAGAAATTGAGGACCTTCTTCTCGCCTATTGACTTCTATTTTTCAGTGCAGGGGGGCGATGCAGTTGTGTAGTAGGAATAAAAATTCATACAAAAGTTAGCTTTTTGAAATTAATTAATTGGGGCGAATTTGGAAATATAATTTAATTAATTATTACACGTTTTTTTCTTAGGATCACTTGGTGTATAAAAGTGGTTCTGGCTGTATAATGATATTTTTCTTTAAACCATAGGGAATACTGCAGCTCAATAAATGTTTGGATGGCAGTGCGCTGTTTAGTTCCTATTCAACTTTAAATGTAATTGTGGGGTGAATGGTGTTTAACAACATTGTTGTTAAAAAATGTTCACACTTCCATCGTTTACTGTAAAATTGCTTAGTAGATTTTCTTTTTGTTCTTTCGAGTTAACGATCTGAGCTGGTTGAGTAGTCTCGGTACTCCCGTTTCGTCTGTTGAATCTTTCCGTTAAGTGGTTGGTATATCCCGTTTTGGTGATTACTAATCCCAGCTATTTTTTCTGGTTAGAGTATTTGTATCACTCTTCTTCAACGTAGATGTCTCCAAGTTTTTTTTAGTCGCGTGTGGGTCTAGTCGTGGGCGCCTCTATATCTCACTAGGTCGATCGGTTCATTTGGCTTTTTTTAGTAATAACATTGTAACTATTGAGTCGATTTTAATGAAATTTAAAATCCTTATATTGGTTTACATTCTCTTTCGAATGATATAATTGCCAAGGTCCTTCCAAGGTTGGCTAAGAAATTATTTTGTTTTGGCAGTAACATCATAACTATTCAGCTGATTCTAATAAACTATGAGACCCTTATGCTGTTTTATATTTTCTCTCGAATGATATAATTGTCAAAGTCCTCTTAAAGTTAGCCGGGAAATTATTTGGCAATAACATCATAAATATTTGGCCAATTCTAACGAAATTTGAAAGCCTTATGTTGTTTTACATTCTTTTTCGAATGATATAATTGTTATGGTCTTCCCAACGTTAATCCTGACATTATGGAAAGTTTTGAAAGTCATAAGGTCATAAATCAGAAGAAGTGAGAGCACGCGACTTTAGATCAGCAGACCTTGTTACTAAACATTGGTATAATCTTAAATTGGTTCATGTTTTTAATAAGTTTCCTTTTCCTTTCATGGTCATTGATCCTCCTTATCTCGTATTTCGTCTATCTTGCCTACATTTCTCTCTGGTTGCAAGGGCATAATATAATTTGCGTGACGTCGTCGGCGGATTGTATATTGAGACATCCTCCATTGAAGGGTAGTGGGATGTTTGAGGTGTATATTGCGTATAAAATTGGACTCAGACGTCCTCCCAGAGGAAGGTCAGCCACGACTTCAATTTTTACTTCTTGATGTTTTCCGACTTTGATGAATACGTATCTTTCCATACCGTAATCGCATAATTGCCCTTTGTATTTATTTCCTGAAGAGTCGTAGGATTTTGTGCTGCATTCCCTTATCCTAACTTTGTCGAAAGCTTTCGATAGGTACTTGCAAATGATATCAACACTGACCTGTCCAATTTTTGCCTTTGCAGCTTTCTCAGTGATGAATGTGAGAACCATCTTAGTGCTTCGCTTTTTTTCCTGAATCCAAACTGGTACTTTCTCAAAAAATAATAGCATTTTAGAAGCTCTACCGAATGTGATAGCCCCTAAGCAAATTACAAAAGTTACCTAATTAGTTCCCTAAAAAGTTATCCCAAAAGTGCCTAACTGAATAAGGCACCTAAAGTGTCCAAAACCCCTAAATTGAACATTACCAAAGTGAAACAAAGGAGAAACTAGATAGTGAAGGTAGTGTTATGTACTGGTAAAAAAAATAAATTTCCGTGAACACAAAGATATTTTAGTCAAGAGAAACCAAAAATTGCTCAAGTGGAAGGCTTAATAAAGCTTCATAAAACATAGTAAACGTGAACTAGCATCAAAGACGCACACAACTAAGTAGGAACTAAATAATACACATAATGGCATGAATGTTAATAAACGCACAAGAGTGAAAGAATAAATGATTAAAGATATCGGGCATCTCACCCGATACCTTCACAGAAATTGCCATTTCATATCTATAGAGCAACAATTAAAGAATGGATTGACAAATGATAAGTACAGGTCGTAGGTTCGTATTCAACGTTAATCAGTAGAACCAAACAAAATGGAACTATTCCATTCTATCCTTCTATCCCCAGCTAAAAGAAGAGGGTCACCAAAGATCAACGTTTCTTTTCTTTCATTTCTTTCTCCTGTCCTCCTTTCTTGGCCCGCGCCGTTTCTTCCCCCTCCAGCCCAGCAATCATGCTGAGACATGGGGTGGAGGGGGCCAGGGAAATGGTTTCATCAGGAATAGTAGGTTGGGGAGGGGGGGGGCTGTAGCGGATTCATCTATATCTTCCACACCTACCGTCTCCGATGAAGATCTATGGGTAAATGATGCATAAAGATATACCACAAACGATGAGCTCTTCTATGGGAAAAATGCATGAGTAAAGGAGGCAGAGGTCTCGGTTACGGAACGCAAGATGCATCCCGTGGTGCTGACCTGGGCGAAACCTGAAGTATATTTAGGCATTTGGGGGTATGCAATTAATGCTGCCTCTGTCACCCTTCTCCTCGCATCCATGCCAGTGGCCACTAGTTCACCTGCTCCACAGTCGATGTGATGGACTGCACCCCTCAGATGTTATGTCAGGAAGTTGGAGAACCGCCCTGCTCGGATTTCATGTTGGGGCGCTCTAACCTGTTTGTCTAGGCCCCGACTGGTCTCGCCGTAATAAGGTTTTATACACCTCCAGATTGATTTCGTAGAGCGCGGAATTGTTCCTTGCCGGGCCGTTTCTCTTGGTAGGAACTAGGCAAACGGCCCCCTTCTCACTACTGTCTGGAACACAATTATGGCCTCTTTCCATGTGTTTTCATTATAGATGCCAAGTGGTTCGAACACATCACTACCATGCGTTTATCTATGTGAGGGAACCCCACGTGGAATCTCTTGAGCAGACGGAACTTTCATGCGCTGCAGAAGGCCGGGTTAGGCCTAAATTGGTAAGCCTAACACCCCCCTCCCCCTTTCACAAGCGGTAGCCTCGAACCGTGTCCACCACGATTCACTTTTACACGGGCAGAATAGCATCTGCAAGAAGATTCGAGGCCATTCGAGAGTAGAGCTGTTTCCCCGCTTACCGCCCCCCCTTAAACCACGGGGAGAGCCTCGGACATAAATAGCGCTCGACTCCCATGAAGAGACACAGAGTTGAGAAGTCTCGCCCGGACCCCAGAAGATTCCCCATAGTTCCAAGTCAGGTTCTAACAACAAAGCAAAGTGACAGCTGAAATATTTTGTGTATTTGGAATTAGCTCTAGCCAGTGAGGCAATTCCACTTAACGATCGCCACCGAGTGATTTTCCAGACTTCTCTCATCAACTCCTGTCGAAGCCCTCCTTCGTTTGCCCCTTATTTCGGGTGGCCGAAATACTCTTCCCATGAACGAAAGTTACCGCCCCCCCCCCTGTTTTTGCAAAACCGTCATCACTTTAACCTCCCGCTCAGAAGTTCCGAGCGGCCTCACCTCACGTGCAGAAGGCATCCGTAAGCCAACCCCTCTTCCCCCTTCAGTAACTCAATTGAGTTAATTCATCCCTCCCAATTTGAATAGTCTCCCCCTGTAATACCTTAAGTTCTAACTTCATAGTCTGATTTATAACTACAATTCTCCCCTTCGTTTACTGATGTGATTTTGTCCGTTAATTCTCTGAGGTAATTTTACCCATGAATTCTCTCATTATTTTTATGTAAGAACAATTATATTTTTGTACATGCCTCTTTAAATAACCTTGAGCTTTGCCATTGCCGATTTGTTACCTGACCTCGTTGCATTCTCATCTCTCATTTTAGCCCGTCTAAACTAGCGGTGTTCCGTCCCTTCGTCGGTTTACCTGTAAATTATCGGTCCCTCCCCAATAGATATAATATGGTATTAATGTAATATAATGTCATACCACGACAATCTGCCCCCCTTGAGTCACGAGCTCGCGCCTTTGTGTTCTGGGTTTTCTTCATGCCTAACTCGATAAACTTCTTGGAATAATCGATCATCTGAAAGGCTCTCTGGTGCACTCCTCCTCCTGTTAGATGAGCCCCTCGCTGCATACGCGGTACCGCCGAGGATAGCCCATCATTATTTTCGATTTAGTGCGTCGGTCATAGGCGGAGAAGAAATGTATGGATTTATCACGGTTTGTCGTATTGCTGTGTACAGAGAACTTAACAAAGCCCTCACCTTGGTGTATCCTCACATAGAGTAAGGGGATGCCATTTTATTCTCCTCTTGACCCCGCAAGGAGCGCAGCGATTTGTCATCCTGGCTGTCGTGCTGAATTGATTCAGCACCCCGTCAGACTCCAGCTTAGCCTCTTCTCCTTCTTTCAAAATACTCGTGTTTCCCCCCGGTTTCCTTGCTTTTCATACAACCTCTCCCACAACTTTCTCTGGTCAGCCTTTAATTTCTCAGGGTAGATGCTGACATTCTTCTCAGCAAACCTTCTGAGGAGGGCAGTGACAATGTTCCCTAACCCCTGAGCTCTGGTCTGGGGTGGTGGGTTTTTAACAACCTACTTTATCTCCACCCATACCTTCATCACATCCCCTTTCCTTTTCACTTCACCATCTATATTTTTATGCCGTGTCAAAGCTGGAGCCACCATGCCGAGGGACTGCCAGGCCACCAGGTGGCAGGAGTGGTCCTGAATGGCGGAACCTGGCTCTGCCAGGCCTGTACGCATCCCTTGCAGAGTGGGCTACTGCGAGGGGTGATGAGCGTATACATCCCGTGAAAAATTTACGGACAGCATGCACAATGATGAAGGAATCAAATCTTCCCTCAATTTTTCCTTGTCCATCGACGGAGCCGCCCTCGGGCAGCTCCCCCCAAAAAATAAAATGGAGGCCCCCTTCTGTGCTTGCGCAGGGAACCCCCAGATTTCTCTAAACGGAGAGGAGGCTTACTCCTTTCCTTCGCCTACATTTGTAGGGGACTCCCCCTCACCTCCTTGTCTGGAGATGCCTTCGGAAACCTCCCTTTTACCAGCGGAAGTTCCCCCTTTACTTTCCAAGGTGACTTCCAAAAAAGTCAGTAGGCAGCCCATAGCCGACCGCTCTCCATTAAAGCGGTTCGGTAGGGCAAACCCCCTGAGGGGGGAGATGGAAGCCAGACCCCTTCGGTCGCTTCCCTCAAAAGACCTGCTGGCAAGAATATTGAACCTTGCCGGGGTCAAGGCCTGTGCCTCCCAAGACGAGACTAAAAACACTGCTGCCAGTAGGACCTGCGATGTCCTGGGGGGGGGGGAGCAACTGGAGTCTCCCCCCCTGAGATAGACATGATCCTTGAGGCAACTCAGCCTCAGACGGTAAGGCCTTCCATGGGAGCAAATCCGGGCTTCGCGCCAAGCACCGAACTTGAGTCCGCCCCCATGCAAGGTCCTCCTCAAACGGCTAGGGTTTCCCAGGCAGTAAAAGGAGGGGAGGGATCTTCTCCAACTGGTGCCCCTGCAACTGCCAGAACCTTCTCCATCTAAGAGAAGGACCTAGCTGAGGCCGGTCCATCTTGCCTTGGGGCCCCTGCCGGCAGAGGGGAGAAGTGGGTTTATTCCCTGCCCTCCTCTCCTAAAAAACAAACAAACAGAAAAAGACTCATGGTAGCGTACGGCCATTCTCGTAAGGGTCTTCTGTTCAAAGATGGCCCCCGCGTGTCCACTGAGCTAGGCCTGGAGGGCATACTCCTCCATTGGAAGTACCGTGGACTCCGGGCCAACTGGGAAGAGCAGCGAAGGCTCGTTTCGTCCCGTTCCCCGTTAGCTATCTTTTTGCAGAAGACCCTGCTAGACGCGTGCTCGCTGACCGCCATCCCGTGGAATAAGGGTTTTGCAACCCCGCCACCACGAAATGGAGGCCGGGCTGGAAGATGTGCGGTTTACGCCCGGCATGATGTCTCCGTTCTTCTATTTTACTTTAGATACCTCCTTTCAGGCATTGGATGTGCAGCTTTACATGGATAAGAGGTATACTGTTATTTCTGCGTACATTCCACCGTCAGCTGACTTCAAAGCGGGGGACTTCCGCCGCCTCGTGGCACGGTTTTAGAGGCCCTTTCTCTTGCTTGGAGATCTGAACCTCAGACATCCTCTCTGGAGAGACTACTCAATAATTCCCAGGGGACAAGTCCTTGCCAATCTGATCGAAGGGCTTCAGATAGGTGTTCTAAATGTGGATGAGTTTACGCTTCACTGCCCGAGAACCACTTCATTTTCTTGCCTTGATCTATATCTGTATTCCCCGGATGCATAGCCTGATTTTGATTGGTGGGTGGTCGATGACTTCCATGGTAGTGATCACTTCCCATTCAAATATCATTTTCAGGGCAGCTACCACCTGAGAGCCCACCTCGGTGGTGCTTGGCGCGGGCGTGATGGCCTGCATTTCAGGAAATGACTGAGTTCTCTATCTCAGTCGAGGAGTTTAGGTCGGTAGATGAGGCCGTTGAGTTTTTCTCCGGCAACCTCATCGCCGTGGGCCTGACTACTATTCCTAGGACGTCTGGCCGTTTTGCACGCCGACCACTCCCATGGTGGTTGGCCGAGTGTGAGACGGCCCTCAAACAGAAGCGTTATGCCTACATGCGCTATAAGCGCCGCCCGCAGGATTTAACTGTCGGTGAATTTCGTCGGGCTAGGGCTAGGTTCCGGTATATTTCGAAGCACGCCCGCCGCTCTTCTTGGCGGGCATACGTGTCTTCACTTAACGGGGAGACCCCTCTAGCAGAGGTGTGGAAGCGAGTCAAAAGGATTCGGGGCAAGATCTCGCAGGACCCCCCTCCCGTTCTCCAGGAGAATGGGACCGCAATCTCGGACTACGCGTCCTTGGCGGAATCCTTCACGACCGCTTTCTCCGTATTCTCTAGCCGGGATGCTGCTCCGCCAGTATTCAATGCTGGATTTTACCTCCAGAGGCGGAGAACCCTTTAACGACAAGTTTACTGTGAGTGAGTTCCGTTCCGTTCTTGTTTCGTGTGCGGACATCGCTCATGTTCCAGACGATGTCCCGTATGCCATGCTTCGACACCTAAGTTAGCGAGGCATGGCCTTTCTGTTAGATTTGTTTCAGACGATCTTGGTGAAGGGTCTCCTCCCTGATTCATGGTGAATCGCTATTGTGTTCGCCTTTCGCAAACCGAGGAGAGATCACTCTTCTCCGCCGTTTTTCGCCAAATCTTTCTAACCTCTTGCGTGTGCAAGTTGATGGAAAGATTTGTAAATGTTAGATTAACTTTTTTTTCTGTAAAGCGGAGGTCATTTGTGTTCTGCACAGTGTGGCCTCCGCAAGTTCCACCCCACGTCGGATGCTCTGCTTCGAATGGAAAATGCCGTCTGCGAGGCCTTCCTTCGTAGACAGCACTACGCCTCGGCGTTTTTTGATCTGGAGAAGGCCTATGGCACTGCATAGCGATACAATATCATCAAGACTCCCCACACGATGGGGGCGAGGGGACGCCTCCCAATGTTTATATCTGAATATTTGTGAGATCGTCTATTCCACGTACGGGGGGGGGGAGCCCTCTCCGGCCCAAAGGAGCAGGAAGAGGGTGTCCCGCAGGGAAGTGTCCTCAGTGTCACACTCTTTACCCTAAGCATCAACGGCATCACCTCGGTGCTGCCAGAAGATGTTCTCGCTACCCTCTACGGGGACGACCTCTTGATCTCTTTTGGCGCGGCCCAGATGCCAACTCTGGAGCGTCGACTCTAACAGGCATTGAATCGCGTCTCTCGCTATGCCGAAGCGCACAGGTTTAGGTTTTCCTTGGCTAAGACTAATGTGGCGCACTTCTACCGTCATCCAAGTCTCCACCCAGAGAGAGACTCGTTTCTTAATGGGGTACGCCTGGAAGTGGTTGAATCCTACCGTGTCTTTGGTCTTGTATTTGAACGACGCCTCCCCTGGGAGGCTCATATTCGCATCCTTAGGGTCTTTCGTACCCGCGCCATGGATATTCTTCGTTCCGTGACGTTCAGCTCTTGGGGTGCTGATAGGGCTACTGCCTTAATTTTTTATTGATCCTTTGTTCGTTCGAAGCTCGACTTTGGATCCAAGTTTTATGCATCCGCAGCTGAGCGTGTACTGGGGAAGGTATATTCAATCCACCACACTGGCCTTCGCCTGCACACTGGTGCCTTCCGCACTTCCCCCATTGAGAGCCTTCTAGTCGATTCTGGGAAGATGCCACTCGCTCTACGCAGTGTACACTGCCTCATTCACCTGTATGCGCCACCCCGGCACCTCCCTTAGTAGCCAACAGCTCTCACTGCATCCGCTGCTGATCTTGAAGGTGCCTATGCCGCCGAGAGACGCCATTCATACCCTCAGCCCTTTTGGTTTAGGGCCAGGAAACTCCTTCAAGAGCTAGGTATAGCTCTCCTGGTTCTGCCCAGGACGCCACCCTGGAGGGTACCACATTTGGCTATTTGCCTCCACACCTCTGTTCCTAAAGCTTGTAGA
This sequence comes from Ceratothoa steindachneri, assembly GCA_963969495.1. NCBI lineage: Eukaryota > Metazoa > Arthropoda > Malacostraca > Isopoda > Cymothoidae > Ceratothoa > Ceratothoa steindachneri. Next base: position 184,851,588 of record OZ018325.1, read on the forward strand.
GCGCTGGGAGTTATGCGTTCGACCTTTTGGGAGCACGCCTCTTGTCACGCTGGAACCGTGCCCGTGTATATGGGTAGCTCCAAGTCCCAAGAGGGGGTCGGCTTCCATGCTGTATATCCTCTGTTTCAAGTCAGCGGGGCTCTGCCAGTTGCTTCGTCTGTCTTCACGGCCGAGCTAGGGGCAATACACCACTCGGTACGGGAGATTGCGCGACGTCCCCGGTTCGGAGACCGGATTGTGATCCATAGCGACTCAAAAAGCGCCATGAGTGCTCTAGGGGCATTGAAATCTCCGCATCCTCTGGCTCGCGATATCCGTGACGCCACGGTTTTGGCGAGCCAAGCGGATGTCGAGATTACCTTCTGCTGGGTTCCTGGACATATAGGAATTGCGAAAAATGAGCGCGCCGATGAGTGCGCCAAAGAGTCCGCGAGGACTCTGCGACCGGACCAGCGTTTCGCTCTTCTTCACGCTGACTACTTGACATGTATACAGGCAGCTCTTAGGGCTGCTTGGCAAAGAAGATGTGAGACAGTCGAAGGGAACTTAAAGTTGCGTGCCATTGCGCCGCGACTGTTCCTATGGAAATACCCCCCCAATGCCGCGAAGGCTTCAGGCTGCTTTCTGTCATTTTTGAATTGGGCACATTCGCAGAACATACCGCCATTTGATGGAGCGCTCGCCAGCCCCCTACTGTGAAGATTGCGTTATCCCCTAGACTGTTCGGCATATTTTTGCTGAATGTTCAGTCTGGGCGATCTTCGCGCACGATACTTGTCCCGGTACCGGGATGAGTGGGGTCGCTACCGCCTGTCCCTTGTACTCGGGACAGATTCGTGCACACCGACCTGTGGACTTTTAGACTTTTTGGAGGAGGCCGGCCTTCTCCCCGTTATTTAATATTCGACTATGGATCGCGGTCTTTTTCGGCGGGGAAGTGCGGGCCTTCCCCCGTCGACGGAACTTGCTCTTTATTTTTTCAATTTGTTTGTTTTTCTTTTGCTTTTTGTTTGTATTATTTTTTAATTTTGCTTTTAATATAGCCTATATTTAGGCTAGCTTGAGTACGGCGACTTATGGCCTAAAAGGCAGTTGCCAGATAAAAAAAAATCTTCTCGTGAGTGATCTTGACCGTTATGTGTATCTCTTTGAGTTTCCTTAGGAGATCCTACACAATTTGCATCAGAGGGACTGTGAACAGCGTGTCTTCTGCATATCGCAACCATGTTATAAATTGTATCTGCCAATGGGCCCCGTTTCTTCTCCCTCCATGATTAAGCAAGTAAACACGGCTGAAATTGGCGATCCCATGGGTATGCCATACACCTGTTTTCATGCCTGTTGCTCGAACGCAAAGGTGTTGAAACTACACATAGACTTTTACAAGGCTGATGTAAAGCTCGCCGTCAAGGTTAGCTTCTCGGTGTGCTCTACTATTGCTCTTCTAGTTGCCACTAGTTCTTCATTGGTGAGAACATTAAAAAATAGCGACTTGATATCAAAACTCATGAATTTCTTGTTTGCGATTGGAACGCTCGTCAGTCGTGTTACTGTTACCTGAAAATAGAGATGGAGACCAAAAGGATCACCCCCGAGCAACGGGGTTACCGCAACGGCCGGATCGAGGAAATGTCGTTTAAACCATTTAAGGTCAGATGAAGATTGCCCTTGTGAAATCAACGAACGACAAACATGGATGCATCGCTCTCTGTCATCCTAAAAAATATTCAGATAAAAGAAATAGAAGCGTAATTTGTAAAAAAATAGATTAATGGGTAGGATAGCATACGGTAGAGGAATAAAATCTAGAAATGGAACAAAGAAAAACAGGTATAATGGCGACTAAGATTGCAAGCAACTGTTTGCTAGCATTTAAAATGTGTATCTAAGCAGACGGCATCGAAAACGAGAGAAATTTACGTACGGTTTAGCTACAACTAGACGAACACGATAGGAAATTTCACCGTGACCCAGAAAAAGTGCTTAAAATGCTCTGGAGATCATGGCTGGAGGGAATGCACCTCCACTAGCAAAATATGCCTCAATTGCAAGGACCACACTGCACACAAGTAATGAATTGTCTAAAGAGAAAAGCAATAATAGAAATGAAATAAAAAAAAACAAGTTAGTCAAAAGGCACAAAATGGCACCTAGTCAGGAGTTGCTAAAGCGACTATAAATGAGATGAAGGATTCAAAAACAAAAATTCATTCCACTGGGACTAGGATCAGACCTACTAGTATGCATCCTTTATGCGCACCTGGCAAACATTGGTACGCCAGGAACATTCTGAAATGTTAAATTAACTTCTAGTCAAGAATGGAATAAAAGAATTGTGGCTCCCATAAAACCCCGAATCATCGGAAACCAACTGGAACCAAAAACTGAAATTATCGATTATCGCTAGTTTGGAACCAAAAGTATAGGCAATACCGATGAATCGCTAACACGGAAAAAACCCCCGGATAACCGATAACCCGATATCCTTAGCGCGATAACGGCCACCAATGGGAAATAGTCAGAAAGGATATAGTGCAAAAGAAAAATAATACTCTTCTGCAACATTTTTGTTGTCAATGTTTTTACAATTCATTCGTATTTCAATGCGCTGAATTCATATATGGCAATTTTTTTAATCAGGTAAATTTTTTTGCTATGGCTATTTTCTCTAAAAAACTATAACTTTAACTTATTTTTGTGCTATTTTCAGAAATATATTAATTAAAATTAGGGAAATGTCATAGCCCCTGATTATATAATTACAAATTTTGATTATGATTTGATGTCATTTCTATAGCATGCAACAATCATGATGCATTGCATCATCTTATTGCATCATATTTCTTAATTCTAGAACTTTCTATATGTAGTGTGACGTCACGAATATGTTTGTCTATAAAGAGCGTATCTCTCTGTGAGGATCAAAGCAGTAGTTAACTCAATAGCATTGGCTATATAATTAGATTCCTAATTGCCAGTGATATGGTTGCTATCAATTGTATATTTTTTCTAAGCCTTGTATTAGTGATTAATGTGAAAAATGTTATACTGTGTGATTTTTATATTTAAAATAAATGCTAAAAGTGTTAAAAATATATAAGTTGAATGTCAAAGACCAATAAAAAAAATCTATTTTTCCATAACAATGGTGGGTTTCATCTATTTTAGTGTATATAATTTCAATGATTAGTTTAGTAAAATTCTACACTTGTCTATTCTAAAATGATTTTATTTATAATACCCTCTTTACTACCAATTTATTTCTGAATTATTAATGTTTAAATGTTTTTCTATTTATTTCAGAAGATTTTACAAATGAATAGAATTTGCAAAAATCGCCACAATAGGTTTTGTTTTATCTGCTGGCAAGTAACATCGCCTGGACATCAATCGAAAGTAACGTGATTTGTAAAAACAAGTTACCACGCATATTTTGGGATAAAATTAAGAGATCAAGATAAAAAGATTGCTCTTTCCTTCTGTTGCAAGACTTGTGTTAAAATCTACGAAGATGGCGTAAAGGGAAAAGATTATGTGACATTCTTATTTTTGCCTAACTGACTTAATAAGTAAGATTTTTATTGTATATTTAATTATAATAATATCTTAATTTATAATTTTATTATATAGATCGTATGAGTATGTCTTACTATGTGATCTTTAACCTTTAATCATTTATTTCAGGAGTTAACAGGAAAAACAAGCAGCATGTTGTTTATCGTGATCATCCTTCTGCCATACGACCAGTTCCTCATGTCCAAGAGGTACCATAACAGCATCACCAGTTAATCTGGATATTTTTGAAGAGAGTGATGAGGAATATGGCGAAATGGCCACCTCTTCATAATTTATTACTTCAAGTTTAGAATTAAAACAACCAGAGACTTGGGTCTATTTAAAGAATCGGCCTAGTTACTTGGTGAAAATAATTTACTAGCTCCAGATACAACCTATTACTGGTATCGCAGCAGAGATGAAGAGTTTCGAAAGTTTTTCTCCGTTCACGAAAATACTATGATGGTATATTGCAAAAATGGCAATGGATTGATTGAAGCTTTAAGCTTTCCCTATAAGCCAGATAAATGGAGATATTTTATATTGGATACTCTGAAGTTCATGCTTCATGAATGGAAAATTTGCGGAGATCTAAAGGTAAGAAATACATTTAATTTTTTTTCTCCTTAGAACATTATAGTTACTTTATCTAAAAGCACTCACCTTATTGAAATTTATCTCATTTTTAAATAAGTTGCATTTAAGACAAATGTCATAACTTATTTAAAAAAAAATTTACATTTTCATTAAATTTGTTAAATTTTTTATGATTTCAGAATAGTTTTTAATTTCAGGTGTCTAATACTAGGAATGCAAAAGGTGGCTACACAAAATATCCCTGCTTCCTCTGTTGATGGGATAGTAGAGCCGACGAGCAGCACTATGGGCGACAAGGATGGCCATAACGACCTTCTTTTAATCCTGGTTCTCTTAATGTAATATACCAACCCATAGTCAATCCAAATTAACTTTACTTCCGCTCCTTCACATAAAATTGGGATTACTGATAAGTTTTGTAAAAGCATTAAAGAAAGAAATCAAAGCATTTCTTTTTGGGGGCCAAAAAATTTCCAAAAGTTAGTGATGAAAAATTAACTACAAGTATTTTTGAGGGTCCTCAAATAGGGGTGCTAATGAAAGACCCTGGTTCCACAGAAGTCACAAGTGAGGTAGGAAAAATGCATGACAATCTTTCCAAGCACTTTTTCTTAATTTTATCATCAATCATAGAAGTCCAGAGTATGAAACCACTGTAGAAGATTTAATACAAAACTTTCAAATCTTAGGAGTGAGAATGTTTGTCTGTAAAACTCCACTTTTTAACATCACATCTTAACCACTTTCCCCCAAATTGTGGAGATTAAAAAGAAGAACAAGAGGAAAGGTTCTATCATGATATTAAGTGCATGGAGGAAAGATACCAGGGAAAATGGGAAATTAATATGCTAGCAGACTATTGTTGATATTATAAAAGGGATTTATTTACTAGTAAAAAAAAGACAAAAGAAAATCTCTAAAATTATTTTTTTCTTCTAAATAATGCTTCTTTTTTTTCTCATTTTCATCGTAAATTATCACAAATTATAAAAATTGTATCACTAAAGATGTTCTATTTAATAGTTTCATTCAAATTTTACCTTGTAAATATAAGATATATTAATATTTTAAATGGTTGTTGCAAAAAAACAACCAGATTGAAAAAAAAATGCCAGATTGGGATTCAGCGGATTGAAATACATATGTAAGAATCAGTTAAAAAAATCTTGACAACAACTTTTTTCAAACGCAGGGCTGTGTATGACCTGTAGAACTGAAGAAGTAGGAACGGGCCAAGGAAGACTGTCGTAGGATCAGGTAGTCTGCCCTCCCTAGAAGTGGGGGAAGGAGGCGACACACAAATATAGGGAATGTCTCCCTCCTAAGTACGTGGGAATTGAAGACTAGTGCAAATTCTAATATTGGCTGACTTTGATACTATTTCAATAGGTTTTGAGTGGTTATAGGATACAAACAAGCAAATCAAAATAATTTTTAATACTATACAAACAACAAATGAGATTAACGAGAATGATACACCTTAACAATTACGTTAATCGTTCGGCAATTGAAAATTGAATTGAATTTACAAGAAATGATATTGTCTGAGCCGTACGAGGCACAATAATTACAAGAGAGGGATCGATAAGAGACTATGAAGTGAGTCTTGCGGTCGGAGAGAGTCACGCCTCTTTGACGATGAAAAAGAAAATATAATGGCTTACGATTTTCTGAACGAGACCTCGAGTATTTGAACAGGGGAGTATTCTTCCCGGGGAAGCGTAGCTAAGCGCGTTATTCTTGACTGAGTCCTTCGTCCTTGACCTCCGTCGTTCGGAATAATGGTTTCTGCCTGCGAGACCTTATGGTGCCAGGGTATCGTTCGACAACTGCGCGTCGTCCTTGGATGATTCCAATGACCTCTCAAGTTGCTGTGTGAGTACTGGGAGAGTACTGCGTGAGTACTGCGTGAATCTTACTTGAATGAAAGCGGCATGGATACAACTCTCGTCCCGAATACTCAGAGAGTGCTCATTTGGTCATTCCCGGGCTGGGGAATATATACGACTCCGCCGGAAGCTCTTTTGTTTGCCGACGGAAGCGATTCCAACTCTGTCCCAAAGACATGGCGGCGATGATTTTAGCGCCATATCGCTAAATGGCGTCCCGGCTACAGTCTGACTTTGATATCGCTCCGAAAGGTTCCAATGGAATGTTTTTCGTTCGTGAGCTACTCCTTTTACTCTTTATCTGCACGACTCGATTTCTCCCTTTCTCTTTCTGACAAAAACACAATTAGCAAAACATTAAAACCCCCTCGAGCGAAACTGAAGAAGGGAGACTGAAGATAGAAACAAAAAACAATGAAGGAATGTTATGCGAAGCCAAAGATCTTAAACATGAAGATCTTACCGAGCGACGCCTTGCCACTCCCACCGAATATTGAAACAAAAGATGTGGTCTAGGCACTCAAGAGAGAAAAGTGTAAATGGGCGTTCAAAGGAGATGACGACGAAAAGGAAGTAGAGCACTCCTCCGTGATGGCAGAATCAGAATCTACCCTGAGGATGTGATAACCTTCTTAAGCGTGACTTTCGACGTTGCAAAGAATAGGAAATCAACCCCCCCAAAAAACTAAGATCAAAACCTCAAGTCTTAGTAAGGCAATTTACGACAATATTGGGAAGCGAAATATGTATATAGAAAACTGGAAATTCTGTAAATAAATAATAATTGATAGATCGGAAAAGGATCACCAATTGGATTCGGAAAGAGCATCAGAGGATCGATCCAGACATTATACTAATCTCGGATCAAGGATTAGTAATGAAGATAACAAAATAAAGATATTTAATTTTATCTTGATAGCAACCAACCCAACAGGAGAAAGAAATGATGGAGCGGATATAGCAATAAAAAGAGACCTAAATTCAAAGAAATACCAAATATCGACGAATCATAAATAACTGTTAAAATAGGAGTAGAATTATTATCACTATTGGTAGCAACTTGGTACTAGCTCCCCAAAAGAAACCTTTTACCAGTACATAACTTTATCACGATATTCGGTTAAGCACACCAAGCAATATTCATAGGTGATAGTTATCGTACGGTGCCAGGAAAATTGCTATACTACAAGTAATAACGCTGGACTGAACCTAGAAGTCCTGCTTGTAAGAAATAGTCTCTAAAGGATATGAACGGATCACCCAATCACTACCAAGCCAGACATCCATATAAGCACCTGAAATTTTCCACTAAATACACCAATGAAACTGGTTCCAACCAAATGCGTGTAGTGACCACACTGGGACGACCCTACGATTGAATAAAAATCCAATACAAGTCCCTGAAACTATTAGGAAGCATTATCTCAAGCTGATTGGAGGAAATATTCAAAAGAATTGAATGAATATGTACCAAAGGACCTCGCAGATGCTTCACTCGAAGAGATTGACGGAGATATGAACTGATTGACGAAGATACGAAGCAAATCTCTGATGTCTTAGTAGGAGCAGACTCAACGACCACTTTTGGTATCCAACAACAAAATGAGTAGACTGCAGATAAAAATAAAGAACAGAAAGACTAGTAGGGCATATCAGTCGATATGTAGAGAAGGAACAAATAAAAAACGAATAACCTAAAATAATTAAATAGTAAGAAGTTATACTTACTAAGTGTCGTAGAATTCTTTCTGATAAGAACCCTACTTACCTGACACCACTTTTATTTAGTGTCGTAGAATTCCCCTCCTTTTTGTTGTATTCTAAGAGTGCTAAGAGTGTCTAATATATTGATATTATAAGAATATCTTAAAGCACATAGCCGTTACCAAACACGTAAGGATATATACATATAAGAGGAACGAACATTAATCCCCAAATAAACTTATATTTTATCTTTAACCATTGAATACACAACTTTTATACTTTAACTACAGCAATACTCTAAATATTATTATAAACAAGAATTAATTAAATTAGTTTCCCCACAAAATTAAGTTCACGTTTTCTCTAGACAAAACAATAATATAAGAATTAGGCTTACGGACTCATGTGGAGTTTAAAGGCCTCAGAAATGTTTTTGACTCACGACGCGTGCCGGATGTCCAGTTGTAGATGATGGAAATTCCACGGTCGTTTTGGCGAGGGTAGCAGCTGGGGGGTCCACACGTTCTTCCGGGGGGGGAAGGATTCTTTAAGGACGAGAACCAAGACGGTGCTTTATGCAACACCTAGGCAGTCGTGGTCTCTCTGGCGAGAGTGAGTCGAACTTGTTTCTTAAATCAAGTTAACTTGGAGTGCGGTGTGATCACCGAGTAACGAGCTCGAGGAGGAACTTTTCTCCTTCGTTACTTATTTCCTTATGGACGAGGACTAAACTCGGGGAGGGTCTTCTTCAAGGGCAAGGATAACGAAGGGGGGTTTCTCTGGCGAGAATAAGTTACTTAAAGTTTGGTGTGACCACCGAATTACGGGCTCGAGGGGGAGCCTTTTCCTTCTTCTTTTCTTAATTCCTCAAGGACGAGGAATACCTCTGGTGTTTAAGGTGCACCAGGATATGAGGAGTCTCTCTGGCGAGAGTAAGTTGACTTACCAAAGTTAACTTATCGTTTGGTTTGATAACCAGGGACTTAGCTCGAGGATGAGCTTTTTCTTAGCCCCTTAAGGTAGGTAGCCCTGCCTCTCTTGCAGGGTACTTCTTGGTCTGGCGAGCCAAGTACACTACCTCTCCAGTCTCGGTAGCTCGGTTGTGGATCCGAGGACTTCGTCACCTAGAGACTGACGTATACTACCCAGATTTTCCTCAGAGTTCCTCATTTATACCTCGCACCCCCACTGGGGGAGTGGTAAGGGGAAGAGGGGCTTGAGGACGGCCCCAGGAGAGTTCTTTTTCCTAACGGTCTTTCCCACGAAGTCAAACATCGACTCCTCGTTAGCCATCGAGATTGGGAGAAACCCGTCTCCAATTTCTTGTTCGACGTGAAACTGGATCTCACTCTCCTGGAGGAGATCTTACCTTTTTGACCTTTAGGGTCTTTCATGGCACTGGGTTGAACCACGTTGTGGTTACGCTTTCGACTCGCCGATGCCTGGGGCGGATGTCCTTGCGGTAACCGCCTTGGAACTGCACCAAGAGTGGTCGAGGGGAGGGGGGGGGGGGAAGTGACCATTCCCTTACACACCTCCCACCGAAGAACTTAATGGGGAGAGGGGGATGCTCCCGGAACTCAAAACAACTTACTCAACCTAGTCGAGCTTAGCAAAGTTGTATTTCTTTGAGCCCTCTCTTACATTAAGTTTCCTTACACATGAGCGCCCACGCGCGCGTTTACACAGGCAATTTGTCGAGCTAGACCTACTCGCAATACAATTTTACATAGAAAATTAAAAAAACCTTAATTCATCGATTACCCACACAAAAAAAACCAACAAAACAAGCTACTTCCTTACCTTTCTAAGTTTTTGAGAACTTAAATCCTACCGATAAATATTAACACGAACAACAAATGAAAAAATGGTTTCACGCTCATTAGGTACTGAAATAACCTTCCATGGTTTTTCGTCTCCACCTATAGAGCAGCTGTACATTATCGGCTCCTTTGATGTAGCTGATCCTAAAATGGTGCTCTGTGACCATTATTCTACCGCGCCTGAGTCGGCCGTTCGGGTTATTGAGTCTACCCAAGTATGGTACTAAATGGTAGCGGTATTTCAACCTACTCGACTTACCCATATTATGGTACTTGACTACCTTTAAACTGAACATTATGGCTAGAGCAGCCTGTTGTAGCGGGGCATAATTGATGGGAGCGTAGGTCCCATAGCTCTCCTTTAACCAGGTACACGGGAAGATCGTGTCTGGGTTCGATCTTTGGGGATCGAGAAAATTTTTCCTTGCGAGGTCGTTAATGGGCTTGGCGCTCACTACGACTTGGCGATTTAGCGGTAACTCCGTGGACGTTCCGTTCGGGGAGGAGACTACTAGGGGTAGGGGATACTCATCCGCGTCTACCATTTGATTAGTCTTACCTGGGTGTATCGCAATAGCACCTCTTTCCTCCTTCCTTGTCAACTCATTTGACTCGCTTCTCTTCGCCGGTAGTTCCTCAGGTACACCTGCTCGTACCTCTACTCTACCTTCTTCTTCTTCCCTGATAACCCCATTTGGCTGGGTTCTCCTCGTAGGTTCTTCCTTAGATACTTCTGCTGGTACCTCATTCCTACTTCCTACTTCTTCCATCGTTACCCCATTTGGCTGGGTTTCCCTCGATGGTCCTTTCTTAGGTCCAGGCCGAGCTCCAACTTCCTCGACCTCTATGAGATTCTCGATAGGTGCTCTTTCGAGTGCGAGCAATCTTTCCTTTTCTTCTCTCTCTTCTCTTTCAGCTTGAGCACGTTCTTTTTCCCTCTGTATTCTTCTTTTATCGATTTCTATTTTAATCTTTATTCTCCTCTCTTTCGACTCTTTTTCCCTCTTCATTCTCCTTTCCTCGGCTTCTTGTTCTGCTTTCGCTATTTCGTTTTCCCGTCGAGTTCTTCTTTCTTCATCTTCAAGCTTTATCTTTAGTCTTCTTTCTTCATCTTCCATTTCTATCCTTATTCTGAATTCTCGTGCTTCTCTTTTCAACAGTATTATTCTTTGGCTTGTTTTACCTCCTCTCAGCATTCTTCTTTCCTCTGTTTCTATTTTCCGCTGTATTCGGGATTCTTCACTTTTCCGGTTCATCCATATTTCCATTAATTCACGTTCTCTTTTATCCTCTCATATTATATCCTCTTTTTCTCTCTCAAACTTTATTAATTCTTGTTCTTCTTCTATATCCAAAATTCTTTCTTCTTCTACACAATCTATTCTTAGTTCTGCCATGACGTAGTCATGCATTTCTGTACCTTCAAGTCCCAGACTTTGGGCTTGTTGGTAAAATCTTTTGACTGGATCCATTTCGTGTTGGTCCGTCGATTTTTCCTTTCTGTATTTTCAGATAATTATGCCGCCACTCACCAGGTAGCGCTCAGCATAACTTACCCTTAATCCCACTACTATGCTGATTGAAATACCACTCCCGACAACAAATTTACCACTTGACCTACCAATTACCTTTATATTGTTACCACCCCTAACTCTACCAATTTTCCTCTCGTCAATTATTCTCTTGTTCCTGATATTCCTTTGCGTGTTGGCTCTTTCTTAATTAGACACTGCTGGGTTCTTTCTAATAACAACCCCACACCTGACACCACTTTAATTATGTCGTAGAATTCTTTCTGATAAGAACCCTACTTACCTGACACCACTTTTATTTAGTGTCGTAGAATTCCCCTCCTTTTTGTTGTATTCTAAGAGTGCTAAGAGTGTCTAATATATTGATATTATAAGAATATCTTAAAGCACAGAGCCGTTACCAAACACGTAAGGATATATATAAGAGAAACGAACATTAATCCCAAAATAAACTTATATTTTATCTTTAACCATTGAATACACAACCTTTATACTTTAACTACAGCAATACTCTAAATATTATTATAAACAAGAATTAATTAAATTAGTTTCCCCACAAAATTAAGTTCACGTTTTCTCTAGACAAAACAATAATATAAGAATTAGGCTTACGGACTCATGTGGAGTTTAAAGGCCTCAGAAATGTTATTGACTCACGACGCGTGCCGGATGTCCAGCTGTAGATGATGGAAATTCCACGGTCGTTTTGGCGAGGGTAGCAGCTGGGGGGTCCATACGTTCTTCCGATGGGGGAAGGGTTCTTTAAGGACGAGAACCAAGACGGTGCTTTATGCAACTTGGAGTGCGGTGTGATCACCGAGTAACGAGCTCAAGGAGTAGCTTTTCTCCTTCGTTACTTATTTCCTTATGGACGAGGACTAAACTCGGGGAGGGTCTTTTTCAAGGGCGAGGATAACGAAGGGGGGTTTCTCTGGCGAGAATAAGTTACTTAAAGTTTGGTGTGACCACCGAATTACGGGCTCGAGGGGGAGCCTTTTCCTTCTTCTTTTCTTAATTCCTCAAGGACGAGGAATACCTCTGGTGTTTAAGGTGCACCAGGATATGAGGAGTCTCTCTGGCGAGAGTAAGTTGACTTACCAAAGTTAACTTATCGTTTGGTTTGATAACCAGGGACTTAGCTCAAGGATGAACTTTTTCTTAGCCCCTTAAGGTAGGTAGCCCTGCCTCTCTTGCAGGGTACTTCTTGGTCTGGCGAGCCAAGTACACTACCTCTCCAGTCTCGGTAGCTCGGTTGTGGATCCGAGGACTTCGTCACCTAGAGACTGACGTATACTACCCAGATTTTCCTCAGAGTTCCTCATTTATACCTCGCACCCCCACTGGGGGAGTGGTAAGGGGGAGAGGGGCTTGAGGACGGCCCCAGGAGAGTTCTTTTTCCTAACGGTCTTTCCCACGAAGTCAAACATCGGCTTCTCGTTAGCCATCGAGATTGGGAGAAACCCGTCTCCAAATTCTTGTTCGACGTGAAACTGGATCTCACTCTCCTGGGGGAGATCTTACCTTTTTGACCTTTAGGGTCTTTCATGGCACTGGGTTGAACCACGTTGTGGTTACGCTTTCGACTCGCCAATGCCTGGGGCGGATGTCCTTGCGGTAACCGCCTTGGAACTGCACCAAGAGTGGTCGAGGGGAGGGGGGGGGGGAAGTGACCATTCCCTTACACTAAGTGAGCAGCAAGAAAAAAGCTAGAATTAACTTATTAACAAGATATATAAAAACCGAGTGCCTAAGGAGAACTGGCAAATAATAAACCATCCTAGTGGGTCGAGATCACGAACATATACAATAAGGATCAAAGAGGAAACCAGTAGCCCAATCGAAGAAGAACAAGGGATAGAACAGAAATTTCGCCGGGTGGCAATCAGTTTTCTCAATATCATACGAAGAAAACCACGACCTTAGTGAAGAAACGGCAAAATGATGCACGAGTTCCTAAGGAAGAACATAAATAAATTAACTTCTGCCCATTCAGTCGATCTAAACAAAAAAAAGAACAAGTGGAGGCTGGAGTACCGACTATAGAAGAAGAAATGAGCGCAATTCACTCCTTTGAGTAAAGGGATCCAATACCAACAGGTTTCACAAACTCCAACCACGACAACGCCGCCAACAACAACAACATCATGACGGCCCTCAAAAAACGTATATAATGCAAAGATGAGCAACCGCTACGTCCCTGACACATTATAGACGGCAAAAAAATGGATAAAGATATATATCGCTTTTAGATTTCAACGGCAAAGTCTTCTAGAAAATACTAACCAGAAAACGTGTGTAATACATTGAAGAAAATAATTCGTATAACAATTTCCGATTTAGATAAAAAAAACAGGGATATGACCGTTAAATTAATATCGGAAAATAGCACAAGCAAAAGAAGAGAAAAATAGCTCGACTTAGGGCTACGTGACGTAGAGCAAACCTTTGACAAAGTCTGGTTGAGAGGAATACAGTATCAGATCCTTACCCTGCAAATGAACAACAGTTGATAGAGAACACTTTGCGACTATATACAGAAAAAGAAGAGTAAGGAATGGGATAAACGAGTATGAGGGACCATAATTCGAGTTGGAAGCCGGCATAGCGCAAGGGGGGTGTCTCAGCCCAATCCTGTATTCAATCTGCACATCGAATATGCCTTTATCAGGGAGACATGAGACACTGAACATCCAGTTAGAAGATTATATTAGTTAACTGATCATTTTCCCTAATAGAAACGAAAGGGGACAGGCAAGGTTAACGGCGCTAGAAATAGGCAACATTACCTGATACAAAAGAAATTGGAAAAGAAGAACGAACATACAGAAATTTACTCTCATTCCAATCTCAAGAAAAAGAGTAGCCTGTATCTTAGATGAAAGAGAAAGGAAAAACTTTAGGTCTAAGAATAACAAGAGGTTACAAAATTCCCGTAATCGAAAGAACTCCAAATTTACGACTAATATATTCACTACGAGAAATATCATCTTCGAACAAAAGAAAAAAAATATATGGCATAAGGAAAGGCAAAATTAACATACCCTCCAATACCAATGCATATTATGCTAAAAACAACAATGAAGGATATATAAAAGGGTAAAAATACAGCCTTAAGACAAATTAGGAACACAAGAAAGAGAGAAATCAAAAAGATTTAGTGAACTATATGATGAAGCAGAAGACATCTGGAGGAAAGTAAAAATCCTCTCCTATTTATTCACAGAACAGATCTATATCGCAAACAAAAATCGCGCAAATCTTCAATTTCAAAGCTAAATCTACCAGATGAGGAGAAAAGAGGAACCCTGTTATACGTAAAGAACTCAAGAAAATAAGAAAAAAAGACATAAGAAAAGAAAATAACAAAAATGAAAATAAACGTTCATACGACTGTAAGAGCGATGATAAACAATAAGGTTGAAATAGCCAATACGTCTGAAATAGCCAATAAAGCTAAATAAAACTGAAAAAAACCTCTCACGAATTACGACCTGAATAACGATAATAGACAAAAAAGGCTTAAATAGCCACTAAAGCGGAAAAAAACTCACACGCATACTGAAAATAAACCAGACTTAACAAAAATAATGATTACGACTACCGGAATGAATCCCCCAATATAAGGAAACGAATAAGGAAACAAAAAAAACTAAAACTAAGGTATGCAATCCTAATAAAACACCAACATAATGATAATCAAAGGACACGAATACCATTACAAACTTAACGATGGTAACAATCGAATTATAGGTGCAAGGGAAATGTCTGATCTTTCGATCACTAATAGCAGAGGCATTTAAGTGCTCTGAGTGTGAGAAAGGAATAAAGTGTGAATAATGTATCATGATTCGGATATCACGTTAATCAGAAGGTGTCTCATATCCTGGGCATGGAAACTATTGCTTCACCCAAGACTACAGAGGTTTGCTCCTCCTGGCTCTCCTCTAAGCTTTAAGTTTTTCTTCCTCCTTCCATCTATGAACCTCTCCGAACCTCCTTCCGGGCTCTTACAACCACGCACTTCCTCCTCGGGCCGGAGGTGTGAATAGTCTCTCCAGAACAAGTCAGCCGCACCATCCCCCACGAACGAGTGAAGGTAACGAAAAGGAGGAGGGATTGCGAAGCTCTATTGACCCACCCCCCTTTAAAAAAAACATAAATTCTCTGAAAAAGCTGTTTCAGAGTAAAACGTCAGAATAAAGACCCTGGAATTCGGTCTTGTCTTTGCATCATTTATCAAATCCATGAGAGAGAGAGAGAGTGTTTGTGTGTGTGTGTGTGCATGTGTGTTACATAGAGTTACATAGATAAACAGGTCACAGCACACCTTCTGGTCCATACTAGGTGATCTTGTATAAATATTATGGCAAAGAGAGATAGTGGAGATGGAAAGTAAGAGAAATTTGGTGAACCTCTCACCTGAAAACGATAGAAAACGCTACCAGGGGGAATTAGATTTAAAGTATTTATCTATACGACGTTTGAATGAACCTACGGTGTTGCAGTCTATTAGTTTACGAGGAAGGCTATTTCATATGTTGACGATTCGGGTAAAAAAAAAATTCTTAGCTTCGTGCTAGTTAAAATGTTTACCTATAATTTTACAACCGTTTCCTCTAGTGTAATTTGATTGGTCGATAGGGAAATATTTATTGCAATCCATATTGTCTATGCCTTTGATAATTTTAAAAACCTGAATTAGGCCCCCTCTTAATCTACGCTGAAAATTAACGGAAATAGATTTAGTTCTCTAAGTCACTGTTCATATGGTTTGTTCTTTAAACTTGGTATCGTTCTAATTTCGCTATATATTTCTGGTAGTTTGGGCACCAGGCTTGAACACAATATTCCATAATGGGACGGACCAAGGAATTATAGAGAGTAAGGATTGTTTTTTTGGACTTATACTCAAACGCTCTACCATTAAATCCAATGATTTTATTTGCTTTCTTAAGGAATTCTGAACATTGCTGACTGTGTTTTAAGTCGCTCGATATTGTTACTCCTACGCATAAGAGTCGAGTACCATTTAGTGAGTAATTTGTTTGCCGTTACGGTATCCGATATGGAGCACTTTACATTTATCCGCGTTAAAAGGCATTTGCCACGTTTGCGCCCAGTTCGATAATTTGTCGAGATTGTTTTGCAATTCATTAATCTGTGCGTTAGTGAGTACTGAATTCGCACTTTTGGTGTAGTGATATATATATATATATATATATATATATATATATATATATATATATATATATATATATATATATATATATAAGAATTGTTAAATTCCACAGCAGGCATTGTTAAGCTTCTTCAGAACCTTTTCAAATTTCCGGCAAGTGAAAAATTTGAAAAAGTTCGGAAGAAGCTTAACAATGCCTCTTTGGCTGTGGAATTCAACAATTCTTGTATACAACATGTCCTCCTTCCAATATATATATATATATATATATATATATATATATATATATATATATATATAGAGAGAGAGAGAGAGAGAGAGAGAGAGAGAGAGAGAGAGAGAGAGAGAGAGAGAAGAGAGACAGAGACAGAGAGAGAGAGAGAGTTACAAGGAGTTCCAAGGAAAGAAAGTACCCTAGGAGACCTAACGGTCCATTCAAAGAGGGTACCTTTGGACTAGAAATTGAGTGGGCACATGGCTGCTCAATTGTTTTGCGTCCCTAAAGGACCACTTTTCAAGACTTTGTCTAGTCTTGACTTGAACTGGTCAACAGATTCCCTGTTGACAACTTATACTGGAAGTGCGTTCCAATTACCTCAGATACTGTAGGTGAAAAAATTTCCACAGAGATTGCGGTTGTAACGCTTGAGTTCAAGTTTGAAGCCGTGATTGCGCGTTCTGTTCTCACTGAGTGTGAAAATATCCCGGTAGTCAACATTGTCGAACCCTCGAAGTATTTTTAAAACCTCGATGAGCTGACCACGCAGTCTACGGGTTTCCAGCGAGAACAGATCTAATTCCCTTAGTCTATCCTCGTAACTTTTATGTCGGATAGAGGGAATCAGCCTGGTTGCCCTAGCTTGTACGCGTTCCAACCTTGCGATATCCTTTCGAAACGAAGGACTCCAAAATTGTACGGCATATTCCAGGTGCGGCCGAACGAGGGAGTTGTACAGACAAAGTACTATCTCCTTGTTACGGTATCCAAACTGGCGCTTTATGTAGCCTAACATCCTTTGGGTTTTCTTCTCTGCCTCGATTTACTGTTTCGAGAACTTGAGGTCGCTAGTGATAGTTACACCCAAGTCCTTCTCAGTGTAACTCGACTCAAGAGCAGTGCCCTTAAGGATATACTGAGATTGGGGGTTTCCCTGGCCGATATGCATCACTTTGCATTTGTTCACGTTAAAAGGCATTTGCCACGTGTCCGACCACTCCCCAATCTTCCCAAGATCTTCCTGCAGGCGGGCAGTATTTCCATCCTTTGCAACGTTCATACCAAGCTTCTTATCGTCGGCCAATTTGGAAATCTTGGCAACCATGTCCGCGTCCATGTCGTTGACGTAGATGATGAATAGTAGTGGTCCCAGGACAGAACCTTGAGGCACCCCGCTAGTAACGGGCACCCACTCAGAAGACTGTCCATTCACCACCACATGTTGCCGTCTGCCACTTAGCGAGTTCTTGATCCAGCCGGCTACTTTTCCGTCTATGCCCAGCGCTCGCACTTTCCGGAGAAGGTGGCAGTGTAAGACCTTATCAAAGGCTTTCTGAAAGTCTAAGTACACCACATCCACCACCTTGTCCCGATCGTGCTCACTGAATACGAAGTGGAAGAATTTCACAAGGTTCGTCAGGCATGACCGTTGCCTTCGGAAGCCGTGCTGGGAACTCCTCAGTAGCAGGTTTGAATTTAAATGCGAAGTCATTTCGTCCACATCATGCTTCCCTTGAGTTTACCGACCATCGAAGTCAGACTGATAGGTCGGTAGTTTGACGGTTGGCTTCGGTCTCCTTTCTTGAAGATAGGAGTCACTTCCGCTTCACGCCAGTCTATGAACGCATTCGGTCCGGATTAACATGTTAAAGATTGCGCTCAGGTGTCGTGACACTTAATCGCGCACTTCTTTCAACACTTAAGGTAGAAACCCATCCGGGTCAGGTGACTTATTCGTCATTAGGTCACTGATCTTCTTTTTCATTTCCCCTTCGGTGAAGTTCATATCCTGCAGCTTTTCCAAAGAACTCCTTGAGATTCTCTTTACAGAGTCTCGCCACTCGGAGTTCCTCAGACCGCTTAGCCGCCCTTATGCTGGACTTCACTCTCCAGGCTAGCCTCCGGTATTCGTCAAAGTCACCCGAGATCTTCGATTGCCGGTACACAGTTCTCTTCTCCCTAAGCAGTTGGCCGATTTCTCAATTAAACCACTTTGGTTGAACAGAAGACCGATGGGGGCATTTCAGAGGGATGAAACGCGATTGAAGACTCATGAACGTGGTTTTGAAACTGTTCAATGAGTCTTCAACAGCCTCGCACAGTTCTACCCTCGCGTCAGTCAGTCCAACACGAAGACCTGCAAAGTCTGCTCTTCTCAAATCAAGTTTCCTCGATTTACTAATTGCAGACCTTGACTTCGGGACTTTGACTACAAATCTAATTAGTCGGTGGTCACTGCCACCGAGCTCTTCGCCAAAAGAGAGGTCCTCAACGATGTCATCCTCAGAGATGAAAACCAAGTCGAGGATATTGTCTCTTCTCGTTGGTATCCTCACCCATTGAGCAGGAACTCGTTGTTCGCGAACTTCAGGAGTAGTGCGTTCTCGCCACAGGGTTCTCTGGTTTCCCAGTCAACTTGTGTGTTGAATTCCCTCATGACGATACACACTCTGTCTTCGACAAGTTCTCCTAGTAGCTGGTACAGATCTCTGTCCTTTTCAACGAGTTGGGCAGGGGGTCTATTAAGCACCAGGGTCCTGTATTTGGCAGGACCTATCTCTAGGTCAACACCTAGTAGTTCATGGTCGGATACGATGTTGCAATCCGTCGAGTTGAGAGTATCCTTGACATACAACATCACACCGCCACCCTCTCTGTCTAGACTATCTTTCAGGAAGAGCTGGTAACCGTGAACCTTAAATTCACCTTCAAAATCTCGGCTTGAGATTTTTATCCACGACTCTGTTATGGCCACCATCTCAAGTTCCTTTGTTGCTAAGAGGCCACGGAGCTCAAGAAACTTATCCTGATTGATCTCGCATTGAACAGAAGAACTTTGAGGGAGTACCCCAGTGTAGGACTCTCTACCCTATTCCGTGTCCCGGCTTCTTTTGTGTGGCAGTACCTCTCTTTGCCACATCTAAGAACGTCGTTCCAGGAGTTACACGGGTATACTGTCTTACGTCCGCCTTCACTCTGGGTCGGCGCTCCTCTGCGTCCACTCTACGACATCCTGGATTAAGTTACAGAGTACAGCCTTTCCTTTAAAGGAAAGATGTACTCCATCCCTTTGGTAGAGATAATTTCTCCCATAGAAGGTGCGGTAAGGCTCTACAAAAAAGACCTCCTCCGCCGTACACAAATCTCCGAGGCGTCGATTAAGGGACATGTTCCTCGAGTGAGCGGTCCGGATTGGACCTCTTCTCGGGAGCATCCCGACCAATACACGTCTGCGTGTTTTTAGCCCACAGTCGGCCACAGCACCCATGACTGTGTTGAGAATCCTTTCTGTGGGGCCTATCCTTCTTCCTCTGAGGTAGAGGTCGTTGCCACTTACCATTAGGGCAACGACTGAGTTCTCAGAAATCTGAGATTTCTCCGCCTCTACAAAGATCTGCTGGTTTCCCCTTCCTGGTAGGCAACTTACCTTTACACTCGTGCGAAGGCGTGCTGCTAGCAGAAATTGCAGGGCCCGTGCTTGAGAGTCCCCAATGAGATTGACCCTCGCACACTTGACTGCACTCTTTTCTTTCGCCATAGACTTATCTCTTTTCTCTTTAGTCTCCGTATTTCCCTTGTTTTTCTTCAATTTCTTCTTCTTCTTCCCTTCTTTCGGTCTTCATTTGTCTTTTCTTCTGTTTCTCTTTTCTCTTCTTCTCTTTCCGCTTTCCCTTGCGCACCAGTAACGCTCGAATTCTCTACACTGGGGTGAGGTTGCATTTAGGTCGTTTTTCTTCTTTTTCTGTTTCTTATTAGTTTCTCCTCATGCCTGAAGTGGGACTGCATCCTTTAAGGATGCAGTCGGTGGATATACTTCCCGGGTGGGATTTCGAAAAACATCCCTCCGGGAAGTCCACGCACCACTTATCCTTCTGGCATATCGCACATGTATATTTGAGTGCAGCTGGACCTTTTTTTCCCTGCTATTTTGAACACTTTCTCTCTCTCAAAATTTTGTGACCAATCAAGAGTAAAAAAGGGGGTTGGTGAGTTCTCCCTGCGTGAGTCGCTCCCTCCTGTCGATCGGAGACGTTTTTGATCTTTCAGAAGGCACGTTCCATGTGCTGTTGTTCGTCCGACCGAGTCGTCAAACCTCGGTGTGCCGTGGCTCCCAGCCAAGCAGCACTGACGCTCCCCGAAGGGGCCATCGATTTCTCACCAGGTGAACAACGGAGCACGCCACGCACTAAACCCCTTCTAGTTCCCTTCACGACGGCTAAGATCTCGGAGCAGTGTTCAATGGATATCCTGCCACACCAAGAGACTCAACTCAAGGCTTTTTATTGGCCTGGCAACCAACCTGGGAACAAAGGGCCGTCACCTCGGACCGATGCTACCAGAGGCACCCGTCAACCGTCACTAAGAATGGTCAATAATTACGCTCCAGGGAAGGGGTTAACGGGGCACTACCCTCATCCCATTCATCGTGCCCCAACGCCTAGGACACCTCTAGTCCTAGTCTCTCGCAACCAGTGAGCGTCGATTGGCGTTGTTTATAGAGGTTCCAAAGCCTCTCTTCTGACGCATTAGGTAGCTGCCAGGTCCTTATATGTAGATAGAGGGAAAAAAGGGTAAGAGTGACCTCAATAGGAGTAGGTTTTTTTTTGTTTTTTCTTTTTTTATAAGTGGAAGAGATGGGATAAAAGTAAAAAACGAGAAGAATAGAGTAGAAAAAGAAAGGAAGGACGTACTTAGTCTGGAACCTCGTTTCCGACCAAATCGACAAGGGAAACCCTACCAGGGGTACCTAGAAGAGAGGTACGCCCGCCGGCATATCCCGAAAGGTCAAAGGTACACACAAGCTCTCTTCCCGCGACAAGGGGGCGTCACCTCTCTCTCTCTCTCTCTCTCTCTCTCTATATATATATATATATATATATATATATATATATATATATATATATATATATATATATATATATAAGAGAGAGAGAGAGAGAGAGAGAGAGAGAGAGAGAGAGAGATAGAGTGCGTGTGTGTTAAATCTACATATGTGCAGTACACACATACACACGTGTACCTCGACACAAATACTCATTTTTAATCGGTTTCTTTGAGAAGGAATGTGGCCAGATGAGAGCAACCGGAAGAGGGAGGTGGTAGTCGGAATGGGAGGAAAAAAAAATCTTGTGGGAAATAAAGTTGAAGAGATAGAGAGAGAGAGAGAGATAAGAACAGAGTTGAAGAAGAAGAAGAAGAGAGAAACGGAAAAGGATAGAACGATAAAAATTGAGGGAATGGTGAGAAGGTGCTATTGAACAAGAGAATTGAGCACAGGATGAAGAATAAAGCGAGAACGATGAGAAAGAAAGATAGAGAAAAGAGTAAAAGGAGAGATAATAAGATATAGAAAAGAGAGAGAGAGCGAGTAGAGAAGGAGAGATGGAGAAAAAAAATCGAAAGTAAGAGTAAAAATGCCATTGAGTAGAAAAAGAAAGACATGAGAATGGAAAAGAAGAAAGAAAGAATAATAGAAGGAAAGAAATAGATAAGGTAAGGAATAAGGAAAGAGCTAAAGAAAGAAATAGATAAATAAATAAAGAATTAAGAAGAGGTAGGGAAATAAATAGAGAGATTTATAAGAGGTGAAGGGTTGGGTTTAAAGCGTTCGT
This sequence comes from Ceratothoa steindachneri, assembly GCA_963969495.1. NCBI lineage: Eukaryota > Metazoa > Arthropoda > Malacostraca > Isopoda > Cymothoidae > Ceratothoa > Ceratothoa steindachneri. The sequence continues at coordinate 184,873,696 of OZ018325.1, forward strand.
CATAAATGTTTATTGCCCTAGGGTTGGCGCGGTATTACTTTGTCTGAGGTTCTTAAGGTGTATGAAGGTAGAATTTACTAATAGTTATGATAGTATAGTGTTGGAATTATAAGTAGGCATCTGTATATGTTAGTGTTGAGGTGTGTGTATATTATTCAGGTGACTGGATGGTCTTTTCCTTTCTTTCCGTCTCATTTCCTCTCTCCTTCCGACTCCTTTCCTCTCGACTAAATAGTCGATATTAATTTGGTAATCACTCTCTTATTTCCAATTTCTGTATAAACTTGGTTTGAATATCTTATCATTTCCTGATTTACACGAACCTTGGGACTAGATTCGTTTCTATCAATTCCCTGCTACTGTGGAATTGAAGTTTCATTTCGATTCCCTCTCTTAGTCTCAGTCTGTCCTCCCAACCATTTCTCAGCTCTTCCTCGTTCTTTTTCAAGATTTCTACAGCCTTCTCATGTAAGACTATATTGAACGGTTTCATTCTAACTTCTCCATGTAATTCTTCTTGCCTCCTCATTTCCATTCACCTTGTGCCTGTAATCCATCCGGTACCCTGGTTTTGCACCCTCTGGAGTTTAATCATCGCACTCTTTGTTGAACTATGTAGCGGAACAGCTGGGTACAGCAAGCTGGCCCTAACTATTGCGATGTATAGTTTGCTATTGTGACTTGGCGACAACCGTCAAAACCTACCTAGTTGCGCCAACTTCATCTTAGCTACTTTTATCCTATCCACTACATGTGCACTGTACCCACTTTTACTTATTTCCAGACCCAATACTTTAACTTCGTCCTTATATTCATATCTTTTTCCCTCAACACTAATGTTCTATAACTTTCTCCTGTTGATGGGTATCACTGAGAATTTATCACTGTTGGTATTTATCTTACATTTCTTTTCGTATCTATTTACTCGTAAGTCCAGGATATCTTTGGCTATCTTAGGAGCCTTCCTTGATGTTCTAGTAGGGGTCGTAATAATCTGCGTGACGTCGTCCGTGAACTGTACATAACCTGTTTCTCGGCTAAGAAGAAACGGCAGATCATTGGTATAAATGGCGTATAGAACTGCAAAGAGGCAGCAACCCTGTGGAAGCCCCTACTTTGTATTAAAAGCGGGGCCTTCATATCTTCCGGGCACCATATATGCCCTTCTGTCGCTAATGAAGCTGCATAGCAGCCTGGTCATTTTCTCCCCAAGTTCCATCTTTACCAATTTGTATTTTAAACCATCCCTCCACACCTTGTCAAACGCCTGCTGCATGTTGCGCGCCATGACTCTTCGCTTTGCCCAGCTTCTCTGTAATCAGCGCTAGGGCCATCTCCGTATTCTGAATCCATACTGCTGGGGGTTGTATTTACAGTTGGTCTCTTGTGATTATTCAACCTACTGCACCCTATTTTCTAACACCTTGGCCGTAAAATTGAGCCGTAAGATGGGTCTGTATCCGTTGACTGCCGTTGTTGACTCGCCCGGTTTTGGCACAAAAAACATTTTGGCCACTTTTAGTCTGTCCGGGAAGTAACCGATTTTCCATCATGCATTGAAAATTGCCAACATACCTTCTAGTACGTTATCCAGGAGCTGACTTATGCTCGCTTTCGTCAGCCCCGATGGACCTGCTGCTTTCTGGACTACCGATCTTAATTCCTCCATCTTTATCTTACCATCATCTCTGATGTCATCCTCCTCCCCATTATTATGAGAGATCCTGTCAGGCGGATAGGTCTTGCCCAGATGGATGTTCAGTTCTTCCATAATCCTCATTTCATGATCTGTGTGAAATTTTCCTTATCTTCACCCGTGATGTTGAATACCTCACTCCAGTAATCTCTGAACAGCTGCTCTATTTCCTCTACTTTCGCCATACTCGTATATTCATTGCCTCTCTTAATATTTAGCTTTCTCGGTGGTGGATTACCCTGCAATATTTTGACAGATGGCCAGAATTGTCTCGGGTTTTGCTTACTTCTCTTTGGAGTTCACGTCTCCTCCTGTATAGTTCAATGGTTGGTCCTATGCCTCTCTTCAGTTGGTCGATTGCTTCCAGGTCTTGAATTTTGCTCTTATTCCAGGAGTCCACCTTGGAGCCGGAAATGTTATCATCACCACCTTTGTAATGCTGACTTCCTCTGCTGTCTTCATTTTAGACTCTAACTTTTCTATTTCCAGGTCAATGTCCTCCACACCTTTACCTTCCATCACTTACGGTCGGTAGTCTTCAAGCACCCTTCTAAATTTAACCCAATCTGCCTTAGCATATTGTTTTCTGACCGGGCATGGCACTTGAATTAGGCTTAGTGCCATCAATACTATGATTGAATTATGATCCGTAGGGAACACAGGACCCGGTTTGACAAGCATATTCCAGTGAAATTTCTGCTGGTTAATAATATATCCGGCTTTGTGGCAGTTCTATCAGTGAAGTAAGTAGGGAAAGCCTGGCCCAGCTCGTACCACTATGCCACTATTTATTAATATATCTAAGTTCTTCTCCATTGTGTTCTTAGAGGTATATCCTGAGTGCTTGGAGCGAACATTTAAGTCACCAAGGAAAATCCCTGGGGTGTTTCTCCCGAATACCCGAAGCAGTTATGTAGGGGCAAATAATTTCTTCTTGGGAGTTGATACCCCCCTCATTATAAACACTGGTCCCCTCTGGGTGTCCACTTTAATTGTCAAATAGCTTTCGTCTAACTCTTCCAATTTCCTATGTTATATATGAAATTTCTGCTGGTTAATACTATATCCGGCTTTGTGGCAGTTCTATCCATGAAGTAAGTGGGGAAACTCCGGCCCGGCTCGTACCACTATGCCCCTATTTATTAATATATCTAGGTTTTTCTCCATTGTGTTCTTAGAGGTATATCTGAGTGCTTGGAGCAAACATTCAGGTTGCCAAGGAAAATCACCGGAGTGTTTCTCCCGTATACACGAAGCAGTTATGTAGGGGCAAATAATTGCTTCTTGGGGGTTGATACCTCCCTCATTATAACCACTGGTCCCCTCTGAGTGTCCACTTCAATTGTCAAATAGCTTTCGTCTAACTCTTCCAATTCCCTATGTTCTATACCTTTTTTAACAACAACTATTATACCATCGAATCTTTCATTCGAGTGATTTTTCGTGTAGGTATAATAATTCTTCAGCTTCAGTTTATACCTCCCTATTCTCAACCCGTGCTCACAAGTTATTACTACAACGGGGTCTTCTTTAGCTATCACATTCCAGAATTGGTTTTTCTTATCCTTTAATCCATTGATGTTCACTTCGACTATTTTCAGTTTATTAAATCTCTTATCCATAATTCTTTACTTAATCACACTCTAAACTTCTTCCTTTAACCGTTTCTTAATTTCCTGAAATTCTCCGTCCTCAGAAAGTGAAATCTGTCCTCTGTTACCTGTAGGTTCCTGTAGCAGCTCTGCAGTTACGAAAGAATTCTCACCTGTTAGGCTTCACTCAATTAATTGTAAAACCGAAATCACAACGGACGATTTTAAAATCTTGAAAAACACCCCTGATCCCATATCACCAGGGATGGTTGAATCCATGTATATTAAATACCTTTCTCCTTCCTTAAATTCCTATTCCTCTTCTCACCCACTACTTCTACTCTAAACAAATATATTACCAACCTCCTAACCTCCTTCTTCTTCTTACGGTCCTCGCCCTTTCTCCCCAGTTATCCTCTAACGATTGATTGTTTAAGGTTGGTTTATCTTGATGTGTTTTCCCAACCGTTATTTTTTAACTTGTAACATAATAATCCAGAAATGATCAATTGCCTGTAAATTTATCGCTATCCCCCTCCTTAATTAACATTAAATACGTTCCATAAATTCGTCATTTTGATTATCTGTTTGGTTCTTAACTTAAATTATTTTCCTACAAATTGTATTTCCAGTACCCGAAGACGGGGGAAAAGTTCACCCGAAACGTTGTAACAAGAAAATGAAATGAATTTCCCTTTATACGTCTATCAATCTGATCAAGGCAACATTTAATTTACCATTAATTACCTCAGTCACTCTCTCTCTCTCTCTTGGCGGCTTAGTCCCTCCCCTTACAACCAGTAGGGGCACCCTTTTCCACATTTCCCTATCCATCCTGGCGCCTCAATTACACATGTTAAAATGTTGGGTGAAGTAGTTAAAGGGGTGAAAATGTAAAAGTTAGAACCTTTACACTACTTTAATTGGGTCCTTCCTTGTAATCCCGCTGGTCTTTGGCACTTCACTTGTATATACTTGAGGCACTGGTATTCTTCACTTGGATAATTTCATAAGAAAACTCTTTCCTATTGCACCTTAGGAATACACTGAATTTTGACTGGATAATTTTCACGTTTGACAATGTAATTTACACTTGGTCTTGCCGCCTTTATCGAGCACTGACTTTTCGAAGCGAGTACAACAACGAATAGGTGTCGAAGCACATGAAACTCACTGGTACTGCTCTACTTCCGTCGGCTTTTGTGTACGATTTGAACGAGTATTAGTTGGGATTATCGGCATCGTACAAATTGTCACGCAGAGTAACGTATATAAAGAAATTAGTAGGAGGGGAGGGGGGTAGGGAAGAAAAGAGGGAGAGAGAGCTAGATAGCGAGATGAAAGAGATGCGAATGAATAGTTAAATAGTTAGATAGTTGAAGATGAACAGAGTAAGTTATGTAACGGAAGGAGAAAAAAAGATGATAGCTACGGAGAGAGGGGGAGCACAGATACAGAAAGAAGATTTGAAAGAAGAGAGACAAGGGACGGAAGGAGAGAAAGAAACAGAGATATCATAGATTGAGGGAGAAATGAAAACAGTTATACAAAGAAGGGAACAAAGGGAGGGGAGAAGAGAGAGAAACAGAGAGGAGGTGGATTGGCAGAGAAAGAGGGCACATATAGATAAAGAAGATAGAGGGAACGGAGAGAGAGCGAGGAAGAGAAGATAGATGATGGATATACGGAGAGAGACTACATTCAGATAAAGAAGAGAAAGATTGGATTAAAGAAGAGAGACATGAACGGCGGAACGGAAGGAGAGAGCGAAACAAACAGAGATAATAGATAGAGGAAGAAGAGAAGAGAATGGAAGGAGATGATAGATAGAAGGAGAAAGGGAGCGGAGTTAGATAAAGGGGAGAAAGAAGGGGAAAATTAAAAGAGGGGAGGTGGAAGGAGAGAGAAAAAGAGATATGATAATTAGAGAGAGGAGAAAACAAAAGATAAAGAAAATAAAAACAAAAACAACGAGAAATGATAGAGAGATAGGTAGACAAACATAAGAAGAGAGAGAGAGGGATATATATAGAAATGAGACGGGAGAAAAAGAAAGAAAGATAGAGAGCGATAGAGGCAAGAAAGGACATGATGTGAAATACCACAGGGTCCTTGAATCGTGAGGCCAGTAGGGCCCGCTGTAAGGTTGGAATATATTCTTGATTAGTCAAATGATTCGCTGTGGTTATTGTTCGAGCGCAACAGTAATAGATCACTTTACCAATATAAGAATGTCTCGAAAATTGGAGTGAATTTCTTAAAATGAAACTGAGACACGAGTAGAAAAATGTCCCGAATAATTGAAGAACAAGAATGACACTCGGCCGTATGCTAAAACAAATGTGAAATTCACATTTGAGCAAAAAACTTATTTTTTTATATATATATTTTACATTTTAGCCTTTTGCATATAATAAATTTATAAATAATTGTGAAGCTACACTAAATCTGATAAAAGTGCATTTCACATTTTTCTTAGCATACGGGCGTAAATAAAAAGGAAAACGTAATATGGCACACACACACACACACACACACACAGGAAAGGAAAGAAGCCGCGGAGCACAGAGTTACAAGTCCTCACTCACCGAAGGCTGGAAAAAAAAGAGAGAAAGAGAGAGAGTTACAAGGAGTTACAGGGAGTTAGTGTACCTCAAAAGACATTTCTGCCCATACGGCGGAGGTACTCACTTTAGAAAAACCCTATCTACAACTTTGAAGCGAGTATAGACACGATCAAGGCTTTCCCCGCCCACCTCTCCCACTCGAAACTTCGGGCAAGGAGAAATTGAAAAGATACCTGATTGTGCTAGGGGAGGGGAGGGGAGGGGGCACAGTCAGGAAATTTTTATAGTAAAGTTGTGAAACCTATCTCTTTAGTGGTTTTATTTGCACTTAGCCTTAGTATCTTCAGCTGCTTCTTGTGTACACTAACATTTTGATGGTAACATTAATTACCTTTGTGATATTCAGTTTCAATACTTTAAGTTTATAATAACTTTTTCTAATTTTTTTTTAAACGTTTCTATAGTTTTACTTGACCCTATTTCTTCCGTCAGCTGATTCCACACTTTAACTATTCTATATATAAAAAAGTTTCCGCAAAGTGTTTTCCTAAATTGTTTAGGAACAAGCTTCATGACATTGTTACGAGTATAATTTCTATTTATTTCGAACCAGATAGTGGTCGACATTTTCTATTCTTCTCAAAAATTTTTATACCTCGATCACTTTACCTCTAATACGTCTTGTTTCTAGGCTAAATAGGTTTAACTTTTCCAGTCACTTTTTGTAATTGTAATTTTTTAAATTTGGAAATAATTTTGTCGCTCTGGCTTGGACTTTCTCCAATCTCTCAGTCTTTTTTCAAATATGGCGACCAAACCTGTGCACAGTACTCCAGTTGATGTCTTACTAAGGCATTATACGTATTCAAGATTATTGTTCCATTTTTGTAGCTAAATTGTCTTTTAATATAACCGAGTATCTTTAAGTCTTTCTTCTCCACCTCTACACATCGCTGAGAAAATTTGAGATTACTGGTTCCCTAAATGCCTAGATTTTTTTTCTTTTTCTGTGCATGTCATTGTTCTATCAAATATCTTGTATTCAGCTTTGGGATTTTTATTGCCTATGTGAATTATTTTTCATTTATCAAGGTTCAAAGGCAAATCCCACTTCACAGACCAGCGCGCAATTTGATCAATATCTTCCTGAAAGTCTTTGATGTCATCTTTACCTTTACTCAATTTACAGTAATCAGCAAATTTTAAAATCTTCGATAGCAATCAATATCGTTTACATATATAATGAAGAGTAATGGTCCCAACACGGCCCCTGTGGAACTCCACTACTAACAGATGTCCAATCGAATGCTTGACCATTAATTACACGTCTCTACCTACGATTTGTGAGCTAGTCCTCGATCCAATTTGCAACTTCTCCGATTATTCCTAATGATCTAATTTTTGTCATTAACTTTGCGTGTGGTACTTTATCAAAAGCTTACTGAGAGTTACATAGAGTTACATAGATACACAGATCACACGGGCCTTACGGCCCAGACTAAGGTGATCTGGCCTTAAATCTACTGCCACTTACACATAGAATAGTAGAAGTAAAGGATAGAAAAGTTTTAGGCTCTCCCCACCCTCCACTCCCTCCGGCAAAAGCCGTACATGAAATAATTTGGCAAAAGTACCTTGCAGGTGTAAGAAGACAGTACCTGAAGGAAATTTGCATTGAATAGTAATTAAATGAAATGCATGTGAAAACCACTTACATACACCTGAAAGAGTTATATTTTTGTAATATTATTTTATTTTGTAGCTTATGCTAAACAATTCCAATATTTGTTAAGTGTTTGTCTAATCTCATTTTAAATGAATCTATAGTGCTGCTGTCCACTAGCTCGTTTGGCAAATTATTCCAATCATTAATAATCGAGTAAGTGAAGAAGTTTTTTATTACATCCATAGTGGCTCTTTTACCCTGAAGTTTTGAATCATGTCCACGGGTGGGACACTCCCCTGTCAGTGTGAACAAGTTATTGGCATTAACGTTGATAAATCCTTTAAGTATTTTGAAGCACTCTATAAGCTGCCCCCTTAGTCTTCGTTTTCTGACGGAAAATAGATTGAGTTTTTTTAGCCTCTCGTGGTAAGGTTTGTTACGTACTGACGGGATAAGTTTTGTCGCTCTGTGTTGTACAGCTTCTAATTTATCTATGTCTTTTATTAAGTAAGGGGCCTAGAACTGTACAGCGTATTCGAGATGGGGCCTGACAATACTTTTATATAATGGCATAATTATCTCCTCGCTTTTATAAGTAAAGTTTCTTTTTATAAATCCTAGTGCTGTGTTAGCTTTGTTTGCAGCAGCTGCGCATTGGTTTGATGTTTTTAAGTTTTCTGTAATTATTACTCCTAAATCTTTAACCTGCGGGGTTGTGTTTATTAAGCCGCCTTGCATTGTATAGGTGTATTTTTTGTTTTTTGTTCCGTACTGAAGGATTTGGCATTTGTCGATATTAAATGGCATTTGCCATTTCTCAGACCATAGACCATTCGGTAATTTTATTTATATCAGCTTGCAGGCTAGCCCTGTGCTCTTCGCATAATACTGAGTTACCTATTTTCGTGTCATCTGCAAATTTAGATATGATATTATTTATTCCAACGTCTATGTCATTGATGTATATAGTAAATAAAATAGGCCCCAGGACTGATCCCTGGGGAACACCGCTGGTAACAGATACCCAGTCCGAGAGAAAGAGAGTGTGTGTGTGTGTGCGTGTATGTGCATGTGTACTATTTTGGGAAGGCCGTAGACTATAGCATAAGAGAAAGTTTAGCATAGATGAAGGCTTTCCTCGCCCACCTCTCTCACCCGCATTCGCGGGCCAGAAAGCTGAAACGATTCCTGAATATGCTGAAAAAAAAACACAATCAGGAATTTTTTATAGGAAAGTTGAAACCTATTTACTTGCCTCAGATCTATAATCTATACTAAGGTGGTACCATCTAAGTCAAGGTGTGGATTATCTTGTCAAGTCGTGATTTGAACTGTTCGACTGACGAGCATTTCACCTCTTCTGGCGGTAGACGGTTCTACGTTCCGCAGAATTTTTACGAGAAGTTGTCGCAAATGCTAGTGTGGAATTGCGGTAATTCCAGTTTGTAACCGTGGTTACGTGTAGCATTCGCGTTTAACGTGAACAGCCTCCTGTGATCTACGTTTTCAACTCCTCGTATTATCTTAAAAGATTCAATCTGCTCGTCTCTTAGCCGGCACGTATCCAATGAGAACATCCTCAGTTCTCGGCGCCTATGCTGATAACTTTTATGTCTAAGGGAAGGAATCAATTTTGTGGCTCTGGCCTGTACCCTTTACAGTCGTTCATTTTCCTTCCTTGGGGTTGGGGACCAGAATTGTACGGCGTATTCAAGGTGTGACCGGACTAGAGAGTTGTACAAGGCGAGAACAATCACTTAGTTCGGAATCAAAAATGCCTCTTTATGTATCTCAGCATTCGCTGGGCCATCTTTTCCACCTGGAGGCACTGCTTGGAGAACTATAAGTCACTGCTGATTAGCACTACTGAATCTTCCTTAAGGTCAGTGGTATCTAGTTGTTTTCATAGCAAGGAGTAGTTTTCCCGAGGATTAGCATGGCCGATGTGCATCACCTTTCACTTGTCAAGGTTAAATGGCATCTGCCACTTCGCGGACCACTCGCCTATCCTGAGTAGGCTATTTCACAGACGTTCCACTCTTTCTCGCGAGCTCACACTACCTCCTAGCTTGCTATCGTCAGTGAAAATTGCTATCGAACATAGTAGTCCTCCATCTATGTCATTGATGTAGACGATGAACAATAGAGGCGCGAGCACTGAGCCCTGAGGCACCTCGCTACAGACCGGCGCCCATTACAAGGCTACCTCGTTGATCTTTACTCGTTGCCTCAGTCCAGAGAGCCAGATTTCTATCTATTCGACTACCTTGCCGGTAATGCCAAGGGTGCGGACCTTATTTATCAACCTGCGGTGTGGTACCTTATCGAAGGCTTTTTGAAAGTCCATGTGGAAAAATTCTAGTGAGACATGAATGGTTCTTGCGTACTCTGTGCTTGGAATCTAAGATCAGGTTGTGCTTCACTAAGTGCTGCATTATACGTTCCGCGATTATTCCCTCGAACAGTTTGCCTACGATAGATGTCAGACTAATAGGCCGGCAATTACCCATGCATTTGCGGTCCCCCTTCTTGTGGAGGGGAGTTCCGTCTGCTATTTTCCAGTCTTCCGGCACCTCTCCAGTTTCCAAAGATTTGTTAAAAATGGAAGTGAGTTGTAAAGCGACCTATTTCCTAACTTCTCGGAGTACTCTAGGAAGAAAGCCATCCGGACCTGGAGACTTATACGGGTTAAGGTTTCCTCGTCTGGCTACTACTTCGTTTTTCTCTAAGACTATTTCGAGATGAACGCCCAGCCTTGGAGCTGGACTATGAACTTCCCTCGTAAATATGGAGGCGAAGTAGCCGATCAACACTTTGGCGATGTCTGGTTTTGACTTCCGTAACACGCCATTGTCATCTCTCAGCGGTCATATGCTATGGCGAATCGGCTTGCGGCTACTGACATTCAGGAAGAATTTACTCAGTCTCTTTACAGAGGGAGGCCATTCGAATTTCCTTGCTGCGCTTAGCTCTGCGCACCAGTGCTTTAAAGTGCCGACATTTTTCACTGTATTGAAGAAGCCTCGATTAAACCATTTCGGTTGGAGAGCCTTGCTGCTGATCCTTATGCTGGGAACAAACGCAGCCTGTTGGGTCATAAACCTTTCCTTAAACGCCAACCAATTATCCGATGCCCCTTCTTCTTTTGCGTGCCCAAGCCGAGCTATCTCATCCTGAATACTCACGAAGTTCGTTGGTCGGAAGTCGGGTTTGAAGGTAGCGACGTGAGAGCGTTTCTCACATAGAATGTGGAAAGAAAATGTGACTGTGCAGTGATCTCTCCCGCCCAGATACTCTCTCCCGCTGTGTCCGGATACCATGTCGTCCTTGGTGGTAAACACCAAGTCTAACATGTTTTCACCCCTTGTTGGCTCCTCCACACAATGTGTCAGAAAATTATCCTGAGCGAACTCAATCAATCTTCTCTCTTCAGTATCGCCTAAGCAGTTCCTCCAGTTAGTCCCACGGCCGTTGAAGTCACCAATGACCAAACTAATGCGACTATTTATCAGGTCGATTAACTTTGCGTACAAGCTTGAGTCTAACTCTTATGACTGTCTTTGCGGCCTGTAAACTACCACTACTCGATGAGAGGAGCTGGTGAGATCTATGTCTAGCCCTAAAATCTCGTGACCAGATCTCACCTTGCATTCGACATTGGGGAAACAGTTCCGGACGTATACCATCACTCCGCCGCCCTTTCGACACGTTCGGTCACGGTGGAACATTGTATAACCAGGAATCACAATCTCCCCCTCGAAATCTCGACTGTCAGTATTAATCCACGTTTCTACGATCGGCACAATATCTATTTGGTTATCGGAGGCCAATACAGCCACAATTTCGTCCCCCTTGTTTCACATCGACCTAGCGTTAAAACATAAACCTTTTCGGGAACGCTGGCTAGTCCGCACGCTCTCTCCGCTAACGCGTTTCCCAACGACTCGGATGGAGTGTTGTATCAGAAAAGGACGTATTACTATGATCTCCACCGAGTTGCCGGGATCTTCTCCCCCTGGTACCAGTTCTTAGTTACCGACAGGGCTTCCATTACTCTCGAATTGCGGTGCAGCATGGCCTCCTGCAGTAGAATGTCCTGCATTGATTCTCTCTCGCGGCACGCCTTGAGTCTCCTGCTTGGTGGTACCTGTCGAGTTGCCGCAACTCTTAGCAACCAGAAGGCATTCCTGTCGATTAACTCAGCCAGAAACCTACTTTCTCGGTCAAACGTTTAGGTGGACCTCGTCCTCGGCGTATACGTGATCTGGTCCGAAGAACAAGTCAACCGGGTTTACAAACTTAACTCCTGTCAAGGCACAGAGGTGACTTAGACGTTCGTTAATGCCAAGAAGTTTGCTATGTGCGTTTTCTGTAGCAAACTTCCTGGGTACCATTTCCACGAGCATGGCCTTGCTTGTCTTTGAGAGATCCTCTGCAATCTTCATTGATGTCTTTACTATATGTTTAATTTGCTAGACTCTACCTCCTCAAAGGAAAAGGTCGTTTCCACTGACCATTAAGGCAAGTACAGAGCTCTGGAGAAATTCTATACATTCCTAACTTCATTTTGTAGTGCCTCGTTATCCCTTTTGAGGAGACATCCTACTTCCTATTTGTGGAAGTTCCCTCCACTCAGGTTCTACTGAAGGCCTGGCAGCTGCGAGTCTCCCACCTCTATGCATTACGCGCCCTCGTCCGAACAGGCTGAAAAAGCAATTTAGGGTTCTCAAGGGGACCTCTGCGGCAGGGGAGGTCTTCTTCTCACTACTTTTCTTTTTCCTTCTTACGTCCTGAAACTCTCCTTAGTTCGAGTTTCGACCCCTAACCTCTAGTGAACTCTCCACTGCCGGTGCCGATACGCTCGTATATGTCGCAGAACTTCCAGACGCTCTGACGAGTGATGTTTTTAAAGTTTCCCTCTTTAAAATCTTTACATCAACGGATGCTTCCGCTCCTAGGACATTCAGTTTCAAATTGTTGCCCACCAGGCATTTTCTCTATTTCCTTCTGTGCTTTTGTCAGCTGACTAGGCACGCACTAATATCTTCGATGCTTGTGACCACTAAAATGAGAAGGAAACGTTTAGAGCCTCGCGCCGGCTGCATCCAACTACCAGGCAGGTCTTTCCAGCCCCTAACTAGCAGACCTTCCCCTCCGCCTGCCACACTAGCTGAAAGGGTTTTCTGATAGGCTAGACGATCCCAAACGTGGCGCAGCTTACGGGCCGCAGCCACAAGTGATTTCTCACTCGTTTTTCGCCAGGAGTGATAGGAGGAGGAAAGCCAATGTCGGAGCCATACTAGGCCCTGCAGAGTGGCCAGACTCGTAGCCCAGGCATTTAAAGGATATCTTGCCATGACTAGTGGCCTATCCCGAGACTTTTCAGTTTGCCTGACAGCCAACTAGGCGGGAAAGTTGTGACCAGTAACAGCCAAGCCTAAATCACCAAAGGACGGTCACAGGGGTGATCAGAAATTATGTGTTAGTGGTGGCCTTTGCAGGTCATACTAGCCTCACCACATTATTCCGCCGTCCCCTGTCGGTCTGAGACTCCTCCGTCCCAGTCTCTCACAACCTGTGAACGTCCAATGGTGTTATTTATAGAGGTTCCAAAGCCTCTCTTCTGGTGCATGAGTTAGCCGTCAGGTCCTTACTTGCGACTAGCAAAGCGATAGTAGATACAGATAGAAAAGAGTTGATAGTAGGGGTGATACGCATATACACAGACTTATAAACATATGTAGATATACGGAAGCATACAATTATACAGAGACACGATAGCTCCCCCTTTTTTATATATTAAGAGAGGGTGAGGAAATGTGGGGAAGTTAGAGAAGGAGAGAGAACCAGAGATGACAAAGGAGAGAGTAAAGGAGAAAACAAAGATATATAAAAAAAAACAAAAATAAATTTAGAAGAGAGAGAAGGAGAGAGAAAAAAAAGGAAAGGAGTAAAGAGGATGAGTCATTGAGAGAGACTGAAAGAGATAAATGGCTAGGTGGACAGATATATGGAGATATACATCTTTCATCTATATACACATTCCTAAAGACACAATTACAACAAATAAAAGGTCAGCCCCCCAAAACGGGCATGAACACAATTTTTGTAAAATATCCTTCATTAATTCAGTAATCACCCTTACGTTGCAGGACTTGACAGAAGCAACACCTGTGAACACAACTAGATCTCAATGGGAGCTCGAGCTAAGAATATACTGCGTCAAACATCACTAAAAGACAGGCTCGTTCAAGAAAGTGAAGGACACTTTCGTGCTTCAGTTCGAATGTGAAAAAGCCGCCCCCCCTCCCCTCTAAGAGCGAAATTCAGAACTGGGTGGACCACTTCAAGCAACTATGGAACAGTGGGAAACCTCAATGCAGCCAGTGACAACCGTTCAAGCTATTCAGGACGCCCCATAAAGCGTAAAGCTGAGCTGGTCGAGAGCGTGAGAGGGTCAGTTCAGCAGAATTCAAAACGCTCTGTGTGCAAGCGAAGTTAATCTTTCGGTATATCCAGTGAGACTTGCAGGGGAGTGCTAGTAATGGGTGTAAACGCCTACCCATAGAGAATACAGACGAAGCAGGCCTTTACAGCCTCAGGCAAGGAGCAGGGCAAGGCTATGGCAGTCAAGATAGTGGAGAAGATCCAGGAGGCCGCAACTTTCCTTAACCTCCTTTGGACCTCGGACGAGGCTAACTTCCATCTTGATGGAAAAGTAAACTCGATGAAAAATCTCTTCTGGGGGACCCTTAGATCAAATGAGGTAGCCACCAAGCCCCTACACTCCCCTAAGTGCACGGTATGGACTACAATATCAGCCAGAGGCATAATCGGACCATTTTTCTTCGAGGAATCTGGCGCGACAGTGACAGTCACCAAGGAGAGGTATGTTGAGGTTGTCAAAACCTTCAAGAGGTTGCTAAAGACCCTGTTCCTATCGCTTATGCGGAAGTTATAGTTCCAGCAAGATGGAACAAGCTCTCACACCCCAAACCTGTCCCGAGATTGGCTGAAAAAGAACTTTGGTGGCCGTGTGATCAGTCTCAATACTGATTTTGAGAGGGCACCTCACAGCCCAGACCTTAACCTCCCAGATTTCTTCCTCTGGGGCTACCTTACAGACAGAGTGTACGCATGGAGATCCGGGGCCAACACGGAACTCAAAGAAGCCACTGGGGAGGAGATCAGAGCCATTAGTCGGTCGGTTTGTAAGGATGTCATGGACAACTTTGTGCTGCGCCTCAAGAAATGCACAGAGCTAAATGTTGGTCATCTCGAACACGTGCTCTAGAATAAAGAAGAAAAGTCTAAAGACTCTAATGTTTTGATGTGATATTTTATAACACACAATAAACTAGTTATCATCAAAGTTTCATTAATTATATCCTTGCAGAAAATTAAGAAATGAGGCCTATCGAAATTTAGGCCCCGTTTTCTTGGGGTGATCCTGTATATACATATACATAGAAACAAAGAGGCAAAAAAAGAGAGAAGAGAGTGCTAAAGGGTGAATACAAAAAGGGAGTAAAAAAGGTGAGCAACAGAAAAAGAAGGAGCTGGAGATAAGATAAGGAGACAAGAAAGAGAGAGTTAGAGGGATACAGAACAAGAAATAATAGAAAAATGAGACAGGGAGAAATAAAATAGGAGAAAAATAGGGAGCCGGAGAATAGAGACATACGAAAGAGAAAGGGAAAAAGAGAGGTAAAGAGGGAGCAAGAGTGAGATGGTGATAGATAAATCTATAGATAATTGAGAAAGAAGAGAAAAAGAGATGAAAGAGTAAAAAAGAACAAAAAAGAGAGAAAATTGAGAGTTAGAAAAAGGAGATGCTGAGTGAGATAATAAAGGAGAGCGAGTGATTGAGAGAGAGAGAGAGAGAGAGAGAGAGAGAGAGAGAGAGAGAGAAAGAGAGAGAGAGAGAGAGAGAGAGAGAGAGAGATTTTATTAGTTTCAAATCTGAGTGAATGGTTCGATTATCTCTTCCTCTCATAATTTTAAAAGAGCAATCAATTGTCCTCGCGGTCTCGGTTTACCTTCTCTAACAGCGTTTCATAAATTAGGTTTCTTAGAGATGGCATAAGTTTTGTGGCCCTGGCTTGAACCTTTTCCAAACTTTCAATATCTTTTCTCAAATCTTGTGACCAAACTTGTGAATAGTACTCTAGATGGGGTCTTATTGAGGCTTATACATATTAAAATTATTGTTTCAGTTCCGATATTAAACATTCTTTTAATGCAACCTATTATTTTTAAAGTTTTCTTGTTATCTGAAAATTTTGAGATCCTACTAACTAATCAATTATCTATGTCAATGTAAACACTGAATAATAGTACACCCACGATTGACCCCTGAGGTGCGCTGCTGGCAACTGGAATCCACTCTGAGCACAACCCATTTACAGCAACCCGCGGTGATCGATTTGAGAACCAGTTTTCTATATATTCTATCCAGTTTTCTATCCATTCTAATTTTCATCAACAGCCTTTCGTGCGGAACGATATCAAAGGCCTTTTAAAAGACAAGGTAAGTTACCTCCACCGCTTTAGTTTCTTCCTAGATGGAAATCATTCTTTGAAAAAAATCAAGTCGGTTGTTTACACAAGAACATCCAGGTCTAAATCCATGCTCTGTGTCAATGATTAAATTATTTGTCTCCAGGTAACTCACTTCCTTATCTCTAACTAGCATAGGTACCTGGCATTACCGAGATAAAAAGTCCTGTCGCAAATAAATACAGATACATATTGTTGGAAATTCGTATATAGGGGTACAAAAATATCTTTACTTGCTGATTATTATTATATGTGGGCTGAAGACATATTCAGAAGAGTTGCGCACTCTCTCTATCCTATAATATCATATAAAATCATAAATTATCATATAATATTTTATACTATTTCATAATTTCATATAATATCTTATAATATCTTATAGTATCTCATAATCTCATATAAAATACTTACAATAAGTAAACGTTTCACCACGCCCGCCCGGCATTTTACGCGCCGCATGCGTGAATGATTGTTAGTTATGAGTGAACAAGGTTGTGGCCGCAGGAACAGTTCGAGCGTCTTATTAATGCAGATTAGCGATTCGAAGAGCGCCCCAATTAATAAAATTAGATTAATAGGACGGAAATTTGTAGGCTCAGAGTTCTCCCCCTTTTTGAATATTGTCATAACAGTAGTATGTTTGAAATCTATTGGAACTGTTTCGTTGTTTTTTAAGGTGTGAAACTTGGGTGCTTTAGATTGTTTCATTTTATTTATGTATCCGATAATTTCCCCTTCATTTAGACGCATGTTAATTAGGGCATATTGTTTTTCAAAATTCTTTTCCTCTCCTAGTGTTGCTAATTGAGACAAGTCTTCCACAGTAAAAACGTTTACGAAGTGATTATTTAATACTTCGACAATTTGTTTGAGATTATCTCTCATAAGACCTTCTCTACCTTTGATATGCCCTGCTTTATCCCCTATGGTTTTACTAATTCTTACATAACTAATTTTTCCGTAATTCTTATCGCCCTTCTGCGATAATTTAAATATCTTTCTCAATTTATCACTTTCGTTGTTTTTTAAGGTTTAATTACATCTGTTTGCTCCCGAATTAGGTTTATTACTAGTCTGCTAATTCAGGGCGCTCTCTTTAGTTTGTCATTCCTTCTGCTTACGTATTTAACTAACTCGGAATCTACAGTGAGTAAATTTGGCTGTAGCGTCAATACATGCCTTGTACGGTCCTAATGAAAACGGCTTTCCCAATTTATCCTTCTTAAGAGGTCACGAAAGGCATCGAAATTGGAATTCCGAAATCGTGCAGAAAATTCATTTTCCTGTTATTTTACTTGCAAAGAATCTCCGACCAGGATCCTTTCCAATTCATTCCCAAGGGAAATTACGTTGTTAAACGCGTTACGGCACTCTCGCTGGAAGTGTTGTGGCATTTTGGGTCGATCCCAGTTTGTAACCGGTCTGAAGTCTCGCTTGATCTAGGAAATGTCCGTAAACTATTTTCCTGCTTCCTTAGTACAGCCTGCGATCTATATATTTACAGCCCCACTAAATTCTCGGGTACTTCCTTGAACTGTTAACCGTCTGGAGGTTTCGCCTGCATTATCTCGCATAAATTATTTATGAACCTGTCTAATTTTTGCCAGAGGTCACTTCTCTCGTGTTTGGAGTAAGCAAAGCGAATAAGAATCCAAATTTCTACTCGCATTTCATTCATTGCATTTCTAATTTTGACATCGAATGCCAGATTTAAAATGCGAGAACAATATATCTTACTTACGTTGTCAAAAGCTTGCACATAAATTTTCTTATTGAAGGACGAGAGGGAAGGATTGGGTAGGTACTTTATTGAAATTTGAAAAGCTATTTATAGAATCCTCGGAGAAGCCGCGGAAATTATTTGTTAAAGACAACCCAATATAAACTCACGAATGGGTGGCTAGTCTTTGGAGTTTACTTTGTTAGGTTAGTTAATTGCGCCACCGATACGGCAATTAAAAATAATTAAGGATCAGAATGACAATAAGATGCAAGCTCTTGTAACAAACAAGTGAGATGAAGTGAAAAATCACAACACCGATGTCTCTCCATCCATTTATATTCACAACACATCGCATTACATCAAGGGTTCCTCACTCGCTTGTTTGTTATAAACGCTTGCCTCTAATTGTCATTATAATCTTTATGTGTTTTTCATTATAATGCCAACAACACAATTAACTAACCTAAAAAAGTAGCCCCCCAAAATTGTTAGCTCATTCGTAAGTTTTTATTTGGTTCCCAAATGTGGCTTTGACAAAGTCCTAATCACCCGCTAGGAGGATGTTACTTATCAGCTACTCATGACGCATTGGTGGATACTTACTCATCACCCAATTATCAGCCATTTGAGGGTTATCTACTCATCACCCATTTGGGGGATAATTACCCACCACGCATTTAGGGAATACCTATTCATTACCCACTTCAATAGATCTTTCTGTTGTTAAATGTTCTACCATAAGAAGTGAACTGACAAGTGTCTAAACGGCGACTCCACTGATGGAAGGCTTATTGGTTAAATCACCAACTGAGGCTCTATTCAAAGGTCACATGGCGTTTAGTTAAACGAGTATTATTTTCCAATATATTGGGTTCGCTGTATCATGTTAATGGTGTTTACTGTTTTTATATGCACTGCTCTTGAAAGGATATCTAAACTTAAGGATTATTATAAGGATAACATCAGTATGTGTATAAATTCCGAGATACTAGCGATTTTTTAATAAAAACTAAATATTATAAGTGCAAAGTACTTGGCTGAAAAATAGGTTGACTGCAATTTATCATAAATTAAGTACTAAATAGATTATTTGACAATGTGTTTTAGCTCTTAAGTAATTAGTGAATGGGGAGAGGAAAAATCTTCTTATAACTATTTATTTTTCTTAGTAATTAGCTCCCTGTTTCATTATAATTAATTACATTGTTATTTTTGGTTTTGAGACTTTAGCCTTACGCTCGATCTCAGATTTTTAATTCATAAAGGAACCTGTATTGATTATCATATGTTTCGAGTTCCTAGTGCTCTAAGTAGTTTCTTCTTTTGGTTATTCGAGCTATATCCTTCATACATATGCAGTACAATTTAAAAGTACTTTCATGGAGCGAAAAATGACAGTGAAGTCACCCAGGCGCCTTCCCTGAACAAATAATGGCATTAATTAATGCACTCTCATTATTTTTGCTCAAAAATAATCTCACAACATACGAGGGGCGATCAATAAGTTTTGCAATTCGGATATAAGGAAACGAGATATGAGGAAAAGTGTTTTATTATTTTTCAATATAACTACCCTCGACTTCAATACACTTGCGCCACTTGTCCCTGAGGCTTCGAATTCTAGACAACCAGAAATCTCCCGACTGCTGTTCAATCCACTCCTGGACGGCGAGCTGGACATCTTCATCGTCCCCAAACCGGCGTCCACGCAGTGCAGCCTTGAGCTAGCGCAATAAAAAGTAGTCACTAGGTGCCAGATCTGGACTGTAGGGGGGGGGATGGTTTTGCAGGAGCGTGCGGCTGAAGGTCCTGACTTGTCATAACTTGTCCTAACAGCCCCATATACAGCCATAACCCTTCCTCTGTTTTGCCCTACCGATTCGTAAAACTTATTGACCGCCCCTCGTATTTAAATATGAGGACCTCGTCTCGATGCTCTTAAATTTGACAGGAAAATATCACTATTAAAATTGAGTTATTATAGATACCGCTTTAAATATGAATGTAAGTGTAAAATTTTGACTCTTATCCTTTCTATGGCTGCGGTCGGGATGCTCAGGTGTGACCTACTCACCTGCCTTGACCTCAGTGTACGTTAATCTCACCAAGGCGGAAGAAGATCCCACAAGATCCTTAGCGGAAGAAATTTGGGGTAATGAAATGAAACGCTGACAGTAAAGCGAATTCTACTGAAGCTGATCCGAGGCAGAGAAAATAAATGTTTAAAATATTTCCAAAATATAGGTGTACATAGTTACAGAAGGCAAAAGAAGAGAGAGAGAAGCGCGAGAGCTCGTGGTGGTGCACGCATCTATTCCGATCTTGCTCTGTTCTGCAGGTCTCCATGCAGGTAGCTCAGAGAAAAAAAAAGATTATTTAGTGTTCCTCGCACACGTTGAGGGAGGGAAGGAAATGGGGTGGGGGATAAAGAACAATCATTGATGTAGAGTGCCAATAATAGAGTCTCCTTGCGGCTATGTGGCCCATTAAAACCACGAGATCATTCCACGTGAGCGAAGACCATGAGAACAGTCAGAATATCGAAATGCTTTCCGCGACAAGCGAGGGATTGGAATCTCAAATCGGCGCTTCTGTCGTCTCCCAGGGTGTTATCAAGAAACCACCGCGGGAATTTCTCCCCTCCCTTAAGCGCTGTGTTGGTTCTTGGAGAGATTCCACTCACCCTTGGCGGATGCAGCAACAAATCTGGCTGTTCCCTATATGTATATTGTTGATCCCAATAGGGCATCGACAGTATAGGCCTGCCTCTTACAACGAAACACGTCATTTTCAATCGTGCTTCCTTTTTCTCGAGGAGACGAAGGCTAGAAATATAGCAAAGGATCTGAGCCCCAGTCAATTGGCACATCCTTGGTTTCGGTACATTTCGTTTGGACACAAATACTCCCTCCAGTTTGTGTTACTACTAGAGGTTAAACTCCTCGTGGTTTAAGCACCTTTAATAACCATCCGATCCCCCGTTTTATCTCTTAACGCCTCGAACCCAAGCCAGGCTGCGACGAATCATCTCTGGCTATTCCGGCCAGTCGTCCCTGCGTGTGTTTGTACAGAGGCTCGTATTGCCTCTCGGTTTCCCCCCTTCCGTAGAGGAGAGATAGGGGGAAAAGAGAGGGGGCGAAGGAAATGAAGGAGAGAAAGAGGGGGAGAGGGAGGGGGAAGGACGAGGGATAGGGAAAAAGAGAGAGGGAGGGGGAAGGACGGGGGAGAGGGAAGAAGGGAGAGGGAGGGAGAAGAATGGGGGAGAGGGAAGGAGGGAGAGAGAGGGGGAAGGATGGGGGAGAGGGAAGGAGGGAGAGAGAGGGGCAAGGATGGGGGAGAGGGAAGGAGGGAGAGAGAGGGTGGGATAGGTAGAGTCGGGAAGAAGGAGTGAGGAAAGGAAAGCAAGGGGTAGAGGGAGGGAGGTAGAAGGAGGAGGGGGTAGAGAGTGCTTTGAAATTTCATACCACTTTACTCTACACTTTAAAAAAAAAATATTCAAAAAACCACGATTAATATATATATATATATATATATATATATATATATATATATATATATATATTTATATATATATATATATATATATATATATATATATATATATATATATATATATATATATATATGTATATGTATGTATATATATATATATATATATATATATATATATATATATATATATATATATATATATATATATATATATATATATATTATATATTACAAGAGAAAGAAGAATTGGACGCGAATGAGCAAATGAGACAAAAAACCGGAGTTTTTTTAAAGGCAAGAGAGAGGGACATTAGAAGAATCCAGAATCAAAGGGAGCAGAAGGCGGCACAGTGAAGGCGATCCTTTACCGAGAAGACAGAAATAACGCCAGGGGAAAAAAAGTTTTGAATTCCTGGCCGGGACTCGAACCCGTGTCTGCTGATTGCCGGTCAGATGCTTTACTGCTAAGCTACCAGGCACAGTAATTATATTTCACCCAAAGCGTTAACCCATCAAACCCAGTATCTCCCTAAGCTAGGAGCCTCCAAGGAATTTTTATACCACATGCTCTTACCCGCTCACAATTTAAAGGCTCACTGTCCATGTCACATACAAAGAAGGAGCAACTACAGGATCTGCGGGTGATTATACAACCACCACTGGGCTATGCCATTTTTTTTTCTGTCTTTCAAATAAATATAGTTACTGTGCCTGGTAGCTTAGCGGTAAAGCATCTGACCGGCAAACAGCAGACCCGGGTTCGAGTCCCGACCAGGAATTCAAAACTATTTCTCCCTGGCGTTATTTCTGTCTTCTTGGTAAAGGATCGCCTTCACTGTGCCGCCCTCTGCTCTTTTTGATTCTGGATTCTTCTAATGTCTCTCTCTCTTGCCTTTAAAAAAAAACCCTCCGGTTTCTTGTCTCATTTGCTCATTCACGTCCAATTCTTATTCCTCTTGTAATATATGTATTTATAGTCAGCTATACCAGGTTTCTGCATCTTTCTTTCTGTCTTCAAATTTTACTTGATAGACAGAAAATAAAAATGCCATAGCCCTGTGGTGGTTGTATAATCACCCACAGATCCTGTAGTTGCTCATTCTTTATATATATATATATATATATATATATATATATATATATATATATATATATATGCAGATACACCCGCAAAGGAAAAGTGACAAACGATTCCGAGCGCTTTCGTCTTTATTCTTAAAGACTGTTCAAGGAATGAACAGGAGGTTGGACATACATTCCCTTAAATAGTGGAAGGGGGGATTAGACTAGCCACCTCTGAACCTTAATTAAGGGGCAAAAAATCCTGAAATAACTTTATTTGAGATTTTATGTATGTAGTGATAAATGGGGTCTAGCATGAACAAACCATGGCTAAGGTTGAAATTTGGGAACGCGTTAATGGAAATACATTCTAATATATTTCTCGAAATATAATTACTGCATTTTATGACTGGTTTGGCACTGTTCCAGTTAATGCTATGGTTAAGATTGTACATATGTAGAAAAAGCGCAGATTGCTCACTGTGATTGCGCACATTGGTTTGATGTTGCTTAACCCGGACATCTAGTTCTTTCCCGGTTTGTCCATAATAACATTTTTGGCAGTTGTTGCAGACTATTGAATAAACAATGCCAGGTCGGGACGATGGGGAATTTTTTACTAGGATGCGATAAATTGTAGTCTCGTACTTAAAAATATCATTTATGTTCAGAGGCCTAAGCAAACGAGGTAATTTAATGAAAATGTGGTTATAGGGTAAAACTAATAAGTTTTTGGCCTGAAACTTAGGGATATAAACATTAGTTTGATAATAGGAACGCTTGGTTGACTTATAATAATCGTCGAAAAAGTACAAAGGGTATCACAAATTTGTCTCTATTTTATATGTTCTATCGACTGCTTTGCCTAGGTATTCTGATGAGACAATTCTAATGGCACGCAATAACATAAAGGAAAAAACTCTCTGTTTGAAGTTATTATGGTGGTTAGAATAAAAATGTATATAAGAGTCTATGGCTGTGGGTTTTCTATATATTTCATATTTGAAACAATGGTTAGTCCGATGAATTAGAATATCTAGGAAAGGGAGTAAGCGATCTTTTTTCAACTTCTAAAGTAAATTTAATCGAGGGCACTCAGGTGGTAATTTTAGTAAGAAATGTATTAATATTTAAATTATTAGGTCAAAGGCAAAGGATGTCATCAACATAGCGCATCCAAGCTATAGGGGTTTCATTAATTTGGGGAAGAATTCTAGATTTTAAAAATTACATGTATAGGTTTGCGAGTATAGAGGACAAACAATTCACCATTGCCATTCCAAAGGTTTGGCGATAAAATTATCCATTAAAGGTAAATTTGCAACTGTGTCGAGGTGTTTTTCAAGGAAATTTAAGAGATCGGGTAAGGGAACTTTAGTAAAGAAAGAACAAACATCGAAACTAACCAGGCTAAAATTATCAGGGTAGGGAAGCTCATTAAGTTTACTAATGAGGTGCATATTATTGATAATATTTGAATTAGAAATGGTTCTAACCAAAGGGCTTAGTAGAGAGGCTAAAAATTTTGATAGGGTATAGGAAACACACCTGGCAGAGCTAATGATAGGGCGCATTGGGTTATCAGATTTATGGGTTTAAATAGCACCATAAAGGTAGGGAAGGGAAGCATTTGAAGATTTAAATTTGCTAATGAGGTCAGGGGATCCTTTCCTAGATATTCTAATTCATCGGACAAACCATTGTTTCAAATATGAAATATATAGAAAACCCACAGCCATATATATATATATATATATATATATATATATATATATATATATCTCATGAGCGCGAGATTATGATGAAATAAAATAAATCCAACTTCACCTAAGGAAAGAGAAAACGGAATAGTTTTCTTCGGAAATAGTTATTTCTTACTTCGAAAAAATCCGAACTGGGGTGGGACTCGAACCATGCACATTGAGGCAGCGAGCAACCGTTTAGACCTCAAGTAAAGCGCCCATTAGACCACTCGGCTACGCGGAAGACTAGAATCTTCCGAATAGACAAGCTTTTTAAGACTCGCTTCGCATGGTTGAACGAGAGCATGACTTAAAAAACTTGTCTCTTTTGAAATTTCCAGTCTTCCGCGTAGTTGAGTCGTCTAAAGGTCGGTTTACTTGAGTTTAAAGTGGTTGCTTGTTGCCTCAATGTGCACGGTTCGAATCCCACCCCAGCTCGGATTTTTTCTAATTAAGAAATAACTATTTCCGAAGAAATATTATTCCGTTTTCTGTTTCCTGCGGTGAAGTTGGATATATATATATATATATATATATATATATATATATATATATATATATATATGCACTGTTAAAGTCGACAGCTGTGGCAAGAGAGAGAGAGAGAGAGAGAGAGTTTTAACTTGTATTCTCTTTATTATTTTTCTTACAAATTATTTGTCTGGGTCTTGTAGGCGAGAAAAAAACATTCGAAAAAGACATATTTTATTCCGAGACGTCTTGAGTTCCGTCAAGCGTCATTTGAGTAGTTGTTCCATTGTTTTTCGTTGCTGCTGCCACCGCATATGAGATGTTTCTTGTTCCTTCTTTTTTTGTTGTGTTTTAGTTTTTTTCTTTTTATTATTTCTTTTCGCTTCGGACGTCATTGCCATTGTTTTGTGGATCTCTTCGCAATTAACAGACTTTTTAGTGGAGTTTGTACAGCTCCTCCAAGAACGTGGGCCACTGCATTCTGGACATATTTCTCCTTCCTTTCTTGGGCATTTTGCGGTGATGTGGTCTTGCATTTTTTAGCATCTAAAACATATTTTTATATTGTGATACTGGTCCCTTTGAAGGTTACAAGCTGGGATTCTCATGCTACATGCGAGGCTTCCATTCTATAGTGCCTTTGCTGCAATCTCCATTGACTCGCACACTATTTTGAACACATGTGTGTGTTCCTTAAATTTGATTATGTCGTGTATCTTCATCCAGGGCTGTTGTTCCATTATTTCATGTTTTATTTCATCTGGGGAGTGCTCTCTTACCCATGATTCTACCTTACTGCATACGATGCTTCGGTTGGCAATAATCTAGGGGGGTACTTTAGCCTTGTCGGGGAATGGTTACCTCCCCCCTCCCCTGTCCACTCTTGGTGCAGTCACAAGGCGGTTACCGCAAAGACATCCGTCGAAGGCATCGGCAGGTTCAGTGCTTAACCGCAGTGTGGCACAACTTGGTGCCATGAAAGACCCTAAAGGTCAAAAAGGTAAGATCTCCCCCAGGAGAGTGAGATCCAGTTTCACGTCAAATAAGAAATTGGAGACGTGTTTCTCCCAATCTCGAAGGCTAACGAGGAGTCGATGTTTGACTTCGTGTGAAAAACCGTTTGGAAAAAGAACTCTCCTGGGGCCGGCCTCAAGCCCCTCCCCCCTTGCCACTTCCCCAGTGGGGTGACGAGGTATAAATGAGGAACTCTGAGGAAAATCGGGGTAGTATACTTCAGTCTCTAGGTGACGAAGTCCTCGGATCCAAAACCGAGCTACCGAGACTGGAGAGGTAGTTTACTTGGGTCGCCAGACCAAGAAGTACCCTGCAAGAGAGGCAGGGCTACCTAACTTAAGGGGCTAAGAAGAAGCTCATCCTCGAGCTAAGTCCCTGGTTATCAAACCAAACGATAAGTTAACTTTGGTAAGTTCAACTTACTCTCGCCAGAGAGACTCCTCATATCCTGGTGCACCTTAAACACCAGGGGTATTCCTCGTCCTTGAGGAATTAAGAAAAGAAGAAGGAAAAGGCTCCCCCTCGAGCCCGTTATTCGGTGGCCACACCGAACTCCTAAGTTAACTTGGTGAGAAACCAAGTTCAACTTGTTCTCGTCAGAGAAATCCCCCTCCGTTATACTCGCCCTTGAGGAAGACTGGAATTAAGAAAAAGCTCATCCTCGAGCTAGTTCCTGGTTACCAAACCGAACGTTAAGTAATTTATTCTCGCCAGAGAAACCCCCCTCCGTTATCCTCGCCCTTGAAGAAGACCCTCCCCGAGTTCAGTCCTCGTCCATAAGGAAATAAGTAACGAAGGAGAAAAGCTCCTCCTCGAGCTCGTTACTCGGTGATCACACCGCACTCCAAGTTAACTTGATTTAAGAACCAAGTTCGACTCACTCTCGCTAGAGAGACCACGACTGCCTAGGTGTTGCATAAAGCACCGTAGTGTTTCTCGTCCTTGAAGAACCCCCCCCCCCGGAAGAACGTGTGGACCCCCCAGCTGCCACCCTCGCCAAAACAACCGTGTGATCTTGCTCATCTACATCTGGACGGCGGCAGGCGTCGAAAGTAAATAACATTTCTGAGGCCCTTCAAACTCCACATGAGTCCGTAAGCCTAATTCTTATATTATTGTTGTGTGTAGAGAAAACGTTAACAAATTTTGGAGGGTAAACTAATTTAATTAATGCTGGTTTAGGATAATATTCAGAGTATTGCTGTAGTTAATGAATAAATGATATGTATTCAATTGATAAAGGTAAAATATAAGTTTATTTTGTGAATTAGTGGGCGTTTCTTTTATATCCTTACGTGTTGCAGAACGGCTCTGTTCTTTAAGATATTCTTATAATATCAATATATATTAGACACTCTTAGCACTCTTAGAGATAGAACAAAAAGGGGGGGAATTCTACGACAAGCCTCTAAGTCGATTTTCCTGAAATTGATGGTTCCTGCCGATGAAAGTAGCAGTTTAACATCGTTGTTTTCCCCATAAATGACAACAAATCCATTAGTTGTTTCTATCCATTTGATCAAGGCAATTTTTAAATCCTTGAAAATGCTTTGTGCTACATCCTGTGGTTTCCATTTTATCCCGTTCTAAATTAGCCGAAGTGGGAGCCTTATGGTGAAGTCCTGTGGGTCCATGTTCAATTTTCATGCCCCTCGAGGGGAGGGGCTTCTAGAAAAATAAGATAGTAGATTATTTACCCCACTCCACTAGTGGGAGAAGCCCCATATCTGTTCCTAATACTATCTCGCCTGCCTCCTCTGGAGCGCACACTCTCTGACCACCCTATGTAATTAGGCCTAGCCCTATAAGTGGTCCTGCAGTCAGATTAGATAACCGATAACTGGGCTCCTTCGCTGGCCCCCTAACGGGGTCTCCTTCGGGAGTTCACTACACCCTACTACTGACTGCTTCTGAGACCTTGCCGCTGGTCAGGTTATACTGTGCTAAATGGAAATAAATTAGGAAACTTTCAGATATAAAAAAGTATAGGATGAGATAGGAAAATTTAAGGAGATCACCGCTTTTGGGTGATTTCCCCCCGAATCAGAAACAGGAGGTCTCTCTAATCAGTCTGATTCGCCCATATATTTCTTCTTTCTTCTCTTTGGCATATACTTAAACGTATATAGAAAATGCTCTCTTGGCAAAGTTATTTCAAGTCAAAGGATTGATGTGACTTAGCAGTGCGTAGATCGCTGTGAGTTGTCAGATGAACTCAGCCGTCGAAATGGAATGACTTACAGAATGCTACACTATGTATACTTTCCTACTTAAACATAAGGGATACAAAATTCACTAATCACGGTTTATGAAAATTCAAGGACAAACTAACGTTCAAAACATAGGCTCTATAGAATAATTGACTTTTTCAGACGTAAGCGCTGCAAAATGACCAAACACATTCAAGGCAAAATTTTAGTTCAGTTAATATTCAATAAGTAAAGGGAGTTGCGATTTTGCACATAAATTGCCGGTTTCTTCATCTAGATAATGACGGCTTCGGCCATTCGCAATCTTCTGCGGTTTTGTAGTCTCAGGATGATTGATGTGTTCTCATTTAGCGTTTCACGGGTTAATGTAGTGCCGTAAGAGTGGGTATGTTTTCTATTGCCCCATCCTGTAGGTGAGCCATCAGTCACCTTAACCGGATCCTGGAGGCCACGCCGATTTACTTGGAATTGCGGTGTTCGCACTCACCAACTTTACACGAATACTCTTGCATGATGTTAGTCTCCTGAAGTTCGCTTGTCGGAGGAAGACAGCTGTTCTTCATGATGAAACTACTTGTTTTCTTTGTCTTGTAATATATTCTTAGATTTATATCCGTATTGGGTCGGTTGGGGTGAGATTTCGATGTAAAATGGCTTTGAGGGACTTTTCGTCTTCACGTAGCCTGAGTTCATATTGGCCTTGTAATAAATATCGATGGTATTTTTCTTCGGTGTACACCGGGCACCAGACCCAGCGGCCAAGTTCATTTTTCTCTTTTATAGAGGCATCGATGTATTCGTGTGGGTAGCCGTTGTTGACCAGAACGTGGGAAGTCCTCTAAAGTTCAAGATCAACAGCCGTCCACAAAGATGAATAGAAAATTGCCACGTTAACCAAGACATTAATTCCTTGGGGTGGGATTGGAAACAAGCACTCTGAGGCAGCGAGCAACCGCTTTGATTAAAGCGATTGCTAGCTGCCTCAGTGTAGGCTTAAAGGAACAGAGAAAACGCACGACTAAATTGCAATACCGCAAAATGGTACAGCATCAAACACTTATTGTGAGAAAGAGAGGCATTTCCTAGGAGTCCGGATAAACGTTTTCAAATCACAGACGAAGAAGAGGAAACCTTCAACCCCGGTTTTGAAGAGCAGTTTCTTGAATACATGCCTAGCAGGAAGAACTAGTTCATTTCATACCGAATAGTGGACCTCCTTGGCTCCAAGGCAACTCACAAGAAAGCAACAACGTCACTAGTGCGAAATTATTGGCGGCGATTTCGTCGTTCCGGCCGGAGCCCTTCGCTTTCCTCAAATCTCAATAAGGCATCTAAAAAAGGCACCCGAAAGAATTCGCACTAGACTGCTGAACCTATTCAATGCGTCCCTAGCAATGGAAAACTTTCCTGACAGCCTAAAGACTTCGAAGATGATTTCCATCCCGAAGCCTGGAAAGCTAGACAAATAAGTAATGAATTTCACTCCTATCTCCTTGCTGGACATCATTATGTACGTTTTTGTAAAAGCTCTCAACAACAGACTCACAACCAATCTGTCAGACCACTCTCTACTGAATGAGGAACAACACGGATATAGGAGACACCAAGGGACGGAGATGACTAAGCCCTGATTTATCAACAGGCTCTATAAGGGCGGGCCAAGGGGTGCATAATTGACATCGTCTGCATAGATATAAAGTAAGCCTTTGGCATGGTATGAATCGACGACCTAAGTACAAACTCTTGAGACTCAAACTTGCGCCTTACTTCATAAAAGTCTTTTGTAGCTACTTGATGAAGAGGAAAGCCTTCATCACCTTCGATAAGCATACAGGGGAAGCATTGGAACTCCTATCCAGTGTTCCACACGGAGGATGCCTTAACTCCACGCTACACCATCTTCAAGAGACATACCCAAATCACTGTACAACAAGACTTTAAATGTACAATACACGGACGATGTCAACCAGATCGTGGTCCGGCGGAGTAAATCCGCAAGAATGATAGCCAGAGTAACATCTGCCAAAGCCAAAGGATTAACAAATACGAACAACTCTAGCAGCTCAAAAAAACATGTCAAAATTTACTGCAGGCTCGATTGGCGACATTAAATTGTCCCTCTAAGCATCGACGCCAACAAAATCATCTACTTGCCAAATATATCAATCCTTGGCTTCAGTCTTGGCAGCACTGGCATAAAGGGACACATAATCGCACGAGTTGTACAAAATCAATCTATTTAGAAACCTTTCACAATAAAACAAGAAAGATTATACGTCAGTTTAGTCAGATCTAAACTGGTGTTACCAATAATACCACCCAACGCAGCATCTAACAACAAAATTACCAGGCTACAAAGAGTGGAAAACGGAGGACTCCGGTTTATCACCAAAATAAGATTGCAAGATTTTCGGACCGCTACAAGCTTCCATAAGGAAGCCTAAATAAAACCAGTAAACGTATATATTCACAGAAGAAGTCGGGACATAATGGCCAGGCTGGACGAGATCCTCCCCAGTAAGCCTTTGTCCGGTCTTGACCCTGATGCAGAAGGAGGTAGATCGAAAAGCTATCTACCAAACTCATAAACATATGAACCCGACCCAAATTTAAATAATAACCATAGCAACAACTGAAAAGATCCCGTAGTGGGACAACTTTAAAAAAAATAAAAAGATCCCGCAGTGAGACAAAACAAAATAAATACCAAATAATAAAAAAGATCTCGTAGTGGGATACAACCATCTATAGAGATCCAGCACAAGTTGAGAAGGCCCGCTCATCAGGTACCTTTCATTACTGTTACTTCTTTCCTTTTTCCTTACTAACCAGCTCTTCCCCTCTCTTCATTACTCCGCCCTCCTCATATTCTATATTTCTATCACACATTAAATATTCTGATTTACTAAGTCCTAACGCTGCTAAGGCAGCAATGGCTCAAAATATCTTAGGTGGTAAAATTTAAAGATCACACTCACGTATTCAAAGTTATTTTAGAATCTACTGAAATAGCTTTGAAGATCATTGAAAAAGCACTTCCCGCATGCAACATTAGAATGCCAACTGCCCACACACAAAGAGACGCCTTCACACGTATACAGATTTGCTACAGATGTTATGCCATGGAGGATCATGCGAGACAAAACTGCTCTAAAAAAACGCTGATAATCTGTTCAGAATGAGAAACGAAAGGCCATTCATGGCGCAACGTTAATAACTCAGTGAAAAGATGCATTAACTGCCAAGGAAGACACATATCTATGGCTATAATTGTCCTGCTAAATGAGAGATAATCAAGGAAAAATAAATGGAGAAAAGTAGGAATAACTTTAACATGAACAGAAACTCATATCCATCAATGGTAATTAGTAACCATCAAGGATCGACACCGGAGATTAATTTAGATGGAACACTCAATGTTAAAATACTTAAGTGCAGACTACACACCCACGTAAAGAATATTTCAAATCAGGGCAGTTACGAAACTACAGTCAGCTGCATTTTTAAAATCAATGTCACGGACAAGACAAACAAAGTGTTATTCAAAGAGGCAAAAGGAAATGAACATACAATAGAAACAGAATAAGAAACAAACACCGAGAACACAGACGGAAAATACATTCGACTTTACTGACAAGAATGCACTCGGGTTACTCGCGGTAAAACCCGAAGAAATACGAAATCAGAATACATAATCAAAAGGAGTCTATATCCCATGGATAAATCACCCAAGGTATCTTCCAGAGTCCAATGCAACCAGCAGAGTGACAACCTAGGCAAAACGAAAAAAAAGAACCAGAAGAAGAAACACTGATAACTCATCTCAACCGAGAAGACACCCCATGGTAAACGACTAAATTAACAAAAATGGATAATTTAAATATGGAAATTAAGAAATAAAAAATAATACAAATTAACACTTGCAGATGGAAAGACAAAGAAATTATGTATGGAAACTTATTCAGAAATATTAATCCAAATGTTATACTAATAACACAGCATGGAAGAAACATATAAAACGAGAAAATAATGATAGGAACGTACAATGTTATAGCCACAGATCCTTCAGGAGAGACACACGACGGAGCTGTAATAGCTTCAAGAAAGGATTGCAATTCAAAACAGTACAAGAAATGGAAGATGCCTATTTAGCTATAGAACTTCGAAAGGAATAAGCAATATAATTGTTTCAAAAGGATACCAGCCACCTAGGCGCCCCTAATTGCCGGTGAAAAACTTTAATAACCTATTTAACAATAGGATGCCGGTCATTATGATGGGCGATTTAAACGCCCATTGTGGGGCATCTGGGTAAAGATCTACTAACAGAGTTGGAAAACAACTAAATACACTTAACAAAAGACGATACTACAAAGACTGGGACCCAACTTCCCTATATACCTATACCTACGAAGAGAATCTGCTACAAAAATCGAATGTCAGAGATCAGAGAGAGAGAGAGAGAGAGAGAGAGAGAGAAAGATACGCGCTGCCGCGCCCTTCAATGGAGAGAGAGACAACTGACACCTGGTCGACTCTTTTTGTCTGCACTAATGGAAGTGCAAAATTATGAGACGCCGTGGTGGCCTGAAAACCCGCCATCAAAGAAAGCCACGACAATTTTGAGAGCCCCAAAAGTCCCAGTGGGAGTCGGATAAAGTTCGCCTCGCCGGCTTAGGAACCTTCCTGCAATCGGGCTAAAAAGGGCGAGTCTAGTCTCTCCTGCCGATGCGTCGGACCCTGGAACCCTCCCATTTGGACGAAGGGGAAAAAAGCCCATTCGACCCCACTAGAAATCCTCCGGCGCCAGAGTTCGAAGGTAGTAACCGGCGTTTTCCCGCCCCGTCAGTATCCTTTGCCCGCCGCCCGTCAGTACCCGCTATTCGCGTCCCGTTGGACACTGCATAATTCTCGCAGAACCCCTCAAGCTCCGGGTATTCTCAATTAATTCGCGTGAGTCTACCCTGTACCCGTTCTACCCGCTTCTCGAACGCAACGTACCCAGTCTCTATTCGTGTCTAACACGAAAGCTAGATCTAAGCTCATCCTGTAATAGTCATTGTCAAGAGACTATTATTTGAACTTTGCGCCAGGCCAAGGATTACTTCCTCGGACCAAATGTCCGAGGTAACAGCAACGCAAAACTCTCCTGTGCAATTGCTCTCTCTACTACCCCCCCTACTCCCCAATGGAAGCCTCCATCGTCGGCTTCGTATATGCCCAAGGTCATTCGAGCGACCCTCGGTCAATTTTGTTCATTTTTTTTGTACGGTGACCGTCCCCGCTAAGTCTCACTCACCCTTTTAGCAACTGAGACTCGAGTACATCTAATGTGTACATAGCTTGTTTTAAAACTCCTTTCAACATTGTAAAAGAATATTAATTTACATATTAGTAGTTATTTTTGTATCCGTTTTTCTATTCTCCCGGAACCTCCAAGATAGTCGACTATTTAGCCAACCTACAATTAGGTAATTCGCACTCTGTTTGTATTATAAATGTTCCACGCACATAGCCCTCGATGGTTAACTTGACCCTATCCTACGACATATTGTAATACCTATTATATAATTAACTGGTATCAGGATTATTGGGGTTAATCTTGGTCAATCTATTGATTGAAATTTGATTAATCCATTGGTTAACCTTGGTTAAATTGTTAATTGTTGGCTAATCCTGGTTCCGGTTATGGAGTTTAGAGTGAGTAATAACCATTGCATACCTATTTGCGAAGTGTATTTGTTCCCGTTCCCATTTATATATTTTTTTGTGAATTAATTGTCGAGTGACCGTATTTTACTATAAATTTTATCCCCCCGCGGAATTGAATTGTTGTCCTTCAAGGCCTCATCTCGTGCCGTAGGTTGAAGGTATAGAAAAATAGTATTATTCTTCGTATTGATGTGCTAGGAGTGCTGTAACTCGTCTCAATCACAGTGAAATCTTGACCGCAAAAGCTCTCTTGCGAGTGTTCCCCCCCCCTTTTGTTCGTGTTTTTGTTTGTTCCAGCAAAACCATTCGCACTCCTGCGTGTGTAAAGAAATCCATAATTCAGCTATATTCATTGTCGTGCGTTAATTTAATTCTTGTTGTGCCCGTCGCATAATACCAGCAGCAAGTCGACGTTTGAAATTGGCAAGGACCAAGGGGAGTCACTCGGACTCAGTGGCAAAGATCTGATGGCATACATCCAGTAAGAAGAAATAAGAGAAAGAGCCGAAAGAAGAGAAGAAGAAGAAAAGGAACAAGAAGAAAGAGAAAAGGAACGAGAAGAAAAAGAGAGAATTCACTCTCACGAAAAGGAAATGAGCA
The DNA here is from genome assembly GCA_963969495.1 of Ceratothoa steindachneri. Taxonomy (NCBI): domain Eukaryota; kingdom Metazoa; phylum Arthropoda; class Malacostraca; order Isopoda; family Cymothoidae; genus Ceratothoa; species Ceratothoa steindachneri. The sequence goes on from OZ018325.1 coordinate 184,907,802, forward strand.
GAGCAAGGAACGAGAAGCTCTAAATAAACTCTTCAAGTTCTAGACTAGACGCACCGCAACATGCAAACATTAAACTCTCTGTCTTTAAAGAAGGCGAAGACTTCCGGTCTTATCTCACCCACTTAGAAAAGATCTTCGAGGTGAACCAGTGGGACATCGAGCCGGACAGAGTAGCACAATTATTGCCCCTGTTGAGCTCCCAACTCAGGGATATTTTTATCTCCCTCCCATTAGAGGCAACAATTGATTACTCATCGTTAAAAGGCAAGTTGCTCGTCACTTACAACATGACCCCGGATTTTTTTTTACCTAAATTTAGACACTGTTGCATTCAACCAAACCAGACCTTCCAACAGTTCGGCTATACCCTACAGCATCATTTTAACTTTTCGATTGACGCGTCAAAGTGCCTCATGAATACGACGCCCTGGTCGATTTCGTTCTCAAGGACCAATTTATTGCGTCGCTTCCTTCGGGAATCAGATCCTTCGTGAAGGACCGGAGGTGCCGTACTCTCAAGGAATGCAGGGAGGAGGCATACGTCTGATATTCGAAGGAAGGGAAGAAATCATAACTCCCATCTCCTAAATCTAAAACCAGCAAGAACAAATTTGTTCTTAATAATGGGAGTAAGTTCATTGGGCCCGCCAAACTCAAACCTCTTCTCGTCAGACCACCGTGATGTTAAGCATTGCAGATAAGTTCAGAAAATCAACCTGGCTAGCTCTTCTTGCATACTTAGCTGACATTTTTGGTCCTGTAAATGCGCTGAACAAGGAGCTGCAAGGAAAGAAAATCAATCTCATCTTAGCAAGGGAGATAACTTCAGCATTTTCATCAAAGCTGGTAGAGTGTTTGGAAGAATGTGAAGACTGCAGTCCTAGTGACATGAAGGAATCAGTCACAAGACACCTGAACAAACTTAGGAATAGGTTATGTGACTACTTTTTTAGAGCTTGATTTACATACTGTCTGCCAGCTGGGTTGTAAATCCCTTCAAATGTAAACTGGCTGATTTGCCTGAAAAGCCTGAAGGATTGGCAGAAGAGCTTATTGAACTGCTTCCAACTGTGAAACAAGCATGGAATTTGAGACCAAGGATTACAGCTCAAGTTTTTGGATGCCAAAAGCTGCAAAAGCTTATAAAGTTGCACATTTGGAAGCAACTAAAATGCTGCTACCTTTTGCAACAACCTACCTTTGTGGACAAAGTTTTTCTACCCTTGTAAATCTAAAAACAAAATACAGAAACCGGTTGGATCCTGAAGACAGCATCAAAGTAGCAGTGACAAAAATTCCTGATATTGAAATTGATGTATCAAAGATGAGACAGTATCATTTTTCCAAAGCCTGAGGGAGCTGATATATTCAAATTTTCAATATTTTTTTCATTAGTTTTATTTGTGTACCATTCTCATGCCAGAAAGGGTAAACATTTGTTCCCCATAATAGTGGATTCAATAACATTTTCCTATTTTGTTTTTGTACGAATTTTAAATACATGATAGTGACATAGTCAATAATTTTGCTTATGTGCCATGTAATACTAAAAAGTGACTGTTTAATTTCTGTTTATAAATATATAATTTCCTACAATTTTTTCTTGTGTGCTATTTCCATGCCAAAAAGACGGACTTTTATTTCCTAATGATAGATGAAATAAAAAATTAAACATTATCTCAATATAAATTTTTTTGTGTCTTTATTTTCCAGGATTTTTATAAGTAAATTCATTTTAATACGAATTCTTTTGGGGTAACACCCAAAAAAGTTACCCGACCCGTGTCTTATGTGTATATAGCTTGTTTTAAAACCCCTTTTAACATTGTAAAATTATATTAATTTGCATATTAATTTGTGTCTTTATTTTCCATGATTTTTATAAGTAAATTGGTTTGTCCCTCATAGTACTTCAAAGTCAGAGGTAAATCCATTTTACTACAAATTCTTTTGGGGTAACACCAAAAAAAGTTACCCGACCCCTGACTTATGTGTATATATCTTGTTTTAAAACCCCTTTTATCATTGTAAAAGAATATTAATTTGAATATTAGTAGTTATTTTTGTACCCGTTTTTCTATTGTCCCGGAACCTCCAAGATAGTCGAATATTGGGCTAATCTACAATTAGGTAATTCGCACTCTGCTTGTATTATAAATCTCCCACGCACATAGCCATCATCGGCCTCGGCTGAGAAACGCAGAAATGGTTAACTTGACACTACTATACGACACCCAACATCTTTAATCTGCACTTTAACTATTTTATGGAGCCAATTGAAGTGCCTTGCAATGACCACGCTGCAACTCTAATGTATATAAACAAGCAACCTATACAAATCCCTTCAAGAAAATGGAAAGCATGCCAAATTGCAGATAGGTACACAGAATTACTTCAGAGTATGTGCCCGACCCGCTCGGGAAAGCCGCTGTAAAGGAAATCAACGAGTTGCATAGTATTGGGGAAGAAATTAAATGGGCGAAGAAGGGGGCCATCCCCAATAACTCGTTTGAAACCATACAACACTTCAGATGGACATCAGGAAGAGATCAGAAGGGGTGGGGGCAAAAATAAAGTAAGAAGAAAATAAAATTATTAGTAGTATTTTATCAGAGAAACAGAAAGAGAAATGGGATCAACAGATCGAGAAAGTCCTGTAGAAGAATCCCCAATAGAATTTTCAATCGTACCTAACAGATAAACAGATGGACAGTAAGGGATAGAATGAAAATTAAAGACAAAGGAAACAAAATTTTATACGGTGAGGAAGAAGTAAAGACATTGTTTAAAGAGCACTGGAAAAATGTATTAAAAATCAGTGAAGAAGGGAACGAGATCGATGATATTGAATTCGAACATCAAATCGTGGACGAATTAAATGCAGAAATCGTGAGAACATACCACTTCAACTTTGTCGAGGAAGGAAGAAATAAAACCGATGGAACAGATGCCGTCATTACATCAGAGGAAATAAAAGATATAAAAAAGAGCTTCCGACAAAGACACCCAGGTAAATCGGGACTCACCAGGTTCAATTACCTTAAAGCTCCCCGGAGCATGCTAGAGGGAGTAAGAAACATCTTCGATGCATACTTGCACACAGGATGATTTCTCGATGAACTGAAAGTAGCATGGATGATATTCATCCCCAAGGCGGGAAAAACACCCAGGGCAAGTGGGTAACTACAGACCTGTCCCGCTACCTGATTATATCGGTAAAGTATTCTAAAAAAATAATCAACAACAGCCTATCGAAATACCTCGATGATAACGGCCTAAGGTGATGATAGTTATTCTTTTCCATCTCTTCACTTTGGAATCTAAAACCCGGCAGAGGAGGCAACCCAAGGAGAAGAGACCGCCAAAACACGACTTGGTTGAATTTTGTGAGATTGGCTTGAACGTCTGGCCAGAGGACATTGGGGCCATCGCTGTACCCCGTAAGTTCCCCCCCCCTCACCATCTCAAAAGGGTGCGCTTCCACGCGAGACCGCAATTCCTCACTAGAACTCCAGGATTTCACCCCTGCAGACCCTGGGGTGTGAGTTGAAGCAGAACGAAGCCCCTGGTGTGCCTACTCTCAATGGACTCGAGGGACAAAGGTGATTTGAGCGTCCCAGGAGATTCACCGGACCTATGGGTCTTGATCCGTTCGAAAGTAGAAGAGCGTTCCTCTAAGTCCTAGTTGTGTTGTTCATCTTCAGACAGCTGGACATGTTAGTAGAGAATCTCCTTGAGCAATGACATGGATATACATACAGTCATATGCCCTAGACACTCCGACCTAGAGAAAGGGATCTCTAAAAATACAGCAGAACTACTTGCACAAATTGGACTCGAGCCGAAACCTGCCCTTCAATAACCGAAAGAAAGGCAGTGGGCTGAAGTCAAGTCGACTCATAGGTGGGAGCAAGAACTGAAGAAGAAATAAAGGTAGAGATCAAAAGGAACCATTCGTGGAGGTCGTCAAATTTCGCGACCTAACGCATGTTTTCAAGGTGATTTTAGGATAAATAAAAATGAAGGAAATGGCAAAATTTACCGAATTGAGACTCTTCAGTATGGTCAATGACTCTACGCAAATCTCACGAGAAGCACCCCCACTTACTGACGTACTTCTCATGTTATAAAATAAAGGATCAACTCACCGGAAATGTCCCCGAAAAAGAAAGGACTAGGTGCTCGGAATGAAGTCAGGAAGGGTACACATGGATGCGCTGACTTTTAAAAGAAAACAAATGCCTAAACTTCTCGGGGCCACATAGAAACATGAACATGCAGTGCGCTGGGAACAGAGAACATCTGAACCGTAAGAGAACTGCAGACAGGGTTTCTTCACATCGAACATGGGCAGCCACAGCAAGATGTCCCCCGCAACCTTCTGTACCTCAACCCCAATCACAGCTACAAATCCTTCTCCAACTGGTAGACTCAACCCCTATGAAGCTGCTGGCGTACATTCTACACACGCACGTCCTAAACTAAGCTGCCCCTGGCCTATTCATCACTGAGGCAATCTCAATATCCGTAAGTGGTACTTTAAATGGTACTAAAACTACCCAACAGAGAAGGAGGTAGTTAAGATCGCACTGCTGGAAAATTGGTTAAAATTATACGACTTGTCACTTCAATTCTTTGAGCAAAGTCTGTATAAAAAGCCTCGTTTCGGCAACCTTTAAAGCCCCCCCTAAGTACCAAAAGTCATCGATCAATCCCAGGTAGTAAATATAACCGCAAGAAATAGACTGATAATTCTTGTAAATAACGTACAAGGAAGGGACTACCATAAACAGCAGATGTTCAATATTTACAGAGAAAATGACTCGGATATCCTACATATTTTCGAAACTGTAGTAAATGATGACGATCTCATCAAGATCGTCTGATTTAACGTCATATAAGGGAACCTGCCTGGCGAGAGATATGATGTAGCGGCAATTGTGGTACGGTAAGGAGTCGAGTTTGTGAAGGGGAGAAAGATCGAAGAGTCGTTCCCACCGTTAATCTCAAAACGTACTTGAGGAACGTTGAGGAGGGTTAGGGGTACCAGCCGACAATGAGAACGTACCTTAAGATCCACAAACTGTTCACCTTCGAGAATTTCCACTGCGTCATTTCATTGGTATCCTCAATGGCAGAACGAGAATAGCTGGTTACACCCAAACGGACAGTCGAGGGAGGAACCTAGAATATTTCCTGCGTAGAGGATTGGGCTGGAGTTTTCGACGTTCATATACCTAGGGAGAGCCACCAAGCCGGATATCGTACTTACAGATCTTAACTTTCCCTTTCACCATTTTGTACATCCTGAACTCTTCACACCCAGTCACCATATCCCTATGGTCATCATGGTGACTACCGCGCCCATTCCTATCCCATCGCCATCATTGGCAGTTAATGCATCTTTCAGTGAGTTATTACCGTTGTGCCACAAATGGCCTTCTGTTCCGCATTCTACACAGATGATCAGGTCTTTTTTAGATCCGTTTTATGTCGTGTGTTCCTCCATGGCATAACATCTTTAACATATATGTATGCTTGTGAAGGCGTCTCTTTATATGCGGCCGGGTGGAATTCTCATGTTGCATGTGGGAAGTCCTTTTTCAGTGATATTTGAAGCCATTTCAGAAGATTCAAAAATAAGTTCGAATACGTGAGTATTATCTTTAAATTTTACCACCTCAGATATTTTGAGCCATTGCTACCTCTGCTGTGTGTTTTTTAGTTCCAGGCATAAATGTTCTCCTACCCACGACTCTATCTTTCGGCAGATTACGTTTCTGTTAGCCATGATTTGTTTGGGTATTCTGGCTTCTAAATCCAATTTTTTTAGTGTGATATTTCCAGCTGATGAAAGCAACTGCTATAAGTCTTTATTTTCCGGGAAAATTACTATGAAAACTGATTTGTCCATATACATTTAAGGAGTGGAATGTCCAGGTCCGAATATTCCATATGAACTACTTCCTGCGGAGATTTCTTCCTCCTGTTTGGTTTGCGTGCAAGTGAAATCCTTTTAAAGTCCGTTGAGTCGATGTTTCCTGGTTAGCATTATCCCATTTCAAAGAGCAGGGTTCTTCTGAAGATCTTCAACTGTGGAGAAATTTCCCAGTCTCAACTAATGGGAGAAGCTCCTGTATCTGTCCAAATTCTATCTCGCCTACCTTCCGAATTGCGCACTCTCCTTGGTCACCCTACCTTTCTGGCCCTAGCACTAACAGCGGTCTACATATGGGTTCTGGCTTATGACCGAGAATTGGCCTCTCTTTTTTTGCCCCTAATAGTGTCTCCTTCAGAGGTTCACTATACCTTACTACCAACTGCACCTCAGACCTTGCCGCTGAACAAGTTATGAAGTGCTAGTGAGAAATAAGTTAGAGTTGAAAAGTTGTAAAAAAGTGAAAAAAGAGCTACGAATTAAAATAAGAAAGAGCAGCTCTTTCAGTCAGGGGAGTGCGGTTAACTTGCCCAAGCGAAACAGGAGGGATCTTCAATCAACCTAAAGAGCGCATATATTTCTTCTTTGAACTTTCCCTGAGAAAGTCGTTTTTTCCGCCTCTTTCCGAAATTCTTTTGGCCTATACCTGATTTATTATTGACCAATTTCTAGTGCTCAAGGAGTAATCAAGAGAGGGGAAGAGCAGGTTAGTAAGGAAAAAGGAAAGAAGTAGCAATAATGAAAAGTGCCCGGTGAGCGGGCTTTCGACTCTTGTGCTGGATGTCTATAGATGGTTGTGTCCCACTACGAGATCTTTTTTTCTAATACCGTATTTATTTTGTTTTGTCTCACTGTGGGACCTTTCTATTTTTTTATTTTTGTAAGTTGTCCCACTACGAAATCTTTTTATTTGTTTGTTGTTGTTATTATTTAAATTTTGGGTCGGCTTCATACATTCTTGAGTTTGCTAGGTAGCTTTTCCATTTACCCCCCGGCCAGATTCTCCCTGGGGAAGATCTCATCCATCTTGTCCCATATGGCGGACTTCTTCCGTGAAGATATATGTTTACCGGTTCTATTCAGGCTTCCTCATGGAAGCTTGAAGAGGTCCGAAATTCTTGCCATCTTGTGTTAGTGATGAATCGGAGTCTTCCGTTTTGCACTCTCTGTAACCTGGTAATGTTGTTGTTTGATGCTGTGTTAAGTGGTATGACTGGTTACTCCAATGTAGATCTAACTAAACTGATGTATAATCTTTCTTGTTTTCTTCTGAAAGTTTTCTAAATAGATTGATTTTTTTTCCAATTCGTGCGTTTATGTGTCCGTTCATGCCAGTGGTGCCAAGACTGAAGCCAAAGACATTTGGCGAGTAGTCGATTTTATTGGCATCGATGCTTAGAGGGATGGTCTGATATCGACCAATTAAGTCTGCCATAAGTTTTGACACGTTTTTTTTTATCTTCCAGAGTTGTTCTTTTCTGTTGATCCTTTCGGCTTCGGCAGATGTTGCTCTGGCTATCATTCTTGAGGAGGTACTCCGCCGGATGACGATCTGGGTGACATCGTCCGCGTATTGTACCTTTAAAGTCTTGTTGTACCTTGGTTTTGGTAGGTCTCTTATCAAGATGGCGTAGAGTTAAGTTAAGGCATCCCCCGTGTGGAACACTGGATAGGTGTTCCAAAGCTTTCCCTGTATGTTTCTCGAAGGCAAGGACAGCTTTCTTGTTTATTAAGTAGCTACATAGGATTTTCATGAAGTGAGTTGCAAGTTTCAGTCTCTTCATTTTGTACTTAAGGCGTCGATTCATAACTTGTACAAAGGCTTCTTTACATCCCACTGTGACGATGTCAATTAAGCCATGACGCAGCCTATTGAGATATCAGGGCTGAGTCATCTTCATCCCTCGGTCTTTCGTATATATAGAGCTCTCGGAAATGTCTCTCTTTCTCAAAAAGAAGTGGTTGACATTGTACTATTTTGCGACATAACAACTTGGTTGTGCGTTCTCTTCGTTCATTTTAGCCTAGTTATGTTTGCTCAGAAAAACCTTGGATCCATATCAGTATCTAATCTTTCGACCAGACGATTCCACCTCTCCCTCAGTTCGCGAGACAGCTCGGTGTTTAATTGTTGCCTGAGTTGTTAAACGAATAAGATGTCCATTTAGTATGTGTAGCTAATGTCTAGGATGCAATTATAGAGCGCGGTGAATCGATGTTGAAACACCACCCTCTCCTGTGCAGGGCTGGTCAACAGCAGAGGTTTGTGCGAGAATATCGGGATGAATGTGCATCTGCCTTTGTAATGCAGACGTTGATAGCAGTCAGTTCTTTGTTAAGATCTTCTTCTGATGCGTCGTCTAGATTAGAGAGGTCCCGTAGGAACACCATATGGTATGCATTTCAGTCTTCTTTCGAGAATTCTCTCCTGGATGCAACGGGGATGGAAACAGGAGCAGCAGCTAAGATGATCAGCATTGGGATGTGATCATTGGGCGTAAGGGGCTCTGGACGGACTATTAGGTGGAATGTAAAATTAGGATTCACGAGAACGACATCTGGCTTAGTGGCTATCCCTGGACACAAGAATTAAGAAAGTCCGGCCCATATTCATTCCACGATATCCCTTCTGAAAAAGAGGTCCATATTTCTCTGGTATCCGCTCTTGCGTAGGCTGCTGTTCTGCTCCTCACTTTCAGATACCCGACGAATAGTACCGAGCGTTCTTTCTTGAATAAAATGAACATGCCATGGATAGGCAACTAAGCTCGAAGGGGCGGCTGGTAGCCTATGCCTTTCTCGATGTTACCTAGAGAGCACCTCAGTACTATCGGCAGGAACAATTCGTCGAGCGGATTCCCGGGTCTGAGATGCAAGACTTTCTTGATTGCTATCATAGCCCTGTAAGTCTCTTTCCTGTTACTTTCTTTTGGAGAACGTTGTACCTCAAGATATTCTGCTTATTGTCGTCTCTGATGACAGTTTCTGATAGAAAAAGAATATCAAGATCTAGTTCTCTCTATTTGTTATACAACAAGGTCTTATGCAACTACCATCCCTGCATGTTGTGCCCTAAGATAGTGAGAATATTCCTAGCAACATTTTGTCTCTCTGCTCGGCGTATGGGCTTTTGGTACTGTGGGATGATGTACGGCCTGCACAATCGAAGTTTTTTGTAGAATGATGCTCGTAAAGTTTGAAGCAGTCATCATACAGCTTGATCTTTTTCTCCATAAAAGTGCCTTAAACGACTCCTCCTCTACCGATGGGTCGAAGCACTATTTGAAATGTCATCTGAGAACTTATGTTGCTACCCCCTCTAGAGAGATTGCTATTTTATGGGTAGTGTGCGAATTAAGCGCGATGATAAGATTGATTACCTTACCATCGTACTTGTACTTATTTAGTGCGACTGGTCGGGGGGATAGACTTATGCCGTCCTCTTGACGCTTCTTGGGTCCTTACTCAGCGACTCTCAGCTCTTGGATTTGGGTGATGTGGGCACCGAATCCTGGGCATCTTCAGGTTCCTGACGGGCAGGCCTCACTTCTTGCTCTTTTAGCTATGGGACTGGTAGGATATAGTAGGACTTTGACCGACTTCGGATTGTCCGGGAACTTTATAGGTTCAAGACCATTCGTCCATTTTGTCCATTTCAGCGTTGAATGTACCTGGGTATGACATGTTCATTACATTGCATGGAGAATGCTGCTGGCCAGCATTTTCGGGTGGGTTCAGTCGGTAAGCTGAATGATGATTTGTGTTTGGACGAGTTGTAGGACGGGTTTTTTTTACTGATGATGATATTGGAGGCACCGCTTAAGTGGAGCGCGGTCTATCTGTTGCGGACTTTTTCTTTTTGAGCTGTTCTTTCCTGACTGGGCACTGCATGCCGAGGGTTCGATGAGGTCCCACGCAGTTGATGCACCTCTTAATCTCATTTATACAGTGTATCCAGTCGTGACCGGTCTGAGCACACTCTGAACACATTTTTGGTTCGTTCTTCCTTGGGCATTCGCTAGTCGGGTGGTCTTCGACTTTTGTAGCAATTAAGGCAGGTCAAAAGCTGAAAGAATTTTTCTATATCGATCTGATCGGGGGAGATCTTCATGAAAAGCAACTTTAGCCCTGCCTACTTGACCATCTTTGCCTACCGCTGTTTATTTTCTACATATTTCCAGATTGATTTATTTGGCTGTCATTTTGACAACCAACCGACTGTGTCACATGAAGATTTAGCCTTTCTTGCCTGTATTACTGGGGATGGTTTGGGCTCGAGCCCTATTTTGCTCAGCTCCTTGATGCCTGTTGCTGAGGTTAGCTTAACCAGATCCAGCTGTGTGTGGCAGATCGCGATGTATCCTCTGGCCACTTCAATCAGTCTTTTAAGACCGATCTGCAGTTTGCCAAAGATCGCCTCGAAGAAGTTGGCTTTATATGGGGTCTTAGTTCTGCTGAGCTTCAGTGGTATCCGAAAGTACAGCGACTCCTTTGCGCTGTTCATGGCTGGGTCGTCGTCTCATCGAGCAGTACAAAGTCTTAGCTCGACCTTCTTCTGTAGCTTTCTCCTTACCCACAGGCGAGATAGAAAAATGAGGAATCTCCAATCAGTCTATCTCCACCTGTTTACTCCTTATCAGGGTCATCAGAAGCAGAAAGATTCTTCACTCAGTTCAACGTCCTTTTGAGAAGGTCTTGTGGAGTAGGGCTGACTAAGACCTAGGGGCTTGGTCTCAACGTTTCCCCCAAGCCAAACAAAAAAAGGAGAAATCTACAATCAGTCTTCCTAAGCTTGTTGACGCACTTGTTTCGAGTGGTAGAAACAGGAGGACTCTCCAATCAGTCTGCCGCTTGATAGCAGAAGGTGGTGTCAGAAGCGGCGTGAAAGCGTCCCCCATCTCCTTCAGCTAGTTTTCGCATCCGTGTGGGGATGGACACTGGATACTGTTTAACTCAGCATCCGCGGAAGTGTAGCTGTATGTTCAAGACTTGGAAGCGGGGGGGGGGGGGAGGGGGGGGCTCCTTGTTTAAAGGCGTCAGTTAAAGGCTTGCTGGGGAAAGCTTATGGTATCTCTTCCGGGAATTCAGCGGAGCCGAGTGAGAAATATTTTTCAGAGTCGGATTGGCGTGGTAGGGGTGGGTAGAGGGTCTTTCTACAGGAGCTCAGGGGTCAAGCTATACCGTTGGGTATAGTTTTGCTGTTTAAAAGAGAGGCCGGCGTAAAAATCCTTGCACGGATTTGGAGACCTCTTCCAATTTGACTTGCCTCCTATACCTGGTTGTTGATTCTCTTCGTAAGCTCGAACTGATCTCTCTGACCTCTCTCTAGTATCTCCTAGCTAAATAAATCAGAATCAGAATAGGAATATGAGGTAAGTGGTGAAGTATGTGTGTGTAAGCGATAGATGGTGTACAAAAATGTATAGGGGGGAAGGGCGTAGTGGTGAAATGAGAAAAGGAAGCATTAGAGGTGCAAGGTTTGAAAGTTGCCTAGAGATCAGGCTTATCTCTTTCATGTTTGTTCTTATTGATTTTCTTTTTTCTGTGTTTGTTTTGCTTTGTATATATATATATATATATATATATATATATATATATATATATATATATATATATATATATATATATATATGGTTAAAAATCACGAGAGGTAACATGTGAATAAGAATAAATATTTGTGTATTCCACGTAATGAAAAGAAAAGATTGATTGGAGTTAGTACTTTCGTTCTCTTAACATTTTCAAACTGAATGGTTTATAGAATAGAGAGAGACCAGATTTATACAAAGCAATAAGGTCAGATTTTTTATGACCTCTGATAAGTTTGATTTGAGAAAGAACGATAGGACTGGATCTAGGGAAGACTGCATGTATAAAGCTAAAAAAAACATACTATAACCGCAAGTTAGGGAAAACAGAACCTTTACACAACATATTACTTTTACCGTACAATGATAATTTCTTGTACTCAGTACCAATATTAAAACAACTTAATATAAGTATAATTTTCAAATAAAATTATATATTAAAAAATATGTTAATAAAACACGGCCCAAGGGACGATAATAATGTAATATATAGTATACCTTGTTTGTATTGTAATTTATTCTATGTAGGTGAATCTTCAAAAAATATCTCTGTAATAATTAAGCAACATCAAAATGCAGTATCTAAGGGATATACAAATAGTGCTTTGGCCATCTACAGGCTTAAGATGAGTCACCAGATTAACTGGTGAAAAGCAGATACAATAATGCATATAAATGATTTTATTAGCAGAAATATCTTTGAATCGTTCCTAATCTCCAGCACAAAGGAGAGAAATGTAAATATTAGCCCCAGTTTGTTTTCCTTAGATGCAGTCCTAACATTCTTTCTCAAATCACACTTATCAGAGGCCATAAAAAATATGACCACATAGGGAAAACATTGCTTTGTACAAATGCGGTCTCTCTCTATTTTGTAAACCATCGTGAGTTTGAAAATGTTAAGACAATGAAAGTACTAACTCATCGATCTTTCTTTTTCCTTAGGCAGTATACACAATATATATATATATATATATATATATATATATATATATATATATATATATATATATATATATATATATATATATATATATATATATATAATTTTCAATAAGAAAAGAATGGCGATGAGTAGACTTAAATCCAACATCAAACAATTTCTTTATTACGATTGAGTAGTGCAACGTTTCGACCTAACGGTCAAAACGTTGGATTTAAGTCTACTCCTCGCCATTCTTTTCCTATTGAAAATTAAATTAGGGCTGCACAGCGGAAACTACCTGGATTATATATATATATATATATATATATATATATATATATATATATATATATATATATATATATATATATATATATATATATATATATATAAATATATATATATTTATATATATATATATATATATATATATATATATATATATATATATATATATATATATATATATATATATATACATATATGTATCTATTGTTTGGTGGGAGGAATGAGATAAAAGCCATGAGAATATGTATATATACAACTATATATGCATATATCCTCTGATGTAAGTACGCGTCCTTTGCCTCGTACAAGTACGTTCACTTCGTAAGAGTAATACGATGATTACGAGGTATAAGAGTGCGATTTTAATACAGGGGCCGATAGCGTTTAATGATTTTACCAAGTTGCAGTTAAATGATTTATTTATAGAGTGAAAACCCCAAATATACTTTTAATAAGTCACAAGTTAACATAGCTATACATAAGGGAAATATAGGTAATGTAAATCAGGACAATTCTGACAGAATATAGATTAATTGACAATCGGGTAACGTTAATTACTCGTTAATCAGCTTGAAAATGGGATAGTATAAATCAGTTATATAGAGGGAATATTGTATATGTCGATTTACGGGAGATACAATCAAAGGTCGTTTTACCTCAATGGGGTCACATAGATGAAGGGGAATCCTTTAGCGAGTTGGCGCGGGAAAATGGAGACGGACAATGGTCGTGACTCTCGGCCGAATATCCTGATGGTGATGAGGATGAAGGGGAGGGGGGAAGGACCAGAAGACGAGTTACGATCCTCCTTGAATACGGACGATGGCACCTCTGCTCCAGAGATGTGCAACTCCAAAAATCGAGACTCTGACGCGGCTCGACGCGAAGTCTCACACGGAAAACTGCCCATCCTTGCGGGCGGTTGCCACATGAGACGAGAAGAATCCCGGCCAATCCTTCCTGCACGAAACAATTCGAGGCTTGCTCTGAACAGAGTTAGTCTTTACAAAAGAAATGGATCTGTCTGGTGAGATCCAACCTCGATGGTATAAGCGAATACCAGGGACTTGGGGAAACAGACACGTGATCTCAACCGGAGACAACGGGTTCTCAAACTCAATCTGCCGATATTCGAAAATCAAGGGTATTTATATGAGGGACATTTTTTTTGTTTCTCCTCGTTAGCAGACCCAGATGAATGGCTGACCACTTCAGGTGGCTTGATGGTTTAGCGTTTGTCGCCTGACCCAAGTCTTAATGGCCTTTACGATGTGGGCGGGAAACTTTCGGCTAGCAGTTTCCCGACTACGGAGATTAGGCTTCCTCGGTGAGGTAAAAGCTTTTAACACGCACAACTTAATTAACTGTGTCGTAGAATAGACTCTCAACGATATACCATATATAACTATTCGTATAACTATTTCGAGTGCGTGGTAATCTGGTTGACTGAGGTTATTAATCTTCAATATGCTTAAGAAGTGGAACTGGGCTCAAGGATAATAATATGGCTATCATTAATATAATAGAGTTTTATTAATTAAACTATCAACAACACACAAAACGGAAAATGTTTGCATAAACGGAGAATGGAAAGGGTCGTGGGAATATCTGACTAATCCGAGGTTTAAGATTTGGGGAGATTCAAAAAGGTAAACAAATATAAATTAAAGGAAGGGGGGGATGGTCCGCTAAACCATTTAAAGCACAGGGTAGGGTTGACGAAACGTTAGATAATTAAAGGTAATGCTCAGCTTACGTAATTACAAGTTGTTGGGCAGAGGAAGGCGACGCGAAGGAATCTTCGGTTCGCTGGCGAGTTCTAGCCGAAATGTTCTTCGGGGGTTTGTCCTTAGCGAAGGGGGAGGACTCTCTTCGAAGAGTGAGAGCGAAATTGGACTCGGAGGTACGAGCGATCTTTGTGACAGCGAATCGGGGATGTTCTAGATGAACAATGGAGGTTATCGTTGAAGCCAATCGTTCTCTTGAAGAACGTTAAAGAGGGGAAATTAAATTATCCTGACGTGATGTCTTGGGAATGAGAACCGTATCTTGACAAACGTGCTTAAAGAACAATGGCTGTTCTATCGTTGTTCTCTTTCTGAACAACAGGGGGAGTGAGAACCGTCTCTTGTCTACGGGCTCAAAGATCAATGGCTGTTCTGACGTTGTTCTATTTCTGAACAACAGGAGGGGCCTTGTGGACTTGGCGTCTTGAAGGCTCGAACCTTGGCACTCAAGAGATATTGTCCTCTTTTGGACAATAATGGTGGATCTCGAGGTAGAGGGCCCCTGGTGCACAAGGTGAGACCGGATCAGCGTGATGCCTCGCGAAGATAATCTGGATCTGATCTGATCTGATTCAATCGGAAAGTTTTCATAAAATGGAGTATGAGCTTTGAGGAAATGCCCCAGCCGCGCCTGGGAACATACCTTATCTGCCCATAAGCCTAACTCAATCTGGCGAGATCGACGTATGGGGCGAAACGGGGGGGTGGATGAACCTCCTTGGTTAAATATTGTCTCAGGTGGCGATAGCGCGCCCTGCATCGCAGATGCACGTGGGTAGCCCTGTGTTCTAACAAACATATGATAGCGGCTGAATTTAAGCGGCCTCAGACCGTTCTATCACAAACTGCACCTGTGAGACGGCTGATGGATACTCACATTCTTTCTTCTTTTTTTTCTCTTTGTATTCAAAGATTACTCCACGTGAAGTTATGCTTAGGAGACAGAGAGAGGGAAGTTATTCAAGAAACAAATGAAGCGGGTATTCTTCTTAGCGTCCCTTTTCCTTACATGTCTCTCTTCCAAAGATGGCCATTTTTCCCGACACGAAGGGAAAGGAAAAAGGGCATCTCGACGAAAACCGATTGGTATTAAAACTTCAGCCGACACTGCAGTCGTCAAGGTACAGGATTTGCTCCGTTTGGTCTCAGACAACGGATAAAACTTACACATACATTTAGGTTAATGAGGAATTGATTACCTAATTAAAATATATATAGTTTCATTTAAAAGCAATACCACAATTTAGAATTAGGAATCAATCAAACGGAGGGACAATCCAGGAAATAATAAAAAAATCAATAATGACAACATGTATATAATAGCAATACACTAAAATACGGGCGTTCGCACAATTTTATTTTTTTTACATGGGCCAGCAGCGAGCTCGAATATATACATGAATTTATCTGATCTATTTGAGTTCTACCTTGAGGGAGGAGGGTCCTCTACTGGATTCCTACTAAGACTGTTTGCTACACAGTTTTCACTACCTTTTAAATACAAAATTCAAATTAATATTCCATTAATAGCAGACTCCAGCGCATAAGCCTTCCATTTTGGCTTTTATAATTTCTTAAGTATGGCAGAGGACGATGATACGTTTCGATCACGAATTCCTGACCTATCGGATACATTTTAAACTTCCGGACACCAAAAACTATTGCCAGAGCCTCAAGTTCTATTACTGCATAGTTTCTCTCGCGCGGTAACAGCTTCCGGCTTGCATAAGCTATAGGATAGCTATACCCATCTTCTTCGTACTGCAGCAACACACAACCGATGCCATCGTTGCTGGCATCTGTACGGATTCAAAGCAATTTGTTTGGGTTCGGAAGCTGCAATATGGGAGCAGATATTAACCTATCCTTCATCTGCTGGAAGTGGGAAATTGCCTTGGGGCTACAAATGAGGGAATCTGGGGAGTTTTTCTTAAGGAGAGAGTTCAGGGGAGATGCTAATGCGGCAAAGTTGGGGACGAAGCGCCGGTAGAAGGAAGTTGAAACCAAGAAGGAAGGTACCTGCTTCTTAGTACGGGGAAGGGGCATATCTGAAATGGCTCTAACTTTTTCTTGCTGGGGGTTATCTTATTTTCCCCAATGTGAAATCAAGGTACTTGATAATGTCGTTTGAAAAATGACACTTAGAAGAACGCATGGTCAGACTATGCTATCGGAGCCTATTACAGAGGGAACGAAGGGACATTAGATGTTCATCCCATGTGCGTGTAGCTACGTACACATTCTTAAAATAGAAATAAACATTGTTCAGACCATCTAAGATGCGGCGCATAATTCTGTTGTAATTACTACAAGCAGTGACTAAACCGAATGGGAGGAGCTTAAATTGCATAAGCCATTTTTCTGTAGGGAAGGCAGTGTATTTACGAACACTATTCTTGGGGGGAATTTGATAGTACACCTTGCTTAAATGTATCTCATAAATAAATTTGGCGTTCTCGAACAAATGTAAGCTCTGTTCTATCAACGGGCTCGGTTCGGCATCGAAAACTGTCACGGCGTTAAGTTTTCGAAAGTCACGCACATTCGAAATAACTGGTCTAGCTTCCGAACCATAACAATGGGGAAACAGTAATCAGACAAGGAGGGTTAAATTATTTTTAATTTTAGTAAGTTTTCGACCTTTGCATTGAACGCTGATCGCAAATGAATGGGCAGGAGGTAAGCCTTTAACAACCGAGATAACTGGACTTTGAGAGTGGGCTCCAGGTGGGGATTTAGATCGATCTCCTGGGGGGAGTCTTTATACGATCTGGGGAACAACGGGTGTGGGTAGTCATTGTCAGATTCTACGTAAAGTGTCTGGACTAGGTTAAGAGGCACGGGGGGATAAGAGGCTTCCATCACGGCCTCTTTGTCCAGGGCCACAATATTGTTGTGGCAGAAACTTTTCTGATACGACGATGCACGTGCACCCCGTATCTTTGACCAAGGTTGAAACCCGGCAACAATTAACTTATCCAGTTTCAAATTCGAGCCCACTCAGGGAGCTCCTGTTAAATAAAAAAATAACTTGAGGTCGCAGGGGATATTCGCTGGTGGGGAAGTAGGCGTTGCGGAGCGAGCAAACGGAGGAGAAAGAGAGACGCTTACTTGGTGGACTTGGTGGCTGGGAGCAGAATGGAATTGAGAATTTTGGAAACAATTCTTCTTCACATGCCCGGGGGTTCCGCAAGAAAAACAGACGATGGGTCGTC
Organism: Ceratothoa steindachneri; assembly: GCA_963969495.1. Lineage (NCBI taxonomy): Eukaryota > Metazoa > Arthropoda > Malacostraca > Isopoda > Cymothoidae > Ceratothoa > Ceratothoa steindachneri. Next base: position 184,925,543 of record OZ018325.1, read on the forward strand.
TGGGTTAATCCGACGCAGGGGGATAAAAGATGGGTGGCTTAACATCCCTAGGATCAGACGGGGGATGATATTTCTGTTTGGAGGGACCTGAGACCTTTACGAATTTGGTAGCGTTCTCCGGGTGAAATTTAGGGAAGTGGTCTTTAATCTTAGGGGAGGGAGGATGATTCTTCTTGGGATCTTTGGGGTAGAGATTATGATTGGCTGCTTACAAATCTACAAATCTGCTTCTTCGATAAATTATTTGAAGAAGTCAACTCTTCGGTCCTTCACGAATGCACAGATTTCAGATGGCAGCGAAGCCATCAATTGATCCCGAAAAATGAAGTCAGACAGAGACTCATAGTCGCCGTTTACCTGGGCGGAGTCAAACCAAAGCTACAGACTTCTTCTGAGGGTGAATCCGAACTGGCGGTAAGTCTGGCCAGGTAGCAACCTCTCCTGAAGAAATTTTGCCCTGTAGAAGTCCGGAATCATGTTGATCGCAGCCCAGAGTTCGGATTTAAGGGCCGAATAGTCGAGGGTAGCTTTGGCGGGAAGCGAAATGAAAATATCTCGCAGCTGAGTATTAAGGAGAGGCAAAAGTCGGGCTACTCCATCAGTTTGGATATCCCAGGAATTTATCTCAAAATTTTTTTCGAAATGAGTGAGGTAAGCACTGTAATCCTCACCTTCCTTAAATGCTGAGAGCTTTTAAGCGGGGATCTAGGAGCTTTCATTCCTAGAACTAACTGAGAGGGTTTCTAAGTTATTCCTATTTAACCCCCTTTCATATTGCCTGACCCTTTCGGTTTCTTCAGCTTCTCTTTTTTCCTCAGCTTCTCTTCTTCTCTCCATAGCTTCTCTTAGTTCTTTCTTCTCTGCTCTTTCGTTTCTCTCCCCATCCTGAATATAGGCGACTAGCTCTTTACCGGAGAGACCAAGCATCTCGCCCTGTTGCCTAAATCTCTCGAAGGACGTCATCTTGTTTCATTACGCGAGCCTTAGCCACTCGACGAGTTCAAGAATCTTACGGCAAAAAAAATGGGGCTCTCGCAATAGTTCCCAAAAATTCTAAATGAAATCTTACCCGTGTGATCACAGACACGGACGAAAGCAATGAATTATAATAAATATACTAATTCCTATATGAGTACCTGATATAGGGCCTCTTAATCAGGAACGGCGATTACAAGTAGGGGAGTTTGAAAGATTTTCTCCCAAAACACACAAAGAAATGGCTTGTTACTAAATATGGCCTCACGGGCACAACAAAAGACCGATTACTCCAAAAAGGTAAAAATAGAAAAAAAATTATGTTCTTATCTTTAAATAAATTTGACCCAAGTTGGTAAATTTTCTATTAATTCAACTACTGAGAGACTTGAAAACGAAAGGGGTCCTCAATTAACCCAACTACACCAGACACCAGAATTTATTATATATATATATATATATATATATATATATATATATATATCGAGGAGGAATAGGTCATATCCCCAGACAATATGTCTATATGTACATATATGTATCTATTGTTTTTGAGGAATCATATAAAAGCCACGAGAATATGTATATATACAACTATATATGCATATATGCTCTGATATACGTACGCGTCCTTCGCTAGGTACAAGTACGTTCACTTCGTAAGAGTAATACGTTGATTACGAGGTATAAGAGTGCGATTTAATACAGGGGCCGATAGCGTTTATTGAGTTTGCCAAGTTGCAGTTCAAGGATATATTTATAGAGTGAAAACCCCAAATATAATTTTAATAAGTCACAAGTTAACATAGCTATACATAAGGGAAATATAGGTAATGTAAATAAGGACAATTCTGACAGAATATAGATTAATTGACAATCGGGTAACGTTAATTACTCGTTAATCAGCTTTAAAATGGGATACCATAAATCAGTTATACAGAGGGAATATTTTATATGTCAGAAAGTGGGTCAATTTACGGGAGATACAAGGGTCGTTTTACCTTGATGGGGTCACATCGAGGAAAGGGAATCTTTTAGAGAGGGTGCGCGGGGAAATGGAGACGGAAAATGGTCGTGACTCTCGGCTGAATATCATGCTGGTGACGAGGATTAAGGGGGTATGGGAGGGTGTGGACCAGAAGACGAGTTCACGATCCTCCTTGAATACGGACGATGGCACATCTGCTCCAGAGATGTGCAACTCCAAAAATCGAGACTCTGACGTGGCTCGACGCGAAGTCTCACACGGAAAACTGCCCATCCTTGCGGGCGGTTGCCACATGAGACGAGAAGAATCCCGGCCAATCCTTCCTGCACGAAACAATTCGAGGCTTGCTCTGAACAGAGTTAGCCTTTACAAAAGAAATGGATCTGTCTGGTGAGATCCAACCTCGATGGTATAAGCGAATACCAGGGACTTGGGGAAACAGACACGTGATCTCAACCGAAGGCAACGGGTTCTCAAACTCAATCTGCCGATATTCGAAAACCCAGGGTATTTATATGACGGCCGTTTTTTTTGTTTCTCCTCGTTGGCAGACTCAGACGACTGGCTGACCACTTCCGACGCCCAGATGGATTAATTGCCTTAATTGCCTTTACGATGTGGGCGGGAAACTTTCACCTAGCAGTTTCCCGACTACGGAGATTAGCCATTCCTTGGCGAGGTAAAAGCTTTGAACAAGTCTAACTTAATTAACTGCATCTGTGAGGCGGCTGATGGATATTCAAATTCTTTCTTTTTTTTCTCTCTTTGGATTCAGATATTACTCCACGTGGAGTAATATTTAGGAGACAGAGAAAGGGAAGGAATTTAAGAAACAAATTAAAGGGGTATTCTTATTGGCGTCCTTTTCCCTTACATATATATATATATATATATATATATATATATATATATATATATATATATATATATATATATATATATATATATATATATATACTCGTATATATTTGTGTAATTAGGTAAAAGGCCATGTTGTATGCTTATACTATTGAAGTCTACAGCGGTGACTGCGTTAATAATTTTAACTCGTATTTTCTTAATATTTCTTACAAGGTTTTAACTGGGTCTTCGAGGCGCGAAAAAACATCCGCGAAGGACATCCTATATTCCTAAATGTTTTTCGACCGTGTTAGGTCATTATCAGGGAATGAACAGAAATGGAATTTTTGGACATTTCACATAATAACTGGTGAAATAAATCGTTCAGATATGCACATATATATAATAGTAGAAGATGAAGATAGAGATAGATATCCCTGGTGAAAGACCAAGAAAACAACTAGTTTCACCATGTAAAAACAGCTATCTCCCCCCAAGAGACAACGTCGTGTACGAATATTCGCCCAAAGTGGGTGACTGTGAACACCGCAATTCAAAGTACATCGGCGTAACCTTGACAATCCTGTTAAGGCGACTAACAGCTCACCTTCAAGATGGTGCGATTTAAAAAAACGCCCAACCTCATGGCACTACCCTAACACGTGAAAAGCTGAATAAGGACACCTTTATTATCCTGAGACTCCAAAACCCCAGAGAATTGCGGATGGCCGAAGCCGTCATTATTTAAATGAAGACCCTGGCAATTAACGTGCAACTTCAGCCGGAAACCATACTCCCGTCATCTGGGCATCTCCGAGTCGACCGCCGTTAAAAGAAGCACGTTTTCAAACTTCCATTTCCCTTTACCTCCTTTGCCATAGAACTAAATCAGAGCGACAAATAGTCATACTTTAGACTTAAAAAATGGTGAAATTTAGGGAGAGAAAGAGAGAGAGATAGTGAGAGAGTAAAGTGGTAAAATTGGGTGAGTTTCAAGAATTGTTTAAGTCCTTCATTTTTGGTGTATTTTGCGTTTGTTTTGTTTGTTTTTATAAACTATATTTTTTTTAGTTTAATGCTAATTAAATTAAACCTGTTAATTTATTTGTTATATATATGATATAATGATCTTATTGCTATTCAAGCCTTTGTTTGAGGAGGGGGTTTGTTCCCGCTATTGGTTTTTGAAAAGGTTTTCTAAAAAGTTTTCTAAATGAATTTTAGCTTTGAAAAAAGTTTTCTAATTGAATTTAAGCTTTTGATATTTCATGGCAAAATTTTGTATAAATAGGTAATCTTAGTGATGGTATGTGAATATATACTAAAGAAACCTGAGCATTAGACTAGTCGTTTATTGTGATTTGTCGATTTTGCCATGTGTATTTTGGAGTCACGTCGCTACCAGTCTGTGCCTTACAACTTTTAAATGGTCTTATTTGTCGAGTGATCTCGATGTCTAGGTGTATACGAGAGAACTACGGGGACAGGCGGATACCAATGGCTCGCCAGATCATCTTAACCCTCTCGTGCAAGTTAGCTTCATCGAGAAAAGAGTTGACTCTGTTAGCCAATATCTTCTCAAAGACTTTGCCAGCAAATTCTAAGAGAGATATCGGTCGAAAGCTAACAGAGCAGTTCGGGATTTCCCCACTTAAAGGATGAAAATCATCTTGGACAATTTCCACTGGTCGGGGAAATAGCCCGTGTCAGGGGGGCGTTCATAATGTTGAGAAGGCTACTCCAAACGTTAGGCAGGGCCTGGATGAAATTCTTGCGGGTCAGCCCCGTGATACCCGGAGCTCTTTGACGAAAGGACTTTAGAATAACAGAGAGTTCTAGGGCAGTTATTTTACTGCCATAGCCCTCCATCAATCTTTCCTACGACACACAGTGGTGAGGAGAGGTTTGTGTATTTGTGTGTTTAACTGTTGGATTACGTTAGTTTCGAATTCGAGGTCGTAATTTTCATTTTCTTCTGGGGTAATTTTGAAGATTGAAGACCAGAAAATTCTAAAATTTTCTTCAATCTCTTCAGTCTCAGTAATTGTGATTTTTGTTTGTGGAGGTTTTCCTTTAAGACGTTTAACCGTCTGCCAGAACGTGTGTGAGTCTTTTTCTATTTCGAGTCTGTCTATTAGTCTGTCCCATAGTAGTATTTGCTGGTCCGTGATTAGTTTCTGGAGTTCGTCCTTAATTTCTCTTAGTCTTCTGTAAGCATTGTGGTTGGGGCCTATCATCGCTGCTACATTGGACAGGTCCCTATATTCTTGGGCCAGGGCTTTCATGGGAGGGGTCCAGGGGGATGCTGGAAGGGTTTATAAATGATACGGGAAATACTATTTTGATTAGGTAATCAGTAAGTTTATCCTAGCTCCTCATCTATTTTTTCTAAGTTAGCATCATATAAGATGTCGGGGATATAATTTAAGAGGTCATTTCTATAATTTTCTTAGTTCGCTTGCTTGTAGCTTTTGCGTTCTGAGATTTTAATTTGGATGGGATTTATTGCTACTGTAATTTTGATAGCCTGGTGGTCGATCGGAATGACGGGGCACGGTTTAATATAGTAATTGTAAGGAAACCTGATACTAGATAGGACTATGTCGGGTTTCGTGGCTGCTGTCCCAGATATGTATATCGGGAATTCGGGTCCGATCCTTGTCATGTATTGTCTGTCGCGTAGTAGTTCGATGTTTCTACCTGCATTGTTGTAGAAGGTATAACTTGCCGTTGCGCATCTTGCGTTTAAATCTGCGGCAAAGATAACGTTTTTCCGGTGGCTAAACACCTGCAAGAGATTGTGCATGGGCACATAGGAGCGTCTTGGGGGGCTGGTATCCCGTGGCCACAACCAGTCTCCCTAGGGCTGTACCCACTTTAATGGAAAGGTAAGATTTATTTAAGTCTTCCAGCGTCCTGTATTTTAATGTATTTTAATCTTTTTTTGATGGCTATTGCGCAGCCGTCATACACTTCCTGACTGGCAATTTTGCTAATAACATCGAATTGAAATTTTTTTAAATGTTTTTACGAGGTCATTGCGTGTTGAGAAATAAGTATTATGTCAGGGTACTCTGTCGCATAATATTGCCATCGATGGAACATTTTCCGTCCCACCCATTCACATTCATGTGTATTATCGTAAGTCTGTCTGCGATTTTGTCTAGTGTTGGTTCTTTAGTGTGTGGGATTAAAGTAGACGTTTATTCGCGTTCTACTTTAGCCCCTTGTGGTGTACTGGTTGGGGTGCGCTTCCTGTCATTTTTTTTCTGTATTCCGTGTCCGTGATCCTAATAAAGCAGTCCGTGATCAATTTCACCATGATTTGAGCGAGGGCCTCTTCAACCTGCCGCTGAGTAACCTCATCCAAGCATTCCCACTTGTACTTTCTGGGCTTGAGACCTTCCGCTACTTCGCGAGAATCCAGCTCTTTGGGGAAGGGAACCAACTCGGGGGCAAAGATTTTAAGGCTGAATCCTCTCGCATGGTATTTGAGCTGGTGTTGCTCTCTACCCTGCGTAGGAGAGGAGGTTGACCTTGGGCGGTTGATTTGGGAGCTTTTTCTCGACCTTCGAGACCTGGTCTCATTGGGACGCACTGCTTTAGTGTTGGGTGTGTGTTTGTGTGCCGTTTGTAGTGGTGGTGTTTTTCCTGGGTAAGGTTGGTGCCTGTTTTGTTGCTTGCGTGTCTGCTGGTTTATTAAGAAGCGGATGGCGTGTATTAACTATGTGTAGGGGTGTGGGACCTTTCTGGTATACATCTGGCACTGACAGGCTACGCTATTTCTCCTAACTTCCTCCGAAAGTGTGTCGTTTGGAAACCACATCTCTTGCATCCCGTTCTTCACGAGCATGCGATTGACTTCCGTGTCAAAGGTACCTGGGCGAGTAATGTTTGCATAGTAAATCCAGCAAATTATTTTGGTTGAATTTTAGTTTTCTATGTGGAGGAATGCCTTTTGGTTGTTAGTCTCGGCAATGGCAGCTTGGGATACTGTTGCATAGGTTGAGTTGGTCTTTTTCTTCTCGGATTCGCGTTTTATTTGGGTTCGTCTTTGAATTTCCTGCTTTTTAACCTGACATGCCATACACATAGTCCGGTAGGTGCCTTTAAAATTCAAGCATTTGGAGGATTTACTTTTGTAGTCACGCCAAAAATGGTTGCGGCTGGCGCAGATAGATCACAAAGTTAGGTCTTTTTCTGGGAAGTTGGACGTAGTGTGCTTGCCGTACTTATAGCACCGAAAGCACATTTGTAAGTCGACAAAATCCTCTTGTTCCATCTGCTCTGAGCAGACTCTTACGTTGAAAAGAATCAGACCGTTTTCCTTTGTTTTTGAGCCATAGCCGTGTACTCGAAAATAACCTTGAACACGTGCCTGAAATTCTTGAATTTGATAACCTCAGCTACCTTTGCCCATGGGTGGTTCCGTTCAATTTCAGTTTGAATCTCATCTAACGAGTGGCACCCGACGTAGGAGTCGAGGCGCTTGCAGATTAAGCTACAGTGTGATCTAATTTGTGGTCGTTTCTCGGTTTTAAGTTTATAGTCTTTATGCATTCAACAACCTTGCTTGAGGTCAGGGCTTCACAGTCAGCCTCCCTCGCGCAAATGGCCGAGTAACCATTTTGAATGTCTATCAGTCGAACTAATGCAATGCTCAAAGATCCGAAAACTTTTTCGAATACCTTACTTCTGTCTGGTTTTGAGCCTTTCGAGAGGGCCCGGAAAGTGATGCTGGGGGTCTCTCTCATTTTCCCTGTCAGAAAATCTGAGACTTCCAATTTTATTAGGTTACTTGTAGCGTTTAGTTTTCCCTTAAAAATTACCCACGCCATGGTTGTTCAATTTTTTTAATACTTATGTTCACGTAGAAAAATTATATATAGTGTAGAAATTTGTGAATAATTCCATTTCTGTTCATTCCCTGAAGATGACCTAACACGGTTGAAAGACGTCTAGAAATAAAGAATGTCATTCACGGATGTTTTCTCTCGCCTCGAAGACCCCGTTAAAATTTTTTGCAGAAATATTAAGAAAATACAAGTTAAGATTAATAACGCTGCCACAACTGTGGATTTCAATAGGATATATATATATATATATATATATATATATATATATATATATATATATATATATATCTTGTATGACATAGACCTCTTTGATTTTCTTCGATGAGAGCTCTTATTTCCTTGCTGGTATTTGATGCCGTTTTTTCTATCATATCTGACGCTCTTTCCTTTAGAACTATGTTGAGTGGCCTGATTTTCGCCTCTCTATGCAAATCCTCTTGCTTCCTCTCTTTCATCTTACGTGTACCAGTAACAATGAACATGCGTTTGTTTTGTATTCTTTGCAACTCTTTTCATGCGGTTGCTGAGATTAGCTGAGGGATGATCTGACTAGCGTCAAACATTTTTTTCTTTTGTTTTTTAACCTGAGGTTTCTGAATATAAAGAGGGTTCTAACTGCTAATTTTGCTTTTGGGATTTTCCATCTGTCATGCTTACTGTACCTGGTTGAAGTGACTTTTATACCTAGCACATTGCACTCGTGCGTGTAAGAATAAATTGTATCTCCCAGTCTCACATCTGCAATTTTTATTCTTCCAAATGGCACTATCTTGAACTTCTCGCCATTAGTTCGGATCTTCCATTTAGCTTCGTAAATCGGCAATCATCCGAGCTTGCATTGGCGCATTTTGATGTCCACAATCGATGAGTTGGATTATATTATCGGCGAACTGGAGATTCAGACTAAAGGGGTTGCTTGCAGCAACGAATTTAGTTCCTTTTCGTAGCAACCAGGGTTTTCATTGTTTGCTATGTGTGCGTGAATAATACATGCCAAAATTTTCGCAGTTTTTTCACTATTTAAATTTAATCTCGGTTGGTTGACTCTGGAAGCTGCCTTCACGTAGCTCTGGGTGCTATTGAGTTCGTGCTTCCTCTTTTTTGCGCTTAATTATATCATTCATTTTGGGACAATTTAGTTCCAGTGTTCTGTGACATTCTTGTCCGCATTCCGAACAGACTTTCTTGTCCTTTTATTGACAGGAATGGCTTGTTTGGGTTTCGAGTTTGTAACAGGAGAAACACATTTGAAGATTGTGGAATTTCTCCTGTTAAATATTTTCTGAAGGAATTCTCATAATGAATGCGTGAATTCCTTCGCTCTCTGACTTCTGTGCCATTTCAGCGGTTTGAAATGTGATCTTAAAAACATGGGTATGATTTTTGAATTATATTATTACTTAATCTTGGCTCATAGATGATGTTCTTAGATTTCCTTTTAAATTTCTTCGGTGTTTCTTTTGCCGATCCAGCTTTCAATTTTAGGGCAGATGACGCTCCTATTAGCCGCCAACTACAGAGGGGGTCGCGCTTTGAGTCCTATTTTCTTGAGTTCTGTGGTCCCTTGGCTCGAGAGCTTGGTGTCTATATCCTTATGCTCGGCATATTAGGCGATGTAGCCGTTGCTGACTTCAATTAGCCGCACGTGTGCAACTCTTAGTTCTGCGAACAGAGCTTGGCAAACTTGGCTTCTAGCCAGAACTGCGTGGCTAAAGAGAGCCCGATGATGGGATGAATGAATGATGAAGGGTGCCGCCACCTTGTTTTTTTTTAAAAATTTGCAACTGCTTTCTCCATACACAGAGACGGTTCTGATGTTCCTCTCTGGTCCTGGGCGAGCCCCTATCGATATATTTATAAGCTTTATCAACAGGGGTTACAGTACGTACCTTTTATCGAGATGCCAATGTAATTAAATTCGCCTGCGGGCTATGCCTCAAACTAATTTCCTTAAATTTACCCAATTATGCCATATTGCAGTAGTTTGGCATCGTTGGGACGAGATTTATGAAGCAGTCCTGGTTCACGGTCCCATGTTGTTCGCCGGCGGGGAAGGGTGTAGGGACCTTAAGTGCTCATGTCAGTTCTTCGTGACAGAAATAACGGTATATTTTCTTTCTTTTCTAAAGGCTCCCAATATCGTCGGCGCTCTCAGGTAGGCTGGTAGAAACTGGCTTGGCTAGAATCGTCCTTATTTCAAGTGTAAGAATAAAGAAATATTATAAATTGATCTTTCGGCTACTTTACGTATACTCAAGTGCGAACCGAATAACGTCCTTCGATAAATCAGAAGGAAAATTTAGATGCCAATTAACATTAGCTAGGTTTTGGGCTCCCAAATGGACCAAACTCAATCCAGAAAAATTTAGGTGCAAAATAATGTTAGCTGGTTCTGCAAGAACATAAGCGCTACAAAATGGGCCAATTACAGACAGGGAAAATTGAATTGAAAATTAGCGTTAACTGGTATTAGCGGCGGTCACATCTGAAACATCGAGTCGTCAGAAGGATCGTCTCTGGTTGAAGCTTGACGTTAATCGTCGCTTTCTTCTCTTAGATAACAACAGCTTCATGCATTCGCAATCTCCGACGGATTTGGAGTCGCAGGATGATGAAGGTTTTCCTGTTGAGTTTTTCACGGTTTGGAGTAGAGCTATGAGAGTGACTATTTTTTTACTGACGCCTTTTTGTAGGTGAGCGGTCAGTCGCCTCGATAGGGTTGTGGAGGTCACGCCAATGTACGTATAATTGCAGTGTTCGCAGTCACTGACTTTACTCGATTACTTTATACGACGTTAGAATTCTGTAGTTCGCCCGTCGGAGGGAGACGCTGTTCTTCATAATGAATTACAAGTCTACTTCGTGTTTCGAAATATTAGGTTCAAATCTGAATTAGGATCAGGCGGGGAGACGTTCCGGTGTACAATGTTTTGGAGAGTCTATTCTTCTCCGCGATAGCCTGTATCATAGTAGCCTTATAATAAAGGTCTATGGTCTTTTTTGGTGGCCCTAGGATATTGGGCCCCTCGTTCCGCACCAATAAGCGCCCCCTCCGCTAATAGGTTGCACTTCTGTGTGAGACCGAAATTCATCCTCGGAGTTCAAAGATTTCGCCAATGCAGACCCCGGTACAAGGATTACCCCTTGTTATGTATACTGGTGCACCGACTGATTGGAGATTCCTCCTGTTTTGGTCGCTCCCAATAATTGCAGTAGCGAGCGTGGGCTGGCTGATTGGAGGAACCTCCTCTGCCTGCCATGCTTGAAAAGAGAGTATCTGCCCCCCCCCCTCTTAGACACAGTAGAAAAGCGATAGACTGATTGGAGATTCCTCCTATTTCTATCAACCTCTTGTGTCACCCTTAGCTGTGGGTGAGGAAGTGGGCAGGGTGTAGAAAAGGCCGTACCTGATCGGATGGTACTTGAGTAACAGAAGTGCAATGAGCGTCCCAGAGGAGCTGCCGGACCTACGGGTCTCGCTCTGCCAGACAAAGAAAGAACGTCCCTCTAAGTTCCAGGTAATTGAGGTTATTTTCGAACAAATGGATATGAGAATAAAGAAACTCATTAGGCAAGGTGATGGATACGCAGCCATCTGCCATAACCACTCGGCCTAGACAATCTAACCTCAAAAAGCATTGAAACTACTATCTTAAATTGGACTTGATCTGTAAGCTGCTCCTTCAGTCCTCGCAAGAAAGGAAGTGATTTACAGGCAGATTGACTCATGGGCGGGAGCTAGAACAGAAAATGAAATTAAGGCAGAGATCGAAAGCACCATGCGTGGGCCAAAGTCGCGGAGGTAGTCAAGCTTTACTACATAACTCATGTTTTCAAGGTAATGTTTGAAGAAATAAAAATAACAGAGAAGGCAAAGATGACCGGTCTGAGATTCTTCAGTATGATCATTGCCTTTACGCAAATCTCACATGGGAAGTGCTACCAGTTGCTGAGGTGCTTCTTTTATTATAAGACAAAGGATTACCTCAGCCAAAATTTCCCCCAAAAGAGAAGACTCAGTGCTTGAAATGAGGTTAGGGAGGGTATGCATGGTTGTGCTGCGTCTCACAAGAAAAGAAGTGTCTAAACTGCTCGGAGCCACACAGAACCATGAGCATACAGTGCGCTGTGCGCAGATAGCACCTGAACTGTAAGAAGACTGCAGACTGAGTCTCTTCAAGACAATCATACGCCGCCCTAGCAAGAACTCTTCCACAACCGTCAGTAACTTAACCTCAACTTGGGCCACAAATAATCCTCCAAATGGCGGAATCTACCCTCACGAAACTAGTGGAGTGTATTATTCAGCCACATGTCCTAATCTATTCTCCTTCAACATGATGGAAGCAAATAGCGTAGAGCCCCTAAAGTTTCCCTCTAAACCTCTTTTTGACAAATTCTAGCCCAGCAGGCTGTAGCACAGACCATAACCACCACAACAGTCAACAAAAACAACAGAGGAAGTATAACCAGAGCCCAAAGAGTCTCCAATCGTGGCTGAAGAAATGAACGACGCTCGCCCCTCCAAGGAGCAGACCAGCCCAAATATTCACCTTATGAGAATATAAGAGGAAACCCCAGTACCTAAAAGCGAATCCAAGAAAACTTCAAAGTCATATTCACTCGGTGCCAGACAAATCAATCAGTTCACCCAAGGGAATAAAAACACCACCCAAACTAGGACCTCACCACTGTGGAAATTGCTACAGGTATCCGCAAGGGGTAATTTAAATGGTACTTCGACTCTTTAACAGAGGAGAAGGTAGTTAAGACAGCCCTGCTGGAAAAAAAGAGTAAAACTATACGACTTTCTCAAATTCTTTGATCCGAGTCTGTACCAAAAGCTTAACATCCTACAAAGGATCGTTAGTGAGAAGAGATATGATGCTTCGGAAATTGTGTTACGATCAGGACTACAGCTTGTGAAGGGGAGAGAGTTGGATGAGTCGTTCTTGTCCGTCACTCTCAAAACGTAAACGGGAAACATTGAGGAGGTTTCGGGGTACCAGACGCCAAGGAGAAGGTACCTTCCAATCCATGACATGTCCAACCTGTTCGTAAAGGCCCACCCTACCTTGCAAGCTTGCGATCTCAACGCCAGATAAAGAATCACTGGCTACGCCTGAACGGATAGTCGAGAGAAGAACATCAACTTGCTCCTACGTAGCTGCGTAGCAGAGGGGATGAGTCGGAGTTCCCGACGTTCATGTACACAGGAAGTGCCGGACATCATACTTACACATCCCAACTTCCCCTTCCACCGATTTGTAAGGTCTAGCCCCCACATACTCAGTGACCATATCCCTATGATCATCATGATGACTATCGCGCCCATTCCTATCCCCTCGCCACCAAGGAGTAACTTTGCGGCTGCAGACTAAGAGGCTAGCAGACGGTTGTTCCAGTAGGAAATTCAGAATAGATGGTGCACGCAAGAAGTGACCGATGAAGAGATTTCCAACTTTTGGGGCAGCTTTGCGACCGTGGACAATATAATATCGATAAAAAGGCACAAGGTTTGGATCCCGACTCACCAGACCCGGGAGAGGATCATCATTCAGATTTACGACGAGGTGCAAACCACTGAATACGCCATCCCAATGGACTTTGCGTTGGCATAGTAGCTTAGATAGCAAATGAACGCTGCGCTGTTTCAGGATATTAAAGAAAATGGGGCCGCATGATCCATAACCTAGATGGTATGGGCAACTTTAGTAGTTTCTGGAACCTCATTAGCAAGCTGAAAAGGTGACCAACATCGAGGGCTGACCCTCCATCGTGCACATTAACAAGTGAACCCCAACTCTACAAAAAATCCGAGCCTTTTAGAGAAATCTGGAGGGACTTTTTTCGCATCTCCTAATAAGAAGAGGAAAACTTCGATCGGGGCTTCAAGAACAGAGTTATGGAGCACATGGAGAGCCACTAAATAAATTCACCCCGTACAGAACCGCAAACCTCAACAGGTTGCGGGAGTGCGCACCGGAAGGTATGAAGATCTACCAAGAAGAGCTAATCTTTGCAATCTCCAACTTTAAGCACAAAGCACCTGGCCTAAGCCTAATAACAACGAAGTACTGTAAAAAGGCCCCAGTGAGGACAAAAACCAAACTTTTGAATCTTTTCAGTGTTGCATTAGTTGCAGGATTCTTCCCAGATGGCCTGAAGACGTCCAAAATGGTCTATATTCCCAAACAAGGAAAGCCTAAGGGTCAAGTAATAAACAACCTGCAGATATCACTTCTTGAGATAATTAGGAGGGTATTCGAAAAGATCCTAAATAACAGGATGGTCTCCCATCTGACGTTGCACTCACTACAGTACCCTAAACAACATAGCTTTCGCAAGAAGAGGAGTACGGTGACTGCTGCAATCGCCTTAATATAGCAGCATGCTACTGGAACGTGTAAAAAGCCTTCGAAAAGGTGTGGACTCAATGGACTCAAGTACAAAATCTCAAGTTCGGGTTGTTACCTCATTTTGAAAAAACTCGTCCACAGTTACCTTACCGGCAGGGGAGCAATGATAGCATTTGGGAACCACGTCTGAGCCACATTTGTCTTGCTATCAGGAGTCCTTCAAGAAGGGTCTCTGAGCCACACCCTCTTTAAAGTCTATACGATGGGAAACTCCGAAGACGCTGCTCTACCGAACCCTCAACGTACAGTACGCTGACGACATCACCCGGATTTTGAATCGTCAAATCAGATCTGGAGGATTGATAGCGAGGGTGCGTGCATCCGAGTCTCATGAAATCTATAAGTACGAAGAGAAGTGGAAGATCCAAACAAACCAGACTTAATTCACCAAGTAACGATTGACAGAAGGATGACGAAACCTGACCAACTGGAAAACTTGGCCATTAATTATTCCCCGAATGTGAGCATCCTAGGCTTAAGGATATCCAAACACGGCACGGGAAGCCATATAAACTCAAAAGTTCGAGTTGAAAAACTAAAACTCGACAAACTTCACAGAATTCCGTAAATTTATCCGAAAAAATGAAAAGAAACTGTATACTGGCCTTGTAAGAACTAAATTGCTCTACCCAACAGTTTCACTAAACACATCCTCAGGATGTAGGATGATTCAGATGCAAAGGGTGCATAATCGGTCCTTACACGCTTCATCCACAACGTGAAATGGGACGATTATATATATATATATATATATATATATATATATATATATATATATATATATATATATATATATATATATATATATATATATATAAGTGGCATTGTCGTATAATGCCACTTTTTGATCACTCCACTCTTGACACCACTTTTGTCGCGGTATACTTTGTGGTACGTGATGTACTTCTTGGATGAAGTAGGCTTTGATCTAAGAGTGCTAATTTGGTTGTTCTGTTCTTAAGGAAGAGCCTCTTCAACACGTAAGGATAAGATGAAACACACATGAATTATCCCAAAATAAACATATATTTTGAATGTAACACTTAACTATGACAAACAAACAGTTATCACATTCCTATCCTTGTCCTAATGCTAAACTCAACTATTCCGGTTGGCCTCTAGGCCTATTACAATGTCTACGACGACAAAAATAAACAAATAGGCTACACGTAAACACACCAATTGCCGATTAATATTTTCCTTTGCGACTTTTTTTGATTAGCGTTAAACATTAAATTAAAGTACTCTCGTCTACTAGCAAATATGACCGAGGTTCACGAACCCTGGTTTCTACTTCTCTTAAAACGTGAGACGTACTAAATTCATACTATCGCAATATGAATATAAGTGTTTTTTCTAACTTAGATGACAGGAGGGATCAGAGATTGCCGGATGTCACTGGAGGGCTTATCTCTCGCTTTGGAGTGTTGCCGTGGCTGATGATTGAATTTCGTAGAGGTGGTATGGCGGGAGAGAGATGAGGCAATGTCACTTCTTATTGCAAACTTGCCTCTGGTTAAATTAAGAAGACGGAGAGAGTTACGGTGCTCTTCCTTCCAAGAGTCCTCTTTTGTATGATATTAACGCCTCTTGGTGTCTGATTCTTCAACGTAGAGTGTCCACCTAGCTTTTGGGGTATTCGGTGAGATTTTTACCGTAATTAAAGAACGGAACCTTGTTGGGGCTGGGTTCTTCTCCTCTCACTCTTACGGAGCTTGAGATATGAGAGTCACTCGAGTGTGAACGGGTTTACTTTTCTCCAGTCAGACTACTTCTAAGTCTGTAAAGGATTCTTCGGTATGGCCCCGATACAAAGCTTGACTATTTATGTTAATTCGGCCCGGGAAGGGGGAATCGATTTTCTCAACCTGATCCTATCGTTTTTCACGGAAATCGTCTTGTATGGCTGAAGGATCGATCTTAAGAACTAAACCTTCTTCTTTCTTATCGAATTCTGATCTTTCTCTTTCTTTCCGGGGCTTATTTATAGGCGAACCATCGCCCCATCTAAGGGGGAAGGGGCGAGGCCACAGAGGGGAGCGGGAGTGTGAGAGTGAGAAGTGTAGAGTTTGGCACTGAGGTGCCCAAGTCGGCTTGCTAATTAGAGAGACTCTCAACCGCAGGAGAAATGGATGGGGAGAGTTAGGAGGTGGGGTATAGAACAGGGGGGTTAATAAACAAGGTATATTGACCAAAAAGTCGCGTGCTGGCCCTTATTCTGATTTATGATCTTAGGACCTTCAAAACTTTAAATAATTCCCTGACTAACCTTGCTCGAACCAATACCTCTCCATAAGCGACGGAAACAGGGTCTGCAGCAACCTCTTGAAGGTTTTGAGGACCTCAACATACCGCTCCTTGGTGACTGTCACTGTCGCGCCAGATTTCTCGAAGAAGAATGGTCCGATAATGCCTCTGGCTGAGATTGCAGTCCATACCTTACACTTAAGAGAGTGTAGGGGCTTGGAGGCTACCTTATTTGGTCTGGAAGTCCCCCAGAAGAGATTTGTCTTCGAGTATGCCTTTCCTTCAAGATGGAAGTGAGCTTCATCTGAGGTACGAAGGAGGTTAAGGAAAGTTGGGGCCTCCTGAATCTTCTCCAGTATATTGACTCTCATCGCCTTTCTCTGCTCCTTGTCTAAGGCTGTAAGGGTCTGCTTCGTCTGTATTATGTATGTGTAGGCCTTTATATCCATTACTACCACTCTCTTGCAAATCTCACGGGATATACCGAGGGGCTGACTTCGCTTGCGCACAGAGCGTTTTGAACTCTGCTGAACTGACTCTCTCACGCTCTCGACCAGCTCTTTCCGGGGCGTCTTGAATAGGTGAGACGGTTGTCACTGACTGCATTTAGGTTCTTCACTATCCTATGTTCTCGAATTGTCCAGCTAATCCTGAAATATGCTCTTGGAGGTGGCTTTTTTACATTCGAACTGATGCACGAAAGTGTCCTGCATTTTCTTGAACGAGCCTGTCTTGTAGTAATGTTTGACGCAGTATATTCTTTGTTGGAGCTCCCATTGAGATCTAGTTGTGTCCACAGGCGTTGCTTTTGTCATGTCCTGCAAAGTTAGGGTGATTAGTGCATGAATGAAGGATATATCACACAAAGTGTGTGCAGGCCCTTTTTTGGGGGTCACCCTGTATAACAATTTAAACACATATTTATATGTTAAAAAAATAAAAAAATCGTTTAACTGCTTCCAAACTACATTGTGGCCTTTGTTGGGCGCATTGTAACGAGTGTAACAAGAATTTTGTAATACCCGGTATGTAAAATGGAATACCCTGCTTAATACCATTAAATTCACCACATGATGAGCGAGTATCCACCATACTCTTTATGCAAATATATATCCTGTAATTTCATAATTAACCTTGCTACCTGTGTTCTCTGCCCACCACTGACTCATTATTGTACCATGACACCGAAATAAAACTTCATTAACCAAAGAATTATGAATTTCAGGTTCTTTAGCATCTGTATTCTTGTTTACATACCATAAAATACCACTTTTGTCATTAAAATCTTCTGTTTAAAAAATTTATTATTATTCGATGAGCTTCACTTTGGCCTATTTTGATATTATCCAAACTTAAATCATCCGTTTGGTTAATCGCATTCTCGTGCTCAGCCAGAAGTCTAGACGGCGCATCACTTATGGCACTTAGTTATATGTACCTTTAATTAAATTAGCTTTGGCGCCAGTGTCAATTATAGAGTTAATTTCCGTACGCTATTTATTAATTTTTGCATCATTACTTATAAGCGAGTGACTTCCTTTCCCATTAAACTGTAGCGAATGTCTACTTTCATTGCCTTCCTGAGAAGATATTTAAAACCCATTAATGTAGAGGTGCTCAAATTACGGCCCGCGTTTCATTACAGACCGAAATATTTAAACCTATTAATGGAGAGGTGGGCGAATTGCAGCCTGCGGGCCGCATGCGACCCGCGAAAGCTTTATATGTGGCCCGCATGCGACCCGCGAAAGCTTTTTATGTGGCCCGCGTTTCATTTCAGAATTCGACGAAATATTTGAAATTAATTATTAAACATTTTGCTAAAATCTCATCTTAATTCTTTATGTAATTGCTAGAGTCTTAAATCAGTATTTTGAAATATTTTTATTCGTAGATAAAATAATACTTTATAAATAATTATCTTCATTGCCCTTATCTACATGCTCTCTTTCAGTCGGAGAAGTTAAGCTACATTTACTGAGGTTAGTACTTAGATAAGAAACACCTGGGCCATGGCTAATGATCATATGAGCAAGTGTAAATCGTAGTTTGAATTCTATGTTAAGCAGAAGGTCCCTATTCTCATAAGTCTAGAAGCAGTTTAAAGGGGTTTTCGAAACTAGGCAATAAATTGCCCTAAGTTATTAATGTGTACCTATATTCATGACTATGTAATATATTCAAACAAATGCACAAAGATAATTGCAATTAATTATATGTATTCGAAATTTGAATCAAATTGTTTAAGTTCGGCCTGCAAAGCTTTACATAAGCTTCAATGTGCCCTGCTGCTACGGTTTATTGCCCTTCCTTGCAGGATTAATAGATAAAGTTCAAAAAGAAGATTAGAGCGATTTTTTTATTCAATGAACATAATTAAAAATTTACATAAATGTTGCTATATAAATTACATTAAAGTAGCTTTGTTAAAAAAATCTTAAGCGACATCCATATATTGGACGTAATACATTTAGCGAATCTCTTTTTTAACAAAAAATGACTTCTATAGTAAAAATTATTTTCTGTATTGCAATATATATATATATATATATATATATATATATATATATATATATATATATATATATATATATATATATATAATGAAAAAACTTAAAAAGTAGCACGTGAGGAAAGCAATAATATGAAAATTCACCCACAGGAAAATGAAAAGATGAATCCAAGCACTTTCGAACTATATTTGTAAGTTCATTTTCAAGGAAATAAACTTGCAAATATAGTTCGAAAGTGCTTGGATTCATCTTCCTGTGGGTAAATTTTCATACTATATATATATATATATATATATATATATATATATATATATATATATATATATATATATATATATATATATATATGAATCCATTAAACCACATTGAAAGAGAAAACGAAATAATTTTTCCTTGCAGTAATATTTTTATTACCTTTTTCGAAAAAACCCGTGCAGGGAAGTGATTCGAACCAGGTACACTGAGGCAGCGAGCACCGCTTTGATAACAGTTAAAAGTATTACTGCAAGGAAAAATTATTCCGTTTTCTCTTTCAATGTGGTATAATGGATTCATATATATATATATATATATATATATATATATATATATATATATATATATATATATATATATATATATATATAAGAATAATAAAACATAAAAAAACAATAAAATTCAAACAAAATATGCTATATACATACAAATAAAATAATTTCGAAACGTGTAAATCCCTTTGACATCAAGGATGCAAATCAACATTACGAATAGTTCATGAAAAAAGAAGCCTTTCCCGGGCAGATGTACATCTTCTTAAGTTTGGCGGCTTCAACCAAGAATTCATTCCATTAAAACGAACTTTCTCCCCTTGATTTGCATATTGTTTTTAACCTTTTTCATTTTTTCTAGGAATTAACAATTATTACACCAAAAATGTAGAGAAGAATAGGCGAATACCCTGTTTTGGGAGGCATTCTTGTCTTAGAATGGAAAATTTATTCTTTGGTTTCTTTAGACTACCTCTTATTTGTACTTACATGTTTTTTCTTTTTTAAATGAAGATTTTGTCAAAAAGATTCTTATCTTTTTATTTGATAGCCATTATCTCCTTGTCTGTTAAAGCATATTCTACTACACTCTCCTTAGGCTTTTTACGAAATTTGCTTTTCCTTGGTAATGGCTATTTGGAATTCAGTTTTCTCTATTATTACCAGTTTCACATATGCTATTTTCTGAGGGACATTTCCGCAAATTATAAGGTGTAAAATAGTTGTCGCAATAAACCTTGTAGCCTGCATGACCAAAAACGGAGAAAAGGGGTCATCATCATCATCATCACTAACTCTATAATTTAAGAAAGGGATTTTTTGAGTATTTGAATAATAATTTCATCTTAGTTTGGTTATGACTTATGTTTTTTTATCAAAGTTATTTCTAATAATTCTTTTATAATATCAAAAAACAAAATGGTGAAGTTCAGAAATAAATATAAGTAGCGAAGTTTTGTGAATTTTTTAAAACCCAAAGAATTACAAATGGTGAAGTTCAGAAAATTTATTTTTATATATCTTCTATAACTATATTTTAGCAACGTGATACTTTGAAAGGGGGTAAATTTAGTTTATTTTTCCTTTTTAAAATTATTATAATTGGCAAAGTTCAGAAAATTAATAAAAATTTAACCATGGCTGCTTTTTTTTAGATTTTAAATTTTAATCTTAGTAGCGAAGCGCAAACTCTTTCCGTAGGGAGGAGTGGCGAAGCGATTGCCTGGTTAATCAATATTTTCACCACTAACACAGCGTCTTTTCATCTGAGATTTCTAAATCTTTCCCCGTAAGTACTCCCGAGTCAGGAATATATAAAAAGATTTCCCCAGACTCCAACCCATTATCTTTAGTAGTTTCTTCAATAGTTATTTTTTTTATTCGTATTCAAACTGAAAAATAAAGGACAAAAAGTATTTTATTCAATCCATTCTACAAATCTTCTAACCTAATTATATATATATATATATATATATATATATATATATATATATATATATATATATGCAAATTTTGTTTAAAAACCTAGTATATTTCGCATTTATTAATTTTCTTTGGACACTTTCCATTTTCTTGTTATCTCTTTTAGTTCATCCTGTAGTTGGTAAACAACTTTGACAATGTACCTACAACATGGAGCTCCCCAAAATCATATGGAAACTGTGCATAACATCAGCTTAACCGGAGACATAATGGTTAATAACACAACGATCAAAATAAAAGAGGGAAATAAAGCTTGACTGAACAACTTAGAAGCCATCTTAATTAACGAAGAAAGGCCAGCTATTAACATCCAGACTACTGGCTGGAATCGAACATTAAAGTTGTCTTATAATTCCGCTTACACCGGAATGGCCCGTGCCCTTGATATAACGTTTAAGTGAGGAGGAATAAATATCCCCTAAAATCCGTGAATAAACTAATAACAAGTGAATAAATAAATTAACAAGTGATAAGTAAATTGAAGATAAATATAGTGACTAATCGCATAATCAAAAGTAACTAAACAACGTAAATAATGAAAAATGTGGAATTAAAGCTAATAACAATGATAAAAATAGATTAAATAACATGTTAGATAATAAATAAACCAGCAAAAGTAAAATTAATTTGATAGAATAATATAATATTGTAAAATAAAAGAAAAAAGAGGAAGAAATTAATTACAAATAAAACAAAGTAAGGATGATAACATTTGAAATATAGTAATTAACCTGGAAATTAAAAATGTGATATATGTAGCAAAAAAATATAATTAAATTTGTAAACTGTAAAAATTATGAGTGTCCTCTACCGATCATGGAACTTCGTTTTTCTTACTTTTCGATGTAACTTTCCCTTCTCCACTTTCCTTTTGTGTGTTTGTTCTTCACCACCATTAACCTAATTATTTCTACTCATGTGTTTGTACAAATACTCATTGTAAGTTTTTTCTTATTATAGCCTATCTTATCTTCTTTTCATTCTGACTTCAGCATTCTTCAGGGATAAAGGATGAAAGTCATTCTTAGGATGATCGCCTAGATCGAAAGCTCAGCAATTAAAGTCAAGTTTGTTTTTTCCCAAAACATTTCAATTAAAAAAGAGATCAACGTATGATAAGTTGTTTACCAATTACAAGATGAACTAAAAAAAATAAAAACAAAATGGAGTTTTTCCAAAGAAAATTAATAAAGGCGAAATATACTATATTTTTTACCAAAATTTGTATACAAGAAGGTTTGCTACACATGTACACTAATATATATATATATATATATATATATATATATATATATATATATATATATATATATATATATATATATATAAATATATATATATATTGTGTTTCAAAATTATATTTTCAAAATTGGGAAATAGGTAGAACTGGTAAAAATAAGCATTTTTTATTCTATGAACATGTGTCCACAAATGCATCGTTAAGGAGATATTTAAAGTTTAAATCTAAAAAAAGTGAGCCAAATAAAAAAATTCTAAAATAAGTTTATTTCTTGATAACTATTTATAATTTTTACTTCAATTATTCCTAAGCTGTTAAAAGTTAGAACCTCCAACGTTAATCCAAAGTTGTAACTCCTCCTTAAACTTTCATGAACCCTATCAAATACTTCTGGCGTTTCTGAAATTTGACCAGCAGCCGCAACTACTCTTCCAATTAAATCTTCTTCTGAATCCACAGGAGTTTCATAAACGAGTTTTTTCATGTGTCCCCAAAGTAAGAAGTCAAAGAGGGTTCATATCAGGACTTCTTGTAGGCAAATGAACCTGACCATTTCTTCCTATCCACCGATTGAGAAATTGATTATGTAAATAGGTTGTTACATTTTAATGGTAATGTGCTGGCGCTCCATCATGCTGAAACCACATTTCTCTTCTTGCTACCAGTGGCTTATCTTGCTGAAGTTCAGTTAGGATTTCTGATAAATAAAATACCATAGGCATTTCTTGTGAGTAGAGACGGTAACATGTATGGTCCAATTAATTTGTCACCTAAAATTCCAGCTCAAATGTTAACTCCAAATCTTTGTTGATATCCACACTCGCGCACAATTCATGGGTTAATATGATGCCACATGACTATTACGCATGTTAAAAACACCCTCACGGCTAAAAAATGCCTCGTCTGAAAATAAGACTTTTTTGCTAAAATCTTGATCTTTGCCTAAGAACCAATGAGAAAAATTAATATCTCCTTAACGATGCATTTGCGGACACATGTTCCTAGAAGAAAGATTGCTTATTTTGACCAGTTCTACCCATACGCCAATTTTGAACATATAATTTTGAAACACCCTGAATATATATATATATATATATATATATATATATATATATATATATATATATATATATATATATATATATATAATATTATATTGAAATCACTGTATAGGAGCATGGTATTTATTTGCGAGACTAGTTTCTGTCTGAAGTTTACCATACTGAGAATGGAATGAACAACACAACTTACTAAACACCTCAAGATCTCAACAAAAGGAAAAAAAAACTCCGGGAGAAAAAGGGTCCTTAATCAGGGGTGATGGTTCTAAGATCATTAACTAAACTGTTTACGATCAGGTTCCGGGAATAGGAGCTACATTTAAATTGAACATCCGAAAGATTAAAATTGAGAATTTCTCTATTAGTATAAATCCTACAATTTTTCTTTTACGAAAATCTTTAAATTATATAGAATTTGGGCCTTTGAATAATCTATTTGATGGTGGTAATTGCTAATGTGGTTAAAAATACGGATGCAGTACTGCCTCGCCTGACATCACCTTTATGTTCATATATTCGTATTTTTAATGTTCTCTCAGTCTCCCCTATGTAGAACGAGGGACAGTTAAGGGATTAACATGGGATTACATATACATCTGCCTCAATTGCCTGATCCATAGGCTTAGTCGTAGGGAAAGATTTAAGGATGGAAAAAGGGTATTTAAACGAAGTTCGACCTGGAGAAATAACCAGAGCTGGGCGTTGTGGCAATGAGTTGCGACTTTGCTGCACTATGAATTTCGAAGTCGCATAGTCAAAAGTCGCAAACGTTTAAAAAAAGTCGGATTAAGCAAAGTCGCATGGTCAATTTTCTGCGACTTTGAACAGGAACAAAGACGAATTTTTTTAAGAAATTGCCGCGGTTGTTTTAAGCCAGTTTTAAAGCCCGATTTGGCAAAAATTTCAAAATACATAGTATGTTGTACTTTCACTATTTCTGCAAGTGATCACAGCCAGTAATATCCATTTTTAGTTTGATTTAATTTTACTTCGCTGCAGGACGCAACAGTAAAGGCAAGAAATCTATCATATATCCAGATCAATTATTTTGCCACCACTGCATATAAAACTAGACCTAATGAAGCAATTTACTAAAGCAGTGCAACATAACAAGCCATGTTTCCATTACTTCAAAGCGATCTTCTCTAAAATAAGTGATGTCAAGATTAAAGAAGGCATATTTGTAGGACCTCAGATTCGTTAACTTATAGTTGATGAGGACTTCGAGGCGACAATGCATACATTCAATGATGTATGCAAACAACTTTTGAGAAAGCACCAAGGGGGCCAACGAGAGCGCATATTGGAGAGCCTAATCAAGTGCTACCAAGATCTGGGGTGCATTATGTCAATGAAGATACACTTTCTCCATTCTCATCTCTCCTTCTTCCCAGAGAATACATGAGATGTGAGTGATGAACATGTAGAGACGTTCCATCAAAATATAGTGTCAATGGAAAACAGGTAACAGGAGCGTCACATATACGACTAGGGTACTATCTATTTCCATAAAAGAGAAAATTCAAGAATCATTTTGTATAAGCTAACGTTTACTTTAACAGAAAACGGGAATTCGAATGTCCCCGCGGAACTTCACTATTTTATTTTTTTGTAATTGAACAATAACGTTCAAGTCAATGCGGTTAGGTAAGGGCAATAATAAGAATTCCTTAATCTGCTAGAAAAGCCTCCTGGAGTTCCTCAACCTTCTTCATGCACGTCACATATAAAACTAGGCATCTATCCATTTCTGTAAAAGACAAAATTTCAAGAAGCCTTTTGTCTAAGCTAACGTTTACTTTAACAGAAAACGGGAATGCAAATGTCCCAGAGGTTCTTCGCCCCTCTATTTTTTTTTATAATTCAACAATAACGTTCTAGTCTATATGTCAAAGATCCGCGGAGACATTCGCTTAATTCTATAATTAAGTTTATCAAAGAGGAGGCAGCTTTATCATTCAAACCCTTATTCCCGCCTTAAATATCTATTCAAAATCTTTGCGGCCTAAAACCATAGTTCTCCCTCAGTAAATCTATATCAAGGTACGTGATTAATATAATAAGATCAGTTTGTTTTAATTGACATTCGATAACAGTGTAGACGTCTCTGCGTACGTTTTATTAAAAAAACGTATATTTTATGTCGCATTGAGGAATGTCGCATCAATAGTGACATGAAAGCGCTGGAGTCCCTCAAAGCTCACCGCCAGAGTTGGAAGACTACTTTTATCCGACACTTCAAGCTAGGAAAAACAAACTGATGAGTATCGCCACAGAAAAGAAGTCACACAGCAACTACCAAAGTGCCCAAACCAAATACGGACGTGACTGTATGTAATAGAGATTGTCATTTCTACATTGATATCTTCAGACACATGAGAAGCTGCTTAACCGAACAAACGAAACCTTTACAAAAGCGAGGATCCTAAAGTTTTAAAATGCAAAGTATTTGCATTAATTTCCATTTATACAAAAAAAAAGGTCACACCAATAAATCAGAGATGGCAAAAAATGATTAGAACATGAAATATGAAGAATAGCCCGATGACATTCCAAAACTGGTCGATGTTCACGGTCTCTGGCAACAGCAATAATTCTTTCATCATGTAGGTTAGGTTCAGGTAGGTCAAGTGAGATTTATATTTTACCATTAAATTGCCGTGTGCGTTCAATTTATCACGCCCTTTTTGGAAAGATGTAATTTCACATACTTCCTTGATATTCTTAAAGGGTGTAGCACAGAATGTTTTAAAAGCAAAGGTGAAGCCAATTTCTACTTGGCTTGAAGTTTAATACTTGGTTAGTTATTTGATGATTCGGATTTTGGCTTTTTGGAGACTTACTTTTGCGATTTCGACCCTTTTGGATTATTAGCCAGGTTCAATCTAATTAACTATGATGCGTCTTCCATGGTCCACCCTGACCGATGGAGGCGCCCCCAGGCCTTGAACAATAATTCCATCAGAAAAAATACCGTGCCAATGTGCTAAGCTTTTTGGCCACATCTATGTCTATCAACCCGTTTTATTCGATTGATCGGCGGAAAAACGCCCCAAACCCCTTCCTAACAAGGAAACTCGAAAGGATTATACTCGACGGCTCGCGTCTGCCACTTTAACTCCTGCCATTGAACGGATTGCTTACTGCTTCTTCATGCGAAGTCGTCTTCTTGCTCTCATTATTTATAATTGTATCCAGATGAAGATTTCGTTCATTCACCTCCCATTGTTATTTTTATATCCTGCTCATATCCACTTTAAATGTTTTATTCTTTTTAGCCATGTTTGTATTTGGATCCATGTATTACTTTATTTTTCAAGCAGGTTACTTCTAATATCTCTCGTTCCATGTTGCTCTGAGTTGTCTTCAGAGTCCACGTTTCGCTTCCATAGGTTAAGAGGAGGAAGAAGCATTCATTAAATAGTTTGCGTTTTAAGCATAGAAGAAAGTTGTTTCGTAAGATGTTGCTAAACTTTCAAACTTAATCATCATCACCATCATCATCACTTCACCCTATATTTTAAGAACAGTACTTTTTGGAAAATAGTAAATACTTTTTTTTTTAGTTTGGAAATGACTTGGTGTGTTTTGTGGATTTTTTAAAATTGAGAAAACAAGAGGAAGGCTTCGCCACTCCTCCTTACAGAAGGAAGGCTTCGCCACTCCTCCTTACAGAAGGAAGGCTTCGCCACTCCTCCTTACAGAAGGAAGGCTTCGCCACTCCTCCTTACAGAAGGAAGGCTTCGCCACTCCTCCTTACAGAAGGAAGGCTTCGTGACTCCTGCTTACAGAAGGTGAAGTTCAGCAAATTTATTTTTATATATCTCCTTCTATAACTATATTTTAACACCGTGATATTTTGAAAGGGGGGAAATTTAGTTTAGAGTTCCTTTTTAAAATTATTATAATTGGCGAAGTTCAAAAAATTTATAAAAATTTTACCATGGCTGTTTTTTTTCAGATTTTAAATTTTAATCTTAGAGGCGAAGCGCAAACTTCGCTACTCTCCCATGTTTAAATCGGGAGTCACAAGTTGTCCTAAGCATACAAGTTTTTGTTATTGTACCCCATCTAATGTTTGATCACTAAATCTAATTGATCGATCTTATTTAAAAACTATGAAACATTATTTGCATCAGAGAAAGGTTAATTTTTAAGCCGGCTGTGAGCGGGACAAAGGTTTTGAGATTAGTGTATTTTTTTCATATAGAAAATTAATAGAACTAATAAAACATTGCATTTGATTTGGTATGTTTGTATTATAATTTGAAAGTGAGATATACAAAATATTTGAGCCCAAAACCATTTTATTAATAAATACAGTTAATTGATGCGCATTAAAAAATTCCAATAATCTCCCTTGTTTCTCAGGAGTTGTTTCAATTCGTTTGGCATGAAGTAGATCAAATTTGTAATAAGATATTAACTGATATTATTCCATATTTTTTCAATATCATCAAAATCCTCACAAATGGATGGCTGTTTCTCAATCGCCAGTTTGATTATCGATCACGTATTCTCTATTGGGTTCAAATCTGGCCAATTCTCGAGCCGTGGTTCCAAAAGTTCGATGTTATTTTCAGCCAAAAATTTTGTTATTGATCTTATTTTGTGACAAGGAGGGTTATCATGCTAAAATTATAGCTATCATCCCCAAATTGGTTCTGACCTGTTGGGAAACACGTTTTAGTAGCATTTTAAGTTCATGGCAGTGTTCTTGAGCAAACTTATTAGTGCTCTAGTTCTTTTAGATGAGAAGTAGCTCCAGACATGTACAGACTCCAGATGATTGATCGTGGGCACTACACAGAACTCGTAAAAGCGCTTCCCCTTTCTCCTAACGAAGGATCTTCCTAAAGCTACAAAAGAGCGGAGGAGAGCCTTATCAGAATATATCACTTTGCTCTAGTCCTCAACAGTTCATTCTCTATATTTTCTACAAAAGTGGATCCTATCAGTAATATTCTTGGTGCCAGATGTGCCTTCTTTGCAGCTTGTCTCGACTTGGGAACTTTGGAGAAAAGGGTCCACCCGACCGTGCGCGCTGAAGCGTTCATATTTGCTTCTTTCCATTAATGAACAAACTTGGCATTGGAGATAACCCGATCCATGAGCTGGGTTAGACCTTACCAAGAGGGTGAACTTGGCGTTCATTTGAATTGTTTGGGTGTCCAGAAGACTTTTTCACATGAGTGTAACCAGTCTTTATAAAGTTATTAATGATGCTAAAGATGGTGTCCATTTATGCAATAGCATTAGTAAATATTTTCTTTCCTTTTAGGATACTTTAGTGCAGAACATAAATAGTTGCACAACTTTCTTTTGAAAGAACCATTTCTGGAATTAAAAAAGATTAAAACATTTATTTTACCCCAAATATTTCGAAATAGATAATAATTACATGTCATCATTCATTTAGCTCAGAGCGCAATTTTGGATTCAGGGAAGAAATGCATTTTTTTCCTATAATTTTGTAAATGCTGACTTTTTAATAAACCTGCAATAATTCAAATATTACAATTATTATTCACTTTAAATGAATTCTAAAAACGAATATATATATATATATATATATATATATATATATATATATATATATATATATATATATATATATACATATAGTCATTTTATATTTTACAGTAAAAGAGATATTTTTAAGTTTATAACTTTTTTAGTTTTCATAAATGACTAGCCATTAAAGAAAAAGGATCATAAAGATCATTTTAAATCACTACTTATTATTCGCCCTAGGCGCCTTTCAAACACATTGATCATCTTCTGAGGCTATACTGATAAATATAAAGAATTTCTTCTATATAAATACAAAATATATGTAGATATTTTACAAGTTTTTGAAGAGCAACATTGAATCTATTTATCAGCATAGCCTCAGAAGATGACCAATGTGTTTGAAAGGCGCCTCAGGCAATAATAAATAATGATTTAGAATGATCTTTACGTTGATCCTTTTTCTTTAACTAAAAAAGTTATAAAGAAACTTAAAAATACTTCTTCTGCTGTAAAATATAACAATTAGTGTATACAACATAGCCTCTTATAATATATATATATATATATATATATATATATATATATATATATATATATATATATATATATATATTTATCGGTAAAATTCTAGAAAATCGAGACAAATTGTTCGGTTAGTATGTATAAGGCAAAAATTGAAAACCCACTCTGCATCAGGTACAGGGGGCCGAGCATCGTGCCCTGGCAGGAAAGAGTTTTTAAAGAATATTTCTAACACTCACATAATAAGGAAAAGAGCCAGCGTTCCTACTGCGTCCCTACTCCGGAATTCATCCAACAAGTGACCAACAAGGTGAGAGAAGACCCGAGCAAGAGATTCAGGGATTTGGCGAAAGACATGGATGTTGGAGTCTCCACTTGAAGCTGGAACTGAATCAGGGCCTTCACTACAAATCGTACAAGAGGCGTAGGGACAAATTTCAGAGCCAAGGCCAAAGGTAAGCGCTTGGCAAATGCGAATCAACTACTGAACAAACTGAAACATCCTACTGAGCCGAGGACGATCTGGTTCTTCCTAGATGGAAAGAACTTCTGCCAGAATCAGTTTCTCAACGAACACCCATAACAACAGGTGGCTTGCCGATAATCCAGGTGATGTTCAACGTATCATGAAGACCATGTTCTCCTAACTGTGATGGCATGTGGGTGTGTCTCCAGTTAGGGTGACGACATGCCAGCCTCGCATCTTTGAGCATGGTCTTAAGGTCGATTTAGATGGCTCCCTGGAGCTGCTGTAGATTGTGGTCGAACCCTGGGTGGCGAGAGTTGCTGCTGGAAGGCCCTGCATTCCGAGAAAGTCATATAGAAGTGGTTGTCGAAGAATTTCTAGACTTCACCAGCATACCTTTCTGGCATCCTAGATCCCTCAATTGTAGTCGGATCGCTTACTATGTTCGTGGAGTGGTTGAAAAAGACATCCACTTTCCCTGTAACCTTAAGGCAGAGTTTTTGGCAAAGAGTAAGAGGGTGTTCGAAGAAGCCTTTTTGTACGGTTTGGCATTTGAATTTTAACAGAAAACGAAAAAAATATAAAATATTCTTGGGACTCTTCAGTTATCTTTTTTTGGTAACATTCAAACGCTAACCCGTATAAAAGGTTTCTTGAAATTTATCTCTTTAGAGAAATAGATGGTAGCTAAGTCGTATGGTTGGCGCTCCTGAAGAGGTTTGAGGAACTCCAGGAGACCTTTCTAGCCGGGTAAGGAATTCTTACTATTACCCTTACCTAACCGCATATCTATCTATCTATCTATCTATCTATCTATATATATATATATATATATATATATATATATATATCTATATCTATCTATCTATCTATCTATCTATATATATATATATATATATCTATATATATATATATATATATATATATATATATATATATATATATATATATATATATATATATATATATATATATATATGCGTGCGGTCAATACAATGAACTCTTCGAAAGTATCCCTACTAAAAGCATACTTCTAATAATAGTGCAAATCATAGTGTATTTGCTTATTGTATTTTCAAATGGGCTTAACTTATGATGTGCTAAGATTTAAGTTCTTTCATACTTACAGGTATATATAACTAAATCTTTGCGTTGTCAGATGTAAATGTAAGATAATATATGCGAAAATGGGAGCAATTTGCCTATTTCCGTCACCCAGAGTAAGCGAATTCAAGCTTTATTGAAATTAGCCAACGTATTCACAAGTGAAACTTCCCGATTCTTCCATTACGCTCGTTGCTTTCTATGAAATTCTGTTATTTATTGTGGTGACTCGTTATTCTTATTACATTTTTATGTTAAAAAAATTTATCTTTATTGTGAAATCATAGTTTCACGACTTTATATAAGAAAGAATTAGAATGCAACAACATAGAATAAATTATCTTCATAAGGCAATCTAACGAGAATTGATTTTTTATTAAAGAACCAACACAAGAGGAATGTGGAAATCCCTAATGAAAATGTGAAAAAGAATAGATAGAATTTAAAAAGATTAATTAAATAGACGTGGTTTGTTTTTAAGGCGAGCAACAATTTGCATTCAGAGGCCATGATGAATCATCACTTTCTGAAAACAAGGGTACCTAATTATGTTGAGTTGCTTAATTTATGTAAGAAACACGATCCCTTACTAACATTGCCTTTGGAAGAGTCTAGATATTTTCTAGTATCTCAAATAGAACTCAAACTGATTGGATTATTTCCATGGCCGAAGTTCTTTCAACGAAGATTAAAAGTGAAGTATGAGTCTTAATTTGCGCACTTTGTCTTGAGTGATGGTAATGTTTGCAAAAGTTTTCTTGGGTTTATTTACGTAAGCACTGATTGTAAGGCCAAAGGGTTTTTTAAAATAGTGTTTAATAAAGTAGAAAAACTAAATATTGGGGGAAAAGTGGTGCTCATATTTATGGTGGTGCAAGTGTTATTTGTAAGAAAATTGATTAGAATTCAAAAGGGGTCAAATAAAAATATCCCAATGCCTTTTCTTTCACTGTATGATTCATCGATTAAATTTACTGCTGTCACAATCACTTTCCAAAATCAATGAATGTGATGTATTCTTTCCAAGCTCAAGTCTTTTTCATTGTTTTTTTGCAAAGTCAAGTAAACGTATGCATCTTTTAGATACTGAAATTAAAAAGAGATTTTCCAAAAGTTCCACCAACTCGTTGCAACTGTTCTCAAGTACCATAAGCAACTTTCTGATTTATTTCAAGTCATCATTGACAACTGCAGCAAATGGGACATTGAAAGCTACACATACGCTCCTAGAAGATCTTGAATCAACTCTTTGTTAAATTTATTCGGCGATATTTTCAATTACACAAATGCAGTATTTGATGTT
This sequence comes from Ceratothoa steindachneri, assembly GCA_963969495.1. Lineage (NCBI taxonomy): Eukaryota > Metazoa > Arthropoda > Malacostraca > Isopoda > Cymothoidae > Ceratothoa > Ceratothoa steindachneri. The sequence goes on from OZ018325.1 coordinate 184,957,597, forward strand.
TTACAAACAAAAACATTTGAAATATCCTACTGTACTCGTAAAGTAAATGAAATGAAATAGTCAAAGTCTTACAAGATAAAACTAATGCATTTGACAGACTTTGGTCCACTGTTGACGTCATTTATCCTTCTATTAAAAGAAAAAAGAAACGATCCTTTGGAAGACCCTAGAGTAAAGTACAGAAGGATATTTTACCAAATTATAGACTTGATATGCATGCAAATTGAATTGAGATTTCACAATCTGAATAGTTGAACGTTTTGGGAGATTCTTGATTAAAAAAAAATAAAACAAAATAGTCTTTCATGAATCAGCTCTAACATCACTCAAAAATTCTTAGGGAGATTTCTTTGACTACCAAAGGTTAGGGAGCGAACTATTAGTCTTATATAATTACAGCGAACTGAAAGGGAAATAAGTGCATGAATTGCTTCGCATTTTGCGTAGCAGTGGGTTAGATGCAACTATATTGCAACTAACAAAATTGTGTGAGCTAACTTTGACCAAACTCGCAACAAGTGCTTCAGTTGAGCGATCCTTTTGGTACATAAGAAGAATTCATAATTACACGAGGAATGCGCAAAAACAAGACAGATTAAGCAGTTTGGGTCAAATCCCAATTGAAAAGGCTCTTTTGAAGACCAGGGTCGTAAAGTTTTTATTTGTTCATAAATATGAATATAAGAGTGAAATAACTAGGAATAAATAGCAATAAGTTATATATGCACCAGAGAATCATCAAAAATTAACAAAATACAAAATTTGCCAAATTTGTTACGATCCTGAAGAGTTATGCGGCGGAGAGACGTGTCGCCACGTTACGTACTGATTCTAAGACGTTCAAAATGATGACAGTCATACATGATCCCACTTTCTCGGATCCTCTTCATCACTTCTGAAACACCGAAATGTGACCCACCAACCCTTCAGGCAATTGATCGAAGGCTAAAACCGTCCTTGTGCAGCCTGCGTATCAGACTTCTTTCCTCTACCGTATAGTTACTTGTTTTTTGATGATCATATCATTATCGGATCCAGTCGAGATGAAATATCATATTAACCAACATATATGATTAGTTATATGAAGACATTTTGAGTGTAAAATATAGCATAATAATCATAGGATTTCATATATTTTAGTAGCATCGCCTCTGAAATATTTCATAACGGTTATAATGAAGCTTTTACTTATATGTTGCTTTCTAGATATATTGAACACATGCAATTGGAACCTACACCAACACACTCATTGACATACCAAAGAAATAAGAAATATTCTAGGTGTGCGAAAACGTTTGACCACGGATAAATATATATATATATATATATATATATATATATATATATATATATATATATATATATATATATATATATATATATATGTATGCAAGTTCTATGGAAGTCCACAGCTGTGGCAGCGTTATTAATCTTAACTTGTATTTTCTTAATATTTCTTACAATTTTTTTAACGGGTTCTTCGAAGCGAGAAGCTTTCGACCATGTTAGGTCATCTTCAGGGAATGGATAGAAATGGAATTATAAAATGAAATGAAAAGAGAGGTGGAAGAAAAAGAACAGCTCTTCCGACCCTTCCCCCGTCCTCCTTGGCGCTCATGGAGCGGCCATGGAGGGAGGGAGGGAGGTCAGTACTCCCTTAATGACCCCCATAGTCACACTGTCTAGAGCCAAAGTAGGCTCTAAGCACTGTGAGTACGGCGGTTAGGAGTGAGAGGGAGAGGAAGAAGAAGGTTTTAGGATAGGACAGCAAGGAAAATAGTAGGAGACAAAAGTAGACTTAGTTAGTCATGGGACCTACAGCATAACGTGGAATCCGAACTACGATGTGTCGCTTGTCTCTAAATAAAACTATAACAGTTATCGTGACCCCTGTCCCACGTATCACTGTAAGTCCCGTGTGCGAAAAGTATGGTAAAAAACGACTAGATGCAGAAGGCTGAAGGAATTAAGAGGTTTGCAAAGAGATGCTAATTGCCTGAAGGTCAGGCTTATCTCTATCCATTTTAGGTAGTATAGCTAGAGTGATAAAGTTAGAAAGTAGTATTGGTATTTATGAGGCGTTCAAACCGTTATTAGTAAATATTCTTACTAAAAACTGCTGTAGGTTTCTATCTATCTATCTATTATTTCGTATTCTTATCCAAGATATCTTTGGGAAACTTAAGAATAATCTGTGTGATCTCCATCATTCTCTTTGGGCAATTTGGTTGATAATTTAACTCCTACTTCATTCTGTGTCTTTTCTAAGACTTTATTTTCTCTTTTTGCCATTATTCTGCTAAGTGGCTTTATCCTTGCCTATTTGTGCAGGTCTCGTATTCTTCTTTCTCATCCTCTGGTGTTTGTAATTAAGTAGATAGCTTTGTTTTGGACTTTTTGGAGTCTTAATAGGTTATTTCTCGAGATCGTGTACATCGCGATGGTTGGATAAATAATCGCGGACTGTACTATGGCTTGATATATTTTTCTCTTGTTTAGATTCTTAGGTTAACTAACTTGTACAGTAATACCAGGCCGCTCTTTCCTCGATTTACCATTTCAGTTACGTGCTTTTTATAACCTGATTTCGTAATGGTTACTCCAAGCACCTTACAATCTTTGTCCTATCTGTAGCGCTATCCTTCTACATATACATCTGAGATGCTACTCTTGTAAACGGGTATCATTTTAAATTTATCCCTGTTGGTTTTAATTTTTCATTTTTCTTCGTATCTATTAATGCTTCTTATCTCTTCTGAAGTCATCCTAGCTTGCATTGGGCCGTTCCTGTAGGGGCAACTATGATTTCAGTGACGCCGTCGGCAAATTGGATGTTCAAGCAGCCTTCATTTCTTGGTAGTGGTACGAGGGGTGGTCAATAAGTTTTGCAATTCGGATATAAGGAAAGGAGATATGAGGAAAAGTGTTTTATTATTTTTTAATATAACTCCCCTCGACTTTAATGCACTGACGCCACTTGTCCCTGAAGCTTCGAATTCCCGACAACCAGAAATCTCTCAACTGCTGTTCAATCCACTCCTGGACGGCGAGCTGGACATCTTCATCGTCCCCAAACCGGCGTCCGCGCAGTGCAGCCTTGAGCTGGCGGAATAAAACGTAGTCGCTAGGGGCCAGATCTGGACTGTAGGGGGGATGGTTGAGCTCATCGAATCTGCACTCGTGCAGGGCATCTTGGGCAACTCTAGCATTGTGGACAGGGGCATTGTCGTGGAGGAGCAGGATACCGCGTGTCAACTAGCCGCGCCGCTTCTGACGGATGCACTTCTTTAACCCAGCCAGTTCCTCGTCATAATATTTGCCTGTAATGGTCCTTCTACGAGGCGCATAGTACACCCTCAACACTCCCTCAGAATCCCAGAAGATAGTGGTGATGATCTTCTTGGCTGAAGGTTGGGTCCAGAACTTGATGGGGGTCGGAGAGCCCCTGTGCTTCCAGGACATGCTTTCGAGCTTGGTCTCGGGATCCCGGTGATGGACCTACGTTTCATCACCTGTCACTATGCGCGACTCGAATCCCGCCGAGTCTTGGTTGTACAGGAGCAGCAACTCCTCTTAACTTTGACGACGTTAAAGTCGATCATGGGGCGTGAGGTTTCGTGAGGTTTCTAGCGACCCAACGGGCACAGACCTTGGTCATGGCGAATTGTCGTGGATGATGTTGATAACACTTCCATGTGATATTCCAAGTTCTCGCTCGACTTCTTCGACCTTCACCCGTCGATTTTCGAGGATCATCCTCTCCACACGGGCCACATTGTCCTCGTTGGTCACGTCTGACGGGCGTCCTGGACGGGGGTAATCTTCAAGAGACTCACAACCATGGCAGAACTCCCTATTCCAGCGAGCAATGGTTGCATAGGAAAGAGCGGTGTCGGTGTACACTGCAACCATGCCTTCATGGATCTCTTTTGCATTCTTGCCTTCCTTGGTCAAAAATTTGATCACTGCGCGGTGCTAAACCTTCTCCATTGTTGAAAAGTTTGTGACTGACGATCTGCGATCAGCTACTGCTTCTTAAATAGACGAGGTAGGAGTGTGTGGCGGCAGGTCCTGACTTGTCATAACTTGTCCTAACACCCCGATAAACAGCCATCCCCCTTTCTCTGTTTTGCCCTACCGATTCGCAAAACTTATTGCCCGTGCCTTGTATATCTGCTCTGTAGATTGAATAGAGAGACGGACTCAGACATCTGCCTTGGGGCAAACCCGCAGTGAGCTCAAATATTTCTCCCTGATGTTGTACTATTTCCACATAAGCTCGTCTCTCCATTACATAATCACATAAATTCCTTTCGATCTTCTTGTTCATTCCTAATCATAGTATCTTGAGTTGTATATCCCTCTGACATACTTTGTAGAATGCCTTAGACACGTCCTGGCATACGATGTCTACGCTCATTTTTTCTCTCTTTGCTTTCGCTATCTTTTCAAGGATGACTCCAAGGGCCATCTCCGTGCTTCTGTTGTTCCCGAAGCCAAATTGGGAGATCTTTCTCCGACCATTATCATCGATGAATTTGGACAGTCTGTTATTTATTATTTTTTTCCATACCTTACCGCCTTGGGTATGAATATCATCTTGGCCACTTTTAATTCATCAGGAAAGTATCCCGTGTTCAATCACGCATTGCAGACGTTTCTCACTCCCTCCAATATGTTCGGGGAAGCTTCGATGTAATTTAATCTGGTGAGTCCCGATCTGCCTAGGGCTCTTTTTCGGAGGTTCTTTATGGTTTCTTTTAATTCCTCAGATGTAATGATTGCGTCTATTCCGACGTTGTTTTTTCTCCTTTCCTAGAAAAAAGTGGAAGTGGTATGACCTTTCGATGTCTCCAGTGAGTTCGTCCACAATCTGATTTTCGAAATCAATTATCATAGTCCTCATTCTCTTTTTCGCTAATTTTGAATAAATTTCTCCAGTGTTCTCTAAATAATGCTGCTATTTCTTCCTCATGTTCTAAAATGTTGTTTTCTGCATCCTTAATTTTCATTTTATCCCTTGTTGTCCGTGTCTTTAATCTGTTGGTATGTTTCCAAAATTTCCTTGGTGATGTTTCCACATCTATTTTTTCAATGTGCTGATCCCATTTCTCTTTCTGTTTTTCATAAATTAGTCCTATTAGTCCTCTTTTCTGTCTCCTGAGTGCGTTGTATGCTTCCCTTGATATTCCGAATCTTATATTTTCTGCCGCCCGGCCGATATCCTCACCTCAAAGTTTCCATTTCTGGTGTCCACCTAAATTGTTTAATGGTTTGAAACGAGTTAATGGGGACGGTCCCCTTCTCTGCCCTTTTAATATCTTCTTTGATACTATCCAACTCGCCGTCAATTTCCTCTAGAATGGCTTCCCGAAACTGGCTGGGCACGTACGTCTGAAGTAATTCTTTGTACTTATCCCAATGCGCTATATGGTATGCATTCCATTTTTTCAGAGGGATTTGTATAGGATTCTTGTTTATGTACATTAGAGTCGCAGTGTGGTCACTGCAAGGAACATCCACTGGTTCTATAAAATAGTTAAAGGGCAGATTGAAGTTGGCCAGGCAGATGTCCGGTTTTGTTGCGTGTTCTCTTTGTAAGTATGTAGGGAAATTGGGTCTCGGTCTTTGCAGTATACATCTATTGATAAGTGTGTTAAGTTGTTTTCCGACTCTGTTTGTATTTCTGTACCCAGAAGCCCCACAATAGGCTTTTAAATTGCTTATCAAAATCACCGGTATCTTATAGTTGAACAGTTTAGTAAAGTTTTGTACCGGTAATTGTGTAGCTGGTATCCAGTTGCGACAATGATGTTGCTTAATTCCATTTTAATTTCTATAGCTAAATATGCATCCTTCAATCCTTGTATTGTTTTGTACTGCAATCCTTGATTGACAGCTATTGCCGCTCTGTCGTGTGTTTCTCCTGAAAGACTTTTGTTAATAACATTGTAGTTCCATTTCTTTAGTTTCTCGTTTTCTGTGTTTCTTCCATGTTCTGATATTAGTATAACATCAGGGTCGATCTTTCTGAATAAATTTCCGTACATAATTTCCTTGTTTTTCCATCTGCATGTGTTAATTTGTAGTATTTCTAAATTCCTAATATCTATAATCCAATTGTCAATTGTCCACTTCCGTTTTTTTATTCGTTTTTCGTTTAGTTTGTCCTATCTGTTAAGTTATCGGTGTTTCTTCTTCTCTTTCTGGTTCTTCTTTCGTTTCTCTTGGGTTCCCCCTCTGCTGACTGCATTCTAAGGTCCTTCTGGTAGTTCATCTCTCGGTGATGGACCCTTTTTACTGCCAGATTTAGATCTGTTAGTTCTTTGAGCTTTCCTGCGAGTAATCCGTGTGCACTCTTGCTCTGTGTAGTAGGAGGATTTTTCAGTCTTTGAGTCATCCCTGTTTGTTTCCTCTTCTGTTTCTATTGGCTGTTGGCTTCCTTTCGCCTCTTCGATTAACTCATGTTTTATCTTTCTGTGACTATGATTTTGAAAATGGCTGATGAGTCGACTTCTTTGGGGAATTTCATCGGTTCGAGCCCGTTTTCCTGTAACATACTGTTGACTGTTGTTACATAACTTCAAGGTTTAGCTATGTTCATCACTTGGGCATGTAATATATAAGTAATGATTTTTACGTTAAGAGTACCATCTAAATTTATTTGTGTTGCCGGTTTGTTGGTCACTTTTTGCCATTTACGTTAGTATTATTTCTATTTGACTCTGTTTCTTTTCTATTTTTTTAGGACAGATCATGGCCATAGTTCTGTGTCCCTCTTGGCAGTTAATTTATCTTTTAACTGTGTTGTTGCAGTAACGCTAAGAATGGCCTTCAGTTCCACATTAGGAACAGATAATTAAGGTCTTTTTAGAGGCAATTTTGCGTCGTATGTTCTTCCAACCTATGACATCTGAATCATATATGTATGCCCGTGAAGACGTCTCTTTGTATGTGGGTGGATGGGATTCTCATGTTGAAAGCGAGAAGTCCCTGTTCCATGATCCTTGAAGCCATTTCGGTAGATTCGGAAATGACCTTGAAAACGTGAAGGTTTTTTTAAATTTGACCACCTCTGCTATTTTGAGCCATTTCTGCCTCTCCTGAAGTTCTTCTCTTATTTCTTGGCATGAGTGCTCTCTTACCCAGGACTCGATTTTTTGTCAGATAACACTTTTGTTAGCTGTGATTTGTGGTGGTACTCTCGCTTCCAAGTCCAACCTCATTAGCGTAATGCTCCCAACAGATGAAAGTAGCTGCTCTACGTGTTTATTTCTGGACAAATAACTGTAAATCCAGATGGTGTCTCAATGCATTTGATTAGTCGTATCTCCAGATCTATAAATATGCATTGCACTACTTCTTGTGGTGATCTTTTCCTTCCGTTGGGTATGACTTTAAGGGGAAGCCTTTAGAAGTCCGGTGGGTCCATCTTCCCGGGAGTCGTCCCCTCTCCGAGGAGAGGGATTCTTCTGTCGATCTTCAGCTGTGGAGTCTTATCCAGTCTCTACTAGTGGAGGAGCCCCTCTATCTGTCCTAGTTCTATTTCGCCTACCTTCCAATTTTCGCACTCCCCTTGGTCAGCCCTACATATCTGGGCCTAGCCCTAACAGCGGTTCACAGTTCGATTCTGGCTCATGACCGAGAATAGGACCCCCCCTTTTGGCCCCCTAAGAGGGTCTCCTGCAGGGATTCAACTCAGATCTTGCCAGTGACCAAGTTATGTAGTGCTAGTGAGAAGTAAGTTTCAGGGAAAAAGTATTAAAAAAGAGCCAAGAATTTAGAATAAGGAAGAGTAGCCCCTTGGCAAGGGGCGGGGGATACTTCGCTCAAGAGGAACAGAAGGAATATCCAATCAGCGCCCAGGAGCGCTTATATTTCTTTTTGGAAGTTTTCTTGAGAAGGCGTTTTATTTAGCTCATTCCTATAACTTTTCCTCCTTTACCTGTGATAGCCTTTACCATTTCGCAGCGAGAGAGCAAGCGTACAGACTAAGTAAATCCAAATGGAATTATGAAATGAAAATAGAGGTGGGAGAAAAAAACAGCTCTTCCGACCCTTCCCACGCCTACCTTGGCGCTCTTGGAGCAGCCAAAGAGGGAGGGGGGAGGCCCGGTACTCCTTTATTGACCCCCATAGTCACACTGTCTAGAGCCAAAGTAGACTCCAAGCACTGTGAGTACGGTGGTTAATAGTGAGAGGGAGAGGAAGAAGGAGGTTTTAGGATAGGACAACGAAGAAAATAGTAGGAAACAAAAGTGGACTTAGTTAGTCATGGGACCTACAGCTTAACATGGAATCCGAACCACCATGTTTCGCTTGTCTCTAACTATAACCTTACAGTTTATCCTGACCCCTGTCCCACGTATTACTGTAAGTCTCGTATGCGAATATGATAGTAAAAAACGACTAGATGCTGAAGGCTGAAGGAAGTAAGAGGTTTGCAAAGAGATGCTAGTTGCCTGGAGGTCATGCTTTTCTCTGTCCATTGTAGGTAGTATAGCTAACGTGATAAAGTTAGAAAGTAGTTTTGGTATTTATGAGGCGTTCAAACCGTTATTAGTAAATATTCTTACTAAAAACTGCTGTAGGTTTTTATTTTTCTATCTATTCTTTCGTATTCCTATCCTAGTTATATTGACTATATGCTATCTCTGGTGTTGCTTCGGTTAATCAATATCTCTTAGTCGTCGTCGAGTATTATTCTCTTTCTCTAAGTGTAGCTTTCTTCTTCGTCTTATTCTCTTCCCTCATCTATTCTTGAAAACTTAGGAATAATCTGTGTGGTGCCGGTTTCTTCATTTAAATGATGATGGCTTTGGCCATCCGCAATCTTCTGCGATTTTGGAGTCTCAGGATGATGGAGGTGTCCTGATTCAGTTTTTCACGGGTTAGGGTACTGCCATGAGAGTGGGCGTGTTTTTTAATAGCGTCATCTTGAAGGTGAGCTGTCATTCGCCTTGACAGGGTTGCGGAGGTTACGCCGATGTTCTTAGAATTGCGGTGTTTGCAGTCATCGACTTTGTACGAATATTCGCACACGACGTTAGTCTCCTGGAGTTAGCTCGTTAGAGGGAGAAAGCTGTTATTCACGATGAAACTATTTTTTTTCTTGGTTTTGTAGTATATAATTAGATTAATATCTGTATTAGAGTTGGTTGGGGTCACGTTACGATGAAGAATGGCTTTGAGAGCCTTTTCGTCTTCACGGTAGTCGGTGCTCATATTGGCCTTGTAATAAAGGTTGATATTACTTTTCTTCGGAGAAGACCTAACGCCAGGGCCAGCAGCCAAGTTCATTTTCTCTTTCATGGTGGCGTCGATGGATTCTTGTGGGTAGCCGTTGTTAACGATAACTCGGGAAACCCTCTTAAGTTCGTGATCAAAAGCCGTCCACGGGGATAAATTAGAAATTGCCCTGTTAAATAAGGCATTGATGACTGATCTCTTGTAACGTTCAGGACACTCGGAAGAACCGTTTAGGCAGAAGCCAAGAATTTGAGCTTCTGCTTAAACGGTTTTTCCAGCCATTGGTATTTATCGCACACTATTTTGAATACGTGTGTGTTCCTGAAATTTGATTATGTCGTGTACCTTCATCCAGGGTTGTTGTTCTATTAGTTCATGTTTTATATAATCTGGGGAGTGTTCCCCCACCCATGATTCTACCTTAGGCATACGATGCTTCAGTTAGAAATAATCTGGAGTGGTACTTTAGCCTCTAAGTCGATTTCCCTTAAATTGATGGTTCCTGCCGATGAAAGTAGCAGTTCGACATCATTGTTTCCGCACAGATGACAACAAATCCATTAGCTATTTCTATGCATTTAACCAGGGCGATTTGTAAATTCTTGAAAATGCTTTGTGCTACATCCTGTGGCTTCCGTTTTATCCCGTTCTGAATTAGCCGAAGTGGGGGCTTTTTGGTGAAGTCCTGTTGGTCCATGTTCAATTTTTCATCGCCCCCCCAACGGGGGGTATATAAAAATAAGGTAGTAGATTATTTACCCCACTCCACTAGTGGGAGAAGACCCTATCTGTTCTTAATACTACCTCGCCTGTCTGCTCTGAAGTGCACACTCCTTGACCACCCAACGTAATTAGGCCTAGCCCTATAAGCGGTCCTGCAGTCAGATTCTGGCTCGTCCTCGATAACCGGGCTCCTTCTCTGGCCCCCTAACGGGGTCTCCTTCGGGAGTTTACTACATTCTACTACTGACTGCTTCTGAGACCTTGCTGTTAGTCAGGTTATAATGTGCTAGATGGAAATAAAGTAGGAGAGTTTCAAATATAATAAATTATAGTATGATATAGGAAAGATTTAAGGAGATCTCCGCTTTAGGGTGATTCCCCGCAAATCAGTAACAGGAGGCCTCTCCAATCAGTCCGATTCACGCATATATTTCTCCTTTCTTCTCTTTGGTATATATTCAAACGTATATAGAAAATGCTCTCTTTGCAAAGTTATTTCAAGTCAAAAGATTGATGTAACTTAGTAGTGCGTAGATCGCTCTGAGTTGTCAGATGAACTGAGCCGTCCAAATGGTCAGATTATGATTATGATTATGATTTATTAAAACAATAAATATACAATAAGTTTTTCCATTTTACAAATATTAAACTAAAAATCAAAAAAATTTAAATACATATATGTAAAATGAAACAATAGATAGGTGTAATGGTGGTTATATTTTTTGAAAATTTAGCGGAGAAGAGTAAGAGTAAACTGTAAGTATGAGTAGGAAAACAGATTCTCCCGGAATCAACGGGGAGGTCATCTTATTAGTACTATATATTGCTTTGATAAAATACATGAAATGTTTGTAATTTTTGTTATTTAAACTTGATATAATTTTTAGAGATAATTTTTTAAGTCAAATTTATAAAGAAAGGTTTGAGGTAAATTTTTTAATATGATCCTTTTATGTTTGATTTTATTTATTTTAGCACTTATTTTTAATTGAGTTGTTCTTTTAGTCTTATTTAGATAAACTAATTGTTCTGGTTTGACTATTTTCCCTATTTTCATTTAAAACTATATTTTAGTAGCACTTTATGATATTACTATTTAAACACGAGTTAAATTATTATCTAATCTGTTAAATAGTTGTACTTATATTATTATTCTCGTTTAGCTTAATCGTTAGTTTATTTTTCTATGTTTAACACTATTAGACCATTTTAATTGTTATTTACTCAATTTATTTACTTTTCTCACTTTAGATTGCTTATTTTAGACGATTTAATTTGTTCAATTGTTCGCACTTTTGACAACTTGTTTTAATCACTTTGATTTGTTCACTTCTTGCTAACACTAGTTGTTATTTTGGAGGTTAAGTAATACTCCGAAGTCTTGTGGCCATTCTCCATTACCTTAAAGACAGCTAAATCGATGGTGGGTGTGTCAGCACGAGTCCGGGATGTAAATCGCACGCTCCATCAATAGTCCACCTATTTCCTTCGGGGACCATGGTCCTTCGTATGTCCATTTGTATTTGCCTTTGTTGATTCCGTCGAGCAGTTTTTCATTGTGTCCCTTTGGGGGTCGGCGTTGATTGGGACCATGGACTTTAAGGTCCACGTCCATGGCGTCGAACAAACAGCCCCGCAGAAGGATATCCCTTTTCTCCGTAAGTGGAAATCCCGGATACTTAAGGATTTCATCTTCGTATAAGCTTTCTTGAGATTGGCTTGTTTTCTTTTCTTTATTTGCCTCTTGTACCAGTTGTTTTTTCTTTTTCCTTATTTGTTTTTCTTCTTTGTGAACTTTATCGTGTTTCCGTCTTTTTCCAATTCTTCTTCCGTTGTGAGTTCTTCCTCCGATGTTTTATGGTGCTGATTAACAACTTCTTCTTTTCCAGTGTTTTTTTTGCTGGGGAACGTCGATGAATTGTATCCTTAACATTTCCTGCGATGTGGGGTTGGGCGGGAACCATAGCTTTTTCTGAAAACCGTTCTTTTGCAGGAGGCGATTTAACTCCTCTGCAAATGAACCAGGGTTAGCCAGATTCGCCAAATGAGCAAAGACGATCATGGTCATAATCTCCTTAGACTCACCTGGCATTACCAGTTTTGGGGCAGAGTTTTCTGTGCTGCTGGTCTTGGTTGATGCCACTGCCTCGACGTAGGTCTTAGACTTTGCCTCCTTTACCTGCTTCATCACATCTCGTTTTGCCCGAATGGCTTCTTTGCGGATGGGAGACTCATGGCCATAGCCTTGTGGTCCCCTCCGCAGTTAGCACATCTTTGTTTCTCGGAAGTGCACTCTTTCCATCCGTGACCAAGTCTGGAGCAGATGGAGCAAGTGACGTCAGCCGTCATACATTCTTTAGTGGGATGTTGTTCCACGGCCAGGCAGCGTTGGCAGAACTCGAGTTGGATAAACTCCTCCGCTTCAACTTGTTCTGGGACGATACGCAGGAAGAATCCCAAGAGTCCATCCTCCATGGCCCTCTGAGCCATCTAGATGTTTGTAAAGATTACTTTGACTATGTTTTTGCCAAATTTTTCGACTTTGTCGATTTTTGCCCAATTGTTTTTGTTTAGTTGGCTCGACCTTGATGTCCTCCCAAGAGTTGTCCGTGAAGAACGGGTCGAGTCTCCTAAGTATGATAGTTCGGCGTGCGAAGATTTCCTTGGGAATAACAGCTTCGAGGCCAATCGCACGTAGGGGCTCATTGGCTTCCTTCGATACCAGTCTCTCGATATCTTCGTCTTTCCAGCACAGCACACTGCTACGTAGCCGTTGGGGGAATCAATAAGCCTAATTAGGGATATATTGAGCATGCCGAAGATGGTTTGCATGATTGTTGGAATTAAAGCTTTGGTCGCTCCACTGATAGTGCGGAGAACACCCTCTTGTAGTCCCGGTTGGGAGGCCCCATGGCCCCCTTCGGGCTTTTTTACTCCTCTTAGTGCACGTATGGACTGTCTTCTTCTAGAGAATATTCTTGTTCCGAATCACGAGGCTCGAATATGAGAGTGTCTGGTGAGGACGTCTTGGCGGATCTTTCCTTAAACCTTTCCTCCTTTGCCACGACCAGACATGATGAACAACGGTTCAACGGTTTATTAAGTAATTAAATACAAAAAGGGGTAATTACATACATTGCATGTAGTTAGAATGATAGAAAATAGTGGTGAAAATAGATTTTAGCAGAGGAGGTAAAAGCACTAAGTAGTAGTAGGAAAAAATAGCTTCCCGGAGACATGGAAATCGTTATCAATTTACTTTTGGAAGTTAAATTCAAATACTATACAAAGATTAAGGATAATATACAATACATTCTTAAGATTACTGTTGTTATATATTTGTTATCGTTCATTTAATTTTAGTTTATTTTATTTCACTTTATATTTACAATTCAAATATTATAGTGAGGTTAAGGATAATTTATTATACAATCTTAAAATTACTGTTATTGTACACTTATTTAATTCGTTAGATTATTATATTTCACTACACTTTATATTTACGGCAGTTTTTAATGCTTATTAATTCTGTTTTTGTAATTTGTTAATATAGTTTTACATTAAATCGATTAAAGTTTGATTTATTATTATTGTATAAATTTAAAATTTTTGCTTATTTATTTACTATATAATTTATTTTCACTAAATTAGTTTAGTTACTTTATGTTAAGACTAGATTTTCTGTTACTGTCTATAATTTACTGTTTATTCACTTTTGCTTAATTTGTATTTATTTTATTTATTTTACTATTTTCACTATATGACTTTTCATTGAATTAGATTTATTTCACTAATTTGATTAGTTCATTTGCTCACAGTTATTATTCACTTTGATTGCTCTTTTTTCGGTATTCACTATTTAATTTGTGATGTTTTTGACCACTGCTTATAGCTTTAAATGTTGTCATATTTACATTATGTACGTCCCTAGGGTTGATATACACTAGGAATTTTAAGAGTAGGGCCAACACTTCTTTCTTGGAGTATGGTCCCTCGTACGTTCATTTGTACTCACTCGCAGCTAGGCCGATGATGAGTAGTTCCAGGTCGTCTTTGGGGGCCGGGGACAGGGAGAGCCGAAGACACGTAGACCCACGTCTTTCCCGTCGAAAAAGAGACCTCTTTCGAGGATTTTTTTTTTCTCGGTGAGGGGGAACCCTTCATGCCTTTCGTCCTCCTCCTCTTCCTCGTCCGAAGTATATTGTTGCTTCTGCAGTGTTTTCTCTGGAATCTTGTTATAATTCTTCTTTTTCTTCTTCGCGCCTTTTTTCTCTTTTTCTTCTCCCGAAGGTGTTTGAATTTTCCTTTCCTCTTCTTTTCCAGTTTCCTTAACCCCATTACTTGAGGGGGTCTTCTTTTCTTCCTCGATGAACTCGAGGTTGAAAAGGCCCGCCGAGTCTGTGTTTTCAGGAAACCAAACCTTTTTGTTGCAACCATTCATCCCAAGAAGAAGGTTGAGGTGGGAAGAGAAGGTACCGGGGTTTGTTAGGTTTGCGAGGTGGGCAACCATGACCATTTGCCATGATTTCTTGCCCTTCCTTAGGCATGACCAACTTCGTAATATTCGTTCACGTCGGAGTGGTAGTCCTTGTTGCCGTATCCGCCTACGTGGATTTTTTCTCTCTTCTTTTTCTTCCCTTATCCTATCTCTTTTTTCCGGATGGCCTCTCTACGAATTGGGCACCTAATGGCCAGGGCCCTGTGCTCACCCCCACAATTTATACATTTTTGCACCCTTTCCCTGCACTCTTTCCAACCGTGTCTGGTTTTGGCGCAGTTGGAGCATGCAGGGTCGGCAATTGTGCAATCTTTTGTGGCGTGTTTTTTTACTGCATAGCATTTGAAGCAGCAGTCGATTTGAATGTGTTCTTCTTTGAAGATTTGCTCAGGGCTGACCTTCAGGTAGAAGCCGAGCAGCCCGTTGTTATTGGCTCCGTTTGCCATATCGATGGAACTGAATACAATCTTTACCACGCGGTTTCCTTTCCTGAATTTGTACACTGCTGTGATGCAGGCCCACTCTTGTTTCGCTTCGAGTTCTTTTTTAATATCTTCACAGGAATTTTCTGTGAAGATTGGTCCAGTTTGGTTAGTATGATGGTTCGTTGGGCCAGGATTTCCTGCGGTACACTTTCTTCAAGCCCAATCTTCTTCCGATGAGCTTGAGCTTCGTCGGAGACCAGCCGCTTGACGTCCCCCATTGTGCTGCAAATGGTTGCATAACCATTGGGAGTGTCGAGGAGTCTGACCAGCACCACGTGGATCTTTTTATAAATTGTTTGTATCACCTCCATTTTTTCCGGTTTTGGTGCCCCTCCTATGCTACGGAGGGTGATCCTTCTGCAGTCCTGAGGGGCTGCCGCCATATTGGGACTCCTCTTGTAGTAGCTGTTCTTAAAAGAGGATGTGTACGTAAAGATTTTGCACGAATACAAAATTAACACTTATTGCGGACCGCCTTTATATGCGTCCGCCTTTTCACTCGATTTTTACACAAAAAGGTTTACACTGCCTTCGTGGCCAATTGCTTACGCGGAACTTTACCTCCGGTAGACTTGTGAGCTGTCTGCTTAGTACGAGCCATGGCGACAAAACAAAAATTTCAGACATGATGACAATCTGAGCCTTCCAATTTCATATGCTTCATAGTGCTTAGTTTTCCCTTAAAAATTTCCTGCGCCATGATTGGCCAATTTTTGTAGTACTTATGTTCGCGTAGAAATACTATATATAATATAGCAATTTTTGAATAATACCAACTCCGGTAACGGAGGCCTCATTATATCTCCAGTCTGCGGATGATATAACCCAGGTGAACCCTGTTACAAACAGGAACCCTAGGGCTCAGGCTCTCGAGACTGCAAATGAAATTAGCAACGTAAATGAGTACGAAAGAAAGTGGAAGATCCTCACGAATAGCCGAAAATTCAAGATCCTCTCCCTCGGCCGCAGAAAAACAGCGTATGTAACAATAGGGGAGCTAATATTTCACTACTAACATCACTTCATAACGCGGGAAAATCTGGAGAAGTTAGAACTCATCAAACTTTACAGATTTAGAAATATGAGCTCTAACAACATCAGAAGGATATATCCTATGCATATTCGAGCAACACTCATATACCCCGAGGTGGTGGCCCAAACCCTAAGTAGGTCTCGCTTAAAGTGCCTGCAAAGAGTCCAGAACAAGGCCTTTCTCTATATAAACAAACGCAGAAGGAGAGAATTTTTGTTCTCTGCATAGCATAGTGTACTAACGGCATACTTTTAACTGTGATCAAAGCGGTGCTCGATACCTCAGTGTGCCTGGTTCGAATCGTTTCCCTGCATGGATTTTTTCGAAAAAAGGTAATAAAAATACTACTGCAAGGAAAAATTATTCCGTTTTCTCTTTCACTGTGGTATAATGGATTTATATATATATATATATATATATATATATATATATATATATATATATATATATATATATATATATATATATATATATATATAAAGGGTATATAAAGGGTCTTTCAATAAGGTCGCTCGATTTTTAAATGTATATAAAACAAGTTGTGTGTGATATATACACTCAATTTATTTTAAATTCGAAAGTAAATTTTAGGGCATTAAATGTGGAATATGACGTCGTTCAAATGTCCGCCGCAGCTTTGCTTGGTGGAACGTATTCGGGAGGCCCAATTTTCAATGATTTGTCGCATAAATCTGGCTGAATTTGCTGGATGGTGTTCGTTATTTTGACTTTGAGGACATCAACTGTTTGCGGATTATTCGCATAGACATGCGATTTAAGGTAGCCCCAAAGAAAGTAGTCTAATGGTGTTAAATCGCATCATCTCGGTGGCCAGTTGATGTCGCTGCCGCGCGAGATGACCCTGCCCTGCAATCACTGGTGCAAAATGTCTATCGTGGCGTGCGCAGTGTGGCACGTAGCGACGTCTTGTTCGAACCACATGTCGTCAATATCTATATCGGGCATATAATCCAGTTAAGGCCACAAGAGGTTGATTATCTTCAATCTGTAGGTCTCGCCGTTGACGGTTATGGCAATCCTATCTTCGTTCTCAAAAAAATACGGACCGATAATTTCGTTAGACGAAAATCCGCACCAAACAGTGAATTTGTTGGGATGCAATTGATGCGGTGTATCTCATGTGGATTGTTTTCGTCCCAAATCCGACAATTTTGCTTGTTCACAAATACGTTCATCCAAAAATGGGCCTCGTCGCTGTGGCGAGGATAGATATCACGTAATGCGCGTAACGATTGTCGAACGGAGCACTGATTTTGATAATAACATTTGATGATTTGCACACGCTGTTCAACGCTATAACCTTCCATCGTGACTATATATATCTAAAAGTAGCACGAGAGAATGATGAAAATGAATTCATTAAACCACATTAAAAGAGAAAACAGAATAATTTTTCCTTGCAGTAATATTTTAATTACCTTTTTTCGTTGAGTCCCTATATATATATATATATATATATATATATATATATATATATATATATATATATATACACGTATGTGCATATGTGCATGTATGTATGTATATGTATGTGAATGGAAAAAAGTATATATATATATATATTTATATATATGAATGTGTAAATAAATAAAATAAATAAATATAATAATTTTAATAATTAAAAAAAAAGGTTGCAAAATAAGTATAAAAGAAAAGCTTGAATGCGTTAAAACGCAAAATCAGGTTCACACAACAATACAAGTTACAAGATTAAAGGTCATGGAGAAATAAATATAAATTTAAATAAATGAAAAGCGTAACCTTCACTACCAGGGCAAACCCTACATACTCTCTTCACCAACAATTTATCATCTTACGAGGGGCGGGCAATAAGTTTTGCGAATCGGTAGGGCATATCAGAAGAAGGGGGATGGCTGTTTGTGGGGGTGTTAGGACAAGTTATGACAATTCAGGACCTGCAGCCGCACGCTCCTGCCTCGGCTATGTAAGAAGCAGTAGCTGATCGCAGATCGTCAGTCACAAATTTTTCAACAAATGGAGAAGGTTGAGCACCGCGCAGTAAACAAATTTTTGACCAAGGAAGGCAAGAATGCAAAAGAGATCCATGAAGGCATGGTTGCAGTGTACACCGACATTGCCCCTTCCTATGCAACCATTGCTCGCTAGAATAGGGAGTTCCGCCATGGTCGTGAGTCCCTTGAAGATGACCCCCGTCCAAGACGCCCGTCAGACGTGACCAACGAGGACAATGTAGCCCGGTGGAGAGGATGATCCTCAAAATCGACGGGTGAAGGTTGAAGAAATCGAGCGAAAACTTGGAATATCACATGGAAGAGTTATCAACATCATCCACGACAATTTGGCCATGACCAAGGTTTCTGCCCGTTGGGTCCCTAGAAACCTCACGCCCCATGATCGACTTCAACGTCGTCAAAGTCCACAAGGCCAGAGTTTCACAAGCTGCCCTGCGCGAGTGCGGATTTAAGGAGCACAGCCATCCCCCCTACAGTCCAGATCTGGGCCCCAGCGACTACTTTTTATTCTATCAGCTCAAGGCTGAACTGCGTGGACGCCGATTTGGGGACGATGAAGATGTGCAGCTCGCTGTCCAGGAATGGATTGAACAGCAGTCGGGAGATTTCTGGTTGTCTAGAATTCGAACCCTCAGGGACAAGTGGCGCAAGTGTATTGAAGTCGAGGGTAGGTATATTGAAAAATAATAAAACACTTTTCCTCATATCTCGTTTCCTTTTATCCAAATTGCAAAACTTATTGACCGCCCCTCGTATCTTCCACACCAATATCTATCAAATCAAATCAATAATTCCATTTCTCTTCATTTCCTGAAGATGACCTAACATGGTCGAAAGCGTCTAGGAATAAAGAACATCATTCGCGGATGTTTTTTTTCCGCCTCGAAGATTCCCTTAAAATATTAAGAAAATACAAGTTAGGATTAATGACGCCACCACAGCTGTGGACTTCAATGGAACTTGCATACAACATGGCCTTTTATCTAATTATATATATATATATATATATAAATGCAATGTCCCGCAAGAAAAATGAAAAGGTGCTTCCAAATAATTTCGAACTCTATTCAATTCATTCTTAAGGATAACTACAAGCGAAAATAATATAATAAGGGTATATATAAGCTATTAAAAGATAAAGGGCCGCCTCTAAGACAAGAAATCACCAATTAGGAAATAGGAGAGGGGTGGCTAAATTCACATTAAGAATTAGCTATAACAGGTAGCAAGGTCAAACCGAGAGGCAAGATAGAGTCAAGAACAGATCCAAAAGGGTTAAAACGATTAACAGATAAAGCGATAGTCTAAAGAATCAGATTAAGAGAGACATGTGAAGTAAATTAAAACGAAGGGGAGAGGGACAAGGAGAGAGGAAGAAAAAAAAATAATGTTAATACAAAATCAATGCAATAATTGAATTTTTATATATATATATATATATATATATATATATATATATATATATATATATATTTATTTATTTATATATTAGGTTGGGGAATAAGTTCTTGCGTTTTTTTTAATGTGTTGATTTAAGTTTTGTTGACGTGATTTGTGCACATATTAAGAAACAATAATAAATAATGAGAGCAAAATTTGCAAATGTTAGGCTACGTCTCTTAAGAGCGTAGACTATTAGGCTTTAGCTTAGACTACGTCTTAAAGTTGAGTAATAAGTCATTGCGGTTTATTTAAAAGTTGTGTTAATTTCATTTTTGTTCTGTACCCTCAAAATGGAATGTTAAGTTGAAAGAAAGGCGCATTTTCGACACTTGTTGTTATTAATTTTCAATCGAGACGGGAACAATGCAAACGCATCCAAAGCTCGTCGTGATATTTGTGCTGTATATGGAGAAAGTGCTTTATCAGAAAGGACAGCTCAATGGTGGTTTTTACGTTTCAAAACGGTCATTTCAATCTTAATGGCGAAGAACGTTCTGGTCGCCCCATTGAGATGGATACAAATCGATTGAACGACCTTCTTGGCTGTACAATTGGTGTGTGATCAGAAAACTAAAGTGAATCACCTTCATTTGATGGAAAAAGTTCAAAAACTGTGCATGGGTTTCTCACGCTTTGAGCGAAAGCAACAAACTTCAACGCTCCACGATTGCCACAGGTTTGCTTGCTCGTCACTAGGCTACTCGTGGATATAAGGACAGATTTCTTCACCGCATCATCACTAGCGACGAAAATGGGTGTGTTTATGTCAACATGAACCATCGAAAACAATGGCTTTGCCATTCCGCGATTAAAGCAAGGACTTCATCCACGAAAGACGATGCTGTATGGCTGGTGGGATTGTGAAGGCATCATTCTTTATGAGCTCCTTGCGGACAACGAGATTGTCAATGCAGAACTCTACGTTCAACAAATGTATCGACTCGCCGAAGTTATTCGTGAAAAGTGACTTCATCGATGTTATGGAGTCCCTCTGCAACACGACAATGCTTGTCTTCACATTACCATTATGACAAAGACGCCATCCAAACGCTTAATTGGAAAATCCTGCCGCATCCTCCATATTCGCTCTCCAACAATTTGCGCGGCATTTCGTTCAATACTGATGTGGAATTAAGAAGCTGGTTAGACGAATTCTTCGAGTCAAAATCCAGAGATTTTTATTGCAGAGGCATCGAAAAACTAGCTAAACGTTGGGAAGAAGTCATAAATAAAATCGGAGAATACATTATTGATTCAATTGCATATTGTTATCAATTTAAAATGAAGTTTTTTCTAAAATTGTTAATGGTAATGAATAAATTTGATAAAACCGCAAGAACTTATTCCTCAACCCAATATATATATATATATATATATATATATATATATATATATATATATATATATATATATATATATATATATATATATATACCTTATATCTCTCATGATCGCAAGAAAATAATGAAATGAAATCCAACACACCACAAGAAAGAGAAAACGGAATATTTTTTCTTGAAATATAGTTATTTCCTACTTCGAAAAAAACGCACTCATGTGAGATATACATTGTGTATTCGCCGCGCGTTTAACTAAATTTTTACTTTGCCTTCTCAATTAATTTATCTCTCCTTCACAGTTCCGATCGACCTTGCGAAGCGGAACTTAAAAGCTTGTTTATTCGGAAGATTTTTTTCGGTCTTCCGCCTAAACGAATGATTGAAGTTCACTTTTATTGAGATCAAAGTGGTTGCTCGCTGTCTCAGTGTGCTTGGTTTTAATCCCATCCCAGCACGGATTTTTTCGAAGTATAAAATAACTATTAATATATATATATATATATATATATATATATATATATATATATATATATATATATATATATATATATATATAGAGAGAGAGAGAGAGAGAGAGAGAGAGAGAGAGTAAAATTTCCATTTTCTCAAAAATACTTGTTTAATTTCCATGAAAATTGCACATATTATTAAAATGTTTATATTTATTTCAAATAACATCGAATACAAAGAGTTATGAGGAAAGTAAAATATATTCAATGAAAAGATGCTTCAATTGATAATTGAAGAAGATAACAAAAGAAAGTATCCAGACTATTGTTCTGAATGACTAGGCCCATCTTCGCTCGCAAGAATTCACCAATTTGTCACATTATTCGGTTGTGATTTTATTTATTTTGTCCATATCTTTACCAGAGATCTTCAACGTTGTCTTTTTGCGAACCACGACATTCTCGCTGAGTATCCTTTACTTTTCTATCGGGGTCAAATAAACGCCTTGTCCAGGCCAGTTTAACACGCCGATATTTTTAACATCCAAGAACTGCCTCACCGTCTTTGATGTGTGACACAGAACAATGTAATACATGAAAAAAGGCTCACGTACTCAAAATGTTCGGTGAGAGAAAATGATCTGATTATGAAGCAGATTCTTGCATAGAGCAGCGTTTACTTTGCCGCATAGACAGACAAATAGACCTATTCCAAGCCTTGAAAACACCATACGCTGCTACTTCAATCTTTCACCTGTATGAGCCTCCCATCGTACTTTAAATTCGATCCTAATAAATGAAATGATTTCGTCCATACAAACACTTTTCTACTTTTCAGCACTCCACAGGTCATGTCTAGTAGTGAAGGGCAACCTAGCCGCTTTATGAGTCCCACCTCTCCCAAGCGACATGAAACACTCTGGCGAGACACATTAGGTTTATGTTATAGGTAACTTGACGTGAATACTCTTTGCTGGCCGATGCAACAACAGTTACAGAGTACACAAAAGTTTGAAAATAAGACAAAAAACAAAACAAAAACAAGAACACCAATCTCATAAAAACGTCTGCGATTCCCTTTCCCTTTCATCAGGGATTTCTATCCTTTGATACCCTTTCACCAGGGATCTCTATCTCTCTCTCTCCATCTCCTACTATTATATATATGTACATATATGAGCGCAATTGTAATCATATTATGTGTGTATATTTTTCTTTCACCTTATTATGTCCACTGTCCACTGACTCAAATCGGTCCTTAATCCACATCGGTGCATGGTGCTCACTTGCGTTGGATTGGTTTACAATGGCAACCCGTTTTTTTGTCACTCACAGGACCTGGTATTATCATGAAGCCTTATTATTTGTGAAATCACACTTTGTGACCAATTACAAAGCCTCAAAATATCAGAAAGTGTCTTTGTCGTAGAATGGACTCTCGACGATATACCATATATAACTATTCGTTGAGGGAACTTATTTAATTATCTTTAGAGTGCGTGGATGTCTGGCTGGCCGATATTATGTATCTTAGATATGCTTAAGAAGTGAAACTGAGCTCAAGGATAATAATATTGCTACCATTAATAAAATAGAGTTTTGTTGATAAAAACTATCAACAACACACAAAACGGAAAATATTGACATAAACAGAAAATGGAAAGGGTCGTGGGGAATCTAGCTAATCCGAGGATTAAGAGCGATTTAAAAAGGTAAAACAAATATAAAGTTAAAGGGATGGGATGGTTCGCTAAACCATTTAAAGCACAGGATAGGGTTGACAAAAAGGTTAAATACTCAAAGGTAACGTTCAGCTTACGTAAATACACTTGTTGTGCAGAGGAAGGCGACGTGAAGGAATTTTCGGTCTGCTGGCGAGCTCCAGCAGAAGAACGGGGAATTAAATGATCCTGACTTGGCGTCGTGGGAATGAGAACCGTTTCTTGACGAACGGGCTTGAAGAACAATGGCTGTTCCACGTTGTTCTCTTCTGAACAACAGGGGGGTGAGAACCGTCTCTTTTCTACGGGCTCGAGAACAATGGCTGTTCAAATGTTGTTCTCTTCTGAACAACAAGGGGGAACGGTGAGAACCGTTTCTTGGTGAACGGGCTGCAAAAACAATGGTTGTTCTACGTTGTTCTCTTCTAAACAACAGGGGATGGGGGGTGAGAACCATTTCTTGTCGACGGGCTCAAAAGAACAATGGCTGTTCTAACGTTGTTCTCTTTCTGAACAACAGGGGAAGCCTAGTGGACTTGGCTTCACGAAGGCTCGAACCTTGGCACTCAAGGGATATTGTCCTTCTTCTGGAAGAGTGATGGTGAATTTAGAGGTCGAGGGCCCTTTGGTGCACAAGCTGAGACTGGACCGTAGTGATTTCTCGCGAAGAAAATCTGGATCTCTAATCTGATCTTAGTGGTAAAGTTTCCAAATAAATAGTCGGGACATCCCCTTGGCTTGGGGGACAATGGAGTGGGGGCTTCGAGGGAATGCACAGCCGAGCTTGAGAACAATACCTTATCTGCCCATAAGCCTAACTCAATCTGGTGAGGTCGGAGCATGGGGCGAACGGGGGAAGATAAACCTTCTTGTGTAAACATTGCTCAGGTGGCTGCGATAAGGCGCCTGGCTTCAAAGCGAAGATGCACGTGGGTAGCATCGTGGTTTTAAATAACATGTGATAGTGGTTGAAATTAAGCGGCCTCAACCCGTTCTATCACAGTCTTGTTTGACTCTTCCATTAGACAACCTGATTTTTAAAGGATTTTTCCACCTTGACTCGTCTTTCCAGCCTGATAAATGAATAGAACCATCATTAAGATTCTGCAAAACACTAGAAACACTGGTGCTACATATATCTAACGTAACAAATTTTCGCGTATAAACTGAAAGTAGTCATAAGTTATCGTTCTGTAGTTTGGGACGTACACTTTCTATAGAATGAAGCTTGCTTGCTATCAGAGGCAAATTTCAAAGAATTGTGTATGTAGTTTTCTTAAAAATGAAACAAATATGTACGAGAAAATGTAGATTTTGGTATTTTTCCCCTCTCTTTGTTAACCGCACTGTATATCCTATTACATTCCTTGATTTCGTCTTCTGTCGTTTGTTTTTTCTTGAATTTCTTCCGTCTATTTGTACTTGAGAGCTCCTACTAATTTTTGTGTTATAATTAATTTCTTTCATGGCCCCTGCAGGTTATTTCTAACATAAATGGTTCCCTGATTCTCTGAGTTGTCCTCAGTTTCTAATTGCTTTTGATGTTCACTGTCCAAGTATTACATCATAAGTTAAGAATGGTAAGATCCTTTGATTAAGTAGTTTGCGGTTTAATCATATACCATGGCGTTTCTTAAGATGCATCTAAGCATTCCTCCGTGTGCCTCGCCTAATTTTGTTTTCCTACTCATTTCCTATCCATTGATCTTACTTTGATTCTATAGGGGTCGTCGGTATACTTAGACCTGCTCTCAAATTTGATCATCAAATCTATTTTCCTCATGTTATCCCAAAGCATTGGCAATTGTTTGTGTCTTTAATAAGTTCATTTTGATTGTATCTCTGAGCTAAGCTTTTGATAATTCTACTATTATTCAATTATTTAAGATCCAAAGAAAGTGATACGATATAATTTGAAAAGTGAAAGACTCTAAATCTCGCAAAAATTTTGAATCCTTTTAGTTTCAGCATAAAAATAATGAAACCTTCTCAAGCATTAGTGTAAATAGTTTTGGGAAGATAAAATCCATTTGTCTGACTCTTTTTAATTAAATATTATTACTGACAGAGTGTAGCCTAAATGAAAATGAGGCATTAATATATATGTATATAAAATAATATGTCAATTTAGGTGTTAATTCTTTGTTTTGTAAAGCTCTTAGAATTGAATAGTGAGTTACTGTGTTAAAGGCCTTTCATAGTCTACAAATAGCACATGTAGCGTTTTGTATTCATTTGTTCTCCACAATAATTGTAACAGTCTCAAGATGATCATAAGTATCATAGTTAGTTGGGAAACCTACCTGTTTATGTCATAGACTGCAGTTGTGTTTGTGCTAGAATGTTGGTTATGACTTTATAAGTAATTTAGATGTTGCTAATTGTAGAGGAATGGTCACCCCCCCCCTCGTTCACTCTTGGTGCAGTTCCAAGGCGGTTACCGCAAAGACATCCGGCCGAAGGCATCGGCGGGTCCCGCGTGGCCGCAGCGCTGCACCAGACCGTGCCATGAAAGAGGTCACCCCCCATCCCCGTTCACTCGTGATGCAGTCCCAAGGCGGTGGTTACCGCAAGGACATCCGCCCCAGGCATCGGCGAGTCGAAAGTTTGACCACAGGGTGGCATAACTCGGTGCCATGTAAGACCCTAAAGGTCAAAAAGGTAAGATCTCCCCTAGGAGAGTGAGATCCAGTTTCACGTCGAACAAGAAATTGGAGACGGTTTTCTCCCAACCTCGATGGCTAACGAGGAGCCGATGTTTGACTTCGTGGGAAAGACCGTTTGGAAAAGGAACTCTCCTGGGGCCGTCCTCAAGCCCCTCCCCCCCTTACCACTCCCCCCAGTGGGGGTGCGAGGTATAAATGAGGAACTCTGAGGAAAATCGAGGTAGTATACGTCAGGCCAGGTGACGAAGTCCTCGGATCCAAAACCGAGCTACCTAGACTGGATAGGTAGTATACGTCAGTCTCTAGGTGACGAAGTCCTCGGATCCACAACCGAGCTACCGAGACTGGAGAGGTAGTTTACTTGTGTCGCCAGACCAAGAAGCACCCTGCAAGAGAGGCAGGGCTACCTACCTTAAGGGGCTAAGAAAAAGCTCATCCTTGAGCTAAGTCCCTGGTTATCAAACCAAACGATAAGTGAACTTTGGTAAGTTCGACTTACTCTCGCCAGAGAGACTCCTCATATCCTGGTGCACCGTAAACACCAGGGGTATTCCTCGTCCTTGAGGAATTAAGAAGAAGAAGGAAAAGGCTCCCCCTCGAGCCCGTTATTCGGTGGCCACACCAAACTTTAAGTAACTTATTCTCGCCAGAGAAACCCCCCTCCGTTATCCTCGCCCTTGAAGAAGACCCTCCCCGAGTTCAGTCCTCGTCCATAAGGAAATTAGTAACGAAGGAGAAAAGCTCCTCCTCGAGCTCGTTACTCGGTGATCACACCGCACTCCAATTCAGCTTGATTCAAGAACCAAGTTCGACTCACTCTCGCCAGAGAGACCACGACTACCTGGGTGTTGCATAGAGCAACGTATTGGTTCTCGTCCTTGAAGAACCCTTCCCCCCCCCCCCGGAAGAACGTGTGGACCCCCCAGCTGCTACCCTCGCCAAGACGACCGTGGAATTCCGCCCATCTACACGCGTCAAGAGTAAATATTTCTGAGGCCCTTTAAACTCCACATGAGTCCGTAAGCCTAATTCTTATATTATTGTTTTGTCTAGAGAAAACGTGAACTTAATTTTTGTGGGGAAACTAATTTAATTAATTCTTGTTTATAATAATATTTAGAGTATTGCTGTAGTTAATGTATAAATGTTATGTATTAATTTGATAAAGGTCAATTATAAGTTATTTTGGGATTAATGTTCATTTCTCTTATATATATCCTTACGTGTTGCACAACAGCTCTGTGCTTTAAGATATTCTTATAATATCAATATATTAGACACTCTTAGCACTCTTAGAGACTAGAACTAAAAGGAGGGGCATTCTACGACACTAAATAAAAGTGGTGTCAGGTCAGTAGGGTTCTTAGCAGAAAGAATTCTACGACACTAATAAAGGGACGATTGGCCTTGGTTTTTTGATCTTTTCCTAAAGCATTTTAGAAGAAGAACGGAATTGTTGGACGATGACATTGGCATGCCTCTTCCCCTTAAACATTTTGTAAACACTGACCAATAGGTCAGCAAGACGACGGATCCCATTCTTCATAAGATCGAGTTTCACCCCATCTTTCCTTAGTACTTTACCATTTTTCAAGCAAAATTGGCCCTTCTTTACTGGTGGTTCATCATCCTTGTTTATGGAAGAGTTACCAGTGAGAAAAAGTTGGGTAAGACCTCGAGAGTTCCGTGCCCTCCAAGCCTCACTGCTCATAATTTTCCATCCCAGGTCCTAATATCTGCATGAGGATATGATACTATATATCTTTCACACATTTTCACTTACTCTAGACTTACCAATTTTACTTACTCTAGATTCACTAAGTTCACTTACTCTAGATTCACCAATTTCACTTACTCTAGATTCACCAATTTCACTTACTCTAAATTCACCAATTTCACTTACTCTAGATTCACCAATTTCGCTTATTCCAGATTTACCAATTTCCCTTACTCTAGATTCATCAATTTCTCTAACTCTAAATTCACCAATTTCACTTACTCTAGATCACCAATTTCACTTACTCCAGATTCACCAATTTTGCTTACTCTAGATTCACCAATTTCGCTTACTCAAGATTCACCAATTTCACTTACTCTAGATTCACCAATTTCATTAAGAACCTCTCCTCGTTGATACTTTGCTTTAAATTCTTTAAAAAAAAAATATTGAGAAGTTGTCCTCTAGTTTATGGTTGTCTCTGCTACCATATAGTTCCTGATCGAAATCTCCAACTCTCATGATATTTCTTCTCTGATTTTATTTCCTTCTTTATCCATTAGTATTGGCATTTACTAGCTGACATTGTTTTGTTTCATCTGTTTTACTGCTTTGTATTTTTTCAAATGTTTAATAAGGTTAATGAGCTTAGTGTATTTAATCCTTTTATTTTCCATTTCGTCTCATTTTATATCCATTGCCCTAAAAGTCTTGTTGCTTATTTATTTTTCTGTTGCCTGACGTTGTCTAATTATTAGTTTACAAAGTTGTAAAATAGCTGGTGTTATATTCTTTTTCCCCTTTTTTAATGAAGATTCTGATGCATTTTGATTAAATTAACTAAATTAGTTCACTTGTGTAATTATTTGACTTTGGGTATCAAGTTTTAGTGGCTTAGTTGTTCTACCTGTCATAATTTTGGTTCTTGATTAATCTGTGGTGGTTACGTGTTTTTAACGAACTGATTACCGATATGGCTTTAATGAAAGGTTTTCTGTTGAAACACATGTAATATTTCCCACCTTCTGTCCAATTTAGAGGAATTCATGCCCATCTTCAGCTTTTGTTCGTTTGTAAGGAGTAGTCCATAGTGTGAAGGTTTGTTGCTCCTTGGGCAGATTGGATCAATCTGTGTCCCCGCGTTCATTTCCTTCACCGACCTCGAATTTTCCCATCGATCGACGCTCCCTCGTGTGTCTCTGCATTCCGTCCGATCTTTGCCTTGAAGCCCATTTTTTTAAAAACCCATCTTGCCCTTGAAGTCCAACACCTTAAGCATCTTGAATAGAGGGTTTTGTGGCATGAATTCATGAATGCTGCAGATAAGTCCTCTACTAATTTATTTGAGTATAATGCTGTATAGACTTTTAGCGAATACTTACTCGATATTTTAATTAGTAGTTTGATTAATCTGTCGGATATTTCCAAAAGACTTTCGAAAGATGTTAATATACTTTTTATAAAGGAAAAGTGAATCTCTAATATTGAAAGAAATATATTTATTCAGCAAAGTAGTTTCCATAATTAATGGCAATTGTCTCCCATATTTTAACTGACTAATGGAAACCTTTATTGAAGTCTTTACTTTGTTCAAATATAGAATTTGATATCGTTCTACTCCTCCTTCAAATAGAAGTAAACTTTTCCATTTAGGTGAGGAAGTAATGACTTAAATACATAGTAAGCATTAGTTTTTCTTAGGTCAAACGTTCCAAGTATGAGCGTGTATCATCATGAAGGAGAACTACACCCTTTTGGTTGACTGGTGAATGGGTTACACTGGTCAACCGAAATGTTGTCCTGTTCCTGCATTATTAAATAGATATGTCTGGAGTAACCGGTGGCTAAATATTAAGGAGCTTTTAATGAATAGCCTCTTTCACATTCCACCAAATACAAAGCTTACAAAGACTTCTGCTGTTAGAGTAGGAATGCGTTTTTTCCTACGATCTATCCTTTGTTTTTTGAGCTTATTGCAGTAAAAAAAATACTCATTACCTCCCTTAACACTTCTTTCCAGAAATGACCCCTCGAAAATTTCGAACAAATTCAGATGAATCATTATTCAGAAGATATTAACGTTGTCGTTAGACGCTTCATGAAGCACCCAAACACCATTTAAGAAAAAAAAATCTAGGCACTACTAGTTAAAAAAAATGGCTAGGCATTTCCAGCGTCTAAAAGGTCTAGCTATTACTCCAACTTAAAAAAAGGTATACAAAGAGAGTCCCGTAAGTCAGGACCGTAGAGAAATTCAATAAAATTACAAAATATTCTCAAAATTTATTTCATAATATGTTTAAAGTATCCTCCGTTATGTCGCACACAATTAAGGACGCAATATCCACTGCATTATCACTTTCTGAATCACAATCGCAGAACTCTTTTGACACACCTCCACAATCCGTGCTTAAGGTGGAAAATGCTCTGAACTTTGATCTTGTACACTCTGTCTTTCACGTGGTCTTCACTTAAACGCTGATGGAATTACCCTTTGTATGGACGGCAGTGATGAACCTTCAAGATGTGGGGGATGCTGTTCCTCGAGATCCTAGTTTCAATGGACATGTGTCGAAGTGACTTCTTGGAACAAACAGCGGAACTAGCCAGCACATTGGTACTGGTATAGTTGTACGTAATAATCACTGAATATCCGCTGCGAGGTTTGTCAGCTACGGATCTAGTGTCCTTAAATTTGGCTGTGTGATTGATGAACGGTATGGATGCATGTTGTTGAATTCTGTGGCCACTTCCCGGTGACTGCAAATAACATGAAACCTCTCTTCTCTAGTCAATGACATAATAATAATAATAATAATAAATTCCTATGGGCCCTGACTTATGGGACACCCTGTGCTTGCTTACTTGCTTATGGAGGTCCATCGAATTTCTATGACGACGTCTCTCCTCTCGTTATGGGTGGCGATGACTAGTAAAGTAATTTGATTACTAGTAGTGTGACTATATGTGTGATGAAGATAAGATCAGTTTTGGTGGCCCCGGTGACTTCTATGATTGCTACGAAGTCCAAATTCTGAGGCACACCTTTTCCCACATATGGAACATGCAATGCCCTCCCCTGGAGGGCTGCCTTTGGTGCTGTTCCTCACGGGCATGTACCCGGGATGCTTCAAAGTCTTCTACAGCTCGGTAACAGGCTTCCCTCCAGGTGTCCAGTCGTTGGCAAGTTGCTTCAAGCTGGATGAGGCCACTCCATTATTTTTGAGGGTTGTTTTGCCAACAAATCGATCGAGTTGGTATGGGGTCCCCAATCGGTCCTTTGGCAGCAAAATTTTTCATGACTCATTTGAAGGAGAGGATTTTTTCTAAGGTTCCTGATTCATGTAGGGACAACTTTCTATAGACGTTTTGTAGATAACTCCATAGCTATATTTAAACAACGAGATTAAGCTTTAGAATTTCTTAATTTTTTAAATACCTTCCACCCCGGTATTAAATATATAATTGAAACTGAGAGTGATAACTCCCTCCCCTTTTTAGATATTTTAATAAGAAAAAATCAAAATAGTCTAGAAACATCAGTATATAGGAAACCGACTAATACGAGGTTAGGATTAAACTTTTTTAGTTGCTTAGATTTGAAATACAAAATCTCATCCATTAAGACCCTTCTTACGCGCATACGATCTCTGTTCATCCTACAATTTTATAGACAAAGAATTTCAGTACCTTAAATCTTTCTTTGTACACAATGGTTTCCATCTTTTATTGTAAAAGAGTCAATCCGCACATTTTTAAGTGGATTGTATCAACCAAGACACCCTGAGATAACAGTAGAAAAAGACAAACATTATTTAATAATGCCAGAGCTGGGTATTGACAATAAATTCCTTAGCCGAAAATTACACATATTGCTAAGGAAATATTTCTGTCAAATAAAATTTAAAATTCCCTTTGTCGACAAAATAAATATAGAATCTTTCTTTATGTACAATAAAGGATCCGGTTCCAAAGAGTCTTTGGAGTTCGATTATATACTTATTTAAATGTCCTGGGTGTTCCCAAGGCAAATATATCGGAAGCTCCGTGAGAACTCTGAAGGCAAAATTCTCTTCCCATATGAGTATATGTAATAGAACCGGTAAGATACTTGAAACCAAGGAAAATTCAACGATAAGCGATCACATAATAAAGTGTAAAAGTGATATCTCATTAGAAAACTTTGAAATTCTAAATTCGCACAAATGTCCCATTACCCTTCGCATCCTAGAAACACTATATATAAAACAGCTCTCCCCGAATTTAAATAATGATCTTTCATCGGTTCCCCTCTTTGTTAGCTGAATTCATTTGGGTGTGGGTTGCGGGGGGCAGTTTGGTGCTTTTGGGTCTGCCTGGAACACGTAACCAGTTCGTTGGTAAGGTTTGTGATTTTGTATTAGGTTGAGGAATAAGTTCTTGCGTTTTTTTTAATGCTGTGTTGATTGAAGTTTTGTTGACGTGATTTGTACACATATTAAGAAACAATAATAAATAATGAGAGCAAAATTTGCAAAGGTTAGGCTACATCTCTTAACAGCGTAGACTATGAGGCTTTAGCTTAGGCTATGTCTTAAAGTTGAGTAATAAGTCATTGCGGTTTATTTAAAAGTTATGTTAATTTCATTTTTGTTCTGTACCCTCAAAATGGAATGTCAAGTTAAAGGAAAGGTGCATTTTTGACACTTGTTGTTATTAATTTTCAATCGAGACGGGAACAATGCAAACGCAGCCAAAGCTCGTCGTGATATTTGTGCTGTGTACGGAGAAAATGCTTTATCAGAAAGGACAGCTCAATGGTGGTTTTCACGTTTCAAACACGGTCATTTCAATCTTAATGACAAAGAACGTTCTGATCGCCCTATTAAGTTGGATGCAGATCGATTGAACGACATTCTTTATGAAAATCCTCGTCAATTGGCGTGTGATCAGAAAAATGTAGTGAATCACCTTCATTCGATGGGAAAAGTTAAAAAAATCGGTGCACATGGGTTCCACGTGCTTTGAGCGAAAGCAACAAACGTCAAAGCTCCATGATTGCCGCAGGTTTTCTTGCTCGTCACAAGGTTACTCGTGGATATAAGGACAGATTTCTTCACCGCATCATCACTGGCGACGAAAAATGGTGTGTTTATGTCAACATGAACCATCGAAAACAATGGCTTAGCCCCAATAAAAAACCACTTTCGTGATTAAAGCAAGGACTTCATCCACAAAAGACGTTGCTGTGTGTGTGGTGGGATTGTGAAGGAATCATTTTTAAGAGCTCCTTGCGAACAACGAAATTGTCAATGCAGAACTCTACGTTCGACCTCATCGACGTTATTGAATCCTTCTGCAACACGACAATGCTCGTTCTCACATTGACAATATGACAAAAGACGCCATCCAAACGCTTAATTGGGAAATCCTGCCGCATCTTCCATATTCGCCAGACTTGGATCCATCAGATTTCCATCTGGTCCGATCACTCTCTGACAATTTGCGCGGCGTTTCATTCAATACTGATGTGGAATTAAGAACCTGGTTAGACGAATTCGTCGAGTCAAAATCCAGAGATTTTTATTGCAGAGGCATCGAAAAACAAGTTGAACTTTATCAATTAAAAATTAAGTTTTTCTAAAATTGTTAATGGTAATGAATAAATTTGATAAAACCGCAAAAACTTATTCCTCAACCCAATATATTAAGTTTTTGTCAATTTTTCCTTCAATTATTTGTTTATATAATCATTAGATTCATAAATCAAATCTCCCCTACCTTAATAGATTTTAGCAATTATACACTCGCTAACTAATTTAAATATTTAAAATCCTTCCCTAGTCTCTCTATTGTAAATTTGAGCCCCATTTCAAAATATTTCCTTTAACTCTAAATTTGCAATTCAAAGCTCATACTAGCTATTAAAGTTCTAGATGTACATTTAGCAGTGTGCTCTCTTAACAGTGCAAAATATTTTGTTTCGTTTATTTGTATTTTAGACCTAAGAAGATGAGCGTATTGTGGTCGAAACGTCGCCAGGAAATAAAAAGGATGATACCAGCCATTTTCTTCGCCTTGGGATTTCTGTTAAACATTAAATTTAGGCTCTCTAGAAGCAATCCTCATCGATATATATATATATATATATATATATATATATATATATATATATATATAAAGATGTTAATGTTTTTCTTACCAGACTCAATTATCTCGTCCCTTCAATTAAATTTACCCACGAGATAGAAAATAATAGAACCCTTCCCTTTCTTGATCTTCTTATTCATACAACTCATACATGTTTTAAATACTCTATCTTTCGTAAGCCTACTAATTTAAATTCTTATATTCATTTTTACTCTTCTCACAGCCCTAAAGTTAAACGTTCTGTTTTTTCTTCTGTTTCTACGGGCATTACGAGTTGTGAGCCCGGAATATATGGATTTGGAATTTTCCAATATCTTTGAAATTGGCCATAAACTTTGTTACCCTAACCCGTTTCTTGAAAACTGTCTTTCTTCTGCTAAAAAGACATTTTATCAAACTGCCCCTACTCTCCCTTTTAATAGTAATAACAATTTAGTTCTACCTTTTTCTCTTTGTTTTAGTGATCTTCCCCGTCTTTTGAATAACTTTAACATTTCTGTTGCTTTTAAATATGAGACAACCATTAAGAATTTATTAGTACGTAATAATTGTAATAGTTTGGGAGGGGGGGGGGAGTTTATTCAGTTGAGTGTTCTGGTTGTCTAAGTAAATATTACGGACAAACAGGTAAATAACTTTCTGTTCGTATAAATCAACAAAAATATAATGTCCGAAGAGGGGAAGATAACAGTGTTTCTTTGTTCATATGTCAGATAAGGACCATCTAATTAACTGGAACTCGGCCAAATTTATTTATCGTTCCAATGACCCTATAAAAAGGAATATCATTAAATGTGCTTTTATAAGCCAATGTGATAATTTTAACCTTTTCCCTAGTTTTTTATATACATTCTTTAGTTATGTGGCCCCTATTTATTTTTATTTTTTATTATTTTTTTTATTTTTTAATTGCCACTGCTCTGTTTTGTACATTGTATTTTTCCCCCCTTTTGCTCATCATGTCTTATAATCTCCCTCGTTAGGCTATCTCCATTTCTTTGAATCTGTTACCCTTTCCTTCGGCTTAGTTTGACCTTACTACCTGCTTCTCGTAATACTTAATGTGTTTCTTTACCTTCCCCCTTCCGTCTTCCTCATTGGTAATTTCTTGTTTTTGAGGCGGTCTTTCATAATTTTCTTTCGTATATATACCTCAAATATAATATTATTTCTTGTAGTTATCCTTGATAAGGAACTTAATAAAGTTCGAAAGTACTTGGAAACACCTTTTAATTTTTTTCCTGCGGGACATTGCATATATATATATATATATATATATATATATATATATATATATATATATATATATATATATATATATATATATATCGCCCATCTCTCCATATATACATATAAAATACCGCTTTACTCGCATTGTCCATTCTCCATAAGATGGTAAGGTGTTGAACGACTCGTTGGAACCTCTTTCTCGTGCAAAAATGATTTTATTTTGGCAAAAATGAAAGAAGTACCTCGATCCGAATGCACGTACCCTGGTAACCCGAAAAGAGAAAACAACCTAAGACAATGTATAAAAGTTGATGAAGAAATATCCTTACAAGGAAAAGCAAAGGGAAAACGCGAGTATTCGTCCACCAGAATTAATAAATACCTATTGGGAAGTCCAGGCTAATTCGATCAATATGGCGCATTGTACCGATAGGCTCTTGCTCTTCTGGGCGATAATATCGAGGTTTTAACCTTTAACAAGTTTGTCACCCTGACCTTACTCGTTTAACGTCATCTACAGAGATGAGGCAAGTTTCGTACTCGAATAAAATGTTAAAATCGTGTAATCCCTGGATGACAAAGAGCTTTATGAAGCTTGACAAGATTATTGTGGGTCACGCTTGAGCAGAAAGTGCGCGATAGGGCGTCAGCAGCTCTGTTGAGCGAACCAGCACGATGGTTCACTTCGTAACAAAAGGGCATCAATTCTAAACGCTTTCTAGCAATCTTTTGGTTCTTTATTTTACTCTTATGATGGAATCAAACATGTAAGATACAGATTCTTGATCTGCAATTAAGGTAAACTTACGACCGAGAAGAAAATGACGCCACCTTTTGATCGGCTCAACAATAGCATTGACCTCTTTTTCGACTGAACATTTATTTCTCTCGGAGGAATTTACGGATCTCGAAAAAAGGCAACGGATCGTCCATTCTAGTTTTCAGTGGCCCCAATGGCACTATTTAAGCATCAGTTTGCAGTGTAAACGGTAAATTTTCATCTATTTTTGCCCTAACAGCGTTAATAATAGGCGAATTTAATTCCTCGATTGCATTTGTAGCTTCTTCAAAGAGTGAAAACTAGCAATTAATTAGGGGACGAATTCTTTGAGGAAATCTTGGAACCCATCGCGAATAGAAGGCAAGCAATCCGAATAATCGAGAAAATGTTTCTTAGCATATCCTTGAGAGCAGCAAGGCGTGAAGGATCTGGGCAAAGTTCATTCTGGCGAACCTGATAACCTAGAAAACATATAGTATTAGTCAAAAAGGTGCATTTGTTTTAATTTAAGGTCATTTTATGTTTCTCAACAGCTTCGGGAAACTTAGTTAGGTTTTTATCATGCTCCGCTCACATGCGACCGCAAATAGTAACCAGGTCTACTAGGTAAGCATATTTGTACTGAAGATTAATGAAATGAATGAAATGAAATTGGTCGTAGTCTTTGGAAGCAGGCAACACCGTTGGCTAGATCAAAAATTAAGCGTTTAAATTGAAAACCTTCCCATCCGACTCAAAAGCAATGTAAATATAATCCTCAGGATGAATAGGAACATAATGATACGCGTAAGCACTACTTAGGTCGATGGTGCTGAATATCGTATGGGTCGATATCTTATTAACCATTTTTTTTTGAAGAGCTCATCTGGCGACTGCCTACTTGGGCATTAGTAGCCGTATTGAAACCTGCCTTGTACTAGGCTACTTTAAAATAAGATTAAAAAACACACAACAAACAACAATAAAAATAAAAAAGGCAACGAGCAGAAAGCAAGCTCCTGCGTCTGGGGAAGGTCCCCCCGGCGCAGGAACGTGTGACCTATAAAGAAAAAAACAACAAAGCTAGTTAAATAAAAGGGAGAAAGCCGCCCCTCCTCCCCCCAAAAGTCTACAAGTCCACCAGTCAATGTTTACGCACTCGTCCCGAGTACAAGGGACAGGCAGTAGCGACCCCGCCCATCCCAGTACCGGGACAGGTAACGTGCGCGAAGCTCACCCAGACTAGGACATTCGACAAGAATGTGCCAAACAGTCTGGGGGACGATGCAGTTTTCACAGTACGGCTCTGGCGAGCGCTCCATCAAATGGCGGTGCGTACCGCGATGTGCCAAGTTAGGAGAAGACAGAAAGCAACCTGGAGCCTTCACACCGTTGGGATGTTAGTCCATGGACACAGTCGCGGCGCATTGCACGCATTTATAAGTTCCCTTCGACCGTCTCCGATCTTCTTTGCCAAGCAGCCCGAAGAGCTGCCCGTATTCCTGCCATGTAGTCGGTGTAAGGAAGAGCAAAACACTGCCTCCTTATCGGCGCTCTCATTCCCCACAATTTCTACATGTCCAGGAACCCAGCAGAAGATAATCTCGACATCCGCCCGGCTCGCCAAAACCGTGGCGTCACGGATATGGCCAACAATGGGATGCGGAGATTCCAATGCCCCGAGAGCACTCAGGGCGCTTTATGACCACAATTCGGCCCCCAAACAGGGCACGTCGCGTAATCTCCCATAACGAGTGGTGTATTGCCACCAACTCGGCCGTAAAGACAGACGCAGCTCCTGGCACAGCCCCGCTGATTTCAAACAGAGGGGATACAGCGTAGAAACCGACCCCCTCTTCGGAATTGGAGCCATCCGTATACACTGGCGCGGTTCCAGCGTGACACGGGGTGAGGCCCAATACTCCTAGCGCTATACAAGCTTTGGGAGCAGAGGCGTGGCGACAAATAGCCGAATGTGGTACCATCCAGGGTGGTGTCCTTGGCAGAAATAGGGGCACCACTGGCTTGAGAGTTATACCTAGCTCTCGAAGGAGTTTCCTGGCCTTAAACCCGAAAGGGCTTAGGGTATGACTGGCGTCTCTCAGCGGCATAGGCACTGTCGAATTCAGCTACGGATGCAGTGAGAGCTGTTTGCGACAGAGGGAGGCGCCGAGCTCGCGCGTACAGGCGAGTGATGCACTGTACGCGGCATAGAGCGAGTGGCATCTCCCCAACATCGACTAGTAGGCTCTCTATGGGGGAAGTGCGGAAGATACCGGTCGCCAGGAAAAGGCCGGTGTAGTGGATCGAGTTCACCTTCCGCAATAAACGCTCAGCTGCGGATGCATTAAATTCGCATCTGTAGTCGAGTTGGGAACGAACAAAGGATTGATAAAAAAGTAAGCCAGTAGCCCTATTAGCCCCCCAAGTGCTGAACGTCACGGGGCAGGGAATATCCTTGGTCGGGCACAAGAGACCCCTAAGGCTGCAAATATGAGCCTCAAAGGTGAGGCGTCAGTCAAATACAAGACCAAGGAAACGGTGCGATTCAACCACTTCCAGGCACACCTCATTAAGAAACGAATCTGGGTGAGGGTGGAGCCGTGGATGGTGGCAGAAGTGCCCCACTTTAATCTTGGCTAAAGAGAACCGAAACCTGTGCGCTTCAGCATAGAAAGAGACGCAGTTCAATGCCTATTGGAGTCGACGCTACAGAGTTGGCCTTCGGGCCGCGCCAAAAGAGATCGAAAGGTCGTCCACTTAGAGCGTGGTGATGCCGTTGTTGCTCAGGGCAAAGAGTGTGACACTGAGGACACTTCCCTGCGGGACACCCTCTTTCTGCTCCATTGGGCTCGGGAGGGCTCCCCCCCCCCGACGCAGAATCGACGATCTCGCAAAAATTCAGATATAAACTTTGGGAGGCGTCCCCTCGCCCCCATCGTTTGGAGAGTCTCCATGATACCGTATCGACATGCGGCATCATAGGGCTTCACCAGATTGAAATACACCATGGCGTAGTGCTGTCTACGAATGAAAGCCTCACAGACGGCATTTTCCAGTCGGAGGAGAGCATCCGACGTGGGGGGCAACTTGCGGAAGCCACACTGTGCAGAAGACAGATGGCCACCGCTGTCAAGGAAAAAGGCTAATATAACATTCACCAATTTCTTCATCAACTTGCACACGCAAGAGGTTAGAGAGATTGGGCGGAAATCGGCCGTAGTAGAGTAATCCCTTCCGGTTTGCGAAAGGCGAGCACAGTAGCTATTCGCCAGGAATCTGGGAGGAGACCCTGCACCCAGATCCTGTTGAACAAATCTAAGATAAATGCCATGCCTCGCTCACCCAGGTGTCAAAGCATAGCGTACGGGACATCGTCCGGACCATGGGCGGTGTCCGCGCACGAAGCAAGAGCGGAACGCAACTCACTCACAGTAAACCTGTCGTTGAAATGTTTTCTGCCTTTGGAGGTAAAGTCCAGTCGGCGGACTTCCGCGACATCACGACATGCATTGAATGCTAGCGGAGCAGCATCCAGGCTAGAGAATGCATTGAAAGCGGTCGCGAAGGATTCTGCCACGGACGCGTGGACCGAGATTGCGCTTCTATTCAGATGGAGAACGGGAGGGAGGGGGGTCTTGCGAGAACTTGCCCCAAATCATTTTGACTCGCTTCCACACCTCTGCTAGAAGGGTCTTCCAGTTAAGTAAGACACGTATGCCCGCCAAGAAGAGCAGCAGGCGTGCTTTGAAATATACCGTAACCTAACCCTAGCCCGACGAAATTCACCGACAGTAAAATCGTTTTGGCGGCGCTTATAGGGCATGTAGGCATAACACTTCTGTTTGAGAGCCGTCTCACACTCCGCTGACCACCACGGGAGTGATCGGCGTGCAAAACGGCCAGACGTCCTAGGAATAGTAGTCAGGCCCACGGCGATGAGGTTGCCGGAGAAGAGCTTAACGGCCTCATCTACCGACCTTAACTCCTCGACTGAGATAGAGAATTCAGTCATTTCCTGAAGTCTAGGCCACCGTGCCCACGCAAGCACCACCAAGGTGGGTTCTCAGGCGGCAGTTGCTCGTAAAATGATATTTGAATGGGAAAGTGATCACTACCATCGAGATCATCGACTACCCCCCAATCAAATTCAGGCTGTGCATCCGAAGAACACAAAGATAGATCGTGGCAATAAAATGAAGCGGTTCTCGGGTAGTGATGCGTAAACTCGTCCACATTTAGGGCACCTATCTCACGATCTTCGTTCAGATCGGCAACGACTTATCCCCTGGGATTTATGGGGTGATCTCCCCAGAGAAGATGCCTGCCGTTCAGATTTCCAAGCAAGAGAAAGTGCCTCGGCAACCGTGCCACGACGCGCCGGAAGTCCAGCGCGTCGGAGTCAGCTGACGGTGGATTGTACGCAGAAATAATAGTATACCTCCTATCAAGGTGAAGCTGCGCAGCCACTGCCTGAAAGGAGGTATCTGAAGTGAAAAGAAGAACGAAGACATCATGCCGGGTGTAAACCGCGCATTCCTCAGCCCGGCCATCATCTCGTGGTGGTGGGGTCACAAAACCCTCCGCCTCGAAATCTTAGGCGGGCGTTGCGGCTTCAGAGGCGGGGGTCCCTCTTTTCC
This sequence comes from Ceratothoa steindachneri, assembly GCA_963969495.1. NCBI lineage: Eukaryota > Metazoa > Arthropoda > Malacostraca > Isopoda > Cymothoidae > Ceratothoa > Ceratothoa steindachneri. The sequence goes on from OZ018325.1 coordinate 184,997,695, forward strand.
AAGGATCCACCGTCTCAGAGCCACTCAGCTTACCACTCGGCGTGGGCAAAGGAGCCAAAGCATCTTTCTTGATGTCCTCCTTTCGGGGTACAGCCTTAGGAACCCCGGAAGATGGCCTGGCGAGCACCTTCAGGGGTGTTACCTCCTGTGAGTAAAACGACTCGGTGGAGGCGCGTGGCCGTTTAGCCTAACGAGAAACGGTAACGCTGGAGGAAGAGGGGGAGCCCTGATTTTGGCCGGGGCTGGGTGTGAAATCCTTTGCCACCAGCTTTAATAAGAGAGCGTTAGGATTGAATATAGCCAGTAGAACCGGTCTGAACAGGCGCGGGAACAACCGTGTTTGTTGGCTTTGATATGCAATGAGCAGAGGGTGTCTTTCTGAGCATTGAGGCATAAGACATCCCAGGCAGAGCCAGGCGCGCCAGGACCAAGTTCTTAGCCTCCCAGAATGAGAGTCGATCCTGGGCCTGAACGACCAGGATTTCTTTCTCAAGGAGATATGCCCTACATTGCTTCGAAGACGCGGGGTGCGGCTCTCCGCAATTGACAAACTTGTCCACACACGATTTGGACTTATCGTGTGTTGCCTTAGAGCAATTTACACATACTTCGAGTGACTCCGACTTTGCAGGTCTACATGAGCGATTCGTATGGCCGAAGCGGTGACAGTAATAGCCCCGCCGCGGCAGTGGCACAAATGCCTTCACGCGGTAGCGGTACCAACCGGCACGCACCGACTCAGGGAGCTTGTCACAGTCGAACGTGACGAAGAGTGTAGGGGTGGGTCTCGAGGCCCATCCCTGTTTTCTCATCACACGTTCGACCTTGCCTGCCCCATGGTCGGGCAGCTCTAGGGTGATGTCCTCAATGGAGTAGTCAACGAGTTCCTTAGCATAAAATACTCCTTTCACAAAGTTCATGGTAGAGTGCGGCGTCACACTCACCAGGGTGCCAGCAAGTGTCCTAAGAGCTCTTATTTTTGCCGCCCCGGAGGGACCCGCCGCATACGCCAGAGGACCCCCATCCGAAAAATGGGTAACCTTCTTCTCTCTACCAATTACATTAGCTAATGCTCTTCTCTGATGGACCATGTTGCCCTTGGCCAACATGCTGCCATCAGTAGAGCGGAATACGAGGAAGCATTTTAAGCCAGCGGCTCGAAAACGCCAGGTAACCTCTGAATGATGGGCTCCCGATGTTATCGATGCTCCGCCCTGCGCACTTTTTGCCTTCGTCATAGTCAGAGGCTCCGCACCTGGGGGTGGGGCAAAGGGGTCGGATGTGCCGATCTTGGCTCAGTCGCCCGCCGAAGTGGCAGCAGACTCATCCGTCCCCGCAGCCCTCACGGATGAAGAGGAGCCCCGAGTCTTCTTAGTCTTTTCCTTATTTTTTTCTTTTTTGGAGAGGAAGGCGGGGAATGAACCCGCTTCTCCCCTCCGCCTCCAGGCCAGATGGACCGGCCTCAGCCAGGTTTTTCTCCGAGATGGAGACGGTCCTGGCAGTCGCAGGGACATTGGTTGGAGGAGATCCCTCCCCTCCTTATACTGCCTTAGAAACCTAGGCAGTTTGAGGAGGACCTTGGATAGGGGCAGATTCGGATTCGGTGCTTGTCGCCGATCCAAAATTCACTCCCATGGAAGGCCCTACCGTCTGAGGCTGGGTTGCCTCAAGGAACATGTCTATCTCTCGGGGGGCCTTTAGTTGGCCATCCCCGTCCCTTCATCCCAGGACATCGCAGGTCCCGTTGGCAGCGTTGTTACAAGTCACGTGTGGGGAGGCACAGGCCTTGACCCCGGCAAGGTTCAATATTCTTGCCAGTAGGTCTTTTGAGCGAAGCGCCTGAAGGGGCCTAGCTTCCCTCTCCCTTCCTTAGGGTGTTTACCCTAACTAGCCGCCTTAATGGGGGGCGGTCGGCTATGGGCTGCCTGCTGGCTTTATTGGCAGTTTCCTTGGAAAGAAAAGGGGGAAATGAGGCCTGAAAGATGGAGTTGCCCGAAAGCACCTCCTGAGAATGGGGTGAGGGGGAGTCCTCTACACACGTAAGCCAAGGATAGGAGTAAGCCTCCTCTCCGGTTAGATAAATTCGGAGGCTTCCCTTTACAGGCACAGGTGGGGGGGACCTCCATTTTTTCTGTGGAGCTGCCCGAGGGCGGCTTCGACGATGGAACAGGGTAAAATAAGGGTCGATTTTTTATTTGAACATCATTGGGCATGGTGACCCTAGTTTTTATACGGGAAGCAATTGTTCATCACCCCTCGCAGTAGCCCACCCTGCAAGGGGTGTGTATGGGTCTGGCAGAGCCAGGTGCCTCAATTTAAGGCCACCCCTCTCGTCTGGTGACCTGGCAGCCATTCAGAATGGCGGCTCAACCTTGGGCACGGCGTAAAAAATAGATGGTGAAGTGGGAAGGAAAGGGGGTGTGAAGATAGTATGGGTGGGGATGAAGCAGGTTGTTAAAAACCCACCATCCCGAACTGGAGCTCAGGAGTTACGGAACATTGTCCTCTCTCCTCTCAGCCCTGATCCGGGACGGTTGGCTGAGAAGAAGGTCAGCATCTACCCTGTGAAATTAGAGGCTGACCAGAGAAAGTTGTTGGAGAGGTTGTATGAAAAGCGAGGCAACGCAAGTGTCTGAGGTAAGGAGAAGAGGCTGAGCTGGGGTCGGAAGGGGTGCTGAGTCCCGTCAGCACGGGAGCCAGGATGGCAAATCGCCGCACTCCTTACGGGGGCCTAGGAGTCCAGTTAGTAGAGGAACTGCTAGATCTTCATTTTCATATACTATCGTCAATCATATACCAATAAATCTATTTCATACTTTTATTTAATATTTGAACCTAATAAAGAAAGAAACACAGGTTAATTATGAACTTAACTCCAAACTAAATTATAACAAGAATATTGAAGAAATAACAATCTTCAGAGGTCTTTTTTCTTAATCATAATAAAAGGAAACAAAATTAAAAGGTTTACTAATCAAGTGAAAATATTAATTAAAAATCAACCTCTATTGTGGTTGGAATCAGTATGAATAGAGAAATAGTGTCAACAAAACATTTTATCCACAAATATGTAATCTGTAACCAAAAATAAACAACCTAAGACATGCGAAATCATTTAATAATAAAGTACAAAATCAAATTATAAGTTCTAAATACCAATTAAAAGATTATCAAAAAGTGAATGAATCAGTAAAAGATAATTATTAAAAAAACACAATAGAATCTGTTCCAAAGTTAATACAGTATTCCCCGAGATAACGTAGTTAAAATATTCTCAACTTTATGTAATTAAGTGGTAAATTATACAAATTTATCTCCGTAGCAATAACATTAACGTAAAATATTATTGAATATAAAAATGCACTCAATTACAATAGTTCGAAAATTACAAGTTATAAAATTTTCTGTAATAATCGCCCAAACAACCTACATACTTTCCAGTTTCTTGAGCTCTCTGTAAAATATTGTTTTGCTAATACTTTTATATTTTTTCTTTGTTTATGTGACAGTGAATGTTGGAGGGGGGTTCTGTTGAGTAGCTGTACTTCCCTTTAACACATTTGCTGTTAAAGGATTCGCGCTCGTCGCTTGAAGTATTGGTTGAGCAGATTTTGTCTTTTATATCCTTGTCATTTGATTTTTTCTTCTTTATTTTTCGCTCATCTATCATCATGGCCGTGACTGATTGCTCCATTATCAGATTCCATGTCATTTTTCCTCTATATATATGGCTAAAAAAATCTTTTCCCGTTTTCCATTCCTAAATTTTTCTTTACTCTTATCTAACTGGTTCAAGAGAGCAAAGGAGATGATAATAAGAAAAAATCGCAAGAAAATATAGGAAAACAACAAGAAATCTTTTGATGTTAGAAAGCCATAGAAAACCTGTATGAGTTGCCACACAGTAGTTATTTGTTCTCTTTTCTTCCAATGCGCTAATAACTGTATTCTCTACGATTGGTGGCAATGAGCTTCGTTATTGGTATACACCTTAAAATGAATATATAATGAATTCTCTATGAGTTAAGCCTTTGCCGAGACGAGCGAAAAATCGCTTCTAATTAGGGGAATTAAGCTTGACTGGTGAAGTGCGATGCAGGTTCATTTTCTGTCGATTGATTAACCCAGTAGTTGCGCCACTCAAAACCAATCAGTCAATTTTGTCCATTGACATATACCATTTATTTATTCCTTTAATATCCGTTGAATAACCATACCCGATGTCGATTCTCTCTGCTCAAATAGGAAGCAGCGTTGTCATTCAACTAGGACGTAGTTTACTCATATGCACGAGTCGTAGTTCGGATCCAACGTCCAACTCTAGATTGGGCCTCAATGTTTGTTAGTCGCGTGTGACTTTATATCTCAATATGTTAGTCGGTCATCGGTCTGTCGGTCTGTCGGTCCATGTTTTGCTTTTTTATTGTTTTGGTAATAACGTTGTAACTATTCGGCCGATTTGAACGAAATTTAAAATCCTTATGTTGTTTTACAATCTCTTTCGAGTGATACAATTCCCAAGGGCCTCCTAAGGTTAGTCCAGGACTTACTGAAAGTTTTGAAGTAGTAAGGTCATAAATCAGAATAAGTGAGAGTACGCGACTTTGGTCAGCAGACCAACGTTCCCATTTTGGGAACATAACTTATAAATGACTTAAGCGCAATGTTCAGCTTAATTCAGTAATTAGGCGCATGCCAAAATGTAAAGCTGTTTTATTCTTAATTTTTTTTATATATTTGTGTAAAATAAAATTTTAGTAACCATATTTATGGGTTATCAGATATATACAAAAATTACAATTATCACTTATTATAAATATAATAAAAAAAGGTAAAAATTTTAATACCTTTCTCTTATTTGATATTATAATTTCGAATATAATTTTACAAATAATTATTAAAAATTATATGATCCACTCGTAATCTTGTATAGAAAAAAATAGGTCTGAATATAATGTTCCCAAAATGGGAACGTTGGACACTACTGGAACCTTTTTCCCCTATATTTCGATCACGCTGCACAAAGTATGACACGTTCAAATCTGACCTTTTGGCGCAATCCACAGGTTTGATGTGATCTTAGTCATTTAAGACTCGGAAAACATTGAGTAAACACGTTTAGTGCTCCCTCTCTTCATGGATTCTACATCGTTTTATGGGTAAGTAACTCGTTTCATTTCGTTAGTTTTACTCCATTTATGTTGTGTTTATAGGCAAAATTGATTGTTATTATATTATATATACAACTTAGTGTAAAAAAACAAAACAACTACTAATATATTAATGCAGTAAATTAATGCTTGTGCGGATGCATACTTGTGTGTGTACCCGTTTCTATACGCTTCAGGGTATACAAATGTCTGCACACACATATGTGTATATGCATATCTAAAAATGACGATCCCGTGCCCAACATGTTAATATTCACTAAAGTACATAATTATCTCTAACTTCAATTTCTGTCAATGCAGCAATAAAATGCTTACCCACTGAGTTATGGACTCGTACATTTATACAGTTTGTGTTTTTTAAAGAATGAGGAAATGGACTCCACGATTTCGATTTCTGGAGAATGCAAGAAAATATGCTGAGGAAAGGAGTAACGCTGGTATTGTGATTATTCCACCTGAATCTTGCAATGGGGCGATTGGAAGAAGATGAGAATGATGATCTGAATCAGCAAAATTTTCCTGAAGAAGTAGTTGGAGAGTTGGAAGTTCATGTGTGTAGTGATGAAGATTCAGATGAGGAAGGTGGGTCACCTGCTGCTGCAATTAGGCGGATAAGTGATAAGGTTGCTCTAAATCATAACAGTGCACCTCAAAGGTTGGCGAAAACTATCTCGGAAAAGATGTGTTTTTCATATTTTCTTTATTTTTTTTCCGATGACATGATAAGTTTCATTACTGAACAGATAGATTTATATGCAAGAGAGGATAAGAATGTTCCAGCTTTCAACGTAAGTGAAGTAGAAATTAGGAATTTCCTAGGTTTGGTTCTTTTGAGTGGTTATGATTCTTTACCTTCTGAAAATTCATTTGGTCTACTAGTGAAGATATGGAAGCTCCAATATATCCAAAAACAATGAACGGGGATAGATGCCCGATATATTTTGCTTACATATACCTTTACATTAGGGTGGTCTCCGCCCAAATATTTTTGTTAGTTTTTTATCTCCACATACCTGATTGTATTACCACATTAAACAGTAGGTCACATACTCAATTTCATCAAAATTGAACAATATTTACTGGTCGCTATATGGATCATAACTTATTAGTCTACTGGTAAATAAATTTTTGGGATAGAAATAGACAGTCTTTGCAAATACTAGTTTATTTTAAACAAATCTTAGTGTCGAAAGACAATTTTTTTAAAAATATTTATATTAAAGTGAAAAGAAAATAGCTAAATGGTAAATTATTTCTTTTTGACACAAATTATAACTAAAATTGCTGATTAAACATTGATCATTTTGAGCATGAGGGAAAATTTTGGGGATGTTTTGCCACAAGTCTGAGAAGCAACTGTTTCTGTTCTTCATCTTTTGTTAGAAATGCATTATACGATTTGATAAATACAATACCTCTTTCTGCTGGATTGTTAACAACCATTAATTGAATCGCTCGACGTTGAAATTCTTGAAAGCACGTATTCTCTTCCCAAGAACTTGGGTTAGTCTTCAGGAATGTACCATCTGCAAACTTGTATTCATCTTTCATTAGGAGACTGAAGATAAGCTTAGTTTTTGAGTTACCAGTTCATGTAAGTCCAAATCCTCCATATTTTTTGAAGAGTCAATTGGCGAACAACTTTGGTGTTTTCATTACGTTGGAGATTGAAGACCATCTTCTGTTCGGTCTCAGCATTAATTCTATGATCGAAAAATGAAAGACCAACAAGATGTTCTCAAAGATACCAAAGGTGTCTGTGAAGGGCTGTGGTTGCTTCTTTAGATATTGTCTGATTTGGGTACTTTTGCAAAGTTTTAAGAAGCAGAATGTCATTTAAAGGAGCATTAATTCCAAAATGGGCTTCATTCCAAAAACGCTAGTAGACCAAAGCAATACAAAGAGAGCACTCTGTAATATTGGCCTTTTCACGTTCCGTTAGTATATTTTCAGGAAATATATAGCCATAGCCATATAGCGTGCATGATGAGTCGCTCCTGGGGCTCTTAATGTAACTTCTGTCTTATCAATGCCCCCCAGAAAGATGAGACTGAGTTGGAGCAATTCTTCATAATCGTCACGCAACTGACGAGACTTCAAAGCTTCCTGAAAATATGGGACCATTTCTCCGCCTCTAAAAAAGAATCTTTTTTAAGTGACGACCATTGTTCTTTAAAATGTTGAAAGAGACTCCTCTTTGGACCACTTGTAGGCCCTAGTAAAATATTGCAAGCACATGACAGCATAATTTTGAAAATATGACTATGGCACGCAATCCAAACAAGCTCCCTTCCTAATACTTTCTCAATTATGGTACAGGCTCCTTTTTGTAGGCCTGTATTTGATGCAGTTGTGTCAAATACAAGGCCTTGAACTTCGTCACGAAGATTCCAGTTATTAATTAATGAAATGCATGTCATAGCCTGTTCTTCTCGTGTTGCTCGTGTTATTATTCCATTCCATTTACAGAAACTATTATTGCAATTCGTTCTACTGTTTACTTTGCCCCATCAATAGCAGGTAGTACTTGTCCATCCCAGTGAAAAAGGATCGGTCCTTAAAACAGACAACGGAGCTTTGTCTTCATTGTATGTTGCCTCTCTTACTTGCTTACTGGAACGTCGTATAGAACCCCCTGGAAAGTGTCATAGCGGCAATATCCTGAACCAAGGCTTGTTCTATTGATCCAGCAACCATTGTTGATTTTCTATCCGTAGTATTTGCAAGATCAAGAACACCAGCTACACCTGAAGTTGTAAAAATATTTTTGGAATTTGAAGGATTACATTATGCATTTTTTCTAGTTGAAGAAGGTGGACAAAACTTTGTCTGCCGCAATTAGACTTTCTCCTTCAGATGATGATGACTCGAAATCTGCATGAGCAGCAGCCTCTGCTTGATTTTTAGAAGTATATATTTTTTCTTTGTATTGTAAAGCCTTCTCATGTCGATATCCTTTGCGGGATTTCTTGGCTGAAGTAATCTTATCACGGCACGACATACTGCAGGAGAAAATCTTCTTTCTCTGCATCAACAGAAATTGGCGGTCTTCTTCATTTTCTACCACATTTAAAGCATTTTTTGAGGCTATGTCAAAAGGTTTTGAAAGAGTAGATTCGAAACTACGCTCATTCATTCTACATGAGTACAGTTCGGTTTGGCGGTTCTTCTTCTTCAAAAAGGTATTCTTGATACAACCTTGAGAGTTTCCTAACGCAAGAGTATTTATTCGCTGTGTGGGAATTCGGGCTCTTTCCCATACTTTTATGACTTTTTGGCAAGCGAAGTTGTAACTTTGTGTCAAAGTCATTGACTCCACTTGAAGGTGGTACTGAACACCACGAAGCACATCACCACATGCTGGTAGTCTTGCATATGAAAGCTCACTAGTAGGATGTCCTAAAAGCCAGACTGCCTCAGCTGAACGAGTACTTCCAGCCATAATCTGAAACAACAGAAATAAAAATTTATTGTAACTTAGTGAGCTCAAGGTAACCCTCCATTTAGTTAGACTTAGAAGATATTTTTTTATACTCTAAAATATCTAAATATACATGAAAGAGTAAGCTTTTATTTGACATAAATAAATAGGCTCTTGTGTTTGTAAAAAATTACAGCAGTCATGCTTAATTAAATATATATATTTTGAATTAAAATATGAACATAAAGTGAGTTAACATATAATTCTAATATTTTTAAGTAAGTCTGATATTGATAAAAAACTGCATATTATCTATGCACTGAATAAACAAAGTATATTACTTACCTAAATAATTATATATATACTTGCATAAAGCAGCACTTGTATTCACTTGTATTACGTCAACTGTTAAACTTCCAACTACAAATGAACAATTAATCAATCCTCGCTGACTTATATAGGAAATGGTGCGATTGCATCACCATTTGAAACGAGGGGGCGTTGTTGCGTCATCACTTTACAAATGGGCTCAGAAATCAACAAACTGAAACCACAATTATTATTGCATCATACGCCGAGTATGTGAATGTCATTTCCCTTTTCAGATAATGCAATATATTGATTTTTTTGCGAATTATTGTAATTCATAAGGAATGAGTTATCATTGACAAATATATAGGTATATAAGTAACAACCAATAAATGCCTACAATTAAAAAGTTCCAATATTTTGACTGAAATTTAAAAATATGGAGACGCAGCGACCTCTAAATATTCACCAATTTAGTCAATATTTTGCATCAGCTCTTTTAACATCTTATAGCATAATTTTAACCATGTGGAGAACATTTCCAACTAATTACAATATTTTGCATATATTTTTGGACCACCCTACTATATATATATATATATATATATATATATATATATATAATAAATAGCATGATAAACTGAATAATGAGCATTATTATAAAATAAAAGGATTCCTTTTTGTTTATTAGTTACATATATCTAACCTATATTGATTTTATAATTTCATTATATCTATTTTGTCAGGAAAACTAGCTGAGATCATATGAAATATATATATATATATATATATATATATATATATATATATATATATATATATATATATATATATATATATATATGATAGCCGCATATACATTATAAAAATGTGAAAATAGCTTTTGAATGGAATTAAATCTATATAAAAAAACAATTATTATTTTTACCTTAAAAAGTAGCCCTGAAGTGTCCAACGTTCCCATTTTGAGAATGTGAAAAAATAAAGAGAGAGAGAAGGAATCATCCCACCCCCCTCCTGACTTCCCCAGTTCGCCATTGACCACTCTAAATTCGTGTGCTCTTTATACTGTGAAAATTAGAACAATGGAAAGACCATTAAGTGGGCATCGCGATCAATCTCTCCCCGTCTAGATAATTTCGGGGTATATATTCGATACTTCGAAGTTCACAGGCAGATTGAGTCTGAAGCCACCGTCTAGTATGTTAGCCGTAACGTCTTCGTTAGTCGAGAGGAAATTAACTACATTCTCGTCCAGAGAAGAATTGAGTGATTGTCGAAGAGCCAAGGAAGAGCTAGTCGTCAGTCAGTGTTGTTCGTGGAGATAGTTAGGAGCACTTCAACCGTTCTCACCACGTCTTTGGACTTTAAGGATCGGAAAAGCCATCCCCGAAGCATCCTCCGTTTGTCTCTTAAGGATAAGAGACCCCCTACTCCAGTTTCCCGAGGTGAAATTGTGCGTCCCGTGAAACGCCCACGAGTTCAAGGTCGAACTTACCTCCCTGGTCCTACTCGTAGCACATCAAGGTAAAAGGGATTTAACCCCCACTTGGTCACGCTCCTCCCACCTTTACCTCGTCGAACCTCAAGAATCCCCTTTGCTATATAACTTGCATAATTGTAAACTAATTACTTAATTTATCATCCCACGGTTCAAACTTAATTGATAGTGTTAATCATCTTAGCAGTGAACCGTCAATATTTAATTGCATTGCCATTTAACTTGTCCTATATGTGTATATAATCTTTAATCCTATTAAAGTATATTTTTGTAGCCGTGTTTGAATATTCCTTGGCCTAGCAACTGTGTATTTAAAGCGCTCTTAGAATCATCCCCAGGTAGAGCCTTAATTTCGGTCGGCCAGTAAGCCAGTGTGCGTATAACCGCGTACACCTGGTCATACCACGACAGGGAACATGTTCAAAACCTACTGTAAATAAATTTTTCATGGTATTGACAATATCGTATTAATAGTGGACACAATAAAACTTTCTAAGTTCAATTTCAATCAATTATGACCATGGGAACTAAGACTAGTAGTCACTAAAGGGTTAATGTGCGTGAACCCATAAGCACACCCCGCCTAATGACCTGATTGGCTAAAGAGCATTAAACAGGAAACATGAATGAATGTTAATTATTTCGATGATTTGGTTAAAAGTTAGTAAAGGTACGTTCCGTCGGCCTATCTTATGTTATATCTAACTATTTCTATATCTAGTCGCACTTGAGAAGTTACCTAGCTTGTTTGATTATTAATTTAATATAAATATCCATTTTATCTGCGTTAAACTAGAAAATTGGTTGCGTGGGGGTGCGCGGGAAAGATTTATTGCTTAAATGACAGATTTTAAATGGAATCAGTAATCGTATCAATATTTATTACATCGTCACAACTACGCGAAGAAAAAGGTGAATGAATCCAGTGCGCAAAACAAGAGGTATTTGGAAGCAAATGCTAAAAGAGAGTTTAGAAGTGAGAGCACGAGAAAGAGAGCAAAATGGGGAAGACTTTGGGGGAATGATATGCTCGAGAAACGAGAGTAGGGGTGAGGGAAACGGTGTTGTTGGGGAAGTGGGGGGATGGGGGATTCGTATTGAACTGAAACTGAGAGAAGCCTAGACTAGTCTTTGGTTATCATTTTGCCCTGCTGGAGTTGCATCGTTATTTGTTATTCTTGTGACTTTTCAGACGTTACTCGAGCTCAAATCGGGTATAAGTTCACTGCAGTATAGGTAAGTAGATACAGCGCAACTTTTGAAGTAGAAAAAAGAGGAAAAACAATTGGAAATGGGGCTAAAATTAAGAGGAACACTTGATTTTTCTCATTCAAATCGGCGTAGTTGTTATCTCGCCGTTATATTATTTTTTCCACTTATTTGTTCTCCAAATCCATTTACAGTTATGTGATACTAATATTCACAGTCCATCTAAAGTTAACGATAAGCTATTTTCAAGTATTTGGTGTAGAAATTGATTCGTGTTATTGGTTGGGCGAAAAGTAGCGGAAAACTGAGCGATAACTAAAGACAACAGTCGCGCGTAGTTGGTCAGAGGGAATCGAAATATTTTGACGACGTTCGTAAGAGTTAAAGTCACTGTCTACAGTAAGCTATTTTATATTGCGAGGAAATTGAATTAATTTTCATTTTCAATACATTTAAAATCTAACGCTATGGCTATTATTTAAAATAATAATAATTTAAAAGAGGTAGGACACTATTAAGGACGTACCATCACCCTCGTGAGTGCAATTTTCATTAAACCTGACTAATAATTTTTTACCGATCGACGGCACATTGTATTTAAATTTTGCAGAATAACCGTTTGGCGGCGGGGCCTTGCCCCGTTTGGCCGCGCGTTGCCCCGGAGAAAGCGGTCGCGAAGGATTCCGCCACGGACGCGGGGTCCGAGATTACGGTCCCATTTTTCTGGAACGGGAGAGGGGTCCTGCGAGAACTTGTACCGAAACCTTTTGACTCGCTTCCACACCTCAGCTAAAGGGGTCTTCCCGTTAAGTGAAGACACGTATGCCCGCCAAGAAGAGCGGCGGGCGTGCTTCGAAATATACCGGAACCTAGCCCTAGCCTGACAAATTCACCGACAGTCAAATCGTTCGGGCGGCGCTTATAGCACATGTAGGCATAACGCTTCTGTTTAAGGGCCGTCTCACACTCGGCCGACCACCACGGGAGTGGTCGGCGTGCAAAATGGCCAGACGTTCTGGGAATAGTAGTCAGGCCCGCGGCGATGAGGTTGCCAGAGAAGAACTCAACGGCCTCATCTACCGACCTAAACTCCTTGTCGTGGGCTCTCAGGCGGCAGTTGCCCAGAAAATTATATTTGAATGGGAAAGTGATCAATACCATGGAGGTCATCGACCACCCCCCAATCAAAATCAGACTGTACATCCGCAGAGCACAGGGATAGATCGAGGCAGGAAAATGAAGCGGTTCTCAGGCATTGATGGGTAAACTCATTCACATTTAGGACACCTATCTTCGATCAGAGCGGCAAGGACTTGTCCCCTGGGATTTATTGAGTAGTCTCACCATAGCACCCCGGGTAGTTTCAGGCTTAAACTAAATTTTATCATTTTCACTTCTCCTAACTTTACCTCTATACGGATCTCTCCCAGCCCCCCAAATTTGAGCGCAGATGCCCTCGTTGGTCTTCGCTTCTTAGGTAAATGGCAAGTAAGAAAGGTTCGCGGGTTTGTTCAAAGTCAAACCGTCCCGGAATTTGCTGGATCCAGTCGCGAGAAGAGAGGCGCCTGCGAGAGGAAGGTTCGTAGGTGTAAGCCTGGTGGGTTCAACTGTACGATCTCTGATTCCAGAAGGACTCGAGCGGAGGTTCTTTACGAAGAGAGGGAGTAAGGGGGGGGGGGGGATTCGGCTCTCACTTTATTTAATGTCCCAAATTAAAAATTATTTCACTTTTTTATTGGTGAAAATGTTTATGAATTATTATTATTGATTATTATTATTTCTTCAACCACTTTGCAATAATTTGAGGGTGGTGTACATCAACGCCATTAAAAACTATCCGCTCTCTTTTCCCTTTGTGCCCAATCTAGTATAAAACTACTCATCATTTTTGACACGCTTAAATTGGTAGTCATAGCGACGGGGTAGTATGTACCGTAGCATCTCGCCCAGTCAGGGTGCCAACTTGCGCACAAGGACCCAAGTACGCCCCCTCATAAGTCCCCTCCATTCACACCTTTCGTACACAATATGTTCCACTTACTCCTTGATAGCCCTTATCTCAAAAAAGTACATTCAACCCTTCTATCAATCTTACACCTACTCGTATAATCTCCCTCCATTCTTACATGCCCATGCCCCCTCAAAACTACCTCTGACATAACTTCAATCAGGTGTCCTCTTTCACAACATGGGCACTCTTCTGCAAGTTCCTCACTCCATTGACTCTTCACACACAAACATCCGTCCAAAATTGCCCTTTAGCACTCTTCTCACTAGAGATCTTTCATTCTATGCCATAGGCTCATTGCCATAAACCAATCACCAGACCCTCAAGTAGCTTTCTACCAAACTCAAACCTTTAATGTTCACTAACGCTCTAATCGCCCCCAAACTTTCGTACCATTTAAAACCTTGTGGTCGCAATTTGCTTTATCTGCACCACTATTCTTCATAATGCATCCTTATTTACTCTAAACTTCGTACTTATTCAAGGGCACTACCACGAACTCTTATACTCCCTCCCCCTCCCTCGCTCCCAAACACCATTACTTTAGTTTTTACTGCATCTTCTTCCTCACATACACCTTGTCAAGCGCATCGATCAACACTGCCAAATCCCTTTCACTCACAGCCACTATCAACAGGTCATTAGCATATACCAACAGAGATAGAACACACCCCTGATCATTCACTCATTAATCTCACAGGTCTTTCCTTTTTCCTCATCAATGCAGATATTAAACAGCTATGGCGACACCGCGCACAACTACCATGTCACACATTGTAAGTCAAGCCACTCATTACAACCATCCTTTGACTGAATGCATGCACCAATTCCAACGTAAAGAGAGTAGCGGCCATAAACATTCGGACACTTAGGATTCCATTATGAAACTTACAGTAGCTTCAAACCAAATAATGGTAATTAATGCATGGTAAATTACAGATATAAAGCGTGGATATAATTTATACATTAACAATGTACATGTTAGGGTGGATGAAACTGCAAGTTACGTGCAAAAGAGCATTTTTATTCCAAAAATATGGTGGTCAAAATGATCCGGAAAGCGTAATTCTCTTACTTTGGTGCTCTCAAGCTTGGCAGCGATTGTCATTCTGATCTTTATCCAAATCTCCTTATCCGATATGGAGATCTCGTGCACGATTTAAGACGGACTGATAGTGTAACGTACTTATTTTACCTTTTTTTATATAATTACTTGCTTTTTAAGCTTCCTGTCTTACTGTACCTCTTCCTTTCCTTTGCACTCTGACTGTAATACACACTAATACATTTTAATTTTGCATTCACCTTTCTTTCCTTTAGCTTTATGCCTCAGTTCTATCACAGCAATCTTCCAGTTCTCACCCTACTCTTACACTCAAATACCTCACAGCCCAACACCAGACTCCCTTCATAACAAAATCATAAATTTTATCATCTAAGCGACTATATCCTCTACTGGCCTATCCATTATGAAAACTTCTCAACCACGCGCCCAATTATCGGCCTCATGTTCCCATAGATCACCCAGTTTACCCCCGTGTAATGTAATGTGATATAATGATATGATAGTTTTAAGTGGCTTAACAATAAATTAACTATGGCATAGTTAAATAAAACAGGAAACCCGCCTCTCACTTTCATACTTAGGATACATACAGTTACATATGTATATGTATATAGATAGATAGTCCTGTATGTTTCTACTTCTAGCAAGCCGGATCTTCAGCAGGAAAAGGAGAGCAAGTACTGAATATAACATATATTGCCAACGTTTCGCGCTCTGGACCAATCTTCTAGGCTAGAATATTAAAGATTTATATAAGAAGAATTGCTTAACAATCATTAGAACAATGATAATCAATGGCTTTAGGTTAAAAATGTACTAGGATGTAAAACAAAAAGAAAAGTATCAGAATGCAATATAAAAGACAGAAATCTGTATATTAAGATAAAAAATAAGTAAATTCAAACGAAATTAATGAGGTTACAATTGGAAGAAAATGAAAACCTCAATAAATACACTAAAATTTGTTACCTGATTCCGAGAAAGCTGTGAGCTGAATGAATTAAATTTAAAAAATTATACTACTAGGAAAGATGGGATCTAGTATTAGTTGGTTATCTGATCTATGTAGTTGGTTGGTCGAAAAACAAAACAAAAAACAAAAAAAATGTTAGCTAGTTGGTTGTTTAAGTGGTAATTAATTAATGGTAACTAGTTAAACAAAAAAATTCAAACAAAATTAATCAGGCAATATATAACGGTGTGGAAGTAGAGTCCTTATTTAACTGAGGCTGATTATATTTATTTAAAAGGGACTCAATTATGAGATGGTCACATTTAGGTTTTGATGTAGATTATATTTTAAATTGATTATAATCTATAGGTATTTTACATGAATAGGAATGAGATCGGACAACAGAGTTTTCTTTTACAAAGAGATCCATTCCTGTTATGTAACTGACCCCACGGCGAGAATCAACGTGAACCTTGAGAAGGCGTTCCGTAGATCCAATGTACGTTCCCAAAGAACATTTAGGACAAGCATATTTATATACTATTCTGAAACGCAAAATGTCAGGAATGGGGTCCTTTACAGTGAACAAAGAACTAATTTTTAAGGAATTTACAAAATTTGGCCTTAAATTAAAATGCGGATAGAATTTTTTCTAGATATTTGACAATTCCTTTCTAAAAGTATTAGTTTGGTATCCAATAAAGGGAAAGGAAATGTATAATTTTTTTGCGTGGAACATTATAATTATTTATAGGTTTAAAGACATTATTTAAAAAGTTCCTAATGCAATTTCTAAAAATATGGGGTGGGTATTTGTTTAATTTAAAAAAAGTTTTAAGTTTGATAATTTACAAATGGAATAGGGTCCAGTTAGAACAGATATTGAAAGCACGGTGAATTAAAGTTCTACAAGCATTAACTTTGAATTGATCGGTGCAAAAGCTGTAAAAGTTTAAACCAAGGTTACTAAACGTTGGCTTTCGGAAAACAGAAAATACAAAGCAACCCTGATTCTTTTCTATTTTTACATCCAAAAACGATAAACTGTTATCTGTTTCTGGTTATATTGTAAATGAAATGTTAGGGTGATATGAGTTTATGAAGTTCTTGAAAAGTTCCGATTGAGCAGAGGTATGGAATAATGTAAAAGTGTTATCTATGTATCTTTTATAAAATTTAGGTTTGAATTCTATAGGACAATTATTTAAAAATGTGGTTTCCAAATGGCACATGAAAATGTTAGCGACGGTTGGTCCAAGTGAAGAAATCATAGCTAGTTTGTTGTTTAAGTGGTAATTAATTAATGGTAACTAGTAAAAAAAAAGTCAAAATCTTAATCTGACCTTCTCATAATTGAGTCCTTTTTAATTAAATACAATCAGCCTCAGTTAAATGAGCACTCTACTTCCACACCGTTATATATTGCTTGATTAATTTCGTTTGAATTATTATTTTTTTTAACTAGTTACCATTAATTAATTGACCCTTAAACAACCAACTAGCCAGAATCCGCTCCTCTGCCTCCTTACTGGCCGCCGTGCTGACGGGACTCAGCGCCCCGTCCGGGTCCAGCTTAACCTCTTCTCCTTCTTTCAGACAACCTGTATTTCTCCCCTACTTCGTCACTTCCCCTACAACCTCTCCCACGACTTTCTCTGGTCGGCCTCTATTTTTACAGGGTAGATGCCGACCTTCTTCACAGCCATTTATCTCGGATCGGGGTTGAGGGGGGAGGGGACAATGTTGCTTAACCCCTGAGCTCCGGTTGGGGATGGTGTGTTTTTAACAACCTGCTTCATCCCCACCGAAAAATCCATAACATCCCTTTTCCTTCTCTCTTCACACTCTATCAATTTTACGCCGAGCCTAAGGCGGAGCCGCCATGCCGAAGGTATGCCAGGTCACCAGGCGGGAGGGGTGGCCTTAAATGGTGACACCTGGCTCTGCCAGGCCCGCACGCACCGCTTGCAGGGCGGGCTACTGCGAGGGGTGATGAGCGTCTGCATCCAGTAAAAAAGTTAGGGTCCCCAGGCCCGACGATGTAAATCTAAAAAAAAACCTTTCCCTTTCCCCTCACAATTAACGGAGCCGCCTTAGGGCAGCTCCACAGAAAAAAATGGAGGTTTTCCCCTGTGTTCTCGCAGGGGACACTCCAAATCTCTCTAACCGGAAAGGAGGCTTACTCCTCCCCTTGGCCTGCAGGTGTAGGGGACTTCCCCTCAACCCCTTGTCTGGAGGTGTCTTCGGGCACCTCCTCCTTTCCAGCGGCAGTCCCCCCTTTGCTTTCCAAGGGGACTGCCTAAGAAAGCCAGCAGCAGCCCATAGCCGACTGCTCCCCATTGAAGCGGCTCTGTAGGGCAAACCCCCTTGGGAGGAGGAGGGAAACCAGGGACAATCGGTGGCTTCCCTCAAAAGATCTGCTAGCTAGAATATTAAACCTTGCTGGGGTCAAGGCCTGTGCTTCCAAAGAAAAGACTCATGACACTGATGCCAATAGGACCTGTGATGTCCTGGGGGGGCGGACGCAACTGGAGGCCCCACCCGAGATAGACATGGTCCTTGAGGCAACCAAGCCTCAGACGGTAGGGCCTTTCATGGGAGCGAATCCGGGCTCGGTGCCAAGCACCGAACTCGAGTCGGCTCTATGCAAGGTCCTCCTCAAACGGATAGGGCTTCCAAGGCAGTACAAGGAGGGGAGGGATCTCCTCCTGTAGCCAGTGCCCCTAAGACTGCGAGGACCTTCTCCGTCTCGGAGAAGGACCTTGCCGAGGCCAGTCAATCTGGCTTGTGGGCTCCTGCCGACGGAGGGAAGAAGAGGGTCCATTCCATGACATCCTCTCCTAAAAAGAAAAAAAAATCCCCAAAAGACTCGAGGCTCCTCTCCATCTGCGGGGGCTGCGGGGGCTGCGGGGACGGATGGGTCTGCTGCCACTTCGGTAAGTGACCAAGCCAAGATCGGCACATCCGGCCCCTCTGCCTCCCCCCGGGTGCAGAACCCCTGACTATGACCAAAAGTCCTAGTGCGCAGAGCCGAGCCGCGATTATATCGGGGCCCCTCATTCAGAGATTACCCGGTGTTAAGAGCCCGCTGGCTTTAAATGCTTCCTCGTTATTCGGCCCAATGATGGCACCATGTTGGATAGGGGCAACATAATCCATCAAAGGAGAGCTTTAGCTAGTCTGATTGGAAGAGAGCCGGAGGTGACCCGTTTCTCGGAAGGAAGCCTTCTGGCGAATGCGGCAGATCCCTCCGAGGCGGAAATGATAAGTGCTCTTCGGACATTTGATAGCACCCAGGTGAGTTTAACGGCCACTCTACCATGAACTTTGTGAAAGAAGTAGTTTATGCGAGGGAACTCGTGTACTCCTCCATAGAAGATATCACTCTAGAGCTGGCTGACCACGGGGCGGTCAAGGTCGAGCGTGTGATGAGAATACAGGAAGGGGCCTCGAGACTCACCTCTACACTCTTCGTCACGTTCGACTGTGACATGCTCCCTGAGTCGATGCGCGCGGTACCGCTACCATGTGAAGGCATTCGTGCCACTGCCGCGGAGGTGTTATTACTGTCACCGCTTCAGCCATACGAATCGCTCATGTAGATGTGAAAAGTCGGGGTCACCCGAAGTATGTGTAAATTGCTCTATGGCTGCACACGATAAGTCCAAATCGTGTGTGGCCAAGTGTTTCAATTGCGAAGAGCCGCACTCCGCGTCTTCGAAGCAATGTGGTGCATATCTCCTTGAGAAAGAAATCTTGGCCGTTCAGGCCTAGGATCGTCTCTCATTCCGTGAGGCTGAGGACTTGGTCCTGGCGCGCCCAGCTCTCTCTAAGACGTCTTATTCCTAAATGCTAAGAAATACATCCTCTGCTCCTTGCCCCTCCAGACCAACGAGCACGGTTGTTTCCGCGCCCATTTGGAACCCTTCTGCGGGTTTTATTCAAACCGAGCCCTCCTCTGGTAAAGCTGGCGGCACAAAAGGTTCACACCTAGCCCCGGCTAAAACCAGGGTTCCCCCACCCCTTCCCTCAGCGTGACCGTTTCCCGTAAGGTGAAAAGGCCACGCGCCTCCACCGAGTCGTTAGACTCACAGGGGCAATACCCCTGAAGTTGGTGGCCTAGGTCATTTTCGGTGGTTCCTAAAACTGCCCACTGAAAGGAAAACAGCAACAAAGGAGCTTCGGCTCCTTCGCCCAGGCCTAGTGAAGGGCGGGGGGCTCGGAGACGGTGGATCCTCTAAAAGATGGCCCCCCCGCCTCCGAAACTGCAACGCCAGCCTAAGGTTTCAAGGCAGAAGGAGGAAAAGACTTGCATGGCGAGCCCAACCTCCCACAATAAGTCCTCGAATGCGACAGTGCCTTCATCGCATTGTCAGGCTAACAGCACTAGGGGTTCTGCATTCCGAAGGGGTACAGCCATTCCCATGAGGGTATTCTCTTCGAAGATCGCCTCCTCGTCTCATCAGAACTAGACCTGGATGGCATATTCCTTCAATGGAATTTCTGTGAACTCCCGGTCAACTGGGAGGAAAGGCAGAGACTCGTCTCCTCCCGTTCCCCGTTAGCTATCTTTTTACAGGAGACCCTGCCTGGTGCATGCTCCCTGACAACCCTCCCAGTGTTTTAGGATTATGCGATCCCATCATCATGGGATGGGGGCCAGGTGGGAGGATGTGCGATTTACACCCGACATGATGTCTCCGTACTTCTGTTCTTCTCTTAGATTTAGATACCTCTTTTCAGGCAGTAGCTGTGCAGCTGCATCTCAATAGAAGGTATACTGTTATTTCCGCGTACATTCCACCGAGAGCCGACTTCGACGCTGGGGACTTTCCTCACGTCTTGGCATGGTTGCCGAAGCCCTATCTCTTGCTCGGAAATCTAAACGGTAGACATCCCCTCTGGGGAGATTATTCTATCAATCTCCGGGGTCAATTCCTTGCCGACATGATCGACGCGCTTGAGATGGGTCTCCCAAATGTGGATGAGTTTACGCATCACTGCCCGTGAACGGCTCTATTTTCCTGCCTCGATCTATCTTTCAGCTCTATGGATGCACAGCACGATTTTTATTGGGGATTGGTCGATGACCTCCATGGTAATGATCACTTTCCCATTCAAATATAATTTTCTGGGCCACTGCCGCCCAAGAGCCTGCCCCAGTGGTACTTGACGCCGGCGCGGTGGTCTGCAGTTCAGGAGTTTAGGTCGGTAGATAAGGACGTTGAGTTCTTCTCTGGCAACCTCATCGCCGCATGCCTGGATACTTTTTCTAGAAGGTCTGGCCGTTTTGCACGCCGACCATTCCCGTGTTGGATTGCTGAGTGTGAGACGGCCTTCAAGCAGAAGCGCTATGACTACATGCGCTATAAGCGCTGCCCGAACGATTTCACTGTCGGTGAATTTCGTCAGGCTAGTGGTAGGTTCCGGTATATGTCGAAGCATGCCCGCTGCTTTTCTTGGGGGGCATACGTGTCTTCACTTAACGGGAAGACCCCTGTAGTAGGGGTGTGGAAGCGAGTCAAAAGGATTCGTGGCAAGTTCTCGCAGGACCCCTCTCCCGTTTTCCAGGAGAATAAGACCGCAATTTCGGAACAAAACGTCCATGGCGAAATCCTCGCGACCGCTTTTTCCGCATTCTCTAGGCGGGATGCTGCTTCCCCAGCATTCAATGCAGGTCGTGATGTCGCGGAAGGCCGTCGGCTGGACTTTCCTTATAGAGGCGGAGAACCCTTCAACGACAGGTCTACTGTGAGTGAGTTGCTTTCCGCTCTCGCTTCGTGCGTTGACACCGCCCATGGTCCGGATGATGTCCCGTACGCCATGCTTCGACACCTGGGTGGGCGAGGCATGGCCTTTCTCTTAGTTTTTTTTCAACAGGATCTGGGTGGTGCGTCTCCTCCCGGATTCCTGGCGAATCGCTACTGTGCTCGCCTTTCACAAACCGGGAGAGATCAATCTACTCCGATCATTTTCCTCCCAATCTCTCTGACCTCTTGCGTGTGCAAGTTGATGGAGAAATTGGTAAATGTTAGATAAGACTTCTTTTCTGGATAGCGGAGGCCATCTGTCTTCTGCACAGTGTGGCTTCCGCAAGTTCCACTCCACGTCGGATGCTCTTCTCCGACTAAAAACTGCCATCTGAAAGGCCTTCCTTCGTAGACAGCACTATGCCCGTTGTTTTTGATCTGGAGAAGGCCGATGCTACCACATGGCGATACAGTATCGTGGAGTCTCTCCACACGATGGGGGCGAGGGGACGCCTTCCAATCATTATATCTGAATTTTTGCAGGATCATCGATTCCGCTTACGGGTGGGGGGAGCCCTCTCCGGCCCAATGGAGCAGTAAGAGGGTATCCCGCAGTGGAGTGTCCTTAGTGTCGCACTCTTTGCCCTGAGCATCAATGGCATCACCTCGGTGCTGCCGGAAGATTTTCTCGCTACACTCTACGTGGACAACCTTTCCATCTGTTTTGGCACGGCCCAGATGCCAACTCTGGAGCATTGACTCCAATAGGCATTGAACCGCGTTTCTCACTATGCCGAAACACACAGGTTTTGGTTTTCCTTGGCCAAGCCTATGGTGGTGCAAATCTACCGCCATCCACGGCTCCACCCTGACCCAGACTTGTTTCTTAATGGGGTACGCCTGGAAGTGGTTGAATCGCACCGTTTCATTGGTCCTGTATTTGACCGACTTCTCACCTGGGAGGCTCATATTTGCAGCCTTAGGGTCCCTTGTACCCGCATTATGGATATTCTCTGTTCCGTGACGTTCAGCGCTTGAGGCACCGATAGGGCTACTTCCTTACTTTTTATCGATCTTTTGCATCCGCAGCCGAGTGTGTATTGCGGAAGGTATACTCGATCCACCATACCGGCTTTCGCCTGGCGGCCGGTGCCTTCCGCACTTTACCCATTGACAGCCTTCTAGTGGATGCTAGGGAGATGCCACTCGATCTGCGCCTTGCACAATGCATTATTCGCTTGTAAGCGCAAGCTCGGCGCTTCCTTCAGTCGCCACAGCTCTCACTGCCTCCGCAGCTGATTTCGACGGTACCTATGCCACCGAGAGACGCCAGTTATACCCTAATCCTTTAGGTTTCTCGGGGGAAACTTCTTAGAAAGCGAGGTATAGCTCTCAGCTCGGTGGTACCCCTGGTTCTGCCAAGGACGCCACCCTGGAGGGTACCACATTTGGCTATTTGTCGCCACACCTCTGCTCCCAAAGCTTGAACAGTGCCGGGAGTATTGCGTTCGACCTTTTTGGAGCACACCTCGTGTCACGCTGGAAACAGGACAGTATATATGGATGGCTCTGAGTCAAAGAGAGAGTCGGCTTCCACGCCGTATCCCCTCTATTTGAAGTCAGGGGGGCTCCGCCAGGCGCTGGGTCTGTTTTCACGGCCGAGCTGGTGGCAATACACCACTCGGTACGGGAGATTACGCGAGGTGCCCGGTTCGGAGACCAGATTGTGACCTATAGCCACTCATAAAGCGCCCTGTGTGCTCTTGGGGCATTGGAATCTCCGCATCCCCTGGTTCGCGATATCCGTGACGCCCTAGTTTTGGCAAGCCGGGTGGATATCGAGGTTATCTTTTGCTGGGTTTCTTGACATGTAGGAATTGCGTGGAATGAGCTTGCCGATGATGGCACCAGAGTCCCCGAGGACCAGACCATCGTTTCTTTCTTCCTCACACCGACTACATTTCAGGAATACGAGCACCTCTTCGGGCTGCTTGACAAAAAAGAGGGGAGACGTTCGAAGAGAACTTAAAGTTGCGTGCCATTGCGCCGCGACTGTTCCCATGGACCTACCCCCCAATTCTCCGAAGGTTACAGGTTGCTTTTTGTGGTCTCCTAATCGGGCACACTCGTGTTTCTCATCTCTATTTGATATAGCGCACGCCTGCACCCTATTGTGACAACTGCGTTGTCCCCCAGACCTCTCGGCACATTCTTGTCGAATGTCCCAGTCTGGGTGATCTTTGTGCACGTTACCTGTCCCGGTAGCGGGATGGGAGACGTCGCTACCGCCCCTCTCTTGTACTTGGGACGGGTTTGTGCACACCGACCTGTGGACTTTTAGGCCCTTTGGAAGAGGCCGGCCTTCTCCCCTTTATTTAATATTTGACTATGGATCACGTTCTTCTTCGCCGGAGGAGGGCGAGCCTTTTCCCATCGACGGAGCTCGCTTTATATTTTTTTCAATTAGTTTGTTTTTTTTGTTTGTATTTTTTTTATTTGGCTTTTATATAGTCTAGATTTAGGTTAGGTTGAGTACGGCGACTAGAAGGCAGTAGCTAGATGAGATAAAAAAGAAAAAACAAATCTCACCAGACGGTTCAGGCCTACGAGGACTCAGCAGGAGAGGAGGAACCTCCTCCACTGGCTGGTGACCATCGGACAGCTAAGACCTCCATCTCGGGTTAAGATCTTGTTGAAGCACGTTCCTCCGGCCTAGGTGCTCCTTAAAGCGGCGGATATTGGAGGATTAATTCAGCACCCTACTTTACTAAAACGAAAAGAAAAGCGAGAAGAGGAGTACAGGGTTCTCTTACAACGTGGAGCTCCGAGGAGGACGGGCCTAATGCCGTTTCGTTAGGCGACATTGCGAAGATCGACACGTCTTGCCCCGTGGCGCCTCTAAGTGAGGGTGTTCCCAGACCAAGACCCCTCATTTAGAGAATGCCTGGCGTTTTTAGCCAGCAGGCTTCCAACGCTTTCTGCTTATTTACACCCTGGATTGTAGCATGTTGGCCATGGGCAACATGATCCATCAGAGAAGAGCATTAGCGAGCTTGATTGGTAAGAACTAAAGGTGTCCGATTCTCGGGCGTCAGAATTCTGGCTAATGAGTCAGAGCCCTCCAAAGCTGTCATGATTAGAGCCCTTAGGAGACTTAATGGGACTCCGGTGAGTGCGATGTTGCACTCTACCATGAACTTAGTTACAGGAGTGATCTACGCGAGAAAACTCCTGGACTACTCCATAGATGACATCACCTTAGACCCGGTAGACCACGGAGCGGTGAAAATCGAACGTGTGATGAGAAAACAGGGAGAGACCTCGAGTTCCACCCTAATGCTCTTCGTCACGTTCGACCGTGACAGGCTCCCTGATTCGGAGAGTGCTGGTTATTATGGCTACCGCGTGAAGGCATTCGTGCCATTGACGTGGAAGAGCTAACACTGCTACAGCTTCGTAGATACAAATCGCTCCTCTAGACGTGCAAAGCCCAGTTTATCTGAAGTCTGTGCAAGTTGCAACAAGGCCGCACACTATAAGTACAAATCGTGTGTGGCCAATTGAGTCACTTCTGGAGAGTCGAAACCCTATTATTCGAAGCAATGTCGTGTCTATATCCTGGAAAAGGAATTCCTGGGCCTTCAGGCTAAGGATCGTTTCTCATTTCGCGAAGCGAAGCACTTAGTCCTGGTGCGCTCGGCACTGCCCTGGAAATCCTATATCTGTAGGTTAAAAAAGGCACCCTCTGTTCCTGGCCCCTCCAGGCCTACGAGCACGGTCGTTTTATCGCTCATTTGGAACCCTTCTGCGGGTGCTCCATTGGTACAGCTGGCGGCGCAGAGGATTTACACCACCCAGCCCCGGCTCAAACCAGGGCTCTCCCCCTACCCTAGCGTGGCGTTACCGCAAGAAAAAACGATCGCGCGTCTATACAGAGTCATTACAACCCTGAAGTTAGTCATGAGGCTATCTTCGGGGGTTTCTAAAGCTGTTCCCCGAAAGAAGGACAGCATAAAAGGAGCTTCGTCCCCTACGAAAACACCCAGTGTGCTAGCTTCGGTGACCCGAAGACCGTGGATCCACCGTCCAATCATGTCTAAGGTTTCGAGGCGGAGAGAGGAAAAGAATGGCATGGGGAGCCAAACCTTCCCCAATAAGATCTCGAAGGCAAGATCGCCTTCACCAAATTGTTCGGCCAAAAAAGCCCGAAGTTCTCACTCCGAGAAGCGTAAGGCAATTCCCATAACGATCTTCTCTTCAAAGACGGCTCTCGCATCCTCTCCAAGCTTTGCCAGGTGGGCATATTGCTTCAATGTAATTGCCGTGGACTTCCTTCCCATTTTCCTCTAGTTATCTTTTTGTAGGAGATCATGTTAGGCGCATGCCCCCTGCCCACCCTCCCGGGGTATAAGGGTTTTGTAATTCCACCTCCACGTGAAAGGGGCAGGGAAGGAGGATGCGCCCTTTAACCCCTCATGATGTCTCCGTTCTTCTCTTTGCTTTAAATTCCTCCTCTCAAGCAGTAGCTGTGCAGCTGCACCTGGATTGGAGGTATACTATTATTTCTGCGTACATTCCAAAGTCAGCTGAGTTCCACTACGTCGTAGAACGATTGCCGAGGTCCTTTCTCTTGAAAAGTACACACCCCCTCAGGGTAGGCTACTCGATTAATTCCAGGGGTCAAGTCCATGCTGACCTGATCGACGAGCTGGAAATAGGCATTCTAAATGTGGATGAGTTTACACATGACTGCCCGAGAACCGCTTCATTTTTTTTGTCTCACTCTATCTCTGTGCTCTCCGCATGCGCAGCCTGTTTTTGGGTATGGAGTAGTCGATAACCTCCATGGTAGTGATCATTTTTCAATAAAATATAATTTTCTGAGTCGTTGAGTTCTTCTACGGAAACTTCATTGCCGTGAACCTAACTACTATTCCTACACTGTTGGCCGTTTTGCACCTTGTCCACTCTCGAGGTCATCAGACGAGAGTGTAAGGCGTCCCTTGAACAGAAACGTTATGCCTACATGCGCTATAAGCGCCTCCCGAACGACTTCACTCCGTGAATTTCGTTAAGCTACGGCTAGGCTCCGTACTGTTTTGAATCACGCCCGCGGCTCTTCCTGGCGGGCTTACGTTTCTTCACGTTACTGGAAGACCCTTATAGCAGAAGCTTTGAAGCGGGTTAAAAGAATTTGGGGCAATTTCTCGCAGGACCCCACCTGCCATTCTCCAGGAGAATGGAATTGCAATCTCGAAACCCGTATCCGTCGCAGATTCCTTCGCGATGGACTTCTCCGCATTCTCCTGCCGGGTTGCTGCTCGGCCAGGATTCAATATGCGTCATGATGTCGCGGAAGGTCGCCAGCTGGTCTTTACTTCCAAAGGCGGAGAACCCTTCAACGACAAGTTTATTCTGAGTGGGTTACGGTCTGCTCTCCCTTCTTGCACGGACACCTTATCTGCTCCGGACGATGTCCCGTATACCATGCTTTAACACCTGGGTGAGCGAAGCATGGCCTTTTTGTTAATTTTTCAGCAGGATCTGGATGGAGGGTATCCTTTTAGACTCTAGCAACTGTGTAGGCAATCGCCAGATGGTCTCTTTCTCGAAAAATGGCAACTCTGTACTCTGCCTGCTTTTTGCAAACCGGGGAGAGAGCAATCTAACACGGCCGGTTTCCGCCCAAGTTCCACGGGACACCTTCTAATATTTATCTCTGAATTTTTGCGAGATAGTCGATTGTGGGTATTGGTGGGGGGAGCTCTCTCATGCCTAATGGAGCAGGAATACGGAGTCCCGCAGGGAAGGGTCCTAACTGACACCTAACTCTTTGCCTTGAGCATCAACGGCATAATTTCGGTGCCTCCTCCGTTGCTATGCTCTACGTGGACGACCTTACGATCTCTTTTTGGCGCAGCAGAGATGCCAACTATGGAGCGTCGACTCCAACAGGCATTGAACTGCATCTCTAGCTATAGTGAAGCGCACAGGCTTCGGGTTTCCTTGGCGAAGACTAAGGTAGTGTACTTATGGCAGCATCCATGGCACAAACCTGACCAGGACTTGTTTCTAAATGTTCTCCTGGAACTTGTGGACTCGTACCGTTTCTTTGGTCTTTTATTTGCCCTTTACCGCACCTGGAAAGCTCAGCTTCGCACCCTTAGGGTGTTTTGTACCCCGGCCGTGCATATTTTTCGTTCTGTGACGTTCAGCACCTCGGGTGCTGACAGGCCCTTCTACCTTCTTTTATACTGATCCTTTGTTTGTTTGAAGCTTGATAACGGATGCGAAATTTATGCATCGGCAGCCGAGTGTGTATTGCGTAAGGTGCACTCTATCCACTAATCGCGACTTGGCCTTGCGACCGGTGCCTTCCTCACGTCCCCCTTTGAGAGCCTAGTTGTCGATGCCTGAGAGATGCCACTCGCTCTGCCCCATTAACAGTGCATTATTCGCCTATACGCGCGAGCTTGTATCCTCCTTCAGTTGGTAACGTATCTCATGCATCCTGAGCTGATCTCAACGGTGCCTCTCCCACTGAGAGAAGCCAGTTATACCCTAAGCCATTTAGGTTTAGGTCTAGCAAACTCCTTCGAGAGCTTGACGTAGCTCTCGGGCCGGTGGTGCTCCTGGTCCCACCCAGGACGCGAACTGGAGGGTATCACCTTTGACTATTTGTCGCCACGCCTCTGCTCTAAAGTTATACAGTGCCTGGGGTATTGCGTTAGGCTGAAACCGTGCCAGTGTATACGGATCGCTTCAAGTCCCAGGAGTGGGTCAGTTTCCACGCCGCATGCCTTCTTCTTGAAGTCAGCAGGGTCCTGCCAGGCGTTGCGTCTGTCTTCAAGGGCAAGCTCTTTGCAATACACTGCTCTGTATGAAAGATAACGTGTTGTGACCGGTTTGAAGATAAAATTGTGCTGTAAAGCGACACAAAAAGCGCCCTGAGTGCTCTCGGGGCATTGGAATCTCCACATCCTATGGTTCGCGATATGCGTGACGCCATGATTTTGGTTAGCCCGGCGGATGTCGATATAATCTTCTCCTGGTTTCCTGAACATGTGAGAATTGCGGGGAATGAGCACTCCAATAAGAGCGCCAAATAGTCCACGAGTACTTGCCAAGCGGACCAGCGTTTCGCTCTTCCTCACACCAATTACATGGCACGAATACGGGCAGCCTCCCTGTCGCTTGGCAAAGAAAGTGTCTATGGTCGAGTGGCACTTAAAGTTGCGTGCCATCGCGCCGAGGCTGTTCTCATTAAGCCATTCCATCTCCTCCCTGCTGCGACGGCTCTATGTTGCTTTCTGTCATCACCAAATTGGAGACACTCGAAACGCACAGCTATATGATAGAGCGCCGCATTGAACCTTATTGTGACTACTGCGTTGTCTTCCAGACTGTTAAGCACATTCTTGTTGAATGTCCCAGTCTGGGTGATCTTCATGCGCGTTACGTCTCCCGCGGGATGAGCAGGGTCGTCACCACTTGTCTTTGTCCTCTGGGCTGCTTCGTGCACACAGACTTGCAGGCTATATGACTTTTTGGAAGGGTCTGGCTTCCTCCCCTTTTTTGACTATTTGTTGTAGGTTTCATGCTCCTGCGCCGGGGAAGGTAGGCATACCCCCGACAACGGAGCGTTCATCCTTCTAGTTGCCTTTTTTGCTTATATTGTTTTTTGTTTTTAATTGTTGTTATTTAGCTTGTCTTAGCCTTTGTTCTTTTTATCTAAATTTACATGTTATTACTTGTTTTTTTATCTAGACTAGTATAGGCTGTAGTGTGAGTACAGCAACTTTTGCCCTAGTAGGCAGCTGCCGGATGGGCTCTTAAAAAAACCCGGAAAACATCTATTATAGTACCCAGGACTTGAGGTAGAAGATGGCTTTTAGTTCATCGTCTGGATATTTACAGTTTACGGTGGTTCCAGTTAAATCTTAACTGTTTTCCAACGGTTTATGAATATTATCCTTCAAAAACAGTCGAGAAAGTACGTATTCATATACTGAGATGATATCATAGTGATCGGGAAGAGCTTGGAGGATCATGATCAACAAATGCGGAAGACTCTACAAGTCTTAAGGGAGGCAAACTTGAAGGTAAATACCGAAAAGTGTAATCTTCTTATAATAAGTGCCGATAATTTGGTCCAGGTTTTATATCTAACAGGTATTCGGACACAGCAAGAAAAGATCCATGTAATAAACAGGCAAACCACCTAAGAATACGATCGAATTGAAACGATCCTTGGATCTAGGCTCTTATTACACGAAGTTCATACAAGGGTTTTCCAAGATCGCTGTCAAAGGAGGAAATCTTGGAAATGGCGATAAACAGGCAAACCACCTAAGAATACGACCGAATTGAAACGATCCTTGGTTAGATCTAGGCTCTTATTACACGAAGTTCATACAAGTGTTTTCCAAGATCGATGTCAAAGGAGGAAATCTTGGAAATGGGAAGACGAATAACGATCCACTTGGGAGGAATTAAAGAAGGCATTGACAACGGATGTGGTACTAGCGTTTCCAGACATTACTATATTAACCACTAATGCATCAAGTTGACTCATTGGAGAGCTGTTTCCCGCTCTCAGTTAATTTTACCCTTCAATTCTCTTATTATTTTTTTGTGTAAATAAAATACTATTTTTGTACATGCCTCTTTAAATAACCTTGAGCTTTGCCATTGTCCATAATTTACCTGACCTCGTTGCACTCTCTCGCTACTCAGCCCGTCTGAACTCGTGGTTTTCCGTCCCTTTTGTCGGTTCGCTTTCAAGTTATTGGTCCCTCCCTGATAGATATAATATGGTATTGATATAATGTAATGTCATACCACGACATATATGCCGACCGATTTTTATGAACAGCGGAGGATACTCGTAGTTAAGACATACCATAACCTTATGAAGGATTAGTGCATCGCTAATTACGATGGTGATAATAGTTTGGCAAACATTTGATGTTGAAATGGGAATGGGAAAATATTGGTCCAGTTAATTTTCCTTAGAATGTGAGAGTGGAGGGTCTTTCCAAAAATAAACTAAACAAACTTAAAAATGTGCGCTAATAAATACCCAGTGAAATAAAATTGGTTAAAAGATTTGTTTGACGCATCTTGGTAACACAAACGACTAGAGTAAACATTCAAAGCGACCATCTAGAGAGAAAGATAGTGAGGGTATTTCAATCGAATGCCAAATTTACCATAGAAATACCCTATATGTACGATAGCACCCCGGAGGGGATTCGCGTACAGTCGCAATAAATTTGCATAGCTGTCACTGAACTATCCTCAAAATAGGAGTTTGTAGTTAGGCAAAAATTAAAGGGCCTTTCTCAAGACCTGGTTTTCGAAAAGGAGGGCCTACCAGCCACTTCACTCTCGTAGTGCCTTGTCGGTTCTGCCTTTTTAGGCAAAGGCTAGAGGAAGGATACCTCAATCCCAAACCAGGATCAGGGGTGCCTATAGGCGAGCATCAACAGACCGGTGTCTCGGCAGCTCCCTGCAGCCGAGGATGAAGCCTGGTGGTCTCGAGCCTCTCCTGTCACCAGGGTTGTTCTTCCCTCAGTCAAGATACGGTTCCGAAGACTGCACACCTTCCTAGCCGTTTAAACATAGTGCAGGTTTGATGCCCTCAATATGAGGGCATTCGTCATCATCGACCTCGATGGAATACCCAAAGCAAAGCATTTAGGTAAAAAGGGCATATTTTTATTCTTAAAATTTCTAAAGCGGCGGTTCAAAAGGAATCGAATTACTGTCTGTCTCGTAAGTTCTTAACGACGTAAGGTACTGTGTAACTGTCCCTACCACCCAAAAGGGAGGAGCAGTGGCTAGCCAGGATAATATAATTGGACAAAGACGACTAGAATGGAATAGGGGTGGCACCAAACTTTGAGGTATAAAATAGGGAGTCGTACAGGGGGGGGGGCTTGTTGTCTAGTAAAGAAGGATGCATTAGCTATAGTGTTGTCTGTTGCTAGGAAGAATCCAATGTGGTATTAGAATTTCTAGCTTGGTAAATGTTAGTATATACTCATTCTCGGCCCTCTCCCCTCCATAATGGATATCCCAAGTGTGTAAATCCAAAATGATACTCCAATAAAGTCTTTCCTGCCATTCCAAAATAGGTAAGGGAGCTATTGTTATAGTATTCAATTAAACATTTTATTGTGTGTGCTAAAAGAATTGACAGGTTTTGCAGATACACACAAATGTATTTTCAATCATCATTTTAAAAGAAATAATTTGTTTAAACTGTAATTAAGAGATTCTAAGCCATCGCATCATATATTTTGCATTTTTTTAAAGTCAAATTCATTCTTTTTAATGCCCGTTTATATATCCTCCCTAAAATAATATTTTAGGAAGGCAATTTTTTTAACAGGTTGAAATAAAAAAAAATTAGTTCAAGTGAAATTTATGTTATTGTAACTTTATTAAATATTTTTAAATTAATAAAACTTTGAAATTAAAGTCTATTATTAAATGTTTTGGAGTTTTTTTAAAGAAAAAGGATTGGTAAAAATAGAGACTTGGCAAAATTATTAAAATTAAGGCTGGTTCTTCATAAGAGTTAATAAAAAATAAATATGATGATCGAATGTTTTGCAATAAAATAAAAAATTATAAGTACAAATCGTGAAGTTCAGAAAATAAATTAAAATTAAGGCAGGACTAGTTAGTTTTGGGGATATTTGTTCTTAATTTCAAGAAAATTTAGATGAAAAAAAGAGCTGAGGATGGTTTTTTCCTATATCAAAAGAATTCACAAAAGTTTTCTTTTGCCCTTAGGCCTAAAAACTAAGCATGGACCCGAGACTAGCAAAGGTACACGGTTTTGTCTGGGCATAAAAACTATATTGAACAACTTTTATTTTCTACTTGATTTAAACTTCGCAATTGAACGTTGGTAGTTATAAGAATGTAAGGTTTATTTTTACTTTGGAGTAATGTACCATGAAAGACTAACAAAGAACGATTTTCACATTGCCATGACATTCCACATTCAAGTTCTGGGTCTTGGACTCTTAGTTTTCTATGGCTTCTGGATAAACCACACTTCTTGTTCGGTGTAAATATGCCCATGTTTTTCTGCGCTGTCAGTAGTTCATATGACATTCTCTGGCATGACATTTCTTCCAAGCAGGTCAGTGTCATGACATCACAGTAGTGCGGCCGGGTAGGCAGGCATGCGTGACTACGCAGGTGACAGCCACCTACTTTCCAGCGCTCCTCAAGCATATGGGTGCGAGTTTTAACTAAATATCTAAATTATTCGCTCGTTGGCATGCTGATAATAGTTATTATCTCTTTTTTTAAACATTGCAGTGGCAGAATTGTTTTTTCAAACATGAATATTTCCATGGGCAATGTTAGTATTTTAAGTATAACACATAGCCGCGATTACTTGCTTCCACCGCCCCCCCCCAAACTTATAAAGGGCAAAAATTATAATTATCTAACTCATATTTTCAAAGAACAAACACGCAGAACTCCTATACATTGATGTGCTGTTTCGAAATCAAAATTTTCAATCTGGCTTCTATAGTTTTTGAGTTAGGGAGAAGCAAAACTTTTTCGTGCGGACACGACTGCTTATATATATATATATATATATATATATATATATATATATATATATATATATATATATATATAATCATAATAACAAAACAATTTCACGAAATATAATTGAATCGACCTTTATTAGTAAATTCCCAAATTTTAATTTAAGTCCTGGCTTATATATACTCGATGGTTATTTTTTAAATTATATTTACAATGCACTGTCGAAACTTTTAATTTGAGACTAAATATTTATAATAATCTTAATAAACTATTTAATTTTATTTTTTTGTGCATCTATGTAGCCTTATGTTTATGTCTGTGTATTTATTTTCGTTTGAGTAAAGTCTTTAGAACATTTGTACTTATTCTACCTTGGTTTTTCAATCCTGGCCTCTGATGTTAATATCTTTTACAGATTTTCTCCCTCCCTAATTGCTTAGGCGGTATTTTAATCCTCCTGTCAACCCCTTTAGTATTTTGAATTTACCTGATTTAATGATCTTAGTTTGTATTTATCTCCGCTCCTCCTAAGGTTTCCATTTCATATTGATTCATTTTGTTGATTGGTTTTTGCTTTTTTGTGGGCGTTCCCTCTCCTCTGTATCATCCTTATATATATATATATATATATATATATATATATATATATATATATATATATATATATTACAATTTTCAATACTTTTGTTATTCCTTGATAAAGAACTCGAAATAAAGTTTGAAAGTACTTGGAATCCTCGTCTTAATTTTCCCTGTAGGCTTGGTTGTATATATATATATATATATATATATATATATATATATATATATATATATATATATATATATATATATATATATATATATATATATATACATATACATACATACATACATGCATACATACTGAAAACCTTTTTTTTAGACCAAAACCCCATTGCTAGAGCCAAATAGGCCGTAGGCTAAGGACTAAAGTTTTGCCTGCGAAACGCAAGCTCCTCCTCTAAAGAGGAGTGGCGAAACAACTGCCGTACATAAAAGTAAGTGAAGTAAATTTTATAATATCTCCTGAAAGTTTTCTTCATATCCTTCAAAATAACCAGGGTATTCCTAAGAAACTAGGGGATCGATTCTATCAATGGCAAAGGCTCTCAGTTCGCGGAAGGGATAAGAACTTTTCCAAATAGTATTTGACGCGTATTCGGATACCCTTTCAAAGGAAGCCTAAATTTCACTGTGACTACGGGTACCCTCTACTACAGAGCGCCGGTGCCCCGTATACCTTTAGTCGGTACAGATAATTAGATATCCAAACTGAGGGCTATAGATATTATTCTTACCCTTAGGGTAAACAAAAATATATATCATATCATATGATATCATATATTATACACATAATATCGTATATCATCATAAAATATGTATTTAACTTTAGTGGTTACTTCTCTTATAAGGGATACTGAAAACCTGTACCATATACATATATAATTGAGTAGAAACTTGTGGTTTATATGAATATATATGTATAAATATTTTCATATTCTTCTTACAGATTGATGAGTTTCTATTAGGTATGTGGAATTGGCTAAAAGTGATATTGCTTGGATATAGCTATGTAGCAATTATTGAGGAGAGCGAGTGGATGGCAGTCTACCGAGCATTAGATTGTCTCATGATGGGTCTATGATGCTGAAGTCTTTTTAGTGGTTATAGATAGTCAAGCGCATGTGAGAGTCCTTTAAACCTTTTGTGAATGAGGGCGAACGTAAGATACCTATTTTAAAGCAAAAAACAATGAAGGTCTCTCCCGCCAGGAAATTGGTCAGGAGTGATCTTTAAAAAAAATAGTAATGTGTGGCTGGAAAAGCGAATCGGTACACACATTTCACGAATCTACCTTAGGCATCGGTGATCTCTTTACACTTTTCTCCTTAACCATACTATTTTTTTATAATATGAATTTATTCCTTCTCTCCCGTGTAACATTGGGGCTGCGTTTACACCCATCGAAATAAATGGCTGAACATTCTATTTTGAAGCGCTCTTAGGTCTATTGTGTTTTTTTTTATGTAAGAGGCCATCGACTTTACGATGCAGCATATTCAGAGTATTGCAATAATCTTAAAACCTGCAGAGCAATTTAATTTCGGCTTCTTAGGTCTCGTTCTTTCTACCAGCCTGTTCTTGGACGCATGGAATGTTTCCTTTCGATTAGCATCACTATGAATTAGATTCTGATATCAGGAGTTCGTGTGCTCGGCGATCTTTTTATTTATTATTACCGTTTTTATCGATTTTTATTGTGTCCTGCTTACTCCCAGCGTTTGCTGCTTCCATTTAATTCTCTTGAAGATAATTAATATTACTTTTTCTGGATTAATCTGATATCGCCCTTTAATCGCGCAAGGAGACCTACCTGCCTTTCTTGCTGGTCGAGAACAATTCAGGAGAGCTGAAAGACCCCTCTGGGCACTAATGCCTTGAATAGTCTCCTTTTTGGTTCCACTCACTTTTACTTCCAAGTACTTCACTACTTAATTTACAAACCTCTTTCCAATTTTGTATGACGGCGATGCCTAAATATATCCTTGTTTCTTGGTTCTAATAAAAAATAATAGCTGCTCTTTTTTTCGCCTCTCTTTCGTCTTTCACCACTATATTCCATTACCAAATGAGTTGGGTGCTCCTTACTAGTGGGCGCTAGTTTTAGTTCTTTGTCGGCAGGTTGCTACTTTGTTCTTACTTATGCCATTAAGCTTCATTGGGGTGTGATCAATTTCATGAACCTTTCACCCTCAGTGACATCGCTTTTACGGGCCTATAAACGAGTCCTTCATTAGTGCAGGTGTCCTTGTGTATTTATTTGAAAGCCCCTTTATATCTTATCCCTTAAGTTATGGTCAATATTTAAACCATAATTTCCATGCCACAAACTCCTCAACAGATGTTCAAATTTGTTTTTACAGTAGTTTTCTTTATACGAGGTTGGTCTAAAAAATTTTATAAGAGCATGGGTAGTAGCGACCAGTATGACGATTCTACGTGAGTACCATTCACTAAATATTTTTACAATGGTTGTACTGACGGTTCTTATGCTTTGTTTGTGGCTTTGACCACCCTTGGGGGCGTGTGATAGTTAGGAAGGAGACCACCGAGGAATATGAACATAGGCGTAATTCGCCTCGAGTTTTAACTTAGGAATATACTCCCATAGGTTGGTGCAAGGCCTTCGATACAGCTTAAAAATAAAGCGAGAAAAGAAAGGCAGATGGAGGAAGCGGTTCTGCTTAGTGTCTGCCTGACCAAGAATTCTTATCACAGGTTTTGTGAGAATATACTAATGAAGGATTGGCCTAAAGAGACATCAAGGGGCTTACCTCCAGAGACGCCTAAGGAGACAACAGAGGGCTTGCCTACAGAGACGCCTAAGAAGACATCATAGGGCTTGCCTCCAGAGACGCCTAAGGAGACATCATGGGGCTTGCCTCCAGAGACGCCTAAGGAGACATCATGGGACTTGCCGCCAGAGACGCCTAAGAAGATATCATGGGGCTTGCCTCCAGAGAAGCCTAATGAGACATCATGGAGCATGCCTCCAGAGACGCCTAAGGAGACATCATGGGTCTTGCCTCCAGAGACGCCTAAGGAAACATAATGGGGCTTGCCTCCAGAGACGCCTAAGGAGACATCATGGGACTTGCCTCCAGAGACGCCTAAGGAACAATCATGGGGCTTGCCTCCAGAGACGCCTAAGGAGATATCATGGGGCTTGCCTGCAGAGACACCTAAGAAGACATCATGGGGCTTGCCTCCAGAGACGCCTAAGGAGACATCATGGAGCTTGCCTCCAGAGACGCCTCAGGAGACATCATGGGACTTGCCTCCAGAGACGCCTAAGGAGACATCATGGGGCTTGCCTCCAGAGAAGCCTAATGAGACATCATGGGGCTTGCCTCCAGAGACGCGTAAGAAGACATCATGGGGCTCCCCTCCAGAGACGCCTAAGGAGACATCATAGGGCTTGCCTCCAGAGACGCCTAAGGAGACATCATGGAGCTTGCTTTCAGAGAAGCCGAATAAGACATCATAGGGCATGCCTCCAGAGACGCCGAAGGAGACATCATTGCGCTTGCCTCCAGAGACGCCTAAGAAGACATCATGGGGCTTGCCTCCAAAGACACCTAAGGATACATCATGGGACTTGCCTCCAGAGACGCCTAAGGAGACATCATAGTGGGTTGCCTCCAGAGCAGCCTAATGAGACATCATGGGGCATGCGTCCAG
This sequence comes from Ceratothoa steindachneri, assembly GCA_963969495.1. Lineage (NCBI taxonomy): Eukaryota > Metazoa > Arthropoda > Malacostraca > Isopoda > Cymothoidae > Ceratothoa > Ceratothoa steindachneri. The sequence goes on from OZ018325.1 coordinate 185,034,925, forward strand.
AGAGGCTTAAGGAGACATCATGAAGCTTGCACCCAAAGACGCCTAAGGAGACATCATGAGGCTTGCCTCCAGAGAAGCATAATGAGACATCATAGGGCATGCCTCCAGAGACACCTAAGGAGATATGATGGGGCTTGCCTCCAGAGAAGCCTAATGAGACATCATGAGGCATGCCTCAAGAGACACCTAAGAAGGGAACATGGGGCTTGCCTCCAGAGACGCCTAAGGAGACATCATGGGGTTTGCCCCTAGAGAAGCCTAATGAGACATCATGGAGCATGCCTCCAGAGACGCCTAAGTAGACATTATTGGGCTTGCCTCCAGAGACGCCTAAGGAGACATCATGAGGCTTGCCTCCAGAGAAGCCTAATAAGACATCATGGGGCATGCCTCGAGAGACACCTGAGGAGATATCATAGGGCTTGCCTCCAGAGACACCTAAGAAGACATCATGGGGCTTCCCTCCAGAGACGCCTAAGGAGACATCATGGAGCTTGCCTCCAGAGACGCCTAAGGAGACATCATGGGGCTTGCCTCCAGAGAAGCCATTGGAGACACCATGGGGCTTGCCTCCAGAGAAGCCTAATGAGACATCATGAGGCATGCCTCCAGAGAAGCCTAAGGAGGCATCATGGGGCTTGCCTCCAGAGACTCCTAAGGAGACATCATGGGGCTTACCTCCAGAGACGCCTAAGGAGACATCTCGGGGTTTGCCTCCAGAGAAGCCTAATAAGACATCATGGGGCATGCCCCCAGAGACGCCTAAGGAGACATCATGGGGCTTGCCTCCAGAGACGCCTAAGGAGACATCATGAGGCTTGCCTCAAGAGGAACCTAATTAGACATCATGAGGCATGCCTCAAGAGACACCTAAGGAGATATCATTGGGCTTGCCTCCAGAGAAGCCTAATGAGACATCATTAGGCATGCCCCCAGAGACTCCTAAGGAAACATCATAGGGCTACCCTCCAGAGACGCCTAAGGAGACACCATGGGGCTTGCCTCCAGAAATGCCTAAGGATACATCATGGGGTTTGCCTCCAGAGACGCTTAAGAAGACATCATGGGGCTTGCCTTTAGAGACGTCTAAGGAGACATCATGGGGCTTGCCTCCAGAGACGCCTAAAGAGATATCATGAGGCTTGCCTCCAGAGAAACCTAATGAGACATCATCGGGCATGCCTCCAGAGACACATAAGGAGACATCTTGGGGATTGCCACCAGAGAAGCCTAATGAGTCATCATGGAGCAGGCCTACAGAGACGCCTAAGGAGACATCATGAGGCTTGCCTCCGAGGACGCCTAAGGAGACATCATGAGGCTTGCCTCCAGAGGAACCTAATGAAACATCATGAGGCATGCCTCCAGAGACACCTAAGGAGATATCATGGGGCTTCCCTCCAAAGAAGCCTAATGAGACATGATGAGGCATGCTTCCAGAGACGCCTAAGGAGACATCATGGGGCTTGCCTGCAGAGACTCCTAAGGAGACATCATGGGGCTTGCCTCCAGAGACGCCATTGGAGACACCATGGGGCTTGCCTCCAGGGACGCCTAATGATATATCATGGGGTTTGCCTCCAGAGACCCCAAAGGAGACATCATGGGGCTTGCCTCCAGAGACGCATAAGGAGACATCATGTGGTTTGCCTCCAGAGACGCCTAAGGAGACATCATAAGGCATGCCTCCAGAGATGCCTAAGGAGACATCATGGGGCTTGCCTCCAGAGACGCCTAAGGAGACATCATGGGACTTGCCTCCAGAGACGCCTAAGGAGACATCATGGGGCTTGTCTTCAGAGACGCCTAAGGAGACATCATGGGGCTTGCCTCCAGAGACGCATAAGGAGACATCATAGGGCTTGCCTCCAGAGACGCCTAAGGAGACATCATGTGGCTTGTCTTCAGAGACGCCTAAGGAGACATCATGGGACTTGCCTCCAGAGAAGCCTAATGAGACATCATGGGGCATGCCTCCAGAGATGCCTAAGGAGATATCATGGGGCTTGCCTCCAGAGAAGCCTAACAAGACATCATAGGGCTTACCTCCAGAGACGCCTGAGGAGACATCATCGGTCTTGCCTCCAGAGTAGCCTAATGAGACATCATGGGGCTTGCCTCCAGAGACGCTTAAGGAGACATCATAGGGCTTGTCTCCGGGGTCCCATTAGGAGATATCATGGGGTTTGTCCCTAGAGAAGCCTAATGAGACATCATGGAGCCTGCCTCCAGAGACGCCTAAGGAGACATTATTGGACTTGCCTCCAGAGACGCCTAAGGAGATATCATGAGGCTTGCCTCCAGAGAAGCCTAATAAGACATCATGGGGCATGCCTCGAGAGACACCTAAGAAGATATCATGGGGCTTGCCTCCAGAGAAGCCTAATGAGACATCATTAGGCATGCTTCCAGAGACGCCTAAGGAGACATCATGGAACTTGCCTCCAAAGACGCCTATGGAAACATCATAGAGCCTGCCTCGAGAGAAGCCTAATTAGACATCATGGGGCATGCCTCCAGAGACGCATAAGGAGACTTTATAGGGCTTGTCTCCAGAGACGCCTAAGGATACATCATGGGGCTTGCCTCCAAGGACGCTTAAGGAGACATCATGGGGCTTGCCTCCAGAGACCCCTAAGGGGACATCATGGGACTTGCCTCCAGAGACGCCTAAGGAGACATCATGGGCCTTGCCTCCAGAGAAGCCTAATGAGACATCATGGGGCATGCCTCCAGACACGCCTAAGGAGATATCATGAGGCTGGCCTGTAGAGACGCCTAAGGAGACATCATGAGGCTTGCTCCAGAGAAGCCTAATGAGACATCATGTGGAATGCCTGCAGAAAAACCTAAGGAGATATCATCGGGCTTGCCTCCAGAGAAGCCTAATGAGACATCATGAGGCATGCCTCCAGAGACGCCAAAGGAGACATCATGGGACTTGCCTCCAGAGATGCTTAGGGAGACATCATGGGGCTTGCCTCCAGAGACGCCTAAGGAGACATCATGGGGCTTGCCTCCAGAGACACCTGAGGAGACATCATGGAACTTGCCTCCAGAGACGCCTAAGGAGAAATCATGGAGCTTGCCTCCAGAGACGCGTAAGGAGACATCATGGGACTTGCCTCCAGAGACGCCTAAGGAGACATCATGGGGCTTGTCTTCAGAGACGCCTAAGGAGACATCATGGGGCTTGCCTCCAGAGACGCATAAGGAGACATCATGGGGCTTGCCTCCAGAGACGCCTAAGGAGACATCATGTGGCTTGTCTTCAGAGACGCCTAAGAAGACATCATGGGACTTGCCTCCAGAGAAGCCTAATGAGACATCATGGGGCATGCCTCCAGAGATGCCTAAGGAGAGATCATAGGGGTTGCATCCAGAGAAGCCTAATGAGACATAATGGGGCTTGCCTCCAGAGAGGCCTAAGGAGACATCATGGGGCTTGCCTCGAGAGACGCCTAAGGAGATATCATGGGGCTTGCCTCCAGAGAAGCCTAACAAGACATCATAGGGCTTACCTCCAGAGACGCCTGAGGAGACATCATCGGTCTTGCCTCCAGAGTAGCCTAATGAGACATCATGGGGCTTGCCTCCAGAGACGCTTAAGGAGACATCATAGGGCTTGTCTCCGGGGTCCCATTAGGAGATATCATGGGGTTTGTCCCTAGAGAAGCCTAATGAGACATCATGGAGCCTGCCTCCAGAGACGCCTAAGGAGACATCATGAGGCTTGCCTCCAGAGAAGCCTAATAAGACATCATGGGGCATGCCTCGAGAGACACCTAAGAAGATATCATGGGGCTTGCCTCCAGAGAAGCCTAATGAGACATCATTAGGCATGCTTCCAGAGACGCCTAAGGAGACATCATGGAACTTGCCTCCAAAGACGCCTATGGAAACATCATAGAGCCTGCCTCGAGAGAAGCCTAATTAGACATCATGGGGCATGCCTCCAGAGACGCATAAGGAGACTTTATAGGGCTTGTCTCCAGAGACGCCTAAGGATACATCATGGGGCTTGCCTCCAAGGACGCTTAAGGAGACATCATGGGGCTTGCCTCCAGAGACCCCTAAGGGGACATCATGGGACTTGCCTCCAGAGACGCCTAAGGAGACATCATGGGGCTTGCCTCCAGAGAAGCGTAATGAGACATCATGGGGCATGCCTCCAGACACGCCTAAGGAGATATCATGAGGCTGGCCTGTAGAGACGCCTAAGGAGACATCATGAGGCTTGCCTCCAGAGAAGCCTAATGAGACATCATGTGGAATGCCTGCAGAAAAATCTAAGGAGATATCATCGGGCTTGCCTCCAGAGAAGCCTAATGAGACATCATGAGGCATGCCTCCAGAGACGCCAAAGGAGACATCATGGGACTTGCCTCCAGAGATGCTTAGGGAGACATCATGGGGCTTGCCTCCAGAGACGCCTAAGGAGACATCATGGGGCTTGCCTCCAGAGACACCTGAGGAGACATCATGGAACTTGCCTCCAGAGACGCCTAAGGAGAAATCATGGAGCTTGCCTCCAGAGACGCGTAAGGAGACATCATGGGACTTGCCTCCAGAGACGCCTAAGGAGACATCATGGGGCTTGTCTTCAGAGACGCCTAAGGAGACATCATGGGGCTTGCCTCCAGAGACGCATAAGGAGACATCATGGGGCTTGCCTCCAGAGACGCCTAAGGAGACATCATGTGGCTTGTCTTCAGAGACGCCTAAGGAGACATCATGGGACTTGCCTCCAGAGAAGCCTAATGAGACATCATGGGGCATGCCTCCAGAGATGCCTAAGGAGAGATCATAGGGGTTGCATCCAGAGAAGCCTAATGAGACATAATGGGGCTTGCCTCCAGAGAGGCCTAAGGAGACATCATGGGGCTTGCCTCGAGAGACACCTAAGGAGATATCATGGGGCTTGCCTCCAGAGAAGCCTAACAAGACATCATAGGGCTTACCTCCAGAGACGCCTGAGGAGACATCATCGGTCTTGCCTCCAGAGTAGCCTAATGAGACATCATGGGGCTTGCCTCCAGAGACGCTTAAGGAGACATCATAGGGCTTGTCTCCGGGGTCCCATTAGGAGATATCATGGGGTTTGTCCCTAGAGAAGCCTAATGAGACATCATGGAGCCTGCCTCCAGAGACGCCTAAGGAGACATTATTGGGCTTGCCTCCAGAGACGCCTAAGGAGACATCATGAGGCTTGCCTCCAGAGAAGCCTAATAAGAAATCATGGGGCATGCCTCGAGAGACACCTAAGAAGATATCATGGGGCTTGCCTCCAGAGAAGCCTAATGAGACATCATTAGGCATGCTTCCAGAGACGCCTAAGGAGACATCATGGAACTTGCCTCCAAAGACGCCTATGGAAACATCATAGAGCCTGCCTCGAGAGAAGCCTAATTAGACATCATGGGGCATGCCTCCAGAGACGCATAAGGAGACTTTATAGGGCATGCCTCCAGAGACGCCAAAGGAGACATCATGGGACTTGCCTCCAGAGATGCTTAGGGAGACATCATGGGGCTTGCCTCCAGAGACGCCTAAGGAGGCATCATGGGGCTTGCCTCCAGAGACGCCTAAGGAGACATCATGGAACTTGCCTCCAGAGACGCCTAAGGAGAAATCATGGAGCTTGCCTCCAGAGACGCGTAAGGAGACATCATGGGACTTGCCTCCAAAGACACCTAAGGAGACATCATTGGGCATGCCTCCAGAGATGCCTAAAGAGTCATCATGGGGCTTGCCTTCAGAGAAACCTAAGGAGACATCATGGGGCATGCCTCCAGAGACACCTAAGGAGATATCATGGGCCTTGCCTCCAGAGACGCCTAAGGAAACATCATGGCGCTTGCCTCCAGAGACGCCTAAGGAAACATCATGGCGCTTGCCTCCAGAGACGCCTAAGAAGACATCATGGGGTTTGCCCCTAGAGAAGCCTAATGAGACATCATTGTGCATTCTTCCAGAGACTCCTAAGGAGACATTATTGGGCTTGCCTCCAGAGACGCCTAAGGAGACATCATGAGGCTTGCCTCCAAAGAAGCCTAATAAGACATCATAGGGCATGCCTCGAGAGACACCTAAGGAGTTATCATGGGGCTTGCCTCCAGAGAAGCCTAATGAGAAATCATTAGGCATGCCTCCAGAGACGCCTAAGGAGACATCATGGGGCTTGCCTCCAGAGACGCCTAAGGAGACATCATGGGGCTTGCCTCCAGAGACGCCTAAGGAGACAGCATGGGGCTTGTCTCCAGGGATGCCTAAGGATACATCATGGGGTTTGCCTCCAGAGACGCCTAAGAAGACTTCATGGGGCTTGTCTTCAGACACGCCTAAGAAGACATCATGGGGCTTTCCTCCAGAGACGCCTAAGGAGATATCATGAGGCTTGCCTCCAGAGAAACCTAATGAGACATCATGGGGCATGCCTCCAGAGACACCTAAGGAGATATCATAAGGCTTGCCTCCAGAGAAGCCTAATGAGACATCATGAGGCATGCCTCCAGAGACGCCTAAGGAGACATCATGGGGCTGCCCTCCAGAGACGCTTAAGGAGACTTCATGGGGCTTGCCTCCAGAGACGCCTAAGGAGACATCTTGGGGTTTGCCTCCAGAGAAGCCTAATGAGACATCATGGATCATGCCTCCAGAGACGCCTAATGAGACATCATGGGGCTTGCCTCCAGAGACGCCTAAAGAGACATCATGAGGCTTGCCTCCAGACGAACCTAATGAGACATCATGAGGCATGCCCCCAGAGACACCTAAGAAGATATCATGGGGCTTACCTCCAGAGAAGCCTAATGAGACATGATGAGGCATGCTTCCAGAGACGCCTAAGGAGACATCATGGGGCTTGCCTGCAGAGACGCCTAAGGAGACATCATGGGGCTTGCCTCCAGAGACGCCATTGGAGACACCATGGGGCTTGCCTTCAGGCACGCCTAAGGATACATCATGGGGTTTGCCTCCAGAGACCCCAAAGGAGACATCATGGGGCTTGCCCCCAGAGACGCATAAGAAGACATCATGTGGCTGGCCTCCAGAGACGCCTAAGGAGACATTATGGGGCATGTCTCCAGAGATGCCTAAGGAGACATCATGGCGCTTGCCTCCAGAGACGCCTAAGGAGACTTCATGGGACTTGCCTCCAGAGACGCCTAAGGAGACATCATGGGGCATGTCTTCAGAGATGCCTAAGGAGACATCATGGTGCTTGCCTCCAGAGACGCATAAGGAGACATCATGGGGCTTGCCTCCAGAGACGCCCTAGGAGACATCATGTTGCTTGTCTTCAGAGATGCCTAAGGAGACTTCATGGGGCTTGCCTCCAGAGAAGCCTAATGAGACTTCATGGGGCATGCCTCCATAGACGCCTAAGGAGACATCATGGGGATTGCCTCCAGAGAAACCTAATGAGACATCATGGGGCTTGCCTCCAGAGACGCCTAAGGAGACATCATGGGGCTTGCCTCCAGAGACGCCTAAGGAGACATCATGGGGCTTGCCTCCAGAGAAGCCTAATGAGACATCATAGGGCTTACCTCCAGAGACGCCTGAGGAGACATCATGGGGCTTGCCTCCAGATTAGCCTAATGAGACATCATGGGGCTTGCCTCCAGAGACCCCTAAGGAGACATCATGGGGATTGCCTCCAGAGAAGCCTAATTAGACATCATGGGGCATGCCTCCAGAGACGCATAAGGAGACTTTATAGGGCATGCCTCCAGAGACGCCAAAGGAGACATCATGGGACTTGCCTCCAGAGATGCTTAGGGAGACATCATGGGGCTTGCCTCCAGAGACGCCTAAGGAGGCATCATGGGGCTTGCCTCCAGAGACGCCTAAGGAGACATCATGGAACTTGCCTCCAGAGACGCCTAAGGAGAAATCATGGAGCTTGCCTCCAGAGACGCGTAAGGAGACATCATGGGACTTGCCTCCAAAGACACCTAAGGAGACATCATTGGGCATGCCTCCAGAGATGCCTAAAGAGTCATCATGGGGCTTGCCTTCAGAGAAACCTAAGGAGACATCATGGGGCATGCCTCCAGAGACACCTAAGGAGATATCATGGGCCTTGCCTCCAGAGACGCCTAAGGAAACATCATGGCGCTTGCCTCCAGAGACGCCTAAGGAAACATCATGGCGCTTGCCTCCAGAGACGCCTAAGAAGACATCATGGGGTTTGCCCCTAGAGAAGCCTAATGAGACATCATTGTGCATTCTTCCAGAGACTCCTAAGGAGACATTATTGGGCTTGCCTCCAGAGACGCCTAAGGAGACATCATGAGGCTTGCCTCCAAAGAAGCCTAATAAGACATCATAGGGCATGCCTCGAGAGACACCTAAGGAGTTATCATGGGGCTTGCCTCCAGAGAAGCCTAATGAGAAATCATTAGGCATGCCTCCAGAGACGCCTAAGGAGACATCATGGGGCTTGCCTCCAGAGACGCCTAAGGAGACATCATGGGGCTTGCCTCCAGAGACGCCTAAGGAGACAGCATGGGGCTTGTCTCCAGGGATGCCTAAGGATACATCATGGGGTTTGCCTCCAGAGACGCCTAAGAAGACTTCATGGGGCTTGTCTTCAGACACGCCTAAGAAGACATCATGGGGCTTTCCTCCAGAGACGCCTAAGGAGATATCATGAGGCTTGCCTCCAGAGAAACCTAATGAGACATCATGGGGCATGCCTCCAGAGACACCTAAGGAGATATCATAAGGCTTGCCTCCAGAGAAGCCTAATGAGACATCATGAGGCATGCCTCCAGAGACGCCTAAGGAGACATCATGGGGCTGCCCTCCAGAGACGCTTAAGGAGACTTCATGGGGCTTGCCTCCAGAGACGCCTAAGGAGACATCTTGGGGTTTGCCTCCAGAGAAGCCTAATGAGACATCATGGATCATGCCTCCAGAGACGCCTAATGAGACATCATGGGGCTTGCCTCCAGAGACGCCTAAAGAGACATCATGAGGCTTGCCTCCAGACGAACCTAATGAGACATCATGAGGCATGCCCCCAGAGACACCTAAGAAGATATCATGGGGCTTACCTCCAGAGAAGCCTAATGAGACATGATGAGGCATGCTTCCAGAGACGCCTAAGGAGACATCATGGGGCTTGCCTGCAGAGACGCCTAAGGAGACATCATGGGGCTTGCCTCCAGAGACGCCATTGGAGACACCATGGGGCTTGCCTTCAGGCACGCCTAAGGATACATCATGGGGTTTGCCTCCAGAGACCCCAAAGGAGACATCATGGGGCTTGCCCCCAGAGACGCATAAGAAGACATCATGTGGCTGGCCTCCAGAGACGCCTAAGGAGACATTATGGGGCATGTCTCCAGAGATGCCTAAGGAGACATCATGGCGCTTGCCTCCAGAGACGCCTAAGGAGACTTCATGGGACTTGCCTCCAGAGACGCCTAAGGAGACATCATGGGGCATGTCTTCAGAGATGCCTAAGGAGACATCATGGTGCTTGCCTCCAGAGACGCATAAGGAGACATCATGGGGCTTGCCTCCAGAGACGCCCTAGGAGACATCATGTTGCTTGTCTTCAGAGATGCCTAAGGAGACTTCATGGGGCTTGCCTCCAGAGAAGCCTAATGAGACTTCATGGGGCATGCCTCCATAGACGCCTAAGGAGACATCATGGGGATTGCCTCCAGAGAAACCTAATGAGACATCATGGGGCTTGCCTCCAGAGACGCCTAAGGAGACATCATGGGGCTTGCCTCCAGAGACGCCTAAGGAGACATCATGGGGCTTGCCTCCAGAGAAGCCTAATGAGACATCATAGGGCTTACCTCCAGAGACGCCTGAGGAGACATCATGGGGCTTGCCTCCAGATTAGCCTAATGAGACATCATGGGGCTTGCCTCCAGAGACCCCTAAGGAGACATCATGGGGATTGCCTCCAGAGAAGCCTATTGAGACATCATGGGGCTAACCTCCAGAGACTTACCATGAAATGCATTGCCACCGGAAGGAAGGTTCAACGGAACCCTTTGGCGAAGACTTTCTCTTGAACAAAACTATGAGCCACATTTTCTTGGATTGCCCCAGGCCTAGAGCTTCGCGCTCATCAACGTTTCCAGTGGTAATTGCCACCTTCTCTCTTTCAATCTGCAGTTCTCGCAGCGTTAGCTGCTACCCTCTTTCCTTGCACCTGGCCCCAAGGGAAAGGGTATCCTATATAGGCTGTTACACTTGGTATAGGGAGGAGTTGCACCTCCTCTTGGCCTGAGTGCTAATTAGGGAAGCCCTGGTGTCACTGGCTTGACTTGAACACTCTGATGGGGCCTGGAAATTTGTTGGTGCCCTTTACCTTTTATTAGTATTATTAGTTGTTATTACTATTTTACCTTTTATTAGTATTATTAGTTGTTATTACTACTTAACCTTTTATTAGTATTATTAGTTATTATTATTATTTAATATACTTATTCAGAATGATCTTTAAATTATTTGTTATTTCTATTTATTGTGATATATTATAATCATTTATTATGATCAGTATTAATTATTATTATAAATACTTCGCGTTCTTATTTATTATTATTATTATCATTATTATTTCTTCTTCTTATTATTATTATTTATTATTTTTTAATTGTTATTATTTATTATTATTTAGTACTGAAAATTTTATTATTTATTATAATAAATTTATGATGTATTAATTATTATTAGTGTTATAAATATTATATAATATTTATTAAAAGTTTTATTCATTATTATCATTACGGCTCTCCACCCCAGGTTTTCTTTCCCTTGGAATCACCTAGTACCAAGGTATAAAAATAATAGGTCTCACACACCCTACTCGTTAGCCGACCCGCCTACCTCTAGTTTTCTTTATTACATAGACTCTTACACATTTCCACACTTGCTTTCCTATCCCCAGAAGTTGTGGTTGCCTGGCGGACTTTATTCCTACTATGAGCCCTAGTCGAGTGGCCGAAAGGCCGCTGGCTAGGGCAATTATTAGGCAATGGGGTAATGGGTGTGCTCAACTTCATCGAGTACAACTATCAGGTGAGTTCTCCTCCATCATCTTTTATGGTTAAATTCCAGGACAATTTCGCCGAAATGGCGAGCTTGGTTGGAAAAGCCCATTAACACCGGACCCGGAGCGATTACGTGGAAATTATCATATTCTGGAATTTGCAGACTTTTCTCTTAGCCTTCCCACCCATAGGAAGGTCCTATTATTTACTTACCTCATCCCCTTCAGTGGAGTCGCCGATGGATTTCAAAGAGTGGCAGTCCCTCCTATTCTATCACAAGGGACTGCCAAGAGGGTAGACAGGCGATCGAAAACTGATCGCGTCCGGTGAGAGCGACTCGATAGGGCCGACTCCTTTACGGTGGTAAGGAAAAGCGGGACGCGTAGGGCCGTGCCACCTGCAGTCCTACAAATATGCATTTTGACGGTGCTTGGGGTCAGCGTGACTGCCCCCCTCTCTTCCCCGATGGGGGCCGATTCGCCGGCCAGAGACTTGAACGCGACGGAAGATAACTCGAGTGGGATCCAATGCTGCCTTGGGTTTGGGAAGGGGGGAGGATGGCCACAGGGATGGCTTGCTAGAAGGGTATATTAGCGGAGGTGACCCAGCCCCAGACGGTAGGATATTCCATAGGATCGAATCAAGGTTCGGTACAAAACACCAAACCCGACTCCGTTTCTGTGCAAGCTACTCTCCATACGGCTCGGGCCTCCGAGGACTCACTAGGAGAGAAGGGGGCCGTCTCTCCTATCTGGTCCCCCTTATCCATCTGGGAGAAATATATTGGTGAGACCGGTCTATCTGGCCTAAGAGCTCCTTCAGGCTATGGAGACAAGCGGGTTCATTCACCACAAACTTCTCCCTAAAATTAAAGAATCAAGAAAAAAGACTAAGAGGACTAAAGGGTCCTTTCACTCTGTGGTGGCTCTGGAGAACGTCGGGTCTGCTGCCATTTTGGCAAGCGGCCAGGCCAAGCTCGGCACGTCTACCCCCAGCTGCCCTTGGGTGAGGCTCCCAGAACAAGACCAAAGTCGCCGTAAGGGGTGCGGTGATTTACCTCCCATGCCGCCATGCTGACGGGCCTGTGCTCCCCGTCCGGCCCCAGTTTGGCCTCTTCTTTCTGACAGCCTGTGTTTTACCCTGCTTCCTCACTTTCCCTACAACCTCTCCCACTCTAACTTCACTGGTTAGACGCCAACCACCTTCCTCTCACCCAACTATTCCGGATCGGGACTGAAGGGGGAAGGGACAACGTCCCCTCACTACTGAGTTCCGGTCTGGGGTGGTGTTTTTTTAACAACCCGCTTCATCCCCACCAAAACTTTCCTCACAACACCGATCTTGCTCCTGTCAATATCTATAGATTTTACGCCATGGCTGAAGTGAAGCCGCCCTGCCGATGGGCTGCCAGCTGGTTCCGCCGGCCTCGTACTTACCTATCACAGAGCGGGGTACTACGTGGGGTGAATAGCGTATGCATCCCGTGGCATAATTCGGGTCACTATGTCCAATGAGGAGTTAAAACAAGGAAAAATACTCTCCCTCTACCTTTCCTTGTAACATCGTCGGAGCCGCCCTAGGGCAGCTCCCACGATAAAATGTATGCCCCCCTCTTATCTTTGCTCTCTCAGGGAACCCTCCAATTCTCTTCTACTGGAGAGGAGGTTTACTCCTCTCTTTTGCATACGGGTGCAGGGGAGTCCCCCTCACTCCTTTTTCTGGAATCGCCCTTGGGCGAATAGCTTTTTCTAGTGGCTGGTCCCACTTTTCTTTCCAAGAGGACTGCCAAGATCGCGGGCAAGAGGCCCATAATTGACCGCTTCTGGTGGGAGCGGCTCGATAGCGCCAACCCTGTTAGGTGCGCGAAGGATGACAGGGGCCACTCGGTCCGTGCTCTCCAAAGTCCTCCGAGCGCGAATATCAAGCTTACAGAGGGTTATTATACGTGCCCCCTTCCCTCTCTTCCCCGACGGATGCCGGTTTTCCGGCCCAAGATGACACGACCAAACGTGCTTCGAATGTCATCCGTGATGTTTTTGGGAGATGGCCACATGGAGGCCCCTTAAATAGACATGGTCTCTGAGGTGACGCAGCCCCAGACGGTAGGATATTCTATGGGGTAGAACCGGGGCTCGGTGCCAAACACGGAACCCAAGTCCGCCTCTGTGCAAGCCCCTCTTCAGTTAGCTCGGGTCTCCAAGGCCTCGCAAGGAGAGGAGGGACCTCCTCCCATGGCTAGTGGCCCTGTGGCAGCAAGGACCTCGATCTCGGAGAAGGATCTTGCTAAGGCTAGTCCATCCGGCCTAGGGGCTCCTTCTGGCGGAAGAGAGAAGCGGGTGCATTCCCTGCCTTTCTCTCCTAAAAATAAAAATACGTAAGACAGAAAAGACTAAAGGCTCTTATCTCTCCGCGAGAGTCGCGGGGACGGATTGGTCTGCTTCAATTTTGGCAAGCGACCAACCGAAGATCGGCAAGTCTGGCCCTTGCGCTCCCCCGGACGGGGAGTCACAGACCAAGAACAAAAGTGCGAGTGCGTAGAGCGGAGCTTCGATTACGTGGTAGTCCCGCATGAATAGAATACCTAGCGTTTTAGAGCATGCTGGCTTTAAAAACGTCCTTGTTACTCACTCCACTCATAACAGCATGTTGGCTAAGTGCAACATGATCCACTAGAGCCTTCTGGAGAATGCGTAGAATTCCTCCGAGGCGGCCATGATTAGTGTACTCCGGACACTTGAGCGCACGTCAGTGAGTGTGACACTGTACTCTAACATGAACTTTGTGAAATGATTAGTTTATGCGAGGGAACTCATGGACTACTCCATAGATGAAATCACCTTAGAGCTGGCAGATCATGGGGGGGCCAAGGTTGAACGTGTGATGAGAAAACGGGGTGGGGCCTAGAGATCCAAGCTTATACTTTTCGTCACGTTCGAATGTGACAACCTCCCTTGGTATCGCTACCGCGTGAAGGCATTCTTGCCACTGACGCGGATGTACTACTACCATCACCGCTTCGGCCATACTAATCGTTCCTGTAGACGTGCAAAGTTGGGGTTACCCGAAGTCTAGGTAAGCTCCAAGGCCTCACACGATAGGTCCAAATCGTGTGTGGTCAAGTGTGTCAATTGCGGATAGCTGTACCCCGCTTCTTCGAAGAAATATGGCGCGTATCTCCTTGAGAAGGAAATCCTGGCTGTTCAAGTCCAGGATCGGCTATCATTTCGCGAGGCTAAGGATCTGGTCTTGGCCCGCCCGGATCCCTTGGACGTCTTATGCCTCAATTTTAAGAGATCCATCATCTGCTCTTGCCCCCTCAAGGTCTACGAGCACGCTCGTTTCCGTGCCCGTTTGGAACCCTTCTGCAGGTTCTACCTACCCCAGGCGCTCCCGTTATAGAGCTGGTTGCCTAACGGGTTCACACCCAGCCCCGGCTAAAACCAAGGTTCTTCCTCCTTCCACCATGGTTACTGTTTTTCGTAAGGATAAACGGCCGCGTGCCTTCACGACGTCTTCAGACTCATAGGAGGCAACATTCTTGAAGTTGGTCGCGAGGCCATATTCCTGGGTTCATAACCTGCCCCCTCCCCCGAAAGGAGGACATCACTAAAGGAGATTCGACTCCTTCGCCTACACCCAGTGTTAGATTTGGTGGGTTAGAGTCGGTGGATCCTCCGAAAGATGGACCCACGCGTCCGAAGCCGCCCCACCTGCCTAAGGTTTTGGTGCGGAGGGAGGACAAGACTTATCTGGCGAGCGCAACCTCCTCTGATAAGTTTTCGAAGACGACAGCGCCTTCAGTGCACTGCCTGGCCATCAATGCATATATTTCTTGCTTCAGGAAGCGTACGGCTATTCCCCTGAGGGTCTTCTCTTCGAAGAGGGCCCCAACATCTCCCCCGAGCTAGGTATGAAGGGCAAATTCCTTTAATGGAATTGCTGCGAACTCCTGGCCAGCTTGGATATGCTGCGGAGGCTCGTCTCCTCCCGTTTCTCGTTAGCTTTCTTTTTGCAGGAAACCATGCTGAGCATCTGACCCTTGCCCACCCTCCCGGGGTATAAGAGTTTTGCGACTTCCCCACCACGGAATGTGGGCTGGGTAGGAGGATGCGCGATTTACACACGGCATGATGTCTCCGTTCTTTTATTTGCTTTAGATACCTCCTTTCAGGCAGTAGCTGCGCAGCTGCACATGTATAGGAGGTATACTGTTATTTTTGCGTTCATTCCACCGTCACCGTCTTCACTACGCGGGGGACTTCCACTGCGTTGTGGCACGGTTCCTGAGTTCTTTCTCTTGCTCAGAGATCTGAACGCAGATCTGGGAAGAGTACTCGATTAACCCCAGGGGTCAAGTCTTTGCCGCCCTCATCGACGAGCTGGAGATGGGTGTCCTAATTGTGGCTGAGCTTTTGTATTACACACCGAGAACCGCTTCATATTCGAATCCGTATTAGCTATCTTTAATTGTTTTTCCAAGTGATCCACGATTCTCTCTCTAAAAGTTGACTTAAAAATTTTTACCTACAATTGACATTAAGCAAAAAAATCTTTAGTTTGGGGGATTACTCTTTTCCCCCTTAGGAAAAATCTGCCCAAATTTTGTTAATTTAAAGTTTGAAGAACAAAACCCTATTTTATAAATTTGATTAAAATTCTTGTGAGTGGTGCTAAAATCTCGGGAGGATGGGGGGTCGCTTCCTAATATACTTTTGATGAATTTTATCGGAACCCCGGGATTTTGAAATATTCATTTTGTCTATGTTTTGAGAGTTCAATTTGTGTGCACTTACCCCTCCAAAAAATTGGATTAAGGATTTGATCAATACTCCCTGTGTCGCTAATTAGCCTTCCCTCGTCACTTTTAATTGGTTCTATCGAATATTGAATCGATTTCCTATTATGCACATATGTAGAACTGTTTAGGGAGATTTTTAGTTCGCGTTCTACTAAACGCCGATACTGAACGTAAATTTGGTGGTTTACCTTATTGTTTTTTTTTCTTTTAGCAAGTGAGTAGTCATTACTTATAGCAATTTAATCACTATTATTAATAAATGGCGAGATTCTACTGTACTCGCTTTTCGTAAACCGGGGAGAGATCAATCTACCCAGGCCGGTTTCCGCCTAATTTCTCTAACATACTGCGTGTGCAAGTTGATAAATGGATAAATATTAAATTAGCCTTTATTCTGGATTGCGGAAGCCACCGTTCTTCTGCACATTGCGGTTTCCGAAAACTACACTCCATTTGGATGCTCTGCTCCGACTGGAAAAGGCCGTCTGGGAGGCTTTCCTTCGTAGAAAGCACGACGACACTGTGGTTTTTCCATCTGAAGGACTAGTTTGATACTGCATAGCGATACGATATCCTGGAGACTACACAAGGTTGGTGCGAGGGGACGCCTCCGAAACTTTTTATCTGATATTTTGCGTGATCATTGATTTTGCATACGGGCGGGAGGAGTACTCTCTGGCTCAATGGAGAAGGAAGAGGGTGTGCCGCCAGGAGGTGTCCTTAGTGTCCCCTTATTTGCGCTGAGCATCAACGGTATCACCTCGGTGCTTCCAGAAGATGTTCTCGCTACGCTCTACGTGGACGACCTTTCGATCACTTTTGGCGCGGCCGACATGCCAACTCTGGAGCGTCGACTCTAACAGACATTAAACCCCGTCTCTCGCAAAGCCAAAGCGCACAGGATACGTTTTTCCTTTGCCAAGACTAAGGTAGTGCACTTCTGCTTTCATCCATGGCTCCACCCTGATTCAGACTTGTTTTTAAATGGGGTTAGCCTGGAAGTGGTGGACTCGTACCGTTTTCTTGGTCTTGTATTTTACGTACGCCTCACCTGGGGCCTCTTTCATCATGCGCCATGGATATTCTTCCTTCTGTGATTTTCAGCGCCTAAAGCTCTGCTATACCTTTTTATCGATTCTTTGTTCGTTGAAGCTCGAATACGGATGTGAGTTTTATGCATCCGCTGCTGAGCGCGTATTGCGAAATGTGGACTCGATCCACTACACCGGCCTTCGCCTGGCGACCGGTGCCTTTCGCACGTCCCCAATCGAGAGACTTATTGTCGATATTGAGGATATGCCAATCACTCTGCGCCGTGCACAGTACATTATTCGCTTGTATTCGTTAGCCTGGCGCCTCCCATAGTCGCCACCAGCTGTCTGTCACTGCATCCGCAGCTGTTCTCGACGGTGCCAATGCCGCCGAATGACACCAGTCATACCCTAATCCCTTTGGGTTTAGAGCTAAGAAACTCTTACGAGAGCTCGGCATAGCTCTCAGGCCGGTGGCCTCTCTGGTTCTGAGAAAGACGCCACTATTTGTCGCCACGTCTCCTCTCTCAGCTTCGGGAGTATTGCTTTCGGCCCTTTCGGAGGACACTTTGTGTGACGCTGGATGCAAATGTATACGGATGGCTCTAAGTCCCAAGAAGGCCTCGGTTTCCACGCCGTATCGCCACTGTTTGATGTCAGTTCGGCTCTGCCAGGCCCTGCGTCTGTCTTCACAGCCGAGATGGTTGCGATACACCTCTCATTATAGAAGATAACGCGACTTGACCGTTTTGGAGACCCTATTGTGATTTGTAGCGACTCACAAAGCGTACTGAGTGCTCCTGGGGCATTGTCTGGACTCCTCCACTTTATTTGACTGTTTGTTGTAGGTTGCATGTTCTTGCGCCGAGAAGAAGCGGGCCTACCCCCGACACTGGACCGCGCTTTCTTTTTTGTTGCCTTTTTACTTTCTTTTATTTTTTATTTATTGTTGTTTTTTTATCCTGTGTCAAAGGCTTTGTGCTTTTTTATCTTTATTATTTATATATTATTTGTTTTTTAATCTAGACTAGCATTAGGCTGTGGTGTAAGTACGGCGACTTTTGCGGTAGTAGCCATCGCCAGGTGGGCTGTCTCTCTCTGTCAAAATAAATCGGGATCTCCCATCACATTTTAAGCCAAGTTACTTACGAATACCAGTCAAACCTTATATATCCAATCCGACACGCTTCATTAGGAGTCTTTTACCCAAGTTTCGTTGTTTCACCGTATTTAACTCTGTACCATCCCCTGGCGTGGTGGTCCATTTAGGTGTACGCTCCTGGTAAAAGCTAACCACCTTTGCAAGCCTTTAGTTTTTAGATCTTTATCTCAGCTTCCTACCCATTTTTAATTCTGGGTGACCTTAATGCCAGACACTCCATCTAGGATTATAGAGTGAGCAACCGCCAAGGCTCTTTCCTTGAATCTCGTTTCTCCACTAGTCTTTTAGGAATATTAACTCTGGTTATGTAACGTCCTAACATATTCAAGCTGATTATTTCCTTTATGTAGATTTATTGGCTCCACCGCCTATATTTCTGATTTCAAGTAGTCTATTTTAGATGACTTGCATGACAACGACCACTACGCCATGCCTGAGAACACGCCCCTTTGCTCGTCCTCTTAATATCCTCCCAGATGGAATGTTGTAAGTGCTGACTGGTCAAAGTCAATGGTGCATCCTTCAATAGAAAGTAAATTAGAGATTTTGTTGATATTGTTGTGACTATACATTACTTTTATTGTTTAGTGCTTGATGCAGCAGAGTCCGCAATCCCTCGCGCTCGTTCCTGCCGTAGAACATCAGCCTCATACTGGAATGCTGATTATACCCGTGTAGTGGAGGACTATAGAAATGCTCATGCACTGTTCTACCAGCACTTAAGCACACCAGACCGTATTGACCAAAATCGAACTTGAGACATTCACCAGCAAACTTTACGTCAGGACTGCATCCACTCTTGGAGGTCATATGTGTTTTCCTTGTCATTAACTTCCTTTTCAGCTCAGGTGTGGTAGAGAATTAACAAAAATCAAGGGTTCTTATGCTCCTTATTCCACACTCTGCACTGAGACCAATGGTTCTATCGTCTGCGATCCCTCCAGTGTCACCGATATATTGGCCTCCATTTTTCGGATGTTAGTAGCCTTGAGCGCTACCCAGAGAAGTTTAGATGTATCAGATCTGGGCCAAAGGGCGAAGCCCTGTGCTTCTCAGCCGGTGAAGAGGAACTTTCCAACTGTCCGTTCATTACCGCCAAGATGCATTCAGCGCTCTCTTGGTGCGCTCTCACGTCTCCATCTCCAGAGCTAATCACTCTTCCTAGATATTTTTAATTAGATTTGGATCAAGGGATTCGATTCTTTTTTGTAAAGAACGGTGTTGCTGCTCTTACCATATTTGAAACCAGGTAGAGATGGCTTGTCTCTTCCCCATTATAGGTCAATAGCCCTCACCAGCTGTCTTATTATTTTGCTGGAGAAAATGGTCAATGCTTGCTTTCAGTGGCTTCTGGAATACCATGGGCTCCTAACTCCATACCAGTGTGGCTTCCGTAGGAAGCAGAGTACCACAGATCTTTTTGCCGCATTGAAAGCACTCTCCGCGAGGCCTTTGCTCTAGACTACCACGCGATGGATGTCTTTTTCGATATCGAGAAGGCCTATGACACCACGCGGCCCCATGGAGTTTTTAGGCTACTCGCTATTTCTGGGTTAGAGAAGATAACATTTATTCTGATCTTTATGTCCAGGAGGAGGGTATTCACCAGGACAGTGTATTAAGTGTTACTTTATTCGCTATTGCAATAAATAGCCTGGTATCCTCTCTGCCAATAGGGCTGTCTGCAACCTTATTTTTAGACGACCTCGCCCTTTATTACTTCGCCTTATACTAGGCGTCCGCACTCCGCCACGTCCAGTTGGCGGTTATTACCATCCACCACCTGCCCTTCATAATGAGCTCCGTTTTCCACCTCAAAGACGAAAGCGATACACTTTCACCAGAAGCGGAGGCTGCAAGTTACCTACATCATAACCACTTGGAATTTGTCTCAGAGATACGGTTCCTGGGAATGATGCTAGATCCAAAACTTACTTGGTGTTATCATATTTTTCACCTGTGACGGAGATGTCTCCGGAAAACGAACCTTCTAAAGAGGCTATTCCATATATCTTATCTTAAGGGAGCGATGGCTAACCTCGTGGAGGCTATACACCTTTCTCGTCCAGTCCAAGTATGACTATTTTAGTAATGTGTATTCCTCGGCCTCTCTCTCATCTCACTGTATGCTGGATCCTCTCTGCAACTTGGCTCTCTGTCTACTCTATGGAAGCCTCTTCCTTGCTTAGAGGTTTACAAGAGGCTCTTCTCTCTAGGATCTGCCTCCGCCTATGACAGGTCTCCATCCATGCATCCGCATGGATTCAGGAAACCTGTCAGAATAATTATAATCCTAATAATAATAATAATAATAATTATAATCATAGTACTACTATTGATTATAATCATAATAATAATCATAATCATCGTGATAGTTATTGTTATTGTAATTGTTATTGTTATTATTATTATTATTGTCTTTATTATTATTATTGTTATAATTATTGTTATAATTATTATTGTTGTTATTATTGTTATTATTATTAGTATTTTATTATTATTAGTATTAGTATTATTGGTGTTAGTATTATTAGTATTATTGTAATTATTATTATTTTTATAATTATTATTATAATTATCATAATTATTATTATTCTAATTATTATTCTAATTAGTATAACTATAATTATTATTAACTAAGAGCTTCTGGTCCCATATTTTCCACGAGAAGGTTATCGAGATGCGCTTTGAAGATCTCATTTATTATTTACAGTTAACGAGACTTAATGTTGCCATATTTCTTGCTGATTTTACTTGCTATGATGTTAATCCGTTTATTCAGTAATTTTTTATTATTCTCATCATAGACATACAATGTGTCTACTTATTTTTACAAAGTATAAAATCAAATCTTCTTTTATCCGCGATTCATCGAACTCAAGTTTCTCATGTAGTCAACTCAATTGGCCTCTTCGCAGTAGGTCTTTCATACTTCACCTTTAACTTCACACTTTCTTGCCCAAGTTATTTCTTAAAGATATCTGCAGGGAATATATTTATTAGAATAAGAGACATCTGACATTGTAGGTAGTTTGCTAAGAAGAATTCAAGATGTTTTCTAAGATCGCTCCATTCTTAAGGCTCTGATGGGGATTACGTGAGACACGTACAAATGAACGTCCACCCTCTTTTTTTTGATGGGGGGGGGATTAGTTCGTACTGTACAGTCCAATCCTAGAAAACAAAATACCAAAATCTAAATTTTCATCTTACAGATGATGTTTTGAAATTTGCTTCTAAATTTAATTGCAAAGAACTGAGGATAAAAAGGTTATCAGAAAAGAGATGTGTATATGAAGAAATGCGTCCCAAACTAGAGAATGATAAGTATGAATGCAGTAATAACACGAAAACAATTTAAATATCTGATAGACAATTTAACCAAATATTAATAAAAAGCTTGGAGGCCTTTGTTGTGTGAATGGTTTGAGCACATCTGCGACTACAAGACTTCACCAATTTATCATATTGTTTGGAAGTGAATTCTATAGGTTTTAAATCAGGGTGGTGGATGACTAGTATATCAAGTTGAGAGTTTAAGTATCCAAGAACTGCTTCACCATATGTGTTGTGTGGAAGAGATAGAAACAAGCTCACGTCACCCCGATGGTCGAAGTAAGGGGATCACGTGTTCATTTTGGCAGATTTTTGGATAACGCAGTGTTTGCTTTTCCGCGTAAACGGACGAGCGGACAGACCAGAGCTTGAATACATGCACCACAACATGATGCGGCAAAATATACGTCATTTTCGTAACTGTTTGATCAGTTTTCAACCTGTACGAGGCCTTTCGGGCGGCTTCCTATCCAATTCGATCAAATTAAATTTGCTTTACTCGCTGAAATACACTCCCACGTTTTATAATTCTACAGTACATACTCAATAGCGAAAACCAACCTAGGTGCTTTATTCTACATATTTACTTATGATTGGTTTCTTAGCTTGAGAGCGTACCCGTTCTCTTCATCTGTCGATCTATCATTGGTTATACTATTTTTTTTCATAAATTATAAAATAAATAATTTTCGCACTTTAGATATACTTGACTACCGGTGAAAGATTGTATTAAATTAATCGCCCAAAATAATCACGTTCATGGAGTCTCTTTTTGTAAACCGGAAACTTTTTGCCCGCAGAAACTTTATCAATGAATATTACGCTAATTTAACTGACTTCCTTTGATGTGTGAAATTGGAAGCGAATCTATTTAAGTGTTAATTATGACCTAGCTGATTATAAACGCCCTCCTTCACGTAACTGAAGTAAAACTAGAACTTTTTAGTGAGCCGATGTATGAATTGTTGATTGTGGTTGACTTTGCGACGGCTGCGTAATGCTCAAACCATCCTTGGTTTGGATCCCCTTGTTAAACTCTAGGTCGCCCTCCTTAAGAAAGTACAGAATAACGTGCAAATAGGGGGTAGAACCGTTATTAAACCGGATCAGTATGTAATTTAATTTTTCTTTTTCATTTAACATCTTGAATAGTTTAGGCTGGGTGAATGGGATCCCCTGAAGATGAGCTACCCTGAAACCTGCACCTGAAGACAAGCCTACCCAGCTTATCTCACCTGAAGACATGACATCTCAACATTTTTTGCCTAAAGACAAGCCATCCCAGCTTTTTCGCATGAAAACAAGCCAATTCAGCTTTTTTCGCCAGAAGATCTGCCACCCGAAAATTTTTCGTTTAAAGAAGAGCCCACCCCGCCTTTTTGCCTGAAAACAAGCCAATTCAGCTTTTTCGCAAGAAGATAAGCAACCCCAACCTATCTCACCTTAAGACAAGTCACCCCAACATTTTCACCCAGAGACAACACACCCTAGCTTTTTTGCATGAAGACGAACCACTCCAGCTCTTTTAGCCTAAAGATAAGCTACCACAGTTTTAATCGCTTGGATATAAAGCCACCTTAGATTTTTAGCCTGAAGATGAGCAATTCCAGCTTTTTTCACCTCAGCACAAGCTCTCCTTGCTTTTTCTTCTATAGGGACTACGCAACGTATTCTCTCTCTTGTAGTTTTGCAGGCTGGGTTAAGTGATCAACCGCTTTCTTATGGGATGAAGGAAAAATATATATAATTATATATGGATTCTTTATTCCTGGGTATATGTCTGGAATAAGCTTCGAATATGGCGAACAGGGAATATAACTTTTTCTTCTTAAATAATAATAATTTTTCTGACTCTTATGACTATATTTTACACAAAAATACACATATAAATAGTTATTTCATCTACAATTAACACTACAACAATTCAACCAATCAGGATTGATGTACATTTACTAGTCATTCTTACGTTCATTTTTGGAAAAACAGTCGTAGAGTTGACAAGTTAGCCAATCAGCTTTTAGACATAAAACTGTAATGATTGCCCACTCAGTGCCATGATAGATTTAAACTGGCATTAACGATCCAACCGTTTACGCATAAACACGGCTGAAATCAATACCAGTGGATGGACTGTGCTACGCTCTGAAAAGAGTTACTCCAGGCACACCTAGAAATCTTACGAAGTCCTAATCTACATGGCTTCACTACAAGATTTTTAAGTAGGCGAAGAAATCCTCTACGCGTCAAGACTGCTGACCTTACTGCTATCCGATAGTAGAGGCGCGGGCGTACACGCACGCGTGCGCAGGCGGGAGCACCCGTCTGAAGACGACGTGTATCGCCTTGGATTTTGATTCTATCCATACCTCAGCAGCATACCTCGTTCCTAATAACTTCTCTGCTACTCGAGGCCTGTAAAGACTACCGGTTTCTGTCGTGTCCGAACCCCGAAAGAAAGCCCTACAGGGAGCACGAAAAAGGGGGCCCCAGCAGGGGGCGGAGTGGGTAGGACCGACAGGTGGGCCGTGCTTAGACATTTTAGTATAGGTAGGGCAGAGCAAGGTAGAACGAGCTGATAGCAACAGGAAAACTACTTGAATAGGAGATTTTTAAGCCCCGTGAAAGAGAAGCAACACCAACGGGCCGTCATAGACGACCCCAGGGGTGAGAAAAGGATCCCGCTCTGGGTCATAGAGCGCCACCCCAAGCCGTCGAGGGAGAAAGTCTTCCAGACCATTTTTGCCAACATTGGAGTTGCACTATGCCGATTGGTGGACCAATCCTATGGATACCTGGCTATATGCAACAACAACTTTGACGTCGAAAAACTCCTAGCAGTAAGCTCCCGCTCTAAACTCGAAGAAATTGGCTTGTCACCCAAGGTCCCACCACATGTGTCCGCCCAAAAGTTAATCATATGCCGTCGCCTTGATCCTTGGCTCGGGACACATAGTGCAGAAGAAATCAAGGCCGAAGTCGAGGAAAAACAAAATTGGGCAAAGGTCGACGAGATTTATAAATTTAAAAATAGTGAGGGAGGGGAGTACACCCACCTCTTTAAAGCGACCTTTCAAACAACGGAGATGACCACCAAAGCGTCAGAGGCAGGATTAATTATGTTTTGTACCAAGATCTCAGTCTCGTGCATTGAGAGAGAAACCTTTGTTTCAATGCAGGTCTGCTTCTCGTGCTACGCTCTAGAGCAGAATACGACTAAAGAATGCACATTCCAGGGCTAAGTGTGTTCAGAGTGGGCCAGAACCAGGCACACCTGGAAAGAGTGTACCAATAGGGGAACAAAGAAGTGCCTAGTTTACGGAGGTCCTCACCGCATACTATCCATGTCTTGCCGAATGAAGAAGACCCTAGTTAACAAAAAAAAGAAGAACCTGCAGGAAGAAAAAACCCGTAAGGCAAACACCACCTACGCCCAGGCGACGCAAAACCAGGACCACGGCGCAAAACTTTACTACAGCTAGACCCTTCACTGAACCTGGACCTGGTTATGTGCGTGATTCACGCCTATTTTGGTAAAATAGCCAAACCGGGAAGCTACGCCACCGAACTTAACAGAATGCTCACCCAAAACGGGATGAAACCAATGTGGTTCCCCGACAACCCCCCTCGACTGAACTATTTCAAACCCAGACGGAAATCAAGCCTAGAGCTACATCAAGGAGCCGATCGAAATCAAGGAACCCCCCGATTGAATAAGCAATAAGATTCCGCAACACCAGAGACAATGGAAACCGATCTGCCGGCCCAAAAGGTGGGCGCCCAGAAAGGAGCGAGCCAACAAAGCAAACCCGCCAAAGAGGACAGGAAGACGGCACCCAAGCAAAAGACCACAGACATAAACATGAAAATATATGCCTCACCATCATCTCCACTCCCAAGACTAGCAAAAATCAAAGACATAATCGAATGAGTATTAAGAGGAAAATTTAAGTATGACTATGACAGTAAAGACACCGAGGAGGAAATGCTTTTGACTCACAAAGGAGGAAGCATTGAAATCTGCCCCGAGTCATGCTTTAATTTATTGCACGAGCAATTTAAAAAGAAAAAGTCAGGGAGAGTGAGGTCGCAAGCACGCGAAGAGCAAGCAAAGGTCTAGAACACCCAAAACGAATAGCATGGCTTATAATACTGTTTATTAGCAAAATTAAGATATTTTCGCTAAACATCAATGGTTAGGAAAATAAAAAAATTCGCATATACCAACATCATCCGCGAAGTAGATCCAGACATAGTTCTAACCTCACAACATGGCCTTAGTACAGATGCGAACCCCTTAAGAATATATAACTACAATGTTATTATGGCCAACCATTCAAACAAAAGATATGATGGTGTCGCAATAGCTGTACGAAATGGCATCAAGTACTGGGAAATAGCAAACCTAGAATAATCGTATCTGGCCATTAAAATCAGAACAACCATCGATGAACTTGCTATAGCTGTGGGCTACTAACCCCCAAGACGATCATATCTCCCCATCCCCAACTTCGTCGGACTATTCAGAAGGAACACCTCAACCATCCTGATCAGAGACCTAAATGCCCGCTGCAGAGAAACAGGTTACACAACCGGGTTCAACGGATCGGGAACCTTCCTGAGCCTGCTAATTGATCGAGATCTGGTGCAAAGAGTCAGCCCATAATTTCCAACATACCTGACAAGAAGATCCTCGACGACCCCTGACATCATCCTCGTAAACTCCAACTTTGCCCTGAACCAAGCGACAGTTCCTGGCTCATACACCCCATCGGACCATGTTAGTATGGTCACTACAGTTTCAACCTCCCCTATACAGGTGAAGATCTCATCCCGAAGGTGCATGCCTAAAGCGAACTGGGAAGAGTATAGAAGATTACTACAGGACTACCGACTGAACCAACTTGACGGGTCTACACTAGAAGACCTTGACGGTCACCTAGAGGACATTATGACAAGACTAAAGGAGGCGAGCAGGGTAGCTATTCCTAGGGTCGAATACAAGACTCTCCCAGCACCACGATGGGATGAGAATATAATAGAAAAGAAGATCAGGCTAGACGAACTGGTCTTGGAGATAAGTCGACTTGGGAATACGGCAGACCGCTACCGGGAGCTCCGGGACCTCCATTTTGAACTGAAACTACTTCTGATAGCGGAGAAGTTGAAAATGATCTGGGATAGAATGATAGAAGGGATAGACGCAGAAGGTGATTCCAGGAAGTTTTGGAGCCGAATTAAGAGATTAAGTGGCACTCTCCCCGCGAAAACTAACATTAACATAATAATGGACGGGAGAAAAATCTCAGGAGACCAAGAAATAGAACACCAATTCAGGGAACATTGGAGAAGAAAGTTTACCATCACAGATGAGGAAAACCAGGACTTCGATATGAAGTGTGAGGGGAGATCTTGGCGGACCTGGAGACACGAGAGCCAGTCTTAACTCCCTTCCATTTCGTCGATGCCACCAGACAAACAGGGAAGGAGGGTAGATCATTCACCCATGATGAGTTTTAGGCTGCTCTCAAAAGCTTCAAGCAGAAAGCCCTAGGCATTTCAGGCATTACTAAGGCTCACTTGACAAATGCTTCTGAAAACATCAACACGGCAATTTTAAGTCTGTTCAACGCCTGCCTTAACACTGATTATTACCCTGATCAACTTAAGAGGGCAAGAATGATTTTTCGCTTAAAGCCGGGAAAACCCAAAGGGGAAGTGAAAAGTTACAGGCCCATATAACTCCTGGAGTTCATAGGTAAGCTCTTTGAGAAATTGTTTAATGATAGGCTAAGGGACTTTTTGAAGCAAATGGTTGTTACAATGAACAACAACATGGTTTCCGGAGACACCTGGGAACTGAGACAGCCCTTTCCCTGATGACTGAGCACATTGCCTTTGCAAAGGCTAAGAACAAAAGGGTAGAGTTAGTATGCCTTTGATAAGGTATGGATCCCCGGCCTAAAGAAGAAACTCTGCGACCTACGGATGGGCACAAATATCACTAGACTTCTTTGTAACTACCTTGAGGACCGCGAAGCGACCATAAAAATCAACAGCATCGAGGGACAACCATTTCTCATGAGGACCGGGGTGCCCCGAGGAGGCTGTCTAAGTCCGACTCTGTATACGACTTATACAAGCGATCATCCCTTTCCCACCCATGATTACGCAGACTACATCCAACTGGCCGACGATATTCCTTAATTGATCTCCAGCGATTATCCCAATCCTATCGACATCGCGAATAGAACAGTAGGGGAAATAAACAACCACAATGCCTACGAGGCTCGTAACAAGATACGCACCAATGTGGAAAAGTTTAAAGTGCCCATCGAACGAAACAAAACGGCCGACGTTCTAGTTCGAGACGAATTCTATCTGCACACCTGCGAAGCTCGAGGCCTTGGATTAAATATAACATCAACAACATACGGCACACATATCATTGTGAAGATCGCACAAGCCAAGTAACAATACGTCCACTCTATAGAATTAAGGGGCTCTCCCCACGGAACAAAAGAAAGCTGTACTTGGCCCTGGTGATGCCAATCCTGCTATATCGCGCTATTTCGATGCACTAAGAGATCAGTACTCAGATGATGAAAGCGCAGTAGGTACAGAACCAGGCACTCCGTTTTATATTTAATGCATCTAGACTGGACCGCATCCCCTCGACCAGACATCACGCTCTTGCAGAATTGAAACCTTAAACTTAATCCTACCAAATAGGGCGAAATCGATTTGAAGGAAGACCCAAGAACATCTACGAGAGAGAATAAACCAAGAACTACGACAACCCAATATTGACAACCGATTTCGACACTATAAACAGGGATTCAACAGCAGCTGCCTGCGTCCGCAGGAGGATGTGATACCCTTATTTAGATAAAAATACCGGAAATAAAAATACCAATGGAAGGACAATGAAAACGATTGTTCTTACATGTTTTATATATACCAGTGTATATATATATATATATATATATATATATATATATATATATATATATATATATATAAAGATCCGTAGTGGACAAATAACCAAAATAAGATAAAAATAAATCAACGAATTATAAATAAAATTAATTAATCAAAAGATCCGAAGTGGACAAAAGTAAAACTAAATTAACATGAAGAACCTACTCAAACTAAGAGTAAGCTCTATATCCCAAACATCAAGTCAAACAAATACAAAGGCTTGATTGCTTAATTTTCACATCAAAAACGCTAAAAAATAAAGGAGACGACGAGAAGACTATGCCAGATAAGCTGGCACACATTCTCTTCTACTATAACACTTTTTCTCACTACAACCTCTCCTACTATCTTACACCCATTTTTTTCCATCTTATATTATCAATAAATCAATCAACCAGTGGATGTTCCTAGCATTGACCACACTGCGACTCTAATGTACATAAACAAGAATCTTATACAAATCCATTCGAAGAAATGGAAGGCGTACCATAGAGCAGATTGGGCTAAGTACAAGGAATTACTTAAGACGTACGTGCACAGCCCGCTCGGGGAAGCCACTCTAGAGGAAATCGACGGGGAGTTGGATAGGATCAAAGAAGAAATCAAAAGCGCCGAGAAGGGGGCCGTTCCCATTAACTTGTTCCAAACCATTAAACAATTTGGGTGGCCACCAGAAATGGTGACTTTGAGCGAGGAGATCGGCCGGGCAGCAGAGCATATAAGAAGATTCGGAATATCAAGGAAAACAAACAACGCACTAACGAGACAGAAAAGAGAACTAATAGCACTAATTTATGAAAAACAGAAAGAGAAATGGGATCAGCACATTGAAAAAATAGATGTGGAAACATCACCAAGGGAATTTTGGAAACATATTAACAGATTAAAGACTCGGACAACAAGGGATAAAATGAAAATTAAGGATGCAGGGAACAACATTTTAGAACATGAGGAAGAAATAGCAGCATTATTTAGAGAGCACTGGAGAAATGTATTCAAAATTAGTCAGGAAGAAGAGCATGAGGACTATGACGTTGATTTCGAACATCAGATTGTGGACGAACTCACTGGAGACATCGAAAGGTCATACCACTTCCACGTTGTCAAGGAAAGGAGAAACCATAACGACGAAATAGACGCAATCATTACATCTGAGGAATTAAAAGAAACCATAAAGAACTTTCAAAGGAGAACCCCAGGCAGATCGGGACTCACCAGATTAAATTACATCAAACCACCACCGACATATGCTGGAGGGAGTGAGAAACATCTTCAATGCGTGCTTGAACACGGGATACTTTCCTGATGAACTGAAAGTGTCGAAGATGATATTCATACCCAAGGCGGGTAAACCCTTAGGTCAAGTGGGTAATTACTGCTCCGTTTCGCTGCTAGATTTCATCGGTAAGGTATTGGAAAAAATAATAAATAACAGACTGTCCAAATTCCTCGTTGATAAAGGACGAAGCTGCTAATTTGGCTTAAAAAAACAGAAACACGGAGTTGGCCCTTAGAGTGATCCTTGAACAGAGAGTGAAAGCAAAGAGAGGAAAAATGAGCGTGGATATCGTATGCCGGGACATGTCCAAGGCATTCGACAAAGTATGGCAGAGAGGTATACAACTCAAGATACTCAGATTAGGAATGAACAACAAGATCGAAAGGATTTTATGTGATATGTAATGGAGAGACGTGCTTATGTGGAAATAGGACGACATCAGGGGGATATATTCGAGCTTGCTGCGGGTTTGCCTCATGGCGGATGTCTGAGTCCGTCTCTCTATTTACTCTCTCACAGCAGATATACCACCACCAAGAAATGAAGGCTGCTTGAACATCCAATTTGCCGACGGCGTCACTCAAATCATAGTTTGCCCCTACAGGAACGGCCCAATGCAAGTTACGATGACTGCAGAAGAGATAAGAAGCATTAATAGATACGAAGAAAAATGTAAAATTAAAACCATCAAGGATAAATTTAAAATGGTACCCGTGTACAGGAGGAGTATCTCAGATGTATATGTAGAAGTACAGCGATACAGATACGACAAAAAATGTAAGGTGCTTGGATTAACCATTACGAAATCAGGTTATAAAAAGCACGTAACTAAGAAAGTAAATCGAAGGAATAGCGGCTTGGCATTAATGTACAAATTAGTTAATCTAAGCATGAAAAACAAGAGAAAAATTTATCAAGCCTTAGTACAGTCAGCGATTATTTATCCAACCATCAAGGATAAATTTAAAATGGTACCCGTGTACAGGAGGAGTATCTCAGATGTATATGTAGAAGTACAGCGATACAGATACGACAAAAAATGTAAGGTGCTTGGATTAACCATTACGAAATCAGGTTATAAAAAGCACGTAACTAAGAAAGTAAATCGAAGGAATAGCGGCTTGGCATTAATGTACAAATTAGTTAATCTAAGCATGAAAAACAAGAGAAAAATTTATCAAGCCTTAGTACAGTCAGCGATTATTTATCCAACCATCACGATGTACACGATCTTGAGAAGTAGCCTATTAAGACTCCAAAAAGTCCAAAACAAAGCTATCTACTTAATAACAAACACCAGAAGAGAAGAATGAAAAAGACTATGAGACCTGAATAGAGAGGCAAGGACAAAGCCACTTAACAGAATAATTGCAAAAAGAGCAAGAAAAGTCTTAGAAAAGACACAGAATGAATTACTCGTAGGAGATGAATTAACCAACCAAATTGCTCAGAGAGAAGGATGGAGATCACTTAGATTATTCCCAAGTTTCGCAAGGATAGATGAGGGAGGAGAAGCAGACGAATAAGAAATATACGCCTAGAGAAAGTTATTAATACTTGACGACGACTAAGAGTAATTAATCAGCCGAAGCAAACCAGAGCATAGCATATAGTCAATTATAACTAAGATAGGAATACGAAAGAATAGATAGAGAGATAGAAACCTACACCAGTTTTTAGTAATAATATTTACTAATAACGGTTTGAACGCTTCATAAATACAAATACTACTTTCTGACTTTATCACGCTAGCTATACGACCTAAAATGGACAGAGATAAGCCTGGCCTCCAGGCAATTAGTATCTCTCTGCAAACCTCTTACTTCCTTCAGCCTTCAGCATCTAGTCGTTTTTAGTATCATATTTGCACACGGGACTTAGTGATACGTGGGACAGGACTCACGATAAACTGTTATAGTTATAGTTAGAGACAAGCGACACATCGTGGTTCGGATTCCACGTTAAGCTGTAGGTCCCATGACTAACTAAGTCCACTTTTATCTCCTACTACGAGTATTTTCTTCGCTGTCCTATCTTAAAACCTTCTTCTTCCTCTCCCTCTCATTCCTAACCGCCGTACTCACAGTGCTTGGAGCCTACTTTGGCTCTAAACAGTGTGACTATGGGGGTCTATAAAGGAGTAAAGGAACTCCTTCCCTCCGTCCTTGGCCGCTCCATGAGCGCCAAGGGAGCAGGGTGAGGGTCGGAAGAGCTGGTCTTTGTCTCCCACCTCTCTTTTCATTTTATTTCATTTCATTTCCGAATTTTTATACTTGGAAGAAATCTACAAGAAAATTAAGCTCACCGAAAAGTTCACAGCCGGCAAAGGAGGAAAAAAACGAGGGCAAGTAACCTCAAGAAAACGCCATCGATTTTTACCTTTTCCCCACGGAGACTTCAAGAACAAGATCTATTTGTACGGAGCCACGAATAGCCCACCTATGATATCGTACTACATACTAGGGAGTTTAACTTCATATTTACGAAGGAGAAATACTACCAAGCGGGAAGTTTATCTTCCTATTTATAAGGTTCAATGTGTGAACCGTTTAAATTTTTTAAACAAATGTTTATTAGGTTTTACCCCCACAGTACTACGGCCTGATAAAACGGATTGTTTAATACATAATTAATATCTACGCCTTACAATTATAAACAAATATATATATATATATATATATATATATATATATATATATATATATATATATATATATATATATATACAAATATATTTTAATATGCTATGGTTTACTGTGAACCTATTATAAAATTTCCTAAGACTTCAAAATGCTCATCTTTGAGGTATTTTTGAGTCATATTCGATTCTATAATGTGGTTCCAGCACCACTGGAGTTGGCTGCGAGAACGTGGTGTTTGTTTAATACATTTTATGAATAAACAGAGAGGTACTTTATATAAATTCGGAAGTACTTTAGAGCGCTCGGACGCAGGAACTGCAGCACTTAAATGCGAACAAAATTATGTTTGCGTGTGTGCGCGCCAAAACTTTATTATGCCGTTCCTTTACTTTTATCATTGGCTGCAGTATAAGTTAATTATATTTCTAAACATACTTACAGCTTTGTGCGCGCGCCCACAACATTATATACTTGCGTATTTTATTTGTTATTCTTGACTGCATACATAGATTTCAGAGGGGTCAGCAGTCCTGAGATCCTTTGTATAACCTATGTTATGCCAAGCGATTTAACAACATTGATTAAAGCGCTCCACGTAAAGTAGTTGCAGTTTCTTGTCGCGAACTAAACCTTTTTTATGTACGATACTTTGTGTGTAGGCACCACACCACTTTCCCTAATTAAACAGAATTACTTTATATTGATGTCTAAACGAATTTTTTTTACACACCCAAAATTACTATATTATTCTCATTGCTGAACCTTTGAATTTTCACTATATATACTTTTCATTTTTAAAACTAAATAGGCACTGAATATATATACACTATTAAACTTATTTACATTGTGATATTTACACTATTATGATATTATTAATCCTTACATACTTTGCACTTCTGTCTGAAGGAGAGAGTAGTCCTCCGATGAAAGTACTGCAGCTTGAAGTAAATCGACTGTCTCGGGAGGTAATGCAGCAAAGATATGGTAGAATTTCGTTTCTTCTCGTTGTATTTTCGAGATGTGAAATTGCGCCTCCACAATTTTGAACCATCCTGCGACTGCTGCTTCATTAAAAACAGGAGGTCTGATTGAGATCGCGTTCGCGAGTTCCACTTCTTGGTGTGGAAGAAAATGAGCAGGTTGTTGATGTCTTGACGCGTCGCCTAGCGAATCTATTTTGTTGAATGATCACGTATTTCGTTCGACGAAGAGGGGTCACCATTTATAGGGACTACATAACGTATTCTCTCTCTTGTAGTGTTGCATGCTGGGTTAAGTGATCAACCACCCTCCTCATGAGATGAAGGAAAAATATATATAATTATATATGGATTCTTTATTCCTGGGTATATGGCTGGAATAAGCTTCGAATATGGCGAACAAGGAATATAACTTTTTCTTCTTAAATAATAATAATTTTTATGACTCTTCTGACTATATTTTACACTTTCTTTCTTTCTTTTATAGAGAAAGTGTGGAAAAAGAGGGCGTGATTAGCTAAAGATAGAGGGGGAAGGGAAAATAGTGCAGAAAGGAAGGAAGTATTAGATTAGTAGTTAAGGTGCCCGGTGTACGGGCCATCTTCATTGGTTTTTCTTCTTATGTTATTTCATGAACTCTCTTATTCTTTTCACTTTATATATATATATATATATATATATATATATATATATATATATATATATATATAAATTATTATTATTATTAAAGTATATATTTATCTATATATAAATATTTTTTTTTTATAGTTCATTCACTTGAATCTTGGGATCGGCTCGGCACTTTTGGTATTTGGGAGGTAATTCTTGTACTCTTCCTCCTCTCGATCGAGGGTGCCTAGTGTATCATTGGGGAGAATGTTTTCCAACTCCTTCCAAATGTCTCCTCCTCTTTTGTAGAGATAAATGTTCAAAGGATCAAGTCCTATTTCTTCGTGGAGGCTCTTCGAGGTCCGGAAGTCGTACCACTTAGAGCTAGGGATGAAAAGGAGGCCTTCGTTCTGCACTATTTGAAGTTTTGACATGTTTTTTCGATGATTATTGAGAGGTATATTAGGGTACACCAGTTTCGATCTAGCCAAACTGATGTATAGCTTTTTCTTATTGTGAGGTTTCTAAATTGGTGGAATTTGTCTAGTTCAGCTATTGAAAATCCTGTTCTGGGCTCACGTGTCTATTTATTCCGGTACTAGAGAGTTTGTAGCCTAGAATTGACGGGTGAGGTGAGTATTCGATATCGGTGTTTCCTGGGTTGAAGGGGATGGTATGATGTCTCCCTATTGCAGTTGCAGAGAAATTAGACACGTTTGTTTGGATTTTCCAGCGTCTTTCGAAGTTGGAGATCTTTTCGGCCTCTGCTGCCGTGGTTCTGGCCATCATCCTTGGCGATTTTGTCCTCCAAACTACAACTTGGGTGATTTCGTCCGCGTATTGTATATTTAGTGTTTTTTCGTCGATTGGTTTTGGGATGTCTCTTGTGAAGATGGTGAAGAGAGTAGGGCTCAGGTATCCTTCTTGTGGAACACCGGAGGGGAGGTTGAAGGCCCTCCCTGTGTGCCCCTCGAAGGCGATCACTGCTCGCCTATTGGTTAGATAGCTGCAGAAGATCTTTTCGAAGTAGGATGTAAGTTTCAGTCGTGAGATTTTGTATTTCAGGCCTTTGATCCAAACTTTATCGAAGGCCTTCTTAAAGTCTCTGCAGACGAGGTCAATCCAAGATCCTCTAGCCCGCCATGCTGCTTCGTGTTTCAGCATATTGGCCATGGCTGTCTCAGTGCCTCACTGTTCTCTAAATCCATCACCTTCTTCGTTCAGTAGATTCTTCTCTGCCGGTTTTTTTTGTCAGTCTGTTATTGAGGATTTTCTCAAAACTTTCCCAACGGTCTCCAGCAGTGAGATGGGTCTGTAATTCATGACCTGGTTTGGTGGTTTTCCCGGTTTGGGTATGAAGATCATTTTAGAGGTCTTCAGGCCATCTGGGAAGTAGCCCATTGCTAGAGACGCGTTGAACAGGTTTATCACCCTGGTTCAGAGTCTCTCCTGCGCTTCTTTTAAAGGCCTGATTGCAGTTTGGCTGTGCCCCGGGGCTTTGGACCTCAATGAGGAAATTGCTTTTGATAATTCTTCCTCTGTTATTATCCTCACTTCTTGAGAGTTACCGTGTAGTCGATGGATGCATGTGATTCTATAAGGGTCAAACCTGCCTTTTCTCCTTTTCATATACTCGAGAACCTGGTCCTTGAAGCCTAAGTCAAAGTCTTCTTCTTTTCCATCTGATATTTTGAAGACATTTTCAGAGACTCCGTGGAACAACTTCTCTTTCTCGCTGGGAGTGACCGCCGTAGTTCCTTCATGCTTGATTGCAGATGGGCCGAGGGTGCGTGCGTTCACTTTTAATTTGTTGATTGTCGTCCAAAAGGCTTTCGGGTTCCTATCAGTGTCTATTTTTCTATTATTGAGTGACCACCATAGTTCCTTCATGCTTGATTGCAAATGGACCGAGGGTGCGTGCGTTCCCTTTTAATTTCTTGATTGTCATCCAAAAAGGCCTTCGAGTTCCTCTCAGTGTCTAATTTTTCTATTATTCTATTCCACTTTTCTTTCTGAGCTCTAATCCTAGCGTGGAATTCAACTGATTTCTGAGATACTGAACGAAGCGGAATTCCATGGGTCTGGTGAAGCCCATGTTGAGGATGGTCTCGTAGATGCGGGAGAATTGTTGTGGAAGCACTACTCTCTTATGTGTAGGTTTTGTAGGAATGGTAATTTTGTGTGATGTATCGATATAGCTATAATATCGGCATTAGAGAGGTAAGCGCCACTAGCAGTAAGCTCTTCATCCAGATCTTCTTCAGATGCCGCCTTCAGACCACGAATATCTGCTGGGAATGCCCTCCTGTATTCTTCCCAATCGGCTTCCCAAAAGTCTTTTCTTGGGGTGACTGGGACTGGGATAAGGGCAGTTGCTATAGTGATCAGCATAGGTGAATGATTAATTGGTATTAGTGGCCCTGGAGCGATGAGTTGGATGAAGGGGAAGCTTTGGTTCGTGAGTACGACATCTGGTTTGGTGGCTGACCCTGGATAGAAATATGGGGGAAAGTCCGGCCCAATGCGCTCTGCAACGCTTCTTCTAATTAAGAGATCAAATAGTCTATATCTTGAGTTCGTCGTCGACTATCCCGCTGCCCTATTCCTGGCGTTAAGGTCCCCAGCGAATAGTACTGGGTGCTCTTTTGCGAAAAGGGTGTATAGGTCATGATAGGGCAGATATGACCGGCCGGGAGGCTGGAATCCCCCGCTCAGTTCGATGTCATCCATAGAGCATCTTAAGATGATCGACTGTGTCGATTCATCCATTGGATTTCCCGGTCTGAATTGTAGATAATTTTTTACTGCTAATAGCGCTCCGTCAAATCTCTCTCCTGTGTAATTCTTTTGTAGAACGTTGTATCCAAAGATCTTCTGACTGTCATCGTCCTTGATGCTAGTTTCTGACAACAGAAGAACACCTGGATCCAGTTCTCTGTAGATATTGAACAGTTTGTTTTTATTGTTTGCCCATCCTTGCACGTTATGTGCCAGGATGGTTAGCCGGTTTCTATATGCTATACCGTGGGTCTGATTTATTCTTAGCCGTTTGACGGCCAGAATTTATTTTCTTGTATAGTGCTGGATCATAGAACCTGAAATTCTCGTTGTAAAGCTTTGTTTTGCAGGCAAGTAGATATGTTTTGAGTATCTCCTCGGTAACTGGAGAGTCATAGCACCCCTTGATGTGTTATTTTCTGACTCCTGTTGCCACGTCCGCTGTGGAGATCTTCTTATGGATGGCGTGTGAGTTAAGAGCTAAGGGGAGCCGGATTTCTTTGCCGTCCAGCTCAAGCTCTTCCTCTTTTGGTCCAGAGTCTACTACCTGACTCTTTGGCTCTTCTTTGTTTTACTTATTTCTCTTCTGCCTGGGCGAGTTAGGTGTAGGTGCTTAGGCTTCTGCTTGTTGTTGTTGAGTCGTATCTAAGGTTATATCTTGGGTTTTTCCCGCATCCAAGCTTTCCTCTGCTTGTGCCGGTTTTGCCTTGGGTATGTTGCCGATAGGACTTTTTTAGATTGAGAATTGTCTGGGAATTTAATTGTCTCTAGGTCGTTTGCTGCCAGCATCTTATTCATTTCAATATTGAATAACCAGGGTAGGCTAAGTATTTTACACAAAAATACACCTATATAAATAGTTATTTCATCTACACTTAATACTACAACAATTAAACCAATCAGAATTGATATACATTTACTAGTCATTCTTACGTTCATTTTTGGAAAAACAGCCTTAGAGTTGACAAATTGGCCAATCAGCTTTTGGACATAAAACTGTAATGATTACTCAATCAGCGCCATGATAAATTTAAAATGTTACTAACACTCCAACCGTTTACACATAAGCACGGCTAAAATCAATTTTTCGAATTTTTAGACTTGGAAGAAATCTACAGAAAAATTAAGCTCAGCCGGCAAAGGAGGAAAAGGCGAGGGAACATCACCTCAAGAAAAAGCCATCGATTTTTACCTTTTTCCCAGGAGGACTTCAAGAACAAGATCTATTTTGTACAAAGCCACGTGTAGCCGACCCATGATATCGTAATGCATACTGGGGAGTTTAACTTTCTATTTACGAAGGAGAAATACTACAAAGCGGAAAGTTTATCTTCCTATTTATAAGGTTCAATGTGTGAACCGTTTAAAATTTTCAAACAAATGTTTACTAGGTTTGACCTTCACACTCCTCAAGACAAGCCACCCCAGGCTTTTTAGCATGAGGATGTACCACCTGAGCTTTATTAACCTAAAGGAATGCCACCCCAGCTTTTTTTCTCCAAAAGATAAGTATGTATCTGATCTTTTTAAACTTGAAGAAATGCTAACCTAGCTTTTGTTGTTTGGAAATAAGCCATCTCAGCTTTTTTCGTCTGAAGATAAGCCAACCAACCTTTTTTCTTCTGAAAGAAGCCACTACAGCTTTTTGCCCTAAAACTAGCCACTCTACTTTTTTTAGACTGGAGACAAGCCAGCCCAGCTTTCTTCATCTCAAGACAAGCCATCCAAGCTTTTTCCCCTGAAAACAAGCCATCCCAGATTGTCCCTTCAAGACAATCCGCCGCAGCTTCTTTCGCTGAAAACGACCCTCCCCAGCTTTTATACCCTGGAATAAAGCCACTCCAGCTTTTATACTCTGAAAATAAGCTCCCTCAGCTTTTTTAGCTTAGAGATAGGCCAACTCGGCATTTTTTCGCCTGAAAGTAAGCCATCCCAGAGATTTTGCCTGACGATAAGCCACCCAAGTTTTTTCTCCTGAAAATGATTCACTCCAGCTTTTTCGCCTTAAGATAAGCCAGCCTAGTTTTTTTCGCATGAGGACAAGCCACTCCAGCCTATATAAACCGAAGAACAAATCACTCTAACATTTTTCGCTTGGAGATAAGCCACCCCAATTTTTTTCACCCGAAAACGAGCAACCCCTGTCTTTTAGCAGAAGATGGGCCAACCCAGATATCTCCGTTTGAAGATAAGCCACCGCAACATTTTTGCCTTAAGATGAGCCACCCATCCTTTTTCCGCCTTACAATAAATCAACCCAGTTTTTTTTTGCCTGAAGATGAGCCACTCCAGATTTTTAGCCTCAAGAAAAAACACCCTAGATTTTTTTTCCGCTTGGAGATCAGCCACTTCAACTTTTTTTCGCTTGGAGTTGAGTCACCTCATCTTTTCTCCTCTTCAGATAAATGACTGCAGTTTTTGCCTCTGATGATGAGCCACCACAGTTTTTTACCTTCACGACAAGCCACCCTAGTTTTTTTTCTCAATACAATCTGCCCCAGGTGTTTCGCCCAAAGACGAGCCACCAGATATTTTTTAATCTGAAGATATCCCAACCCAGCTATTTTTGCTTGACGATAAGCAACCTAGGCTCTTTTTATCTCAATATAAGCTACCCCAGCACTTTTCGCCTAAAGACAAACCACCCCTGCTTTTTTGTTTGAAAATAAACCAATCTAGATTTTTTCCGCTGGAAAACCAGCCACCACTGCTTTTTTTCTTCAATACAAGACAACCCAGCTTTTTCCCTTAAAGACAAGCCACCCCAGACTTTTTCGCCTGAATTCAAGCCACCTCAGTTTTTTATATCCTGAATATAAGCCACCCCAGCTTTTTTCGCCAGAAGATAAGCCACTCCAACATCTTTCCTCTCAAGAAAGTTAACCCCAATTTTTCACTTGAAGATGAGCCAGCCCAGCTTTTCGCACATAAGGACGAGCCACTAAAGCATTTTTAACCTAAATACAAACCACTCCAGCTTTTTCGGTTGGGGTTAAGCTACCCCAGTTATTTCTCATGAAGAGAGGCCACCTCAGCTTTTTTCGCCTGAAAACGCGCCATCCGTTTTTTTTTGTCTGAAAACAAGCCACCCTAGCTTTTCCATACTAGGACGTGCCACTCCAGCCTTTTATACCTAAAAACAAAACCATCCAGCTTCTTTCGATTTTGGAAAAAAACTACCCAGGCTTTTTCGCGTGAGCATGAGCCACCGCAGGTTCTTAACCTAATGAAAAGCCACCCCACTTTTTTCGCTTTGAGATGAGCCATCCTAACTTTTTTCACCTGAAGACGACGTTATCCCAGTTTTTTCGCAGGAAGACAGGCCAGTCCAGATTTTTTTGCACTAGGATGTGCCACTCAAACCTTTTTAACCTGAAGACAAACTATCCCAGCTTTTTCCTCACCTTTTTCGCCTGAAGATGAGTCGCCCCTCTTTTTTATCCTTAATATAAATCACCTCGGCTTTTTTTGCCTGAAAATAAGCCACCCCAGCTTTTTTTGCTTGGAGATAAGCCACTCCAGTCTTTTCGTCGGAAGATAAGCCACCCTAGCTTTTTTTGCTTGGGGATAAGCCACCCCAGTCTTTTCGCTGGAAGATAAGCCACCCAAGTCTTTTCGTCGGAAGATAAGCCACCCTAGCTTTTTTTGCTTGGAGATAAGCCACCCCAGTCTTTTCGCCGGAAGATAAGCCACCGCAGTCTTTTCGTCGGAAGATAAGCCACCCCAGTCTTTTCGTCGGAAGATAAGCCACACCAGCTTTTTTTGCTTGGAGATAAGCCACCGAGTCTTTTCGCCGGAAGATGAGCCACCCCAGTCTTTTTGCCGGAAGATAAGCCACCCTAGTCTTTTCGCAAGAAGATAAGCCACCCCAGTCTTTTCGTCGGAAGATAAGCCACACCAGCTTTATTTGCTTGGAGATAAGCCACCCCAGTCTTTTCGCCGGAAGATAAGCCACCCCAGTCTTATCACCGGAAGATAAGCCACCCAAGTCTTTTCGTCGGAAGATAAGCCACAACAGCTTTTTTTTCGTGTGAAGACAAGCCACCCTAACTTTTTTTCATCTGAAGAGAAGTGACCCCAACTTTTTTTACTTGATGTGTTTACTCTTTCCAAGTTTAGGTTTCGTTGTTTTGGGTTATTGGTTTTATTAAAAGATAAAGAGCGATGCTGTATGCTTACCTGGTTAGGCCAGGTGTTTTTGGTCATTGGCTTTATTAGGCGATAAACATTGCATTTTGTGTTTTGTGGGCATGGTTAGATCAGTAATTATCAACGGGGTGGTACAGCTTCCCGGGGGCGTTCATTAGTGTCAGGGGTCTTTGTAAGTTGGATAGTTGAAAAGGAGGTGTTACTCCGCTAATGGCCTTATTATGATTAAGTATACATCAATGTATTCGGTAAAAGTTTTTAGTAGGGTTAAATAAAACTTATTTTCTTACTTTTTCTGGCCGCCTTGTCGGTATCTCTCTATGAAGTTGAGATAATTGAATTTTTCCAGAATTGTTCTATTTTTCTTAAAACGAATCGGCCGTTGGCCTTAATCCTCTATGAGTCTCTGAACTAAATCTTGTAAAAATCTATGTAATTTTACAAACAAATTTTGAATATAAAGATAAAACATTCTAAGCGCCAAAAATATCTTTTATATAACTATTATCTAATTTGTTACAGATATAGCAAAATATTCAACTGATAGAACTATATTTTAGGCTATTTTACCATAAAATAGCCTAAAAATGCCTTAAAATAAGTTTGTAGGAACGTTGTATAAGGTGCTTTTATTTGTTTACATAAAACTTTAGTACACAAAATGAGTAAACATAAATTATCTGCATAAGCAAAATGTTTGTATTTGTATGCATAAATTTATGGATCCAAAATTTGTAGCTACTAATTTTAGGCATAAGAAATGTTTTTATTCTTAGTACAGAAAAAACAACATTTTATGCCAACTAAACTTAAAAAAATACTGGCTGTTTTCAGGGTTCTACGATGTCAGAAGGCAAGAAAAGGCACCATCAATGTATGTTAAATATTTCAAGTATGGATTCGTACCTTCTTCCAATCAACAGCTTCGTATATGTTTATTGCGTAAACATATATATTTTTAATGGGGCTATGAAACCCTCGTGTTTAAAGGATCACATAGTAAAAAATACATCCAGAAAAAGCTGTCAAAGAACTTGCATCTTTAAAGACCTCAAGGAAAGATACATATACCAGGAGCACACTCTCAAGCATTTTCAAAAAGGATGTAAGCCAAATTGCCAATGGATTAGTTGCCTCCTATAAAATCTTTCTCCTTATTACCAAATCTGGAATACCATTCACAGTTGGAGAAAAGCTGGTTCTTCCTACTATTATAAATGCAGTTTTCAATGTTATGAAATGTGATATTTAGCAGGTTCTAAAATTATTCCCTTACAGCAATGAAACCGTATAAAAGAGACTCAACGAAATGAAACAATAGTGAGGATCAGTTTTAAGAGAAAATTTATTTGCTATTCTGGCTGAGGAGACACCTGTCTCATGCTTATGTCATGTAGTGAAATTTACGAATAATCTTTGTTTTCCAAGTATTTATAAATAAACATAGGGACACAATTGCAAAAGGGATGGTACCGGGTATTCGGCACAAAGATAAGTCAAATAAAGGAGACTCGGGAAATGCACTTCTATTCTAGCTGCAAATATCATTTCTTGTGCAACAGAAGTTGACTCCACACACTTTGTCAGTCAATTGCGTGCTTGATGTTTATAATTTAGTAACGAAATCATCAGTTCTCATCTCCATGATTCACTCACTCAGTGTGGCAGTTAAGACCAGCCACAAGAGAAAAGGTCTATAAATTTAATGATGGAGTGTTCAGACAACTATGGGGATGTAAAAGAACAACCTCTGCCCCCCTCCTTATCGGAGACCACGTGCTATGGTAGCGCACCATGGACGAGTCATTTTCTGTTCGAACATTCTTGAATTTTCGACTCCTGAGCACGTTGGAAAAATATTTCCCAATCCTGTGAACTCGACCCGAGCCTCCCTCCCACAGTGACGAGGTGAGAAAGAGCCATGCTGTCTCACACCTCGCTGCTAAATGATGAATCGACTCCGCCTCCGGATTAAGATGTCTCAGGCTTGTGACTCCTTTCTTCAAACTTCCCTTCCCCCTCCAGAATCGAGCATACAAATACTCGGGCTATTCTGTAGTTCAAGGAGTTAAGCCCGCACCTCACAGCCGTCCTTATCTTCTCGTTCCTTGAGTGTTCGTCAGACAGCAGACTTATTCAGCCGTAATTCTACCCAAGTCAATTGTAGCTTCTGTGAACAGCAAGCCTTTGAATTTGCGCAACAGTCATCCTTCGTTTAATCGAATCGAAGAAAATCTCCATTGAGTACCTTTGAGAAAAAAGAAGTTTCTTCTTTCAGTGGAACTATGAGAATTCCCACATTCCACGTCGAACATCATCTTTGAAGTTTGGCCATCTTCATCGGAAGGTTGGTTCGCATCGTGCCCCACCTACCTCATTCGAATCGTTCCCGACTTGCCTCATCGGATCGTTCCCCACTCGCCTCATCGCAAGAAAGACCTTCCTCAAAGTCATAGACCCGTAAGACTGAAACCCTCTCCATTATTAGTATTGTTATGTTCCCCCTCTTTGACCTGAGCCTAGTTACATTAATCAATTAATTCCATTTGAGAATCCATTCTCATAATAATTATCAAGAGACTATCTCAATTTAAATAACTCCTTTTTGTCTATTATTATTTTTATTTCGATCTGTCTAAATAAAATTATATTTTTGTTGTTTTACCTTTAACTAACCTTGAACGATACTCTCGGCCTATTCAAGTAAAGCTCGCCAACCATTTATGCACTCTGTCTGATTATTAAGGATTTGAAACCCAACGCCTCAAGTGTGAC
The DNA here is from genome assembly GCA_963969495.1 of Ceratothoa steindachneri. Taxonomy (NCBI): domain Eukaryota; kingdom Metazoa; phylum Arthropoda; class Malacostraca; order Isopoda; family Cymothoidae; genus Ceratothoa; species Ceratothoa steindachneri. The sequence continues at coordinate 185,078,466 of OZ018325.1, forward strand.
CTCCTAGTCAGTCATTAATCCCTGCGAGCAGTCCTTCAACGGTTCGCGTTGCAGTAGGTGATTAAGTCACCCCCCCCCCAACATAATATAGAAGTAGTGTATGGTCTAGAGTACTTGTACCACGACAGGGGACAAGGCCCGGAATTTTGAACGCCTACTCCTTCCTCTACACTGTGCGCTGGCTATCAAAAGGCAATTAATTGTTCTACCAACTCTCAAGGAAAATCTGTGGCTAACTCAATGTAATATTTTCTATTTGGCTGAGATTTTTGAAAATTTGAAAAAAATCTGCATCAAATTACAAGGAAATTAAGTGACATTGGTTTACTACAAATGTTACAATTATAACTACTACTAGAGAGGTGGTTTACTCCTCTCCTAGGTCAACGGGTGCAGGAGACTACCCCTCTCCCTCTTCTCTGGAGGCGGCCTTGGACTCCTTCCTCTTGCTCGGAGATCTGAACGGTAGACACCCACTCTGGGGAAACTACTCAATATATCCGAGTGGTCAAGTCCTTGCCGACCTGATTGACGAGCTGGAGATAAGTGTGCTAAATGTGGATGAGTTTACGCATCACTTCCCGAGAACAGCTTCATTTTCCTCCCTGGACCTATCTTTGTGATCTCCGGATGCACATACTGATTTTGAGTGTGGGGTGGTCGATGACCTCTATGGTAGTGATCACTTTCCAATTCAAGTTAATTATAATCTAATAGATATTTTACATGAATAGGATTGAGATCGGACGACAGAGTTTTCTTTTACGGAAAGATCCATTCCTGTTCTGTAACTGACCCCACGGTCCTGTAAAATACCTATAGATTATAATCAATTTAAAATATTATCTGCATCAAAATCTAAATTTGTCCTTCACATAATTGGGTCCCTTTTAATTAAATATAATCAGCCTCAGTTAAATAAGGACTCTACTTCCACACCGTTATATGTTGCCTGATTAATTTCGTTTGAATTTGTTTTTTAACTAGTCACCATGAATTAATTACCACTGAAACAACTAACTAGCTAACTTTTTTTTTTCGACCAACCAACTACATAGATCAGAGAACCAACTAATACTAAATCACATCTTTCCTGGTAGTATAATTTTTAAATTTCATTCATTCAGTTCACAGCTTCTCCGAATCAGGTAACAAATTTTAGTGTATTTATTTAGGTTTTCCTTTTCTTCCAATTGTAACCTTATTAATTCCGTTTGAATTTACCTATTTTTTATCTTAATATACAGATTTATGTCCTTTATATTGCGTTTTGATACTTTTCGTTTTGTTCTACATCCTAGTACATTCTTAGCTTAAACCATTAATTATCATTGTTCTAATAATTGTTAAGCAATTGTTCTTATATATATCTTTAATATTCTAGCCTAGAAGATGGGTCTAGAGCCCGAAATGTTGGCAATATATGTTATATTCAGTACTTGCTCTCCTTTTCCTGCTGATATATATATATATATATATATATATATATATATATATATATATGCTAACCGGACAAATACTAGTCACCTAGGGAGAAAAAACATAATTTAACATCTGAAGTTTGTAGGAACCTTAAGCAGTGGAGAGGCGTAGCTTAGTTTACGTCGAAACGTTAGTTAGGCTTTATTTGTGTTGCGGACGGCGTGAAGATTTCTAGATAGCAAATCAGTTCTACTTTAAATGGGCCGGAAGAGCGACGTCATGGAATGTCAAAAAGGTGTGATTGCATTTGGCCAGGTCAAAGGTTATCATGTGAAGGATGTGGCGGAATTTGGCGGGGTTTCAACGAGTACGGTCATCCGGATTTACAAGCAATGGCAGAACTCCCAAAATGCGAAAAACTCTCACCAGAATTGCCGACGGAAGAAGGTGTTGACATACACGGACCGTCGTAGAATCTCTAGGCTTGTAATTGCAAATCGATTTACTTCCAGAGAGGAATTGCTACAAAACGTCAATTCTAGTCCTTTGCCACCCATTTCAGAAAGAACATTACACAGGGGATTCCATGTCATGAACATATGGAGCAAAGGCGTGCAAGAGGCCCTTACTATGGTTACAAGTGACTAATTCTTTGTCCGGTGAGCTTTTATATATATATATATATATATATATATATATATATATATATATATATATATATATATATATATATATATATTGTATATACCACGTAATGAAAGGAATGATTGATTTGAGTTAGTGCTTTCGTTATCTTAACATTTTCAAACTCCTAATGGCTTACAAAATATTGCTTAGAAGTTTGACCTACATAGAAAAATTACAATCCAAACAAGGTATTATACTATATATTACATTATTATCGTTCCTTGGACTGTGTTTTATTAACATATTTTTTTAATGTATAATTGTATTACACTTATATTAAGTTATTTTAACATTGAGACTGCCTACAAAAAATTAAAATGGTAAGGGAAAAGTAATATGTTGTATAAAAGTTCTTTTTTCCTTAATATGCGGTTATAGAATGTTTTTTTAGCTTTATTCATGCAGTTTTCTAAAGAATATTTCGGGTAACATAGATTAAAGGCAATCTCTTCAATATTTGTAAATTCTTGATCTATATAATCAGGACTACATATTCGGAGTGCCCTAAGATACATGGAAGAAAATACTGATGTTTTAATATTTTTAGAATGACCTGAATAAAAATGGACCTAGGGTAAATTATTTGTCGGTTTCCTGAAAATAGAAAACTTAAACGTGTCTGGTTGTCTAATTATTAGAACATCTAGGAAAGGAAGGCTATTATTTTCTTTTTATAAAATAAATTTAATTGATGAAACCAATGAATTAACAAAAAAGAAAACTATCGAGGTCAAAATCTTTCTTTAGAATTCCCAGGACATATCGTCTAATATCGAGATTAAAGAATTTTAGTGGACCAAACCGGTGGAATCAGCCTCGTTTCAAAATATTCCATATATATGTATGTATATTTGACAATAAGGGAGATAAGGGATTACTACCCATAGCCATGCCAAACACTTGTTTGTAAACCTTGACATTGGAACTAAATTTACAATTTTTAATGCATAAACAAATGAGTTCAATGATCGAATTGGACGGTAAAGGCAAAACATAAGAATACCAGCTAGGAAATCCAATAAGGCATCAACGGGCACTTTAGTGAATATTGGGGAAACTTCAAAACTGAATAATATCATGTCTGATGTTACATTCACCTCGCAAGGGGCACGGCGATTTGCCATTCTGGCCGCCGTGCGGACGGGACTCAGCACCCTGTCCGACCCCAGCTTAGCTTCTCCTTCCTTCAAAACACTTGTTTCCTTGCTTTTCATACAACCTCTTCCACAACTTTCTTTGGTCAGCCTCTAATTTCACAGGGTAGATGCTGACCTTCTTCTCAGCAAACCGTCCCGGATCGGGGCTGAGGGGGGGAGGGGAGAATGTTCCCTAACCCCTGAGCTCCGGTCTGGGGTGGCTGGTTTTCAACAACCTGCTTCATCCCCACCCATACCTTCCTCACATCCCTTTTCCTTTCCTCTTCACACTCAGTTTTACGCCGTGTTCAAGGTGGAGCCGCCATGCCGATGGACTGCCAGGCCACCAGGCGGAAGAGGTGGTCCCAAATGGCGGCGCCTGGCTCTGCCAGGCCTGTAAGCACCTTTTGCAGTGCTGGCAACTGCGAGAGGTGATGAGTTATTGCGTCCCGTAGAGGGTCACCATGCCCATGTATGAAAAAAAAACAAAAACCCAAATCTCTCCCCATTCCCCCTTGTACATCGACGGAGCCGCCCTCGGGGCAGCTCCACCGAAAAAGTGGAGGTCATCCCCCTGTGCTTGCGCAGGGGACCCTCCATATTTCTTTAACCGGAGAGGAGGCTTACTCCTCTCCTACGCCTACGGGTGAAGGGAACTCCCCCTCACCCCCTTCTCTAGAGGTGCTTTCGGGCCCCTCCCCTATTTCCAGCAGCAGTCCCTCCTTTTCTTTATAAGGGGACTGCCAAGAAAGCCAGCACGCAGCCAATTGCCGACCGCCCCTCGTGTAAGCGGCTTGGTAGGGCAACCCCCTTAGGGGGGAGAGGGAAGCCAGGCCCCTTCGGTCGCTTCCCTCAAAAGACATGCTGGCAAGAATTTTAAACCTTGCTGGGGTCAAGGACTGTGCCTCCCCACACAAGAATGGCGACACTGCCAAGGGGACCTGCGATGTCCTGGGAGGGGATAGCCGATCTGAGGCTATGGTTTCTGAGGCAGTACAAGGAGGGAAGGGATCTCCTCCCGACGGTGCCCCTGCGACCACCAGGACCTTTTCCATTTCGGAGAAGGACTTGGCTGAGGCCGGTCCATCTGGCCTAGGGGCTTCTGCCGGCGGAGGTGAGAAGCAGGTTCATTCCCCGCCCTCCTCTCCAAAAAAGAAAAAGACTAAGAAGACTCAGGGCTCCTCTCCATCCGTGGGGGCTGCGGGGAAGGATCGGTCTGCAGCCACTTTGGCAAGCGACCTAGCAAAGATCAGCACATTTGGACCCTCTGCCCCCCTCCCGGTTGCGGAGCCCCTGACTAAGACCAAAAGTGCAGAGGGCGGAACCTCAAAGACATCGGGGCCTCTCATTTGGAGGTTACCTGGCGTTTTCAAGCCCGCTGGCTTCAAACGCTTCCTCGTTATTTGCTCCACTGATGGCACCATGTTGGCCAAGGGCAACATTATCCATCAGAGGAGAGGATTAGCTAGTGCAGTTGGTAGAGAGCCGAAGGTGACCCGTTTCTCGGACGGGAGCCTTCTGGCGAATGCGGCGAATCCCGCCGAGGCGGCCAAAATAAGTGCTCTTCGGACACTTCATGGCACCCCGGTGAGTGTGACGCTGCACTCTACCATGAACTTTGTGAAAGAAGTAGTTTATGCGAAGGAACTCGTGTACTCCTCCATATAAGATATCACTCTCCTGCTGGCCGACCACGGGGCGAGCAAGGTCGAGTGTGTGATGAGAATACAGGGTGGGGCCTCGAGACCCACCCCTACACTCTTCATCACATTCAACTGTGACAAGCTCCCTGAGTCGGTGCGTGCTGGATGGTACCGCAACCGCGTGAAAGCATTCGGCCCACTGCCGCGGAGGGGCTATTACTGTCACCGCTTCAGCCATACGAATCGATCTTGTAGAAGTGCAAAGTCCGGGTCACCCGAAGTCTGTGTAAATTGCTCCAAGGCCGCACACGATAAGTCTAAATCATGTGTGGCCAAGTGTGTCAATTGCAGAGAGCCGCACCCCGCTTCTTTAAAGCAATGTGGTGCATATCTCTTCGATAACCAAATCCTGGCTATTCAGGCCCAGGATCGTCTCTTATTCCGCGAGGCTAAGGACTTGGTCCTGGCGCGCCCGGCTCTGCCTGGGACGTCATATGCCTCAATAGTTAGAAAGGCACCCTCTGCTCCTGGCCCATCCAGGCCAACGAGCACGGTTGTTTCCACGCCAATTCGGAGCCCTTCTGCAGGGTCTACTCAACCCGGGCCCTCCCCTGGTAAAGCTGGTGGCAAAAAGGGTTCATACCCATCCCCGGCTAAAACCAGGGTTCACCCCTCTTCCCCCAGCGTGACCGTTTCTCGTAAGGCGAAACGGCCACGCGACTCCACCGTGTCGTTAGACTCACAGGGGGCAACACCCCTGAAGTTGGTCGCCAGGCCATCTTACGGCGTTCCTAAAGCTGTCCTCCGAAAGGAGGAAGCAACAAAAGAGCTTCGGGTCCTTCGCCCACGCCTAGAGGTGGAGCGAGTGGCTTGGAGACGGTGGTTCCTCGAAAAGAGACACCCTCGCAGCGAAGCTGCAACGCCCGCCTAAGGTTTAGAGGCAGAGGGAGAAAAAGACTCGCATGGCGAGCCCAACCTCCCCCAATAAGTCTTCGAAGGCAACAGCGCCTCCAGCGTTTTGTCCGGCCAACAGCGCCCGGGGTTCTACCCCCGGGAAGCGTACGGCCATTCCCGTGAGGGTCTCCAATTCGAGGAGGGCCCCCGCGTCTCCTCCGAGCTAGGCCTGGAGGGCATATTTCTTCAATGGAATTGCCGTGGCCTCCGAGCAAACTGGGAGGAGCTGCGGAGGCTCGTCTCGTCCCGTTCCCCATTAGCTATTTTTTGCAGGAGACCATGCTAGGCGCGTGCCCCCTGCAGGCCCTCCTGGGGTATAAGGGTCTTGCGACCCCACTACCACGAAATGGCCCGGCTGGGGGATACGCGGTTTACACCCGGCATGATGTCTCCGTTCTTCCTTTCTCTTTAGATACCTCCTTTCAGGCAGTGGCTGTGCAGCTGCACCTGGATAGGAGGTATACTATCATTTCTGCGTACATTTCACCGTCAGCTGACTACGACGCGGGGGACTTCCGCCGCGTCGTGGCACGGTTGCCGAGACCTTTTTCTTGCTTGGAGATCTGAACGGCAGGCATCCTCTCTGGGGAGATTACTCAATAAATCCCAGGGAACAATTCCTTGCTGATCTAATCGAAGAGCTTGAGATAAGTGTCCTAAACGTGAATGAGTTTTTGCATCACTGTCCGAGAACCGCTTCATTTTCTCGCCTTGATCTATCTTTGTGCTCTCTGGATGCACAGCCTGATTTTGATTAGGGGGTGGTCGATGACCTCCATGGTAGTGATCACTTTTCCATTCAAATATCATTTTCAGGGCAACTGCCGCCTGAGAGCCCACCTCATTGGTGCTTGGCGCGGGCGCGGTGGCCTGCATTTCAGGAAATGACTGAATTCTCTATCTCAGTCGAGGACTTTAGGTTAGTACATGAAGCCGTTGAGTTCTTCTCCGGCAACCTCATCGCCGTGGGCCTGACTACTATTCCTAGGACGTCTGGCCGTTTTGCACGCCGAGCACTCCCATGGTGGTCAGCCGAGTGTGAGACGGACCTCAAACAGAAGCGTTATGCCTACATGCGCTATAAGCGCCACCCAGACGATTTCACTGTCGCTGAATTTCGTCGGTCTATGGCTAGGTTCCGGTATATTTCGAAGCACGCCCGCCGCTCTTTTTGGTGGGCATACGTGTCTTCACTTAACGGGAATCCCCCTTTAGCAGAGGTGTGGAAGCGTGTCAAAAGGATTTGGAGCAAGTTCTTGCAGGATCCCCCTCCCGTTCTCCAGGAGAATGGGACCGCAATCTCGGACTCCGCGTCCGTGGCGGAATCCTTAGCGACCGTTTTTTCCGGATTCTCTACCTGGGATGCTGCTCCGCCAGCATTCAATGCACGTCGTGATGTCGCGGAAGGCCGCCAGCTGGACTTTACCTCCAGAGGCGGAGAACCCTTCAACGACAAGTTTGCTGTGAGTGAGTTGCGCTCCGCTCTCGCTTCGTGCGCGAACACCACCCATGGTCTCGACGATGTCCCGTACGATATGCTTCGACACCTGGGTGAGCGAGGCATGGCCGTTCTCTTAGATTTGTTCAACAGGATCTGAGTAGAGGGTCTTCTCCCATATTCCTGGCAAATCGCTACTGTGCTCGCCTTGCGCAAACCATTGAGAGATCACTCTACTCCGACCGGTTTCCGCCCAATCTCTCTAACCTCTTGCGTGCGCAATTTGATGGAAAAATTGGTAAATGTTAGATTAGCCTGTTTACTGGACAGCGGAGGCCATCTTTCTTCTGCACAGTGCGGCAAGTGCAAGTTCCGCTCCACGCCGGATGCTCTGCTCCGACTGGAAAATGCCGTCTACGAGGCTTTCCATCGTAGACAGCACTACGCCACGGTCTTTTTCGATCTGAGCAAAATCCGTGACGCCACGGTTTTGGCGAGCCGGGCAGATGTCGAGATTATCTTCTGCTGGGTTCCTGGACATGTAGGAATTGCGGGGAATGAGCGCGCCCATGAAAGCGCCAAAGAGTCCGCGAGGACTCTGCGACCGGACCAGCGTTTCGCTCTTCCTCACACTGACTACATGGCAGGAATACGGGCAGCTCTTCGGACTGCTTGGCAAAGAAGATGGGAGACGGTCGAGGGGAACTTAAAGTTGCGTGCCATTGCGCCGCGACTGTTCCCATGGACCTATCCCCCAATGCCGCGGCGGCTTCAGGCTGCTTTCTGTCGTCTTTGAATCGGACACACTCGTGTGACGCATCGCTATTTGATGGAGCGCTCGCCTGCGCCCTATTGCAACGACTGCGTAGTCCCCCAGACTGTTCGGGTGATCTTCGCGCACGATACCTGTCCCGGTACCGGGATGGGCGGGGTCGCTACCGCCTGTCTCTTGTACTCGGGGCGAGTGCGTGCACCATGACTAGTGGACTTATTGACTTTTGGGGGGAGGCTGGCCTTCTCCCTTTCATTTAACCCGGTTTAATTGTTGTTGTTGTTGTTTTTGTTATTGTTTTTGTTATTGCTTTTTTATTTTTATTGTTATTTCTTTTTATTGTTTCCTGTTTAATTTTTAAAGTAGCCTAGAACTAGGCTGTTTGTTTACGGCGACTAATGCCTAAGTCGGCAGTCGCCAGATAGCCCCTTAATTAAAAAAAAAAAAAAAAAATTTCGATCTGAAGAAGGCCTATGATACCGCATGGCGATACGGTATCATGGAGACTCTCCACACGATGAGGGCGAGGGGACGCCTCCCAATGTTTATATCTGAATTTTTGCGAGATCTTCGATTCCGCGTACGGGTAGGGGGAGCCCTTTCCGGCCCAAAGGAGCAGGAAGAGGGTGTCTCGCAGGGAAGTGTCTTCAGTGTCACACTGTTTGCCCTGAGCATCAACGGCATCACCTAAGTGCTGCCCGAAGATGTTCTCGCTACGCTCTACGTGGACGACCTTTCGATCTCTTTTGGCACGGCCCAGATGCGAACTCTGGAGCGTCGACTACAACAGGCATTGAACCGTGTTTCTCGCTATGCCGAAGCGCACAGGTTTCGGTTTTCTTTGGCCAAGACTAAGGTGGTGCACTTCTGCCACCATACATGGCTTCACCACGACCCAGATTTGTTTCTTAATAGGGTGCGCCTGGATGTGGTTGAGTCACACCGTTTCCTTGGTCTTGTATTCGACCGACGCCTCACTTTGGAGGCTCATATTCGCAGCCTTAGGGTCTCTTGTACCCGCGCCATGGACATTCTCCGTTCCGTGACGTTCAGCGCTTAGGGTGCTGATAGGGCTACTGCCCGACTTTTTTATCGATCCTTTGTTCGTTCGAAGCTCGACTACGGATACGAGTTTTATGCATCTGCAGCTGAGCGTTTATTGCGGAAAGTGGATTCGATCCACCACACCGGCCTTCGCCTTGCGACCGGGGCCTTCCACACTTCCCCCATTGAGAGGCTGTTGGTCGATGCTGGGGAGATGCCACTCGCTCTGCACCGCGTGCAGTGCATCACTTGCCTGTACGCGCGAGCCCGCTTCCTTCCCAGTCGCCAACAGCTTTCACTGCATCCACAGCTGATCTCGATGGTGCCTATGCCGCCAAGAGACGCCATTCATACCCTAAGCCCTTTGGGTTTAGGGCCAGGAAACTCCTTCTAGAGCTAGATATAGCTCTTGGGCCGGTGGCACTCCTGGTTCTGCCCAGGACGCCACCCTGAGAGTACCACATTTTGCTATTTGTGGCCATGCCTTTGCTCCCAAAGTTTGTACAGCACTGGGAGTATTGCGTTCGACCTTTTTGGAGCACACCTCGTGTTACGCTGGAACCGTGCCAGTGTATACGGATGGCTCCAAGTCCCAAGAGGGGGTCGGCTTCCACGCCATATCCCCTCTGTTTGAAGTCAGCGGGGCTCTGCCAGGCGCTGCGTCTGTCTTCACGGCCGAGTTGGTGGCAATACACCACTCGGTACGGAAGATTACGCGACGTGCCCGGTTCGGAGACCGGATTGTGATCTATAGCTACTCACAAAGCGCCCTGAGTGCTATCGGGGCATTAGAATCTCCGCATCCCCTGGTTCGCGATATCCGTGACGCCACGGTTTTGGCGAGCCGGGCAGATGTCGAGATTATCTTCTGCTGGGTTCCTGGACATGTAGGAATTGCGGGGAATGAGCGCGCCGATGAGGGCGCCAAAGAGTCCGCGAGGACTCTGCGACCGTACCAGCGTTTCGCTCTTCCTCACACTGACTACATGGTACGAATACGGGCAGCTCTTCGGACTGCTTGGCAAAGAAGATGGGAGACGGTCGAAGGGAACTTAAAGTTGCGTGCTATTGCGCCGCGACTGTTCCCATGGACCTATCCCCTAATGCCATGAAGGCTTCAGGTCGCTTTCTGTCGTGTCCAAATCGGACACACTTGTGTGACGCATCGCTATTTGATGAAGCGCTCGCCTGCGCCCTATTGCGACGACTGCGTCGCTCCCCAGACTGTTCGGCACATTCTTGTTGGATGTTCCAGTCTGGGTGATCTTCGCGCACGTTACCTGTCCCGGTACCGGGATGAGCGGGGTCGCTACCGCCTGTCCTTTGAACTCGGGACGAGTGCGTGCACATTGACTGGTGGACTTGTTGACTTTTTGGGGGAGGCCGGGCTTCTCCCCTTTATTTAAGAAGGTTCTTTTTTTTTCTTTGTTTATTATTGTTTTCTTTGTAGGTTACACGCTCCTTCACCGGGGTGAGGGAGACCTCCCCCCGCTGCCGGAAATTGCTTCCTAATTGTTAAGTTTTTCACATTTTTATCATTGTTATGTTTTCATATTTTTATTTTAAAGTAGCCTAGTTCTAAGCTGTCGTGTTTCCGGCGACTGATGCCCACGTGGGCAGTTGCCAAATGGGCTCTATAAATAAAAAAAAAAATCTGATGTTACATTCATATTGTTTAACTTATTGCAAAGATCAACTGAATATTTTATATGTGAGGGTCATGTGGATCCTAAGATCGGAGAAAGTAAATTTACTAAATATTTTGATAGTTTATATTGGATTGATCCAGTTGCACTGATGATTCGTCTTATTGGATTGCCTGGTTTATAGGTTTTTGTTAGGCCATACAAATAAGGTAATGATGAACCACTAGAAGAAACTGAGTCAATAATGATTTGTGTTTTTTTAAATATCTTTTATCTCTACTAAAATTCTTAATTACATTATCTAAGGGATCACTTCCTAACAGTACGAATGTAGTAGTATCAGATAACAAAGTGACTTTTTTTCTAAATAAAATGTTTTATTCATTATTACACACATGTTAGATTTTTCAGCTTTTGTAATATGCAAATCCTTGTTCATTTTTAGTGATTTAAGAGCTGTTTTAAATCGTTTTGGAAAATTATGTAAATTCTTATTCATATTATTTAGTACTGAATAAACAATTCCTTTTCCTATGTCTATATGGTTTTGTGATATGTTCTTATTTCTTTCTAATCTAGCAAAGGCAGCGGCAATATCCACACTTTCAGGTTTTTTGTTTATTGAGAACGAGAGTCCAGATCCTAAGGCACGTTACACATCAGTCGATATTGGCTTATCTGATAAATTCACAACGCAGTTTTCTTGATATTTTTTGTTCCAATTACTATCACTTATTGGGCGGTTTAATCTTTCCTTTAGGTGAATTTTTATATTATGTAGTTTCCTTCTGAGCTTGTTATAGATAGCATCTAACAGCGGTGTTTTCCAGTCCCTCGGTTAGGTTGGCATTTTAAATACCCGTGATCATTGTACGAATCTCTCCACCAACGTATTCATCATTCAGACCACAGCCTCTATGGTTAAAGCCTAGAGCGACTTTTTAGATGTTCCTCTATCAACTCATACTTTTTTCTGCCTCCATACTTATCACTCCACACTGGCTCACAGGCTCTGTAACTTTGGTAACAGTTGCTTTTATTGTGCCCTGTTTGTATGGGTTCGTTTCTGTTCGTACATCTTCCTGCCGTGTAAATAGGCAAAAGTCCAGACACCAGATCTTGAAAACATGCCCCCCATCATAAGGGTGCCACCTCAAAATTTTACCGTTTTTTTCCTGCATGCAATATTTAATCTTTTACATCTACCACGCCTCGCATGGTGACTTTCAATCGATCCAAGCAAATTAAATTTTTATTCGTCGCTAAAAAACCCTTTCCCACTTTTCAGCTCTCTAAGATCTCGGATATCTGACTTTAAATGCCGCCCTTAATGGCATCCGTTGTATTGTGCGATCTTTCCTGGGAGTATTTTCTCGATGGCGACCCTTTATCTTCGTCTACTCGAAGTATCCTCGTAGAGCTTTTATTATTTGTGATATCTCAGTTTTTGATCGATTATAATGCCTCGAAATCTTAGTTAGTGTCATTCCTTCCCTTTTCCAATGGATAAATTTCTTTTCGAAGTATTTGTCGACCTAAACTCGTCTCGCCATCCTGATAAATGAGTAAAATAGCATCTTTAACTCTCTTTAATAGACATGCGAGTGTTTCTATGGATATGTTACAATTTTTCCGTGTAAACTGAAATTTATGTTATAGTCCTCCTGTTTTTAACTCATCCTTTGTTCAAATATCCATTACTTTCCTCATAACCGTTTTTTATGGTTCTTCTATTAACTGAAACTTGAACTCTATCAGAGTAAAATTTTAATGAATATTCTGTGTAATTTCCATTAACCATAAAACGAGTATTTTCAAGAAAAAGTAGATTTTGGTATTTTGTTCCCTAATTTTGGACAGTACTGCATTCTGTTGGATTTATACCTATGTACAGTTGGTTCCACTTCCGTGTTTAGCACTTTTCCTTTCAAAATAATTTCTGATAACGATGTAAAAAGAAGGCGAGGCTGTTCTTATATTTGTCATTTCTACCAATCATTGTTTATTAGGAGCAGTTTGTAAGAATATTTTTCTTGCGGGATTTAACTAAGATTCAACAGACAGCGACGCCAAGAATCTGTGATGAAAGTAGAAATGCGTCGAGTGGTGTAGTTAGGGAAAGTCAAAGTGACGCTCTGATAACTTCCACTTTCATTATTTTCCAAACACAGAAGCAAAAAACAACGAGACCATGATTTTGTGAGTAGAGGGTAAGTCTGCATAGTGGTAAAGTTAGGGAAAGTGAAATGTATAGAAGATACCTGAAGAGGAGCCTACTTACGGCACTCGGGGACGGGTGGGCGCACACCTCTCCCGAACATGCAAAACCTTCAGAATAAAGGCTGATGTGCGAGTATAACCACGTTGCAGCTATTATCTTAAGGTTTGCGTGCCCCCCTGGCCCCCCGAAATCAAGGATATAAGTTTGAGTTTAGGGAAGTTCCGGAGAATTGTTCTTTAACGTTATCCCGAGTGGCGAGTAGTCTCCTCTTTAGACTAATCGGGCACTCGAATAATAACGGTTTCTCCACTTTCAGTAGAGGCAGCTGCTAGAACCCTGCATGCCTGAATTTCGCATGTATATTTGATCTTGGGCCGAGCGAGTTGACATCACAGGACATACATACGCAGGGGCTCCAGCAGAATTTAGGAACATAACCGCGTCTTTTTAGATAACAAGAACTAAGAGAGTACTCTTATTCCTATCGTGTGGTTGCTGCTTGTTCCTGGTGAGGGGAACTGAATAAGGCATATAAGATTGTGGTAGGCTTGAGTTTTGTGGAGAAGGTGGGCCTCCGCCATTTATTTTATTTTTTTAAATTCACTGGTCAACAAACAAACTGCTTCCGAGAGCAGAGTAGCAATTTCCAACTATTTTTAGGTCGCTGATAATGAATATCATGGTTAAAAGTATTTGTTAGCTCTACTTTTCAAGATACACCTACATACGTTTCAAACAGGTTCCAACAGGCTTGCGGAAGTGTGTTTTATACCACACTCACAGACTCACTGCCCTTCAGTATTTTTCCAGCAGTCGAAGAAGGTCGTTGTGCTGTGTAAGTTTACATTTTGAAGTGAAAAGTAGGTGATTTTCCCAGTCAAACACTTTTTAAACTTATAATAAATATTCAGTGAGCAAGCTATTGATACGCATGCGAGGCATTTTATATTAATTTAATTTTCCTACTGAATGATATAAATACTTCTGCCAAGCTGTCCTGGTTTGTATTATAATGATAAATCTATGAATATTTTTTTTTTTATCTTATAATTGTTTGATGTTTTTTCCTTTTAGATGCCTCTTACTTGTGTGAATAAGGCAGACAACTTCTGCTACATTTGTGGTGGGGTGACCTTTGCATCACAGTAGCGCCGTATAACTGCTATGGTTAGAAAGGCATATCATCTATATTTTGGATGCAAGATTGGTGACCAGGGTAAGAACTAGGCTTCTCGCATACGCTGCAACACTTGTGTTACTAACCTTCGACAATGGTTGAACAAGAAGAGGAAAGGAATGCCCTTTGCTGTGCCAATGACGTGGCGGAAGCCAACATACCATACCAACAATTGTTATTTCTACATGGTACCTCCAGTACAAAAGGTCATGTCAAAGAAGAAAAAGGAGCCCAAAGAATATCCAAACATTCCATCAGCTATTTGCCCAGTTACACATGTAGAAGGTCTACCTGTTCGTGATGCACCAACTTAGGTAACTTTCGAGTCAGATGAGGAAAGTGGTGAGGAGAAGCAGAGAAGTATGACAGTGTTGGATTACAGAGTGACCAAAATTTTGATAAAGCACACTCCTCTTAGCCACATCTCATAACACAAGGGAAATTCCATGACCTTGTCTGGAATCTGCACATACCCAATAATAAGGCATCGCTGCTAGTCTTTCGTCTTCAACAGTGCAATCTCCTTGCAGCTGATATGAAAATTTCAAAATTTCGTGACCGTCAGCAGCAGTTCAACGATTTCTTTGTAATGGAAGGAGTATTTTGTGGCCTGCAACAATATTAAGGGTCTGATGGAAGCGCTTAGCATCGAATACGAACTCAGACACTGAAGGCTATTCATTGATTCATTAAAGACAGGTCTGAAAGTTGTCTCGCTTCACAACGACAATAGTGAACCATCAGATCCTGTGGGCTATGCACCACTTTTGAAAGAAACTTATGAGAATATAAAACATATGTTGAAATGCATAAAATATGATGAACATCAATGGCAGCTCTGTGGTGACTTAAAGGTTGTTCCTCTTCTGATGGGCTTGCAGGGCGAATATACCAGGTACTGCTGCTTTCTGTGTGAATGGGACAGCTGTGAAAGAAGTTTCCTCTATATAAGGAGAGATTGGCTACCTCGTTAATCATTGGAGCCTGGGTTGAAAAACGTTCAACATCCACCTCCCACTGAACCAAAAATATTTGTTATCACTACTTCACATAAAACTGGGGCTTATGAAAATATTTGAAAAAGCTATGGACAAATCTGGTCAGGGATTAAATTATTTAACATCAAAATTCCATTCACTGAGTGACGCTAAGATAAAAGAGGGAGTTTTCATTGGTCCTCAGATTCGAGAGTTTCTTAAAGATGGTGACTTCGAATCAGCCATTCCTTTAGGAAGAGAAAGCTGCTTGGGAAGCATTCAAGTTAGTGGCGAATGGATTTCTCGGAAATAGAAAGGAAAGAAACTATGAAGAATTGGTGTAAAGCCTCATCAAGGATTACAAGAACAAGAGGTGTAACACGTCACTTAAAATCCACTTTTTGACTCGAATTTAGACTTTTTTCCAGCCAAGTGTGGGGCAGTTAGTGACAAATATGGTGAAAGGTTTCACCAAGATATTTCAACCATGGAAAAGCTGTTCCAGGGTAAGTGGAGCAATACAATGCTTGCAAACTATTGCTGGCCATTGGCAAGAGATGATTCTTCAGCCCACTATAAGTGTCAAGCAAAATGGCAGAGAGTGGATATGGATTAGAGTTTAAAACATAACACAATGTACGTTATAATAAAATAAACAAATATTACATGCCGCGTATCTTTAAACCTATAGCCAATAAGCATTTTTCAAGGAGATATATGGATTCAGTGCATGAAAATACATAAGAATTAACTAATCTCATTTAAGAAGCACACAACGTTTCAAAAATTGTTGACCAGTGTTATTGGAGGCTCGCTCGGGTTCTTGATGGAGTTGGGCTACTTGATCTTTTGTTTTTCATAGGTGTTGACTATATATAGTATATTTGTTATATGTTTATTGGAAATGACATTTGAAGTATGAGCTAAAAAGAAAACAAATCTTTACTGCTGTTTATCGCTGGAGAGAGAGCGAGAGAGAGTTTTTTATTTGCCTTTGCTATCCGAAGGGCCATAAAATACACCCTGGATCGGTGTGACTTCCTATGAAGAATGAGAGTTTTGGAAAGGGACCATTACCGAGTCCTTTTAAGAGGGGACTTTTCTCTTGAATTAAATTCCATTGGATTTATATCCTCAAACGAAATGAGTTTTATTGATCAATTTATTCCCCAATATTTTTTCAGTAGGGCCTAAAGCATAATTGGTAGTAACACTGGTAAATGAACTTGAAACGAGGCACATCTTTATTCTGGTGGCCCATGGAAAATTTTACTCTAGACAGATAACTAGAAGTGAAATGAACAATTAGTTAGGAGAGGAAGGCCTCAATGTTGGTTTGAGTACTGTCCAATATGCTAGTGAAAGCGGAAATGCATGGACGTGGTCCGAGGAAGACACCTTAATTGAAAGACATTAATGTGAGATCCCGCCTGAAGTACGCCAATGATCATTTGGAGAAGGATATTAAATTTTGGACCCATCCGCATCTGCTCTCGTCAGATGAAACTAAGATTGAGTTGTTGGGCAAAATTGATTTCTGGTATGTTTGGCATACAAGTAGCGAAACTGGTTTTTCCCAAACTGTTCCCACTAGATCTATTATGTGAAGGGACTGTTTATGTGCAGCAGATGTAGTACTTGTATATGTAATTTAACCGATGAAACGATAAATAAAGAATACTACAGAAATCTTCTTGAAGATTCTCTGAAAAATGAAGCTCGCAATGTTAGAAAAATGGGTCTTTCAACGCAACAATGACATCAAATACACATCTAAATTGCTTTCTTACTTTTTGCTAGAAGATAAAATAAGTACTTTAGTATATCCATCATGCTCGCCAGACCTCCACCCGGTGGAAGATTTATGGCATGAACTGGAGTTTGCTTGGACCTCGTCTAAATCTTTAATAATACTATGATAAGTGTCATTAAGCAAAAACTTATACTATTTATTTTTATTTATTAAATTGTATAGCGTACAAATACATTTGGCTGCATGTTTTCGTTTAAGGTGATATTATTCCTTTATTTATCTATCAAACTTGTTTAAAGTCTATCAATACATCCCTCTTAATGTCTCTATATTCCTTACCCTGCAATATACGGTTCCTGATCTATGGAGAGAAGTTATGGAATTAAGTAGGAGTATGTCGTTAGTAAAACGTAAACGTTATTTCCGGGTCTTAATGAAATCTGACTGAGGCTGAAGATCTTACTTCTGGTTTTTGGCTCCTTAAGCTCCTCATTCGATTCATTGATGGTGAATAAATTTCTCCAAGGTTTCAGGTTACTACACGCTATTGATTAATTGATTAATGATATACGAGTGGTTATCTCACAGCCTGCTCCAAGTTATAAAAGTATAAATTTGGTGGACTGAAGTTGGATGGATTACTTGGAAACTTCGATCACTCACCTGCTCTACTAAAAAGGAGGAAAAGATTCTCAGCTATTTTCGGATTCTCTTCTTTCGTCTTGCTATACGCACGTAATTAAAAGAAGAAGGTCGCGCGCGTGCGAACCTGACTCCAGCTCTACCCTACAGCAGCATACTCGGGGCCTAATAAAGTCACTGCTAGTTAAGGCCTTTAGATACTACCAGTGACTGTGCGTGTCCGAACCCCTAAAGCAAGTCCTACAGGGGGTGCGAAGGGGGAGAGGACCCCGTTCACGGTTGGAGTAGTCAGAACTGTCTGGTGGATCCTGTTAGACATCAGAATAGGTAGAGCAGTCGAGGGCGGACCCGAGATTAACTTTAGGCACAAGGCCCCGCGATAAGGGCCGATAGGAGAAACCCGACAGATCTTCGGCCTTGGGGACGTCATGGACGACCCTAGGGTGAGTAGGCTTGTCCCACTTGGGACCAAAGAAGGACAAAGGAAACCGCCAAGAGAAAAATATTCGAAACCGCCTTCGCTAAACTTGGAATTGCGCTATGCAAAGTGAAGGAACAACCTAACAGATACCTGACCATTTGTGACACAAACAAGGACGGAGATAACATGCTAAGCACAAAAGGAAGACAGTAATTTTAAAAAATTGGGCTCATCCCCAAGCCCCCCCCCCCACACAAATAACAGCCCAGAGATCTATTATCTGCCGCCGGATCGACCCCTATATAGGCTTCCATACCACCAATGAAATTAAACAAGAAATTGAAGACATGCAAAGCTGGGCAAAAATAGACGAACTCTAAAAAATTTAAAAATCGAGAGGGTGAATAACATACCCATGTCTTTAAGGTTACATTTCAAACCACTAAAATGGCACATAGAGCAACGGAACAATGAATCTTACTATTCAATTTAAAAATCTCGTACAGGTGTGTGTTTTTTACCTGATACGCATTAGAATCGCACGCAACAATAGAGTGCACATTCAAAGGCAAGAAATGTTCGGAATGCGCTAGTGAAGAACACACCTGGAAGAAATGCAGTAGCACCCAAAACAAATGCCTGAACTACGGTAACTCTCATCGTACCCTGTCTATAACCTGCCCAATGAAAACGACCTACATCGCGAAAAAAGGAAACAATTGATCAAAGAAAAAAAAAAGGCCAACACCACTTACGACCAAGCGACAAAAGTATCCAGCCAAGAGAAGACCTTGCTACAATTAGAACTCTGAATGAGAACGGACCTGAGTATGGTCATCTTCTATGCGCATTTCGCGAACATGATAATCCCAGTGACCTATGCAACAGAATCGAACCGCATGCTAGTGAACAACGGGATGAAACCAATGTGGTTCCCGAATGACCCCCCATCCGCCGAGCTCTTTCAGGCACAAATCAAAAGTATGACCATAATGGAGAACATATCTAGAACAGCCTCAAGGGACTTCAGGTTAAACAAAAAAGCAGTTATGGAACCTGTTAATAGCTATTTTGTAGCATCTCCCTCAGTCTCATATGAATCGTTTCAGGCACCTACCAGGATGGATGTCGACCACAAACAGGACGAAATGGAACCAGCTACAATAATGCAGAGCTCAAGCCAGGCTCTCAACTTAAGACTTTTTGGCACCTCAACCAACCCACTTCCCAAACCCATAAATTCAATGGAAATCATGAAAGGAATAATGGATGGAAGGTATAAATGATATTATGATGCAGATCACACATAAGAAGAGGTCTACGAAGCACTGACTACCGGACAAATAGAAATCAGACCAGAATAGTGCCTCATCATCACCCAAGACACGTACAAAAGGAAGAGTATCGGCAAAGTGAGATCTCCAGCCCGCGAACAGAAAAGCAGCCAGAAACAACCTCGTAAGAAATAGATAATGGAATAACAGAATCTGCTACATAAAAAAGCTAAAAATATTCACAATGAATGTTAACGGCTGGCACAACAAACGACATATCTATAATGAAATCATAAGAAAAGTCGATCCTGATATAGTCCTAATTACCGAACATGGAATTAACCCTGATAACGACCATATTAAGATCTACAATTACGAAGTAATAACGACCAATTACTCAAATGGTAGATACGACGGAGGTGGCCTTAGCAATGAAGACAGGAATACCTTTTCAAGAAGTGAACGACCTAGAAGAATCATATCTCGCAGTGAAGACCAAAATGAATTACGACGACCTAATAGTAGCTGTTGGATAGCAATACCCAAGGCGCCCATATCTCCCTGTCCCATCATTTTTGCGCTTATTGTGCAGGAATTCATCAGTCATCATGATTGGCGATCTCATTTCAAGATGCAAAGAAACTGGGTACAGCACAGCGTTCAACGGGGCGGGCAGAACGCTAAGTCTACTAATGGATAGGAATATACTGCAAAACTCGGGCCCAGACTTCCCCACGTTTTTAACAGAAAGATCTGCAACAACGCCCGATATTGTCCTAACAAATCCCACATTTGACCTTAACCATGTCACAATACTGGGACATACATTCCATTAGATCATCTGAGCATGATCACAACTGTCTCCACTTTTCCGTTACAAGTGGAGATCCCCCGACGCAAATGTCTCAGAAAGGCTGACTGGGACCAATACAAAAGACAACTGTAGGGCATACAGTCCTAGACAAATGACGACTATACAACCCGCAAGATTGAAGAGATAATCAGATATATAACGGAAAGGGTAATAGAAGCAGATCACCATACGATACCGTGGATCCAACACAAAACTCTACTTGCTCCGAGATGGGATGCAAATATCCAAGAGGAGATGACTAACCTAAAAATATCTAATCTACTAAGGGCAACTCTTCAGGCTGGGCTCCGGAGTGTTCCAAGAAGGCTGCCTTAGTCCCACCCTTTACGTGATCTATAAGAATGACCTCCCTCCTGCCGATTATGACTTTGCACAGAATATCCAACCCGCCGATGACATCACACAGATCGTGACAAGCGACTATCTCAACCCTTTGGAACGGGAGCAGAGATAAGCACACTTAACAACTACGAGAGAAGAAATGAAATCAGAACCAACGAAGTCAAATTTGAAGGGATTCCGATAAGAAGCCGTAAAACATCAAACATCCGTACAAACGGCAAAAACTACCCCTATACGCATAGCGGCAAAGTCCTTAGACTGAAGATCACGTCAAATTGATATGTTTCACACTGCAAGAAAAGAGCGGAGGCAGGCCGGAAGGCACTCAGTTCGCCTTATAGGTTCAAAAAACTCTCGCCCGCAAATAGACGCAAATTATATACCACACTGGTAAGACCAGTCCTTCTTTACCTGACCATACTGCTCCATACCCTTAGTAGATGCGCCCTGAGAAATCTTCAAGTGATTTACAATAGTGCACTAAGATTTATTGCTGGTGTCACACTGAACGACCGCATCCCCACACGCCTACTACATCAAGGTTCCGATTTGGACCCCATTAATGTAACACTCCATAACCGAGCAAAAAAATATGGCAAAGAATTCAAGATAACAGGGAGCAAACTGATGTTAACCACGAGCTGAGCTTCAAATATGCATTTCAACGCAGCCATATCGTGCTCAAGGAGATGCTACAGAATATATACAAATGACCTTTACCGAAACCCACTCAAAAAGTACATTGAAATTATGAATAAATGATTTAAAAAAAGATCCGTAGTGGACAAACAAAAGATAAAGCGGTGAGTCCTCCGTCAAAATTGGAACCACTGAAAAATAGAACAAAGGCTTGAAAGCTTTTACCGCACAAGACAGCCAAGATAACTGTTATTCGACCGCAAGAAAAACAGAGTTAACCAGTTAACCTGGTACACACTTCTTACACTTATATACACACCTTCAGACTTTCTTCTCCTATCTATCCATGCACATTTCTAACTTACACCATCATTGATGATCATTGAAATTGGATTTCACTTTCGGCCATTTATTTCTATCAAATTAATTATATGGACTGAAAATGAGATATATTCTGAACACATATTTTAAAATCAATTATTCAGCTCTGATATTGCCAAATTATTCCGCGAATGTCGACTTTTTCAGCAGTTTCTAAACTGAATTTAAGATTTAATTTGTTTGAACTATGTATTTTTGCTAAAAAAAAATTAAAATAATACTCAATATTCACAGTGAAAGTAACTCGAAACATCCATGGATTTCTCATTCTAAAATTATAGATGTTGATGCCCTTGCAAATGGGCCCAATTCAAAAATCTTACCAGCAAATTAAGTGGCCACTTTATCCCTTTTGCAATCGCACTAACTCCCCAAAATATTCATCTTCCTACCTAATACCTCAATTTTCCCTATAGTTCATGAACCTTTTATTTCAGGGTAACGAAATTTGGATGCATTGAGAAGAATGTATCTCCCCTCCCCCGCTGCGCTATTTTTAAGTTTGAAAGATAAATAAAAGAGTAATAGTACTTGTTAGGAAAATTCACACTTTCGCATCCATATTTTCAATTTATAGAGTTCAAATCAGGGCACTGTATTAAAGTCTCACGAGAAGTTTTTGTAATCTTCTATCTATAATTTAGAGTAGTAAGGAATAGTTTAGAAAATTCTGACCACCCTTTCCTCGGCATCGCAAACTCGAAGGTCTCATTCTTAAAGCTATAATCATGGCGAAAGGTAATGTGTTTACAGACATCAAATATAAAAAAAATAGGAAATTCAGATTGAAGTAGAGGTAAAAGATTACTGAATAACTAAATCTAGAGCGCAATCAGTAATAATAAGAAAGTTTAGAGAATTTGGGATAACTAAAACGCTCCCTTTTTCGGCTCGTCCTCGGAAAATCCCACTCTGCATGGCTCAAAGGATCCTCAGATCAGTTAAAATCAATCCGATTATCAACGAAAGGAGATAATAGATCAGTTTGGAGAAGAAGGCGTCAATGTTAATTTTAACACAGTTTCCAATATGTTGCATTTGGAGAAAGGTTTCAATTTTTGGAGCCGTCTGCTCTGGTCAGAGGAAACGAGAATTGAGTTTTTCGGCACAAATGATAAAATTCGGTACGTTTTCGAGGCTGGTCTTCCCCCCAAAACTCACCACAGTAAAATAAGTTGGTGAATTTATTATTTTATAGAGCAGTTTCTGTGCAACAGCCGTTGGTACATTTCATCGAATCAACAGAACAATAAATGAACAATACTACAGAAAGATTATTGAAGTTTATCTGAAGAGTGATATTTTAAGTTTAGTTTCGGAAGAAGATGTGGCTTTCAAAAACCCTACATCCTACGAACACTTGGAAATTTGTTTATTCTTGTTAGAATGGAAGGTAAAATAAGCGTTTTAGAATAGCCATCACAGACCCTAGACCCCAACCGGGTATGAAATTTCTGGCATGAACTGAAAGACTGCCTCAATGCAAGATAACCCCCAAATCGATGAATTGTGAAAGATTTGCAAAGGGAAAAAAAAGAGATCAAATTCCATACAATTTTGTTTGAATCTTTTAAAAACTATATTTTAACGAGTGTCATCAGGCAAAAAAGGTTTTTCTATTGACTAAGATTTATAGTGTATAAGGAATGAATACTTTTGATCTAAAATTTTGGTAAAAAGTATTCCACTTATCAGAGAACACATTTCCATGAAACGAGTAAGTTGAACTTCCGCGGAAAGGAATCGTCTCGTGCATCTTTTTTCGTCTCACTCCTACTTCTTCTCCTCTCCTACTCTTATTCCGCTGTTTTATCGCAACGCGTTGTGGCGCCCCTGGTGTTGGCCATCTTCGTCGGGGGTTAGAAAATCAAAGAGAATACGTCGAAAGGTTTTTTTAAGGTACCTTTGATCTGGCTCCGAAATAAATAGTTGCGCGTTGAAAGATTAGTAGGTAAGTTGGATGATAAGGAGGAAATTGGAAACGGTGGGAGCATAAGAAATAGAACTTAGTAGAGATAGAACGAGGAGAATGACAAAATAAAACTGGCGTAAGAGAAAGATGGGTGAAGATACGGCACTAAATTCCACTCTTCCAAGTGTCTTATGCTTGAGAGTGCACTTCAAAAATGTAGATATCAAAGAGTAAAGACACATATATGTTCCCATAATTGTTGTACAACTGAAGTTTTGTCAATGATACAGGAAAGATCGTTTCATTTTTATCCTACTTAGATTAATGAAAACTTCTAAAAAATAGTTCCACAAATCTTTTCCAACGAAATAAAAGTTTATGGCTCTTGAATAAAAATCCTTAAGCTTTTAAGCAAATAAAACTGTTTAAGTCTCTTCCTGAGTGACTCATCAAAAAATGTTTCACTGGGATTCTGATCGTCTAGGAAAAAAAGATAATTCGAAGGAACACGTCGGGTGTGTAGGGCGGATAAAGGAGTAGCTCAAAACGAAGAAAATTAAATGTATCTTGCATTAAATGTACAATACAGAGGTGCATTACTCTGTAAAATACAACTTTGCAGTTAATCTACGCTCGATACTTTCGAAAATTTACTTGGAACTCTTCACAGTCCGCTATTTGGAGAGTTGGCCAAGTGTGGAAAGTCTCTCAGCGAGAAGCAATATATCTGTACATAAGTCCTGCGATCGCCGTATATACAATATTACCCCCTGAGGATTTTGCTGAGCGATGAGCAGATTCCGTTTCATTTCGAAAATCCCCCGTCGCTATTCTTGACGAACATAGGTGTCTGCACTCAATGGGAGGACCTCTCTTGCATAGGTAGGGAGGCGTGTCAAAAGGATTCATAGCAGGTTCAACCAGATACCCCTCTTGCTATCAAGGAAGGCGTAACGACAATCTCGGACCCTGTGTCCGTGGCTGAATCTTTATAGACCGCTTTCTCTTCATTTTCTAGTCCCAATGTTGTTCCACCGGGATTCTAGCACATCCCACGGTCGTTTAAGATTGCTTACTAGACCAACCCTCAGAGGCGAAGACCCCATCAACGACCTGTTATAGCTAAGCAAGCTGCATTCCGCTATGGCTTCTCTCGCGGATTCTTAGCCTGATCCGGATGAAATCCAGTATGCTATGCTTCGATACCTTTGCAACAAGACTTGGCCTTTCAAATTGCTATGTTCAATAACATCTGGTGGTATGGTATCATACCAGATTCCTGGAGATTGGTTACCGCGCTTGCTCTTTGCAAGCCAAGGTATAATCACTCCATCCCGGCTAGTTTCTGCCCAATTTCTTTAATCTTCTCCGTGTGAATATTGATGGAAAATTTGATAAATACGACTTTTGAATGATACATTTCACGCCCGAGGACAGATGCAGATGAAAAATTATATCTGTTAATGTTTTCTTTGAGGCAAGGAATTTTCCACGGTATTCGTTGATCTAGAGAAAGCCTCTGGTACTTCCTTCCTATTTTTTTTTCTGAGTTCTTGCAAGATCCTCAATTAATCGTACAGATGGGGGTACTTATTTCTAATTTTGTAGGGTAAGAGGATTGTGTCCCTCAGAGAAATGTCCCCAGCGTCATTATCTTTACGGTGAACTTCAAACGTATCACCTAATTGCTACAAAGATATGCTATCGCCCCGGTCTCCAGTAAGGGAGTACCGTGTGTAGCCTGTTGTAAGGGAGTACCGTGTGTATCCTGTTGCAACAGGTATCTGGAAAGGTAGACCGTTCTCCCGACTACAGTGTAAAAAGGGAAGGCCTGCCTCATAAGGTTAACATGAAATCAGTGGCATTGTCTGGGAGAGCTGGTACATTTCCTTTTTTTCTTTATGCACCCACTCATTCTATGCCTATCTCCTCTTTATTTTTCTCTAAACGGAAGAGGTTGGATGGTGTAACCAGGGCCAATGCCTCTGCTTGAATTAAAACCAGGAGGAAAAGCACAACTTTCAGGTCTGAGTGCTCATAAGGGGTTACCATGTATAGACTTACATCCGGTGTCCAAAGGAACTGCATGTCCTCACGTCTCAGTGAAAATAGGGAAGTTCTGGCGAAGGAAGCTGGTGCGTTACCTTTTTTTCTCTATAGACCCATTTTTTTATACAAATATCTCCTATTGATCTCCTCTTTACCGTTTCAGAAAAGAGGACTTGGAGCCTCTAAAAGCAATCGAAATGAGCTGCGTAGGCTTGTCTCCTACCGTTCCCAGTTAGATGTCTCCATGAGACCTTGCTGGGTTCGTGTCTCCTGCCCACCCTCCCGGGATATAAGGTATTTGAGATTCCCTCACCCCCACGGGATAGGGGCTGGGCAGGAGAGTGCTCTATTTACAGACATCATGATGTCTCTGCTCTTCTTTCGCTTTAAATACTTACTTTCTGGCAGGAGTAGTATAGCTACATTAAGATAGGAGGCATAATTTTAATTTTGTGCGTATTTAACATTCAGCCGACTTCGACACGATTGACACATGCTACCCCTTGGCACGGATCACGATGCCTTTTCTCCTTTTCGCAGATGTGAACGGGAGCAACTCCCCTTGTGAGGAAATACACGATTAATTCTGTTGGTAGTTCCTTGCTGAGGTAATTAAAAAGTTGGAGATAGATGTCCTGAATGTAGATGAGTTTTCAAATCACTGTCCGAGAACCGCTTCACTTTCCTACTTTGATCTGTTGCTCTGACCTCTGTTTACAGAGCCGAATTTTGGGGTGAAAAGTGGTCGATAACCTTCATAGCCAAGATCATAATCCCATCCAAATATCAGTTTCTGGGCCGCTGCCGCTTGAGAAACCAATTTGATGGTGTTTGAAGCGGGAGCCGGGGCCTGCATTTCAATAGTCGATGAGTTTGTCAGTTGATGAGATCGTTGAATTTTCTCCAGCAAACTCATCTTTGTCACCATAACTACTCTTTGTATAAGGTTAGGCCGGTGTTCAGGCCGTTCGTTTCCATTATAGTCGAATGAGTGTGATACGACACACATAGAAACGATAGGCCTACATGCGTCATAAGCCCGTCCGAACGATTTCACCGTCAGTAGGATTCGTCGAGGTAGGGATAGGTTTTGGTATATTTCGAAGTATGCACACCGCTCCTCCTGCCAAAGATACTTATTTTCACATAACGAGAAGACTCCTTTTGTAAGGATAGCTAAGAGAGTCAAAAGGATTCGGGACTAGATCTGGACTGAAGGCATCTTCCCAGCTTCTTGGCAAATGGCTACTGCACTCGCTTTTCGCCAAACGAGGAAGAACCCTCTACACTTTCTGGTTTTCGACAAAATTCCCTAACTTTCTGCACGTGCAAGTTGATAGAGAAATTGGCCTTGACATGGATCGGTCAAGGCCAAGCGTGTGATGAGAAAGCAGGGAGAGGCCTCCAGACCCACCCATACATACTTTCTTAGTCACGTTCGACTTTGACAAGCTCCCTGAGTCGGTGGGTGCCAGTTGGTATCACTACAGCTTGAAGATATTTGTGCCAATACCGCTGAGGTGCTAATACTGCTACTGCTTCCGACAACTGAATCAAGCCTGTAAACGTGCAAAGTCGGATTTGCCCGAAACCGAGTGCTAGGCTGGGTGACTCGAAGGCGATGAATGGTCCAAAAGAGGGAACACCACCTCCGAAGCCGCCCTGCATGCCCAAGGTTTCGAGGCGGAGGGAGGAAAAGACTCGCATGACGAGCACAACCTACTCCGATAAGTCCTCGAAGGCAACAGCGGGTTCAGCACCTTGTCCAGCCAAGATCGCCCCGAATTCTGCCTCCGGGAAGCGTACGGCTATTTCCGTGAGCTCTTCTCTTTAAAGAGGGCCTTCTCATTTTCGAGCAAGGCATCGGGGGCATATTACTTCAATATAATTGCTGTGGACTCCAGACCAACTGGGAAGATCTACGGAGGCTTATCTCGTCCCGTTTTACATTAGCTAGCTTTTTGAAGAAGACCATGCTGAGCGCGTACCCTCTACCCACACTCCCGGAGTAAAAGGGGTTTGTCACCCCACCACCACGGGATAGAGAACCGGCAGTAGGATGCGCCATTTACACTTGGCATGATGTATCTGTTCTTTTTTTTGCTTTAGATACCTACTTTTAGGCAGTAGCTGTGCAGCTGCACCTGGATAGGAGGTATACTGTAATTTTAGTGTACATTGCATCACCATACCTCAACGCGGGGGACTTCTGCCGCGTCGTGGCACGTTTGCCGAGGCCCTTTATCTTGCTCGGAGATCTGAACGGTAGACACCCATTCTGAGGAGCCTACTCGATTAATCCTATGGTTCAAGCACTTGCCGGCCTAATCGACAGGCAGAGATTGGTGTCCTAAATGTAGATGAGTTTACGCATCAATGCTCGAAAACCTCTTATTTTTCCTGCCTCGGTCTCGATTCCTGATTTTGGGTAGGGGTAGTCGATGAAATCCATGGTATTGATCACTTTCCCATTCAAATATCATTTTCTGGGCTGCTGCTGCCTGAGAGCCCACCCTGACGGTTCTTGGCGTGGGCACTGTGGTCCGCATTTCTGGAAATGACTGATTTATCTGCCCCAATCGAGGAGTTTAGGACCTTTAGATGGGGCCGTTGAGTTCTTTTCGGCACCCTCATCGACATGGGCTTAGCTACTATTCCTGAAATGTCTGGCCTTTTGCACACCGACAGCTCCAGTGATGTCAGCTGAATGTGAGGCTGCCCTCAAACAGAAAATTTTGCCTATATGCGCTATCAACGCCGCCAGAACGATTTTACTGTCGGTGAATTTCGTCGACCAGGGCTAGGTTGCGGTATTTTTTGAAGCACGCCCGCTGCTCTTTTAAGACTCCTCTAGCAGAGAAGTGGAAGCGAGTCAAAGGATTCGAGCCAATTTTTCGCCGGACTCTGCCTCCGTAGCGGACTCCTTGTGACTGCTTTCTCTGTATTGGCTAGCCGGGATGCTGCCCCACCATCATTCAATGTCGTTGAAGGCCTCTGATCGGACTTTACCTCTAGAGGCGGATAACCATTCAACTACAGGTTTACATTGAGTGAGTTGCGTTCCGCTCTCGCTCCGTGCGCGGAAACTGGCTCTGGTCCGGACGATTTCCCATACGCCATACTTGGTCAGCTGGGTGAGCGAGGGATGTTAAATTTATTTAACAAGATCTGGGTAGAGGATATCCTTCCAGACTCCTGGCGAATCGCTACTATGCTCGCTTTTCACCAACCGGCGAGAGATCACTATATCCCGCTTGGTTTCCGCCTAATCTTTCTAACATCCTGTTTGTGCAATTTGATGGAGAAATTGGTAAATGATACATTAGCCTTTTTTATGGACTGCGGAGGCATCTGTTTTCTACAAAGTGTAGCTTCCGCAACTTCCACTTAACGTCGGATGCTCTGCTCCGATTGGAAATTGCATCTCCGTGGCCTTTATTCGTAGGCAGCACTATGCCACGGTGTTTTGCGATCTGGAGAAGCCCTCTAATATTTTTTTAATGTCAGGAGCTCATCTAGTTACTGCCTACTTGGTGGAGATGTCCTAAGATACGACATGGCAATACGGGATCATGGAAACGGCACATAATGGAGGCGAGGTGACGCACCCTAATCTTTTTATCTCAATTTTTGCGAGATCGTCAATTTCGCGTACTGGTGGTGGGGAGCCCTCTCCGGCTTAATGGATCAGTAATAGTGTGTTGTGCATTGAAGTGTACTCAGTGTACAATTCTTTGCCTTGAGCATCAACAGCGTCGCTTGGGTGCTGCCGGAAGATGTTCTCGCTACTCTCTACGTGTACGACATATCGATCACTTATGAAGCTGCCCAGATGCCAAGTCTGGAGCGTCGATTCCAACAGGCAATGAACCGCGTCTCTTGCTATGCCGAAACACAGGCTTTCGGTTTTCTTTGCCTAAGACTAAGGTGGTGCACTTCTGCTGCAATCCATGGCTCCACCCAGACCCAGCCTTGTTTCTAAATAGGGTTCGCCTGGAAGTGATAGACTCGCACAGTTTCCTTGGTCTTGTATTTGCCTGACGCCTCACCTAAGAGGATCGTATTCACAGCCTTACCCTCTTTTACCCTCGCCATATATATTCTTCGCCCCATGACTTACAGCGCCTGGAGCGCTCCTAAGGCCACTGCCTTATTTTTTTCGATCGCCTTCCGCACGTTCCCCTTTGCAAGGCTACATGTCGATGCTTGGGAGATGCCACTCGCTCGTCGCCGTGTACTGTGCATAATTCGCATGTAGGCGCGAGCTCGGCGCTCCCCTTAGTCGTCAACAGCTCTCACTGCATCCGGAGCTGATCTCTATGGTAGCTAAGCCGACCTAGAGCTGCCAGTCCATTTTTACCTTTTGCTGGGTTCCTGGACATGTAGGAATTGCGGGAAATGAGGGCGTCGAAGAAGGCGGCAAATGCCCGGGAGGACTTTGCGACCATACCAGCTTCTCGCTCTTCCTTACACCGATTACATGGCAGGAAAACAGGAAGCTCTTCATGATGCTTAGCAAAGAAGATGCGAGACGGTCGAGACGAACTTACAGTTGCGAACCATTGCGCTGCAACTGCTCCCATGGACCTACCCACCAATGCCGCCACGGCTTGACGTTGCCCTCTATCGTATCCGAAATTGACGCAATCGCGGGACGCACCCCATTTGATGGAGAACTCGCTTGCGCCTTACTGAGACGACTGCGTTGCCCCCCAGATTGTTCGGCACAATATTGTTGAATGCCCTAGTCTGGGTGATCTTCGCGCACGTTACCTGTCACGCTACCTGGAGGAGCTGGATCGCTACCACTTGTCCCTTGTACTCCTGACTGGTTCGTGCACGCAAACATGCAGACTATACGACTTTTTGGAGGAGACTGGCCTCCTCCTCTTTATTTCACTGTTTCTTTTAGGTCGCAATTTCCTGCGCTGGGGGGGGGGGGAGCGGGCCCACCCCCGATGCCACAGTGCCCTTCCTTCTTCTTGACTAATCTTGTTTTTTGTGTATTTGTTGTTTTTCCTTTTTTTAGCCTCTCATAGCCTTTGTTTCCTTTTTATCCTTTTCATTTGCCATTAATATATTATTTGTTTTTAATCTATCCTAGCATTAGCCTGGGGTGTGAGTACGGCAACTTTAGCCCTAGTAGGCAGTCACCAGATAGGCTCTTAAAATTTATAAAAAATGTTTAGTGTGTGTATTTTCTTGTTTTGGGTTGTTTTTTTTACCCTAGTCTATTTATAGACTAAAAACTAATTAAGGCGCCTTATGCCCTTGGTGAGGTCGCTAGATGTCGTAACTTTTTCTATTCCAAGTTGAAACGAATCATCTGATTATCGCTACTTCCCACTGAGTCCCCGATAGTCAGTTTCTGAACAAATAATTATTGTTTGTAATTACTTGATCTAATATATTCGCGCCCCTTGTTGGCTCATTTACGAATTTAATCCTGATATCAGTTCGATACGAATCGTAAAAAAAGTGGGGGAGATTTTAAAGCTGTCTAATCCTGCTATTTTTTTACCCTTCCCTGAAATTAGGGGCAGGACACTTAGCAAGTATTTTCGAGCAAGCTGATTGTTTTGTTCAGTATTCTTCCTTTTGAAGTTTTATCTCATCTCTTCAAGATTCTATCTATACTAATATGCTTTATTGTAGCATTCGCCCATCATTACATCTGATCATTTATTCACTCATGATTGATTTTACTGATCTATTTCCTTGCTTCTATGCGATATCCTTATACGCCTCTGAATTGTCATTGATTTCGCCTTTAAATTGCATTGGTCGAGGAGAAATTGTGGAAATGGGAGAGGTCACGAGGTCACACGAATTACACTACTTCACGCGATATCGCGAGACCGTTTAGTCCTAGAAAGAACCGACGCCTAATTTCGAACGGATATCAGAAAAAGAATTACAAAGAATAGAAGGCGGTATGGATGGAATTAACAGAAAGGCGGGAGGGGCCTTTCTGTAGAATCTAGGTCAAATACTCTCCACTAGGTCATTCATCGTAACGTTTCTGTAAAAAACCCCGATTTGCTGAGAAGAATATGTTAGTAGCCAGTTTTAAATCTTACAAATGGAACAGGTATTTCAATATTTTATTGGGGTATTCAATTATGATGTGGAGATGGAGCTCGATTTTTTATGAGGCTTGTTCTCATAGGTTTATAAAAAATCATTCTAGACCCAATTGTGGCCTTTTTTTTGCTATCTTTTTAGTTTCCACTTTCACCCACCATTTCTTCGAAGGCATATGTCGTAGAATAGGGTCGAGTTCAACACTTCCTGCGTTTCTCAGTAGAGATAGATGACGGCTATTTGCGTGCGAGATTTATAATACAGACAGAGGGTAAATTAACCGAATTTTAGGTTGGCCAAATAGTGGGCTATCTGTAGGTCCCGGAACAATAGAAAAACGGGTACAAAAATAAAATTACTAATATGCAAATTAATATTCTTTTTACAAAGGTTAAAAGGGGCTTTGAAACAAGCTATATAAAACATTAGGCGTAGACGAGTCTCAGTGCCTTAAGAGAATGGAGGGAGAGTCGCGGTACACACAAACGAACAATACTGACCGAAGGTTCGCTCGAATGACCTTGAGCGTACAGAAAGCTGACGATGGAGGCTTACACTGAGGGGGGAGGGGGAGGTAGTAGAGAGACCACTTGTACAGAAGAGTTGTGGCATTGCTGTTACCCCAAAGATTTGGTCCGAAGGAGTAATCCTTGCCTTGTCGCAAAGTTGAAATAATAGTCTCTTGACAATGACTACTAACAGGATGAGCTTAGATCTTACCTTCGGATTTAGATCACCGAGTCGAAATTGGTCGCGTTGCGTTCGACGAGCAGGTAGCAAGGAATACGAGAGAGACTCACGCGAATTAAACGAGAATACCCGGAGCTTGAAGGGTTATGCTAGGAATTGTTCAGAGACCAACGGGACGCGAATAGCGGGTGCGAAAGTGGAAGTACAGACGGCAGGTACTGGCGGGGGTGGGCATGCAGAGGATACTGATGGGGTG
Organism: Ceratothoa steindachneri; assembly: GCA_963969495.1. Taxonomy (NCBI): domain Eukaryota; kingdom Metazoa; phylum Arthropoda; class Malacostraca; order Isopoda; family Cymothoidae; genus Ceratothoa; species Ceratothoa steindachneri. Next base: position 185,110,900 of record OZ018325.1, read on the forward strand.
GGCAGGCGTCGGATACTGACAGGGCTGGCAGGCGTCGGATACTGACGGGGCGAGCAGGTCATGGATACTCAATTCCAACTCTGGTCTCGGAGGATTTATAGTGGGGGTCAAAGGGGTTTTATCCCCTCCGTCCGTAGAGGAGGGTTCCAGGGTCCGACACATTGGCAGGCGAGGGTAGTCTCGCCTTATTAGCACTCTTGTGGAAGGTTTCCTAAGCCGACGAGGCGAAACTTTGTCCGACACTCAATAGGACCTTTCCGGGCTCTCAAGTTTGTCACGGCTTTCTGCGATGGCGGGCTTTCAAGCGCCTATGGCCTCCCATGATTTCGCACTTCCATTAGCGCAGACAAAAAGGGTCGACCAGGTGGCTTTTCTCTCTCTCTCTTTATCTCTTATCTCTGTCACTCCTTCATCCCCATATGGAACTTGAGGGAAAGAAGTGCCATCGGAAAATGAGTAAGGGAGGAGGGATTATAACTTAAAGTCTTATGTCAATAGCGGATAAAGTTAAGAATATCTAGGAGAAATTTTAAAAAATGGAGTCAAAGTACAAAATTACCGCATAATTTTGCTCATGCACGAGTAATTTTCTGCCTGCGTAAGCGATGGTGAAACTCGCCGTTATTCTCAAACTGGAGGTATGACACATCATATAACGTCATTACTGGCGTCGGTGAAAATGCCAAACCGTTTGTTAGAGTTAGGGAGGCGGAGGATAGGAGCAGATTCCAACTTCTCCTTAAGTTGGTTAAAGCTGTGAGTCAAAAGTGGCGTCCACTCGAGGCGTTTAGGGGCCTTCTTCTTTAATAGCCTGCAGAGGGGGGTGGAGATAGCCGCGAAGTTGGGTATGAAGCGACGATAGAATAATGCAGGGCCTGTAGAGGATCGGAGCTGCTTTTGCCAGTGGGCAAAGGCATGTTCACGATGGCCAGGATCTTTTCTTGCTGGGGTGCTAACTGATTATTCCAGAAATGGAAGCCAAGATAATCGATAGGGCCAAAAGCGAAGTGGCACTTGCTGGGGCCAATTGTCAAATTGTGTTCCAGGAGGTATATAGGCAGAAGGTATGGTTATGGTTTGAAGGGATGGGTTCCAGGGTAGTTAGTTGGATATTGTGCGAAAAGTAGGTAGCAAAAACGGGGATCTCGGTGATGACGTCATCAAAACCACTCAGGAGCGATTGCAGTTGACCCTTTTGAAGAGATGTTAACTGGTTGCATATCTTAATTTTCGCATGCGGTGAATTATTAAACTCTGGCAAGACATGCAACGATGTTTTCTGTCTCGTTCCACACAGGCGAATTGAATTAAGCAAAAGGGATCCAGGGGGTAGCCAGATTCCAGGGGGAATTCCTAGTAGATTGCAACCATCAGGTTGATGTTCGCATGCCGGTGGTAGTGCTTGAGCATATTAACATGAAAAAGCTTTCTTCCTGAGGGGTTTCAATAAGGTAATTGGCAGGGCCACGCTTCTCGACTATGTGGTAGGGGCCCTTCCACTGTCTCAACAATTGGTTGTTGTCCGTGAGGAAGAGAAGCAAAACTTCTTCTCCCGGGTTAAATTTACTTTCTTTGTACTTGCAATCGAAGTATGTCTTATACTTGTCAAAATTATGTCAGTGTTTTGAGACGCAATTTCGGCTCACTTTTCTTGCCTCCTTCTCATGTCTAGTTGATACGAGTAAGAAGTCTGGATATTTTGATCCATTTTCTAATTGGAATAAAGTTCCTTTAGGATACTCAGGGGGTCTAAAACGTTTCTATCATATAAAAGTTCCAAAGGGTCGAATCCTTATGTACGATGGGGCATATTACGGTAGGTAACGAGGGCTACCGGAAGGAAGCGGTGCCATTAAGTGGGCTGATCTGCACACAACTTCCTGAGAATGGCCTTGAGGCTTCCATTAAGCCCTTGCACATTCCATTCCCACTCGGGTGAAAAGTAGTGATAAACAGGGGCTTGATCATCAATAATTTACCTACGTACTCAATTAATTCGGAGGTGAATTCACGACCATGATCCGAGAAGATTTCTTTGGGAAGGCCCACACGGGCAAAGTTAGAAATAAGGGCTTCGTGCAGGAGATGCTATCGATTTTCTTGAGGGTCACAGCCTTGGGGAATCGAGTGGCAAAATCGACCAGCTTTAAAACGTAACTATGGCCTTCGCTCAACGTGGGTGGATCGGTCCTATCATGTCAATAGCTACTGGGGAGAACGGTTCAGATATTAGCGGTTTCTTCTGCAAAGGCGCAGGTCTGATTCGTACTTTTATTGCCATCCTTTGGCAAATGTTACACGAAAGACAATATCGCAGAATTTCGTCGGTCGCATCAGGCCAATAAAAGTATTTGAAGATCTTCTGAGCGTTCTTCATATGGCTGAAGTGACCAGCATATAAGCTATCGTGAGCCTTTTGCAGGATTGGAGGGACATGGAAGCGGGGTACACATAATGTGCAGGACTCGGTGTAGTTTTCCTTGGTACACACGCAATTGAGGAAGTCGTCCTTGATGAGGAAGGAAATCACTTTACTTCCTCTGGCGGTTTCGGGCGTTTTGTTCTGTGCTTTTGACCACAAGGAACGAAGAGACTCACATTCCCTCTGGCTTTTGGCAAAGTCTTGGCTTACCGCACTCTGGAATTCGGGAGCACACGGGGGCTCCGGAGGTGTAGGTGCTTTCAGTTCCTTCTTCGCGCGGGAACGGGTAGTGGCGGATTGAGCCACGGGGCGGAGGAAACCCGAAGGGGAGGGGCAGTGGCCAGTTAGGACCGCATAAAACTTAATGAGGGCTGCAACGACTTCAACCCAACCAGTGAAATGTGCGCACTTATTGTAGCATTCAACAATGGGGAATTTATTGGCGCGCCCCAGATAATCATGTACTACGGCAAACTAACTTATCGTGGTTCGGACCCACAGGGGAGAGAATTTCATTGGATACAACAATGCACGTGCACCCTGTATCACGGACGAGGCTGGAGATCCGGCAACCATTCACTGCTCCAGTTTAGAATTGGAGGGCCCCAGGGGTACTTTTATCGAACAAAAAGTTTACCTGGTGCCTAGCAGTATTCGGCGGGTTTGAAGACGAGGGGGCTTCATTTTGCGACGGTAGGGGCGTAGGAGTGGCACTGATCTAGTGTACCTGGGGAGAAGGAGGAGTGCTTCTAAACTGCGAGTTTTGAGGGCAATTGAACCTCACGTGATCCTGAACTCCACAGGGATAGCACACGATGGTCCTCCTGGGGAACGACGAAGCGGAGGGGTTAAAAGCAAAGGGCTTAACATCACGCCCGACGAGAAGACGAGGTTTAAGTTTGGCGGGCCCAGTCACCTTAACGAACTTATTCTCATTATTAACAACAAATTTGTTCTTGCTGGTTTTGGATTTAGGAGATGGGGGTTCTGAATTCTTTCCTTCTTTTGAATAGCAGTTGTGGCTAGCCGTGTAAATATCTCCCTCATCAATGCATTCCTTTACCTTAGAGTACGGCACCCTCGACCCTTCACGAAGGATCTGATTTCCGAACAGCGCGACGCAAGAAGTTGGTTCTGGAGGACAAAATCGACCACGGCGTCGTATTCATGAGGCACCTTGGACGCCTCAATCCAAAAATTAAAGTCACGCGGTAGGGAGTAGCTGAAGTGTCGGAAGGTTTGGTTTGGTTAAATGCAACAGTGCCTAAATTTAGCTCAGTAGAAGTTTGGAGTCATGTTATAAGCGGCAAGCAACTCGGCTTTTAACGATGAGTAATCAATTGTTTCCTTTGATTGGAGGGAGATAAAAATATCCCTGATTTGGGAGCTCAGCAGGGGCAATAATTGTGCTACGCCGTCCGGCTCGATGTTCCACTGGTTCACCTCGAAGATCTTTTCGATGTGGGTGAGATAAAAACCAAAGTCTTCGCCTTCTTTAAAGATGGGGAGTTTTACAGTCGCAGAATGCGGTGCGTCTAGTCTAGAACTTGAGGAGTTTATGGAGAGCCTATCGTTCCTAAGTCTGCTCATTTCCAGTTTGTGATAGCGAATTCTCTCTCTTTCTTCTCGTTCCTATTTTCTTTCTTCTTGTTCCTTTTCTTTTCTGTTTTTTCTTTCGGCTCTTTCTTCCCGTTTCCTTTCTCTTTCTTCTCTTTCTCTTCTTTCAGCTCTTTCTCTTCTTCCTGGATCTCTGCTATCAGATCTTTGCCACTGAGTCCAAGTGACTGACATTGGGTCTTGAAAATTTAAAAAAACGACGTGATGCTGGTTTTACGCGACGGGCACAACAACAAGAATTAAATTAACATACGACAATGAATATGGCGAAATTATGGAGTTCTTTACGCAAGAATGAGAGTGCGAATTATTTTCTAAACAAAACGAAAATACGAACAACAAAGGGGGGGGGGGGAAGAAACTCGCGAGAGACCTTATAGGGTCGAGATTTCACTGTGATTGAGACGAGAGTTACAGCACTCCTCGCACAGCAATACGAAGAATAATATTTTTACTATACCTTCAACTTACGGTACAAGATAAGGCCTTGAAGGAAAACAATTCAATTCCGTGGAGGAATAGAAATGCTAGTTAAACACTGTCACTCGACAATCAATTTACAAAAAAATAATAATAAGGAAACGGGAACAAATACACTTCGCAAGTAGGTATGCAATGGTAATTTCTCACCTTTTAAACTCCAGAACCGGAACTAAGATTAGCCAACAATTATCCAAGTTTATCCAATAGATTGATAAAATTTTAATCAATTGATAGACCAAGATTTACTCGAATAAACCTGACATTCGTTTAATATATAATAGATATTACTATATATGTCGTAGAATAAGGTCGAATTCAACCCTTCCTATTTTTCTCAGCCGAGATAGATGACAGCTATGTGCGTGCGAGATTTATAATACAGACACAGTGCATATTAACCGAATTTTTTGGTTGGCCAAATAATAAAACGGGTACAAAAATAACATTACTAATATTCAAATTAATATTATTTTCTACAAAGGTTAAAAAGGGGTTTGAAACAAGCTATGTAACACATTGGACATACACGAGTCTCAGCGACTTAATGGGGGGAGACTTGGCGGGGACGGTCGCCGTACACACAAACGAACAATACTAACCGAAGGGACGCTCGAATGACCTTGAGCGTATACGATGCCGACGATGGAGACTTACACTGGAGGATGAGTTATAGAGAGAGCACTTGCGCAGGAGAGGGTTCGGGGTTGATGTTACCTCAAAGATTTGGTCCGAAGGAGTAATCCTTGCCTTGGCGCAAAGTTCAAATAATAGTCCCTTGATAATGACTACCAACGGGATGAACTTAAATCTTGCCTTCGGGTTTAAAACACCGAGTCGAGACTGGACGCGTTGCGTTCGAGGAGTGAGTAGCAACAAGTATGGGGTGGATTCAGGGCGAATTAAACGAGAATACCAGGAGTTTTAAGGGTTCTGCTAGGAATTATGCAGACACCAACAGGACACGAATAGCGGGTGCAAACGTGGAAATGCAAACGGCAGGTACTGGCGGGAGCGGGCATACAGCGGATACTAACGGGGCGTGCGGGCAGGCGGCGGATACTCCCTTCTAACTCTGGCGCTGGAGGATTTATAGTAGGGATCGAATGGGGTTTTCCTCACTCCGTCCGAAGGAAAGGGTTCCAGGATCCGAAACATCTTGTCGCGGCTTTCTGCGATGGCGAGCTTTCAGGCCACGACGTCTCATGATTTCACCTTTCAAGTAACGCAGACAAAATGGGTCTATTAGGTGTCTGTTCTTTCTCTCTCTCCCGCTCTCTGATCTCTGACAGTATGACAAAAACCCGCCGACAAATTCTCAACCGAATAAAACCCCGCTGACAAACCCCCCCACAATATAAAGAAGTGTCACCCCCTATCGAAAATTGCGATAAAAACACACTATTGAAAAGGGCTTGGGTTTGGGCAATACTAGTTTTAGTGCATCATTAAACCCATGTTTTTAAATATTTATCAAATGTGCTTCGCATTCTTTCTACGATATGTTGATTATAGTAGGTTAAGTTTATAGTAATTAAATCGTAGTTATAAAGGTTACGCCACCTGGCTCCTTATTTTAGGGTGGCTAAATTATAAATTGTTTTTAATTTCTTTCTTTTATTTGATATAGAATTTATATACATAATCATTCAAACAATCATTACAAGTTAATTATGAAACCTAGTTATATGAGACTAATGTTTCTCCCTATCTCTTTAAAAATTCTTGAACGGTCTTTTGCCTCTTAAAGCCAAACATAGATTTTGTTAACGATTTCTCAGTTTTTTAACTTCCCGTTTTTAGCTTCTTTTGCGTGGTTCACCTCCAATAGCATTTTGAAGCACCACTTCAACTAGTAACGTATTTTTGCCTAAATCTTCTATTATACCCTATTTGGTAGGGTGGTTGTATCCCTCTAAACTTTTAAAACTGTTGTTTAAAGCTGCGCAGAATTTATTTGTGCGAGATTCACCTCTAATTGTAGTTTCAGATCGATTCTATAGTTATTAGGGAAATAAAGAAGGAATTTGACTTGCAAGGCCTTTAGTATCTGAGATATATGTTGCATCAAAGTACTCCAAAAGGGGATTAAGATAATCGGCGCAGTCTCTTTTAATATAATTAATTGCTTTTACAACTTTATCCATTGCGAGAAATGAAAGTCCTTCAATCATACCACAAAAATGCTTAGTAAGTTTATCTTATTTATCATCGTGGCCGGCTCCTCAGCTTTGTATTTCTCGTCTGAGTACTTTGGTTCATAAATCCTATTGATGGCGTTCAAAAGCTATCGTTCTAAGTCAGACAGAGTGAAATTCATATTCATATTCATTCATTCATTCTTTGTTAATAACTATCGTGAAAAATTCTTCGGAAATTTCTTGCGATTTTCCATGAGGAGGGGAGGTTACTTTTGTTGTGTTTTTTGTGTCTGCAATATTTTTAATTTGGGATTTGTCGCGTTTAATATTGTGGGGTTTTGTTGTTTTTAGTCGGGGCCCCCTTTCTTCGCGCCTTTTTAGGCGACTCTACATCTCACTATGTCGGTCGGTCCCCGTTTTGCTTTTTTTTGTTTTTGTAACAACATTGTATCTATTCGGCCGATTCTAACGAAATTTGAAAGCCTTATGTTCTTTTGCATTCTCTTTTGGATGATATAATTGCCAAAGTCCTAACAAGGTTAGCCGGGGAATTATTTTGTTTTGGCAATAACATCATAGCTATTCAGCCGATTCGAACAAAATTTAAAAGCCTTATGTTGTTTTACATTCTCTTTCGAATTATATAATTGTCAATGTCCTCCAAAAGATAGCTCCGGAATTGTTTTGTTTTGGAAATAACATCATAATTATTAGGCCGATTCTAACGAAGTTTGAAAGCCTTATGTTGTTTTACATTCTCTTTCGAATTATATAATTAACAAGGTCCTCCCAAGATTAGCCGTGGAATTATTTTTTGGCTGATTCTAACAGAATTTGAAACCCTTATGTTGTTTCACATTCTCTTTCGAATGATATAATTACCAAAGTTCTCCCAAGGTTAGCCAGGGAATTATTGGGGGGGGGGAAGGCAATAACATCATAACTATCGAGCCAATTTTAACAAAATTTGAAACCCTTATGTTGTTTTACATTATCTTTCGAATGATAGAGTTGTCAAGTTCATCTCAAGGTTAGTCCGGGAATTATTGAAAGTTTTGAAAATCGTAAGGTCATAAATCAGAATAAGTAAGAGCACGTGACTTTTTGGTCATCAGACCTTGTTTATTTTTACACTGAATAAAATACCCACGTTAGTTACGCTTCATTTCTCGTTTAAAATAAGATGCCGGATTAAGTAACTAGAAGAAATGCGTTGACAAATGCAGGAGGGACACACAAAGGGGAATAAGATGGGGAAACTGAAGGATCGAAGTGCAAAAAATAAGAGCCAAGATTTTTGAAAGGAAACTAAATAGTGACTATTGCGTGAAAGAACTGGTTCGGTGAGTTGTGCATCCTATATCCTGGAATAAATCCTGACAAGAGTGAAAAGAATTTAGAAATACGGAAAAGGAAAGAAGAGAGAACCAACTAAAACTGGAGTAGTGGTCTGGAATGGATCATGGATGAGAAGGAATGGCTCAGTAAACGGAAGGAAAAATCAGTGTTAATTATTCAAACATCATTTGAAACCCACATGAGATCAGTACAGAAAATAATCACGTGTAATAGCTACTACCATAATCCTTTTAAATCGGCCTTGTACCCCCTTTATTCTAAGCTAGCAGCCAGGAGAGAATATTTTCAAAATTGCGAGCGCCATCTGCTCCGGGAGAGTTGCCTCTCCTCTTTAGCGCCCCCACAAATTCCTTTCTTGGGGCAGATACTTTATACTTTCAATGCTTTAAATTTCTGAACGAAATTCCTTTCCATAAATCCGATTTGGGATATTATTAATGTGAGCATGGTATTTATTAATTTGCCAATTATAGAAAACTTTAATTAGTTTTATTTTTTGCCGCCCTTTGATAATCTTATTAATTTTGGAGTCAAACTGCTTTAATTTTTTAATTCGGTCTGAAATATACGAAGGGGAGAGTTTTGTTTGCCCAATTATTCATTTTAAATCCTCGGGAATTACATTTCTTTCGAGCAAACAAACTCGTGGAAATGAGGGCGAAATTCAGTAATTTTGTGTATCTTAGTTATGATGGCTCAGGATAAGTACTAGTAGAAAAGTTGTTTACGGCTCTTTGCATCCCATAGGGGCCATGGGAGATTGATTGATTAGTTATGGTTAATGTAAGGTAAGGACTTAAGCCCAAAGACAGAGTTTTATCTTCCTGAGCCCTTTGCCAATGCATACAAGGAAAGTGACTATCAATTTAAGGATGCTTTTAATTCCTTACTTTGATATAGTATGATGATATCCGATTTGAAATAAGCTGTTGTTTTGCCAAATTCTAGGGAAACTCTGCCTGGACATAAACGAAACAACAAACGACTGCTCAATCCTTTACCTTCGTTTTTTTTAACTCTTTGCAAGTGTGATATCATCTGGAATTCTTGCTTCCATGTCCTCGTCCAACCATGTTCAGATTTTCGAGCCTGGCTTCATGGTTGGTTACAGCACCGAATCTTCTTTTATAAATGTAACTGACCAACTTTGTTGAAAGGACGACGTTGGTCATCCTTCCCGTGTCGCACTTTATCTTTCGGTACCTAATGAATTCTTGGGATTTCAAAATCCTTTGTTACCCTCTTCAGAACCTACTGACTGGAGTAGATCAAACACTTTCACATCATTCTTTCAAAAAATCTCCTCCCCTTTAATTAAACAGTTACAAAGCTCAAACTCACGCTGGATACAGGACTTAAAAATCAACAACATAGATGAAACAAAAGAAACAAAGGTAATTAAAAAATTAACCCACTCCGAGTGATCACAACAAAACACATTTAGTCAATTTAAGGGATGTATACATCATCCATGCATACAAGCAGTATATCCATCCCTAATTCTGCTATGCATCTACGGCCTGGGCACCCAATCTCTCATTCACTAATCTCAACACACTAAAAACGTCCCGCATGCCATTACATGCAACACCCATACCATCCTCAAGAAACATGCGAAAACTCTCAGAACAAAAGACACAACGCCACTGATAGGCATCATCCACTGACCAGGTCACCATAACACACAATACAATCTACACACAAAAACATACATAAAGGGTGCGATGGGTAAGTTTTCGTCGTTGTCGACTCTGAATTCCGCACATTCATGTTGTTTGGCGTCCCCGAATTAGGGTACCTTGTATGGACTGTTGCACTTTGTACCTGGAGAAATTGCACATCTTTCCTATTTGGGTGCAAATTAGGCAAGCTCTGTCACTGAGTTGACATGAAGTCCGTGATGGGCCTGAGAGAGTTGTTGGTTCGCTTCTTCCCTCGCTCCCCTGTAAGGACCGGAGCGATTTGCTTTCCTGTCCGCCGTGCTAACGGGACTCAGCACCTCGTCCAATCCACGCTTAGAATCTTCTCCTTTTTTCTGGCACCTAGTCTTCTGGCCTTGCTTCCTCACTTTCCCTACAACCTCCCTCAACTTTTTCTGATGGCCTCTAATTTCAAAGGGTAGACACCGATTAGCTTCCTCTCACCCAACCATGCCAGATTGGGGCTGGTGTGTGTGTGTGTGTGTGTGTGTGTGTGCGTGTGTTGGGGGAGAGGCAACGCCCCCTCACCCCTAAGCCCCGGTTCGGGTGGTACGTTTTTAACAACCTGCTTCAACCCCACCCTCGTATTCTTAACATACCCTTTCTCTCTCTCCTTACACGGTCTATAAATTTTACACACAACCCAAGGGGAAACCGCCGTGCTGATAGGCTGCATGGCGATTGGGCGGGAGGAGTGGTCTCTAATGGCGGCAGCTAGCTTTGACATCCCCGTTTTCACCCCTCGCAGAGCGAGCTACTGCGCCGGATTATTCACGTATGCATCCCACTGAAAGAATAGGGTCACCATGCCTGGTGATGATTCTCAAAACACCCTCTCTAATTGCCCTGTAACATCGTTGGAGCCACTCTCCGGTAACTCCATAGCAAAAAAGAAGGGTTTTTCTTTCTCCCGCCCGCCCCCGTGCTTTCTCACGGGACCCTCAAAAATTCTTCTGCTGAAGACGAGGCTTACTCGTTTCTCTAGGCCTACATGTTCAGTTGACTCCCCTTCACCCCCTTCTGTGGAGGCGCCCTTGGGCGACTCCCTATTTCCAGTGGCAGTCGCTTCTTTGCTTTCACAGGGGACTGTCAAGAATGCACGCAAGCGGCTCAATATTGATCGCTTTCATTGGGAGCGGCTCGATATGGCCATCCCCCTTAAGGGGGGAAAGGGATGGAAGGGACCGACAGTCCATGCCCGACAAAGTCCTGCACTCGTCAGTTTACAGGGGATCACTGTACGGGCCTCCCTCTCTGCTCTGACAGTTGACGGTTCACCGGCTCAAAACGGGACAAAATGTTCCGCGAATGGGATCCTTGATGTGGGTGGGGTGGGTGGGTGGGGGCACACAGAGGCCCCTGTTGAGATGGGCATTGTCCCAAAGGTGACCCAGCTCCAGGTGGTAGGATCTTTGAAGGGGTCGAAACGGGATTGGTGCCAAGCACAGAACCCAAGTCTGCCCCAGTGCAAGTTTTTCCTCAGACGGCTCGGGTCTCCGAGGATCCTCAAGAAGAGTAAGGATCTTCTACCCCAGATGGTGCCCCTGTGACAGCCAAGCGCTTCTTCATTTTAGAGAATGATCTTCCATACGCTGTTCCATCTGGCCTAGGGGCTCTTTCCGGTAGAAGAGAAAAGCGGGTTCATTCCACGCCCTTCTCTCCTAAAAAGAAAAGAAACAGGAAGAAGACAAAAATGACCCAGAGAAACTGTGAATACGAGGTAGCCACAAGAAAGGACGGGTCCGCTGCTGTTTTTGTAAGTGACCAATCAAAGATTAGCATGGTCGGCCCCATTGTGCATCCAGGTGGAGAGTCCGTGACACAGACCAAAATTGCAAGTCCACAGAGCAGAGCCTCGATTACGTCTGGGCCCATTATTCAGATGCTAGCTGTTATTTTCGAGCCGTCTGGCTTCAAACGTTTTATAGTTATTCGCAACATGTTCCAACAGAGAAGGGCGACAGCAAGCTTTATATGTATAGAACCGAACTTGACCTGTTTCGTGAACAGGAGCCTTCTACTGAATGCGTCAGATCCCTCTGAGGCGGCCAAGATTACTTCTATTCGGACACTTGATAGAAGCACGGCGAGTGTGACACCACACTCTGCCATGAACTATATGAAAGGAGTGGCTTATGCGAGGGAACTCGATGACTAATCTATAGATGACAGCACATTAAAGCTGGCCGACCAAAGAACAATGTGTGAATGTGTGATGATAAAAGAGGGAGGGGCCTTGCGACATTCCCCTACAATCTTCGTCACCTTCGACTGTGACAGGCTTCATGAGCCGGTGCGTGCTGGTTGGTATCGCTATCGCCTAAAAAGCATACGTACCACTACCGCGGAGGTGCTGCCAATGGCAACGCTTCTGCCACATCAAAGGCTCCTGTAGGCGTGCAAAGTCAGGGTTAAACGAAGTCTGTGTAAGTCCAAGTCGTGTGTGGCCAAGTAGGTCAATTGCGGATATTCGCATCCCGCTTCTTCGAAGCGGGAAATCCTGGCCGTTCAGGCTCAGGATCGTTTGTTATTTCGCAAGGCTAAGGACTTGGTCCTGGCGCACCTGGTGCTGCTTGGGACGTCTTATGCCTCAATGTTAAGAAAGACACACTCTGCTCCTGGCCCCTCCAGCCCTAGGAGTACGGTGATTTCTGCGCTCATTTGGAAACCTTCTCCGGTTTTAACAACCCTGTGCACTCCCCGGGTACAGCTGGCGACACAAAGTGTTCGTACACAGCCCCGACTTAAACAAGTGCTCCCCCAACCTTTTGCACATTGTGACAGTTTACCGTAAGGCGAAACGTCCGCGCTCCTCCAGCAAGTTGTTAGACTCACAGGAAGCAACACCCTTGAAGATAGTCGTGAGGGCATCTTCCTGGGTTGGCAAAACTACCACCAGGGAAGCAGGACAGCACTCAAGGAACTTGGCTATTACGCTCCAGTACTAGTCTGGGTAACTTAAGACAGTGGAGCCTCCAAAAGAGGGACTCCCACCTCCGAATCCGCCACGCCTGCCTAAGGTTTCGAGGTGGAGGGAGGAAAAGACTCGCATGGCGAGCCCACCCTCCCTTGATAAGTCATCCAGGGCTACAGCGCCTTTAGCGCATTGTCCGGCCAACAGCGAACAGAGTTCTGCCTCCCGGAAGCGTACGGCCATTCCCGTGAGGGTCTTCTTTTCAAAAAGGGCCCCCGCATCTCTTCCGAGCTAGGCCTAGAGGGCATATTCCTTCAATGGAATTGCCGTAGACTCCGGGCCAACTGGGAGGAGCTGCGGAGACTCGTCTCCTCCCGTTTTCTCTTTTGGCAATATAGCATGCTAGGCGAGTGCCCACTGCCTACCCTCCCAGGGTATAACGCTTTTGCGAGTCCAACATCACAGGTTGAGGGTAGGGCAGGAGTATACGCCATTTACACCCGGAATGATGTCTCCGTTCTTTTTTTGCTCTAGCTACCTCATTTCAAGAGCTAAAGTATCTTTGCAGTTTCACCTGGATATGAGGTATATTGTTGATTCTGCGTACATTCCTCCGTCAGCCCACTTCGACGCAAAGGACTTCCCTCGTATCGTAGCACGTTTGCCGATGTCCTTTCTCTTGCTTGGTATCTCAACGGTAGACATCCCCCCCTGGGAAGACTTCCTGATCAATCTCAGGTGTCAGCTTCTTGCCGCCTGATCGAGTAGCTGGAGATAGGTGGAGGAGTCTAAGCATTACTTCCCGAGAACCGCTTCATTTTCCTGTATCGATCTATCTTTGTGCTCTCCTAATGCACATAGTGATTTGGGGTGTGAGGTAGTCGATGACCTCTATGACAATGATCACTTTCCAATTCAAATATCATTTTATAGGCCGATATCGCCTTAGAGCCCGCCTCGGTGGTGTTTTTCTTAGTCGAGGAGATGTGGTCGGTATATGAGGCCGTTGAGTTCTTCTCCGGCAACTTTCACGCCGTTGGCCTACTACTATTCCTTTAACGTCTGGCTGTTTTGTACTCCTACCGCTTCCGTGGGGGTAGGCAACTTTGAAACGGTCCTCAAACAAAAGCGTTATACCTACATGTGAGATACGTTCCTCCCGAACGATTTCACGGTCGTTGAACTTCGTCAACCTAGAGCTAGGATCCGGTATGTTATGAAGCACGCACGCCGCTCTCCCTGGCGCGTATGCGTGTCTTCACTTAACGGGAAGACCCCTCTAGCATAGGTGGGGAATCGAGTCAAATGGGTTTGGGACAATATCTCCCAGAACCCTTCTCCCGTTCTCAAGGAAAATGGGGCTGCAATCTCAGGCCCAGCGTCGTGATAGACTCCTTCGCGACCGCTTTATCCGTCGTATTGCCTCTCATCCAGCATCAAGGCGTGTCGTATGTCGCGGAAGGCCGCCGACTGGGCTTTACTTCAAGAGGCGGAGAACCCTTGACCGACAGGTTTCCATTGAGTGAGTTGCGTTCTGCTTTCGCTTCGTGCGCGGACACCGCTCCTGGTCGATGCGATGTCGCGTACGCCTGGCTTCGACAGCTGGGTGAGGGAGGGATGTTAGATTTATTCAACAGGATCTTGGTAGAAGGTATCTTCTCCGACTTCTTTCAAATCGCTACTGTGCTATCCTTTCGCAAAACTGGGAGAGATCACTCTACTCCATCCAGTTTCCGCCCAATCTTTCTAGCATCCTGCGTGTGTAAGTTGATGGAGAAATTCGTAAATGTTAGTTTAGCCTCTTTTTTCTGGACAGGAAAGGCCGCTTTTTTCTACTCAGTGCGGCTTCCGTAAGTTCAACTCTACGTTGGATTCTCTGTTCCGATTGGAAAATGCTGTCTGCAAGGCCTTCCTTTGTAGACAGCACTACGTCACGGTGCTTTTCGATCCTGAGAAGGCCTATGGTATTGTATGGTGATAAAGTATCATGGAAACTCTCCATAAGATGGGGTCGATGTGTTGCCTCCCAACCTTTATATCTGAACTTTTCCGAGATCGTCATTTCTGCGTATGAGTGGAGGATCCCTCTCCGGTCCAATGGAGCAGAAAGAGGGTGGTCCGCAGCGCAGTCATTAGTGTCAATGGCATCACCTCGGTTTTGCCGAAATATGTTTTAGCTACGTTCTACGTGGATAATCTTTCGATCTCTTTTGGCGCGGCCCAGACTCCAACTCTGGAGCATCGACTACAACAGACATTGAACCGCGTATCTCGCGGTCTAAGGTGCTGCAGTTTTTCCGCCATCAACGGATACACACTGACGCAGAGTTGTTTCTAAATGGGATTAGCATGTAAATGGTAAACTCACACCTTTTCCTTGGTCATGTATTTGACCGACGCCTCATCTGGGAGGCTCATATTCGCACCCTTATGATAAGACTCTTCTACCCGCGTAATGGATATTCATCGTTCCCTGACGTTCAGCGCCTAGAGCGCTGATAGGGCTCCTGCCTTACTTTTTTATCAATCTTTTGTTAGTTCGAAGCTCTACTAAGGATGCCAGTTTTATGCATCCACCGCCGAGCGTGTATTACGAAAGGTGGACTCGATCCACCACACCGGCCTTCGCCTGGCGACCGGTGCCTTCCCTACGTCCCCCATTGACAGCCTACTTATCGATGCCTGAGAAATGTAACTCTCTCTGCGCCGTGCATAGTGAATTATTCGCCTGCATCCACGAGCCCGTCGACTCCCCCAGTTGTCAACAGCTCTTACTGCATCCATAGCTGATCTTGATGGTGCTTATGACACTGAGAGAGCCAATCACAACCTAAGCTCTTTTGTTTAGGGCTATCAAATGCTACGCCTCTGCTCCTAAAGCTTCTACAGCGCCGAGAGTATTGCGTTCCACCTTTTAGGAGCATAGTTTGTGTTGGGCTGGGACCGTGCCCGTGTATACGGATGGCTCGAAGTCCGACGAGGCTGTTGGTTTCATGTCGTACCACTTCTGTTTGAAGTCAGCGGGGTTCTGTGAGGCGCTGCCTCTGTCTTCACGGCCAAGCTGGTGGCAAAACACTACTCGGTACGGGAGATAACGCGACGTGCCCGGTTCAGGGACCGGATTGTGATTTATAGCCACTCACAAAGCGCCCTGAGTGCTCTCGCGGCATTGAAATCTGCGCGTCTCCTGGTTTGTGATCTCCATGACGCCACCGTTTTGGCAAGCTGGGCGGATGTCGAGATTATCTTCTGCTGAGTTCCTAGAGATTATGAATTGCGAAGAATAAGAGCGCCAAAGAATACGCGAGGACTGGGTGATCAAACCAGCGTTTCGTTCACCCTCACACCAATTACATGGCAGGAACACGGCCAACTCTCCGGTATGCTTGCCAAAGAAGACTGTTCACATTGACCTATTTCCTAATGCTGTGGCAGCTTCATGTTGCTTTCGGTAGTCTACGAATTGGACCCACTCGCGGGATGCACTGCCATTTGATGGGGTTCTCGCCTGTGCCTTATTGTGACGACTAGGCTATCCCCAGATTGTTTTGCACATTCTCGTTTAATCTTCCATTCTGGGTGATCTTAGCTTACGTTACATGTCCCAGTACCGGAACGAGTGGGGTCACCCTCACTTGCCTATTGTACTTGGCTCTCGTTCATGCACACAGACCTGGGACTATACGGCCTTTTAGAGGAAGCTGGCCTCTTCCACTTTATTTGACTGTTTGTTCTAGGTCGCATGTTACTGCGCCGGGGAGAGGCTGGCCTATCCCCAACGCCTGAACGTGCATTCTTCTTGTTTGCTTTTTCTTTGTTTTCTTTTTTGTTTTTCTTTTACTTTTATCCATCTTTTATCGTCGTTATGCGTATTGTTATATTTTTTTAAATATAACCTGGTAGTAGGCTGTGGTGAGTACGGCGACCTATGCCCAACTAGGCAGTCGCCAAATGGGCTTCTAAAAGTAAAAAAAACCCAACAAAATACACCAAAGCGCATAGAACCCCATCGCTATGCCGGGCCAACTTGCCGTGGAATAATTAATGTGAAGCTTTTTGTTTTTAGGCCATAAATTGTTTAGTTGAAGTAGGCGTAGATGTGCCCAAACCCCTTCTTATATGAAAGGGATTAACGATAATGATAATTCTGATTTAATTTTCGCCGGCAGCCTCTAAACAACAATGGGGCTTAGTTATATTTATGTGATTATATCATTGGAGTTTTTTTAATTCATTGTTCGTGAACTGTTGGTAGAATTGAATCGGCATTTACTGGATCAAATAATAATAAGTACTATAATGTCTGTCCGGGTGGCTGACTGCAGCTGAGTAGTTTCCGTTTGCTGCTGTCTATGATTTTAAAAGCAATTTATATGTTCATAATATGATAATTATTGGCGCGTATTTTTTAAAATCTTGCTTTGCCGTTTAAAACAAATAAAACTGACGCGTTGAATCGCCACAGGAATCATAATTTCGTTTAAACATTTTATAAATTGACTTGCAAAAGGTGATCAGGAATATTAGAATTGTCTTGGCGTCTTTTATGTTCTTATTCTTATGACCTGTGATAAGCTTTTGCGGTTTTTGCAACCATTCAAATTACCTTATTGGTTAAAAATTTCGTTTATTAAGACCATGAACAGAATCACTAATGACATTAAGGAAAGAATTACTATCAGCTTTGCCACTCTTGTCTTAAGTGATATTATTCGTATATGATGGCATTTTTGTTGGATAGTATCCATTTATAAAGATATAAATTATATTTAAAAACTGTGAGCACTCTATTGCATAGTAATATAAACATGCCTAGATAATATATCCCAACAGTCTAGCACTCTGCTACGTGCTAGGTCGTTGAAAAGCGCCACCAAAATGCATATCATTATTATCTGCCTGTAGTTCCTAATGGTGAGTGTGAGGTCCACCTGGAGACTCCCCTTCCTTCAAACAGAGACCACGTGGGCCTAAGCTAGATCTCTAAACGCAAGGAGAGAAAAGTATTCTCAGTGGGAAATCTTCAAAGCGGCTGGTAACACCTATGTTTGATCAGTTGGCCTATCTCCCGCTAAGACGCATTTTCCGATCTTTCCCTGCCTGGAGGCCAAGGTCGCCTCAAGAAGAAGCTTCTTCGGTCGTCTTATCTCGTCCGGGCCTAAAGAGACTAGCGCTAATGGTTACTCCCAAGATACTGCCATCCCTGGAGGCTTTCTAGCGAGGAAGGCAGCAGGGTATTTAACCTAAGGTCAACCGTTACTCGTCAGAGAGTACCACCCGCCCTTTCACGAAGATACAGCCCCTCATCTCGAGTCAACCCTCGGAGTTAGGTCTCGTCGGCTCGACAGATTGTTGTAAGTTTAGCCAAGGTCAATCGGCAAATTCGTGAAACGACCTTTTCTTTGGAGAATTGAGCGAACCACTCTTCACTCTTCTCATCCCGTCAAGGAAACCTCGCTCCCTCGTCTGAGATTACTCATTTCAATTCGAAAGTGTCTGACCCAGCCTGCAAATTACCTTACTCGTGCCCCATGTAATTCCGACCCCTGCGTCAAGAGTACAACGCCCCTCGAGACGCAAGACTAGTTCGCCTCGTAAGAATCGCTCCTCTCACCAAGAGACAAGCCTTGTACCCCTTGTACCCCATTTCGAAGATAATCCCTCATTTTGTCCTCGCCACCTGATATCCTCCTCCCGACCCTTTAATTGGACTCCCTAGTGTTTACCAACATTTTTCCTGTCTAACTAAGTCCCATACTTTGATCCCCGTTAAACTGATTAGTATTTGATTCATTATTTCATTGGGAGCAACATTATTCTCTCATCCATTTGCTTTTGTAAACATTTCCATAATTAGCATTATTAGTGTAATTAAAGTTTATTTTGGGCTTTAATCTTTCAATAACCTTGAATGGAACCTGGCATTTAAATATTCCCTTTGGCCAACCATTAATCTCCTCGTACACTCACCTCTTATTAGCCCGGTGCAGCAGCAGGATATCATTAGCATGAAGCTACAGTGAGTAGGACTTCATTATAGAAGCACAAGACAGACCCATTACTAAAGAATAAACAAGTCGAGACCAGCCTAGCTTTTATTAGCTGATATCTAGTGAAGCCAGATCACTTCTGAGTCGTGGAATGGCCGGACTCTCTCTCTCTCTCTCTCTCTCTCTCTCTCTCTCTCTCTCTCTCTCTCTCTCTCTCTCTCTCTCTATATATATATATATATATATATATATATATATATATATATATATATATATATATATATATATATATATATATATACAAAGAAAGCAACTACAGGATCTGCGGGTGATAATACAACCACCACAGGGCTATGCCATTTTTATTTTCTGCCTTTCAAATAAAATTTGAAGACAGAAAGAAAGATGCAGAAACCTGGTGTAGCTGACTATAAATACATATAGTACAAGAAAATAAGAATTGGACGCGAATGAGCAAATGAGACAAGAAACTGGAGGTTTTTAAAGGCAAGAGAGAGGGACATTAGGAGAATCCAGAATCAAAGGGAGCAGAGGGCAGCACAGTGAAGGCGATCCTTTACCGAGAAGACAGAAATAACGCCAGGGGAAAAAAGTTTTGAATTCCCAGCCAGGAATTCAAAACTTTTTTCTCCTGTATGTATATATATATTGTATTTTCTTGTATATATATATATATATATATATATATATATATATATATATATATATATATATATATATATATATATATGCCTTTTGGGGGTTTGGTCGAAGTGTGCTTGAGAGTCAACCTAGCCGGATCGTGAACGGGAAATAGTTAAGAATTCAATGGGAATGCTACTTTTTAACAAATAATTCAGATTGCAAGTTGGCCAAATATTAACAGGTAGCTAGCTGGTACTTGTTCAGGGTTGTAAGCAAAAGACGATAGGAAAAATATACCTTTCCTAACAAATAAATAGAATTGAAATATATACAGATACAGGGTTTAAAGGGAATAATTTTACATTTGAAATTAAATGTCGGCCCCGTACATAAGAAGGATAAATATAGGATTAGTGGTCGGGTTCAAGTCGGTGATTAAAAGGGAATTTTAATCTGGGACTTACACGAAGGATGGGACGGTTTGGATAGCCCAGATTATAGAATAATCTATAGGCGTCAACAATTGCAATTGCTTATGTGTTCGTTGAAGGAAAGGGCCAGTCGGGATACAATGACTGCGATGGGGTAGCTGGGTTACCTTACGGGGCGGATGAAGGAACACACGTAGTTTGGCCGTCAGAGATGGAGTTCCTTGTCAGATACTCGCCGATTGACTATGGCAGAGTTCACGGATGTCGATTTAGCTTTCGTCCTTGAATTGAAATCACCCGTGTCTCCGATAACGATGGGTGAGCATGTCCTTTGCCCGTACACGGTGTTAGGCGGAACAGTGCTGATCCTGGCGCTGTGTTCCGGTGCTATGGTACTACAGGGCTACAGTGCTCCACGTTGAAAAATGTCGGATGATTATATAGATGCTTTGCTCTATGCCTAAAGGCACGAGGCTGGTTGAAAGGGCATGCGAGACGAGGAAAATGTGTCCCTAAGTAAATGCAGCTGAGGTGCAATAAAATGGCGTGGACCGCTTGCTAGCCATAGAACTGCCTCTCTTTCCACGCCCCATGCGGCGATCTCGAGACCACGTGGGTAATACAAAAAGGCACGAGGTCCCTCTTCGAGCTTATTCTTCTACATTTTGTAATAGCATATTTTGGTACAATGAAACTAAAGAGGAATTTTTGTGAGGCGAAATGTCAAGGTGCTCACATGTTGCAATACCATCCCAACAGTAAAATTTAGTATTAACTATATACTGAACGGGCATGTTTTTCATTTCCGGGCACGGGTAGATTTTACGTAGTTGATGGAACTATGAATCGACAAATCTATTGTGAAATAACGAAGAAACACTTAAAATATTCGGCATGCTTACTAAAGCTACCATACAGTTGAACGTTGCAACAGGACATCGACCCATAAGCATGCCGCGTAAGCAATTAGAGAATGGTTTCGTATAAGGAAAATCAACTTTTTAGATTGACCGAACCAATCTTATGATTTGATTGCCATTGAAAATCTGTGGAATGAGCTAAAGATATCCAATCAGACAAAAATATACAGAAATTTGGAAATCTTAATGGGTTTCAGCAAGCAAGAATGATCTTTCATTACCACTGAATTCTCCAAACAACTTAGACTAAGGTAAAAGAGAAGACTGTAACCTGTAATACTCACCAGTGATTTTGTAACTAAATATTTAGTGGCATGTGTTTAAATACTTTTGTGTCAGGTATTTCATTGTTAATATTTTTTATCCTTTTCGATTACTTTTACTTGGAATATTGTACAACTATTTAACAAGTTATATTCATTGTGGAGGACTTTGCTTTTGTCTTCCCCTGGTGATGGTGCTTTTTGTGGGTGGGTTTTGACGGAGGCGGATGACCTTTGATAGGCCCTTGTGGCTTTTGTCATCCGTGTAATTATGTTATGTTATGTTATGTTATTCAAATTTCTTCCCACTTAGTGCAGTAAACGGGAAGAATTCTTGATATGTTCATTGTGTTAGATACTTTTGCGTATCACTGTATGAAGTTTCGTAAAATTCGGAAGAGTCCAATATTACAAATTAACCCTGCATTATTATACTTATTATTTCTCTCTTGAATTTGTATTATTACGCATTTTAAGTTTTATCAAACTCGAAGCAAACTGAAGGGCGTTTCCTACTCTCTATTGTTCTCTCTGTTCCCCCGTTGGTGAGGGGGTGATGGATTGCTGTCGCTTGATGGATGTTGTTTGTTTTCGCAGGTGTTCAGCCACTGGTCGGATCGGGTGAGCAGAGGATTCTTCAGGCACAGAGAAAGGTATAGAAAATAGTTTTAATTTTTCGTTCTCTTACATATCTACAGTATGTATCTTGTCCTGTTTATTTTTTTTCTATTTTTACATTATTCCACCTCTACCTTGTTTTCTAATAATTTTAATTTTATGTCTATTCGTTAGTTTGCCTCTCTTTCTTTTTTTTGCTTCTTTTAATGTCCTCTCGATATATTTCCTCCTTTTTATTTCCTGTTTGGGTGTAATTTTCATTTTAATTCAAATTTCCCGTTGTCGGTTTAATACGGGAGCATCTATATATTTGTTTGCATTTTGTGTTTACACATGTGTGTATAGTATATTCGCATACACACGTACTAATTAGTATTCGGATGGATAAATATAAGTTTCTGGATACGAGGAGAGCATTTTTAGCAGCTGTTTATTCCACGGTGGCTTCAACCAGCGCGTCTGTTCGCCCTTTTTACCCATGAAATCAGTCCCGTAATTACCCAATGGTTGACTCAATTGGGGCTCATTACATCTAAGATATTGCATATTTATTTACAGGTATAAATGGAAACATACATACACACAAGCGCACATCATCGACTGTAAGTTGGGGGTTTCACTGGTCGGCGTTCATACTTTCAAGTCCTGCGTTGCGTTAGTTTCATTGGCGCTTGATTGAATGCAGTCATTTCAGAGCTTTATTCAAAGCGGTTTTTATTCTCTTTTGCAATAGTCTCTTTTTTGTCATTTGATAAAAATTATTTTTTATTTTATATATTCTTTAATTTTTATTCTATATGAATTCTCTCGTTTGTAGTATTTTCTGGGGTGGGGGGGGGGTCTTCAATGTACGTGTTTGTCAGATCGCTGCCGGCTCGATTTTCCGAGATCTTTTATTATTGACTTTCAAATACTTTTCCTTTATTCTTATCCTTTATTTTGCATGTTTTCTTCTCTTCTCTTTGAGTTATTTATCTTTACTTTTTACATCCATTTATCGCTTCCTCCATTTTTTCTGTGCCTGCTCTATCGGCATTGTTTACTGTTCAACTGCAAAAAAACTCAAAAGAACTACCTGGAACTTTGCTTGATGAACTCATTACTTTTCAGGCGCAATTTCGCCACGTCTAAAATGTCCACCTTAGTTTAGGTATTCAGTAGTCCTCGATTCTAAATTCTGGAACATCTTCGCGTCATTTAGGAATGTACAGTAAATCCTTTCCTGTTGATAACCCGGATCAGTTAGAAGGCACCAGAGAATTGCCCATTTGAAAAGAAGAGTACGTATGCATCGCGGAAGCAAAGATAAATCCTAATATTGAAAGGCTCAGTAGAAGCAACATGGTTCACGAAGATAAACACAAATCCAACCTGGATAAATTAAAAACCTATAAATGTAACTGCATTTAGGAAAAAAAGAACAAAGGCGAATGAGAATAAAAACTTAGTAATTATATATTAAAAACCTAAAGGTAAAAAGATGAATGGCAAATATTTAGTGGGTTTGAGTGGAAGCAACACTAAGGGCGAGAGAAAGAATTCTGTGTTCGTTGGTCGTGGAGACCGGAATGTAACGAAAATATTTAGCCTAATCGTTCTTAAATTTCTTAGAGGATTATAGTTTCCATTTTTGCTAACATAATTTTGGGTTGTCGCAAAGAAAACAGGATATAGGTTCGTCAACCTTAACACGCAAGAATGGAAATTTTCAGCAATTGCCAATGCATACATTGAAAAAGATATTTTAATGACACGGACTGGAAAAGTAGAATTTAAGTTTGTTTGACAAAACCTTTTCTATCACACATGTAAACCTCTCGAAAGATAAAAAACCCGAGTGTAACAGATTTTTTTTAAAACCTGGTATTATCTATCCTACGCACCATATGCGGTTTTCTTTCATTTCATCTAGCTGTATCCCTAGTTCTTTTGTGATTATTTGTCTTTAATTGTTTTCTTTTTTCATATTGTCGAATTCTGCATTTTTCTCCATAACCTTCCTGCCAAGAGAAGACCTTTCATTGTGGATCATAGGCAGATTTAGGAGAATTGCTCCGTTTTCCCCCTCACCTTTACCCTGGGTCCAAGTTTTCAATTAGGATTTGTGCCTTCGTTACATTCTCCGATAATTCTACTAACGACTCCATATTTGCCGAAAATTTACGTTCAATCTATTTTATAGGCCTATCTAAATTATCTGTTGCTATTTATTTGGCGCGGAAAGCATTATTTTCTGAGTTATAAGCACTTAAAGGTACTATTTCCAAGGCATTGAGCTATTTTCTGCTGCTCTTCACACTGTTAGTATGACAGCATAAGCCTCAAGGAGGAAAAGAGATGTTAGTAGCAAGAAATACAGTTTTCACACTTAGGTAGGACTCTAATTAAACAACAATGTCCAAGTTACGCGGTAGTAGTTAATTAAACATGTTTAGTTTTGGCAATTCTATAGATTGCTTTTGCTTGTTTTGGGAAGTCCATCGAGGTCGATGATGACGGATGCCTTCATATTGAGGGCATCAAACCTGCACTAGGTTTAAACGGGTAGGAATGTGTGCAGTATTCAGACCTGTATCTTGACTGAGGGGAGAATGACCCTGGTCGCTGGATAGGCTCGAGACGACCAGGCTTCATCCTCGGCTGCAGGGAGTTGCCGAGACACCGGTCTGTTGATGCTCACCTATAGGCACTCCTGATCCTGGTGTGTGATCGCGCCAGATGGGCTCTAAAAAAAAAATAAATGGTGTGTGATCGAGGTATCGTTCCTCTAGCCTACAAGGCAGTGTGTGTGGTGGGGGGTGTAGTAGTTGGTAGGCGCCAGGGCGTGTTCATACACCGGTAGTCCTTATCGCCGCCCCTCTGGGGCCCACTGCGGCTCCAAGTAACCTGCTGATGAGTGAACATCCGTAATTGCTTTTTTTGATGAAGCTGCTGTTGTATTTCTTGAATTGGCTCGTGAAACAGTAGGAAGTCAGGTGGATTTAGGTCTTTGTATGAGGTTTTCTTGAGAGTTTGGGGGATTTTGAACTCTGCCGTTCAGTTGCCTGTTTGGTGTTTTTACCTATATAGCCTTTATAACTTGCTTCATCAAACAATTTGATGTGCAGTGGAGGTTAACTGAAGATGATTTGATGATATATTTTAATCCAAACAATAAATTTTCTCCGAGGCCACTGTTTTATCCCCAGTGTTCATCTTTAGGTCCCCTGTCACAATGAAAAATAGAGTACAGGCATTTGGTTTACCCACTCTGCCACCAAAGAGAAAGTTCCTCCTCTTCAGATCCACAGAGATCACCTGTATGGAGTTATCTATCTATATATAGCCAGCCGCCATTTACTTTGTGTGTTTTCAGATCTGCTTAATTTCATATGCAATCCTCGCACATTGTTGCAGAAAACAGAATACTATTCTTTTGAAAAGGAGACCAATAAATATTTTTCTCTGTTGCGATTTAACATAATATTGGTTTCGGATACTATTTTTTCTCCCAGCTTGAAAGCTAACAATTCCGATGATTTTTCCGAAATACTTAAGTCCATTATAAAGCCATTCAAATCGTGTTGAGTAAAACGTTATGCAACTGATGAGGCTCCTTCGAAATCACTATAATTTTGTCCACCTATACTTTCTTTGTCAGCAGCTGATTCGTTTTTTTATGGGGAAGCTCTGGAAGATTCCTAACAGATAAGATAGGTATTTCATCTGAAAAGGCACCATGCCGTCTAATTGAGTCTGTATCAGGATAAGTGAATTTACTCCAGTTATGTCCTGTTATACTGCTTTTATTTACCCAACAAAAGTACCGATCATCACCGTGGTTTCCCTATCCTCTCCCTACCATTGATTGGTATAGCACATTTCATCCATCTCCCTTTTCCGTTGGTTCATTGCCATTAATCCTCAATATACGTTTTTCACACAAAAAGAGGAACCCATTGTTTATCTTGGTCCCATAGATGTCCTTTGAACTAGTCGAAATACGCTCTGTTTACAACATTATTAATATTTTCATATTTTTAATGAACCTATATTCTCCACAACAAACAAGCAAACGGATATAATTTAAACACTTTCGTCGTATTGAAACCATGTCAACCTCTACTTATAAACCAAAAGGTTCCTCTTTGTACATGCAAAGAGAACCAAAATAGCAAAATTATAGTGAAAATTTAATTATACAGATGCATTTAGATTTACGAGTAACTCCTAATTCAGTTCTAGAAAGGTACTAAAATAAGTAATGACGTAATCAATATCTATAAAGGTAGTGTTGCTAGAACGAAACGGATGGTATTTTGTGAAGAAGTGACATGGAAAGATCCGTAATAAAGTCTAAAATCCCAGGCACCAGGTAAAATAGGTTTTGTTGTTTCTCATTGATATAAGATCTGATTGACAGATCTTTGGTGCGTTGCTCGTACCTCTGCCTTTCTTCCCTTTGTTAAGGAAGTTGAATGATATTTCTCTTTCTACTTCTGATTCTTTGCATATTTGCTATTTTTTTTTAATTATTTGGGGCTTTGTACCCTTTTGCGATTTTTTCATGAGTGTTTGTATTGGTAGGGTATATTGTACTTTGAATTTATTGTGCCATTTTGTTATTGGTTTTAAAGGAAATTCAAACTTTAGATTATTTTTTTAGGCTCAATTTCGCCTTTGTTTTTGACGTGCTTGTTTACATCGCTATGTTTGCCTTCTATTTAAATTGTTGTTTTATCCTTCGCGACTTCAACTCGCTATATGACCGTATAATTGGGGCCTGGCGCCATTAGTCATAGTTAGTTTTTTAATTTATGAAGGTGAATTAATGTTTATAAAATACAATGCGCCCACTTGTCTGTTTCCACACACATTCATAGCAAGTACAAAGTCAATTCGACGTCTGAAAGGTAAGAAAAAATGGTGTGTGATCGAGGTATCGTTCCTCTAGCCTGCAAGGCAGTGTGTGTGGTGGGGGGTGTAGTAGTTGGTAGGCGCCAGGGCGTGTTCATACACCGGTAGTTCTTATCGCCGCCCCTCTGGGGCCCACTGCTGCTCCGAGATACCCTGCTGATGAGTGAACATCCGTAGTTGCTTTTTTCGATGAAGCTGCTGTTGTATTTCTTGAATTGGCTCGTGAAACAGTAGGAAGTCAGGCGGATTTAGGTCTTTGTATGAGGTTTTCTTGAGAGTTTGGGGGATTTTTGAACTCTGCCGTTCAGTTGACTGTTTGGTGTTTTGTATTTGCTGGTAATATTTACACAAGAACGCAATCATCATTGTATCACAACCGCCACAAAGGTCAGCTATTTCGGACTTAAGCATAATGCTTTAGGCTATGTTCCGGCAACTTCACTCAAATAAACTTCTTGTTTGATTCATTTTCGGCTCTCTAAAATGACACAAATTCTTATAGAACTTATTAAACCAAACTAAAGGAACGCACAATACATAACCTAGCCGAAACACAATATGGAAAACCTAATCAACACCAAATCTCACCTAACCCAAGAATTATTTTAGGCGTTCCAAACAAGCTCTCAATTCCAAGATGACATTCCATCTTTTTTTTCTTTAAATATAAATTTCTGCGGCGTAATTAAGAAAAGAGCTATGTATATAGTATATTTCTACGATATATATTAAATAGTATTTTGTCAAAAAACAAATATTTCTAACAAATCAGTTTAAGTTTAATATTTTTCTTTAATTAATTCAATCGTTTACAAAAATCCTATTACAAAATTTTTGACCAGTATTTAAAGCGAAAAAATTATTCTTCTAAATAAATACTCACGCGGAAACGACGTTTTGACATTCACGAAATATTTGACCAAGAGTTCATTAATAAAAGAAAAATGTCATTACAAGAACAAAAGAATCTGTCGCTCGCTCGACGCGTGTTGCATATTTTGTAAATAACACAATAAATTGATAAAAATAATAAGACATAAATTACAGATAAAAGGATATAAATGGCAATATACTCGAAGAAAATGAATTAAATGATAATACTGCTCTGAAAAATGAAGACGTGATTGAAAGGGCTGAAATTATACAAAACAATATTGTTACCGAATTTGAAGAAAATGAATCGAAAACTAATATTGTTTTATGTAATGAATGGGTGATCAAAATGCATAAAAATATACCAAACAATAATGTTAATAAGATTTAGAGGAAAAAAATCAAAGTTTTTTTTTAATCAATAAACCAGGAAAAAAGAAAAGTCACGAATAATACTGAAACTCTTTCATCGAAGGCAGAATGAGATATACTGAAAGAGGTAGCAATTAGAGAGAAAAAAGAAACATGAATTAATTGCTCAATAATGTTTACAAACGAAACAAAAAAGGAAATAAACCAAAAATAAAAGCTGAAAAACGATTAAAATAAGAGAAAAGAAAAAGGAGAAGAACGAGAGAAAAAAAGGAATCCTGAAGCCTATAACAATAAAAGTTTTTTCTTGCCTTTAGGCCTAGAAAATAAACCTCCATCTGAAAAAAATAACACGAGTAAATTATTAGTTGACACGTACTGGATACCATTTAAATTTCCTTTACACCGAAAGCCCGTTAGCAGAGTCGCATGGACCGTAGGACACAGACCGAAGGTCTGTATTCGAAGCACAAGCTCCTCCGTGAGGAGTAGTAGCGAAGCAACCTTTTGTTTTTCTTCAAATGAAAATAAAATCTTTGGTGCGGTCTAAGGACTGTGGAGCTGTCTTTCGAAACTTAGCTGCGATCTACTAACAGAATCAAAAATAACTGTCAAGGCTAGTATAGAAGGGAGGTAAGGAGGAAAACTGGAGGAGGGCCCTATCGATAATCTTGTCGATCTCCTAAAGCTAGAAAAAGGACTGCTTTCTATTGAGCAGCTGTGTTCTTTTGTACGAAGTATTTTCCCGAAGGGTTTTATTAATATAAATCCCTTAACGAATTTTCCCGTATATTTACGTGCGGAGGATGCGTCAATAAAAATATGTAAATTTGTGGAGGAATGGCCCTGGCACTAAAACTGCACCAGCAAAGTGCGTCGCAGTAATAGGAAGAATTGCAACAAATTTCCTCGCAGAATATATATATATATATATATATATATATATATATATATATATATATATATATATATATATATATATATATATATATATATATATATATATAAACTGGTCAAGAATTAAAACAGAAAGCCGTGAATTCAGATATCAATAAGAATTTGGTAACAGGGTAATAAAACGAACATTTCTCGTCTGGAAATGGAATTAAGCCGAGACAGCTGGCGGCGGCTCAGCTATGATAAAATATATATCAGAAAGTGTGAATTATGTAGGCGCTATGAACCGATGACCTTCGGGACAATGGGATAAGCAAAGCCCTGCCCAGCAGTGGGCGGAGCTAAAAGCATTGTTGTCCCGGTGACCAAAAGAGACCACGTCTCCTATACTATCTATAGAATAAAAATGGAGAATTCGAGAGAAGGAGATTCATTTACTCTTGATTAGAACGTTAAGTCAGATAGACGATCAAATGTAAAGAACTAATTAGGGCTCGTTTAGCGTAGTGAAGCCTCCGTTGTAATCTGCCTAAGTCTTGTTCTAGTAACACTCGCTAACCTGACCGGTAATGAATTTTTCCCTGACTGTAAACGTGAGCCTCACTTTTGTCTTAGTTGTTTTTGTTTGTTGGAAATAAACATTTATTTTTTTACGTGATTCCTCTCGGTCCATTCTCGATCACAAGCCTTCGGTGAGCCCAGCTAAGCCGTTATAATATTTGAGTATCTTTTGGAGTCAGATACGAGATTAATACCATCCTTCACCTCACTCGTGGGAATTGAGGGACCTGTCAAAAATATCCGCGTCATTTTTAACCTTTCAAACGGGTGGCGTCCTTCCTCTCCTGGGGTTCCTCATCCTCGCCGATCAACCGGGTTACCTCCTACCTTTAACCTCTTCCTGACATAAAGTGGGTGACCGTGAGCTCTCCAAAAAGATGACTGGTGCCCCCTATAATGTGGTAACCCAAGGCCTCCCATAAAGAGGTCAATTATATATACCTCCTCCTACAAAATTTACCTTATACATGGTCTTTTTTTACATGTCCTATATTTGAAGTTAATAAAATCAAGAATATGTTTGGGATCATAATGAAAATTTCAGAGATTGTTGGGCACTAGTCGTAAGTCTTTAGTTCCATAATGGCTAATTTATTCATTTATTCTTATAGAAGTTACGCTAGTATTAGTGAACCATTGATTTATAACAAACCTTTGCTTAACTTTCAGATATTTATCGACTATTAAAACCAATTTTATTTTAACTAATTTTATTTGCTTAAAATTAACGAAAAACTAAGACTAATAATAAGTTTGCATAATTAACATAATAACTTAATTTTTTGAACATTCTTCTTTTCATGTGCTGACCATTCTTCTCATAACATTTATTTACTCGTGACGAAGTTAACCTCATCACTTTTTTCAAAAGTTCTTCATCGATGTTATTAATTTCTTCAGCGATATTATTTTTGGGTTGTTAGATAACTCTAGAGGTATTACGGTAAACACGATCTTTTAAATATCCCCTTGAAAAGGCCAAAGGTGTTAGATCGGAGAATTTTGTAAGTCACTTAAATTCATTGTTTCGAGAAATGATTTTTTCTCTGAAGTTTCGTCTTAACAACTGCATTGTTTCAATCAATGCATGTGATGTTGCACCATACGGCTGGAAAACAGTTGTCTTCTATTTCGAAGACTTCGAAAGTTCGGTAAAAAATATTTTTCAAGCATGTGTCGGTATCTTTCGCCATTCACAGTGACTGAATTTCCATTTTCAATCTCATAAAAATACGGCCTATTGATCTTCTTAGGTGTTATCGCACAACATATAGTGGTTTTTGCAAGATGCAGCTCTTTCTGGTATATAGCTTCTGGGTTGTGATCCGACCATATTCTATTGTTCTGCTTATTATTGTATGCGCTGAGATGAAAGTGTACTTCGTCAGACATTAATCACGGGCGGCACATCAACTTCCCCAAATTTTATTTTCGCGAAATCGGTGGGTTCTAATTTTTGCACAACCTGAATCTTGTATGGCTTAAGTTTCAGTTTTATCTTCATTAAAATTATACGAGTATGTTATACTTTTGGTCAATCACACTTGTTCTGATCTTTTTCTCGATGATTTCTGCCGCCACCATTCTCCTTCGAATGATATAAATGTCAAAGTCCTCCAAAGGTTAGCCCGATAATTATTTTGTTTTGTCAATAACATCATTACTATTTGACCGATTTTAATAAAATTTGAAACCCTTATGTTGTTTTACATTCTATATTGAATGATATAATTGACAAGGTCCTTGCAAGGTTATCGCGGGAATGATTTTATTTGGCAATAACATCATAACTATTCGCCCGATTCAAACGAAATTTGAAACCCTTATACTGTTTACCCTTTCTATTGAATAATAAAATTGACAAAGTTTTCCTAAGATTAGCCCAGCGAATTATTATTTCTTTGGCAATAATATCATGACTATTAGCCTGATTCTTACGAAATTTGAAACCCTTATGTTGTTTTACATTCACTTTCGAATGATATAATTGCCAATGTCCCCCTAAGGTTACCCCAGGAGTTATTTTGGAGGGCAATAACATCATAACTATTTTGCTTATTCTAATGAAATTTGAATCCCTTAGATTGTTTATGATTCTGTTTCGAATGATATAATTGATAAGGTCCTCCTCAGCTTATTCCAGAAATTATAGAAATTTCTGTAGGTCCTAAATAAAAATAAGTGAGCGGACGCATTTTTTGGTCAGCAGACCTTGTTTTTGTTTGTACCAATCGAAAGAGGAAATGAAAGTCCTATTTCTCTATGAAAGAGATTTTCATACAAATATTAATTAAACCGGGTTCCATGTCAATTAATGAGCGTTGAAAAATATTTTAGAAAGCACCCAAATTCATTTTTGTAATATTTTATAATCCGGGAATGATGCCTGCATTGTGAATTTGAATAGGCAGAGGTCTGTAATTAGAGTTTAATTAATACGTTTTTCCTGCAAAAGGAGGATTATTTTACTGTCGTAGTTTGGACTACGGCAGTAGTCCAAACCTCAAGTGATGTAGGCTGTTTTAATTTTTTACTGCATTAATATATTTTACTTATATATTCCTGTGATATAGTAACCGTGGCATATTCAGTAAAATTGGAATAAAAAATCGAGGGTGTGGGGAGCGTAACTCGAAAGGAATAAGCGTAGAAACATTGTAAAATTAAACACAGAATAAAGTTTTAAATAAACGTTAAAATAATATTTTTTTTTTGCATTAACTTTTTTAGCAATTAAAGTTGTCAAACATTTGTCATAGTTTCTTACTATTTTGTAACTTACTTCAATAGAAACTTTGCTCCATGCCTTCTTACAGTACATCCACAACTCATCCTTATTCCTTAGGTTTCTTTGTAGGACGAGCTTTATTTAGCTCCTCCCATATTTTTTTCTACGAGCTTTAGTCAAATTCTTTGCTAAAGAGGCTTTTATCTTTAATGGACATCCTTTTGCAAATAATTATAAAAGGGCCTGGAGAATTTACTGCTCAAATTTGTGTCAAAAGGTTTTCTTTCAAAATAAACTAATATTTTTTTTGACTTAATTGTTCCATTACTTTTAAAAGCGTTTTTGTAGGATTTAGAAGCCAAGCAATTTCATGCTATTATACTTCTTCCATAGTCCTTTACAATCCTTAGGGTTTTCCGAAAAGCGCTTTTCCAGTTTTACGCCAAACGTGTTTTCTGCAAATATGGGCAAATAGTTATATTTTCATGTCGCCCCTTAGACGTTCTTCAACCCACAACGGGGCACCCCTTGTTAACTGTCACCCCTGCAAATAAGCGGCAAGTCCTCCCGGCCCCTCTGCCTCCAGTGGTTTCCAACTAGAATGGATCTACCTGGTCTTTTTCCTTTCTAGACGTCTATTTTTTTTTTTCCCTATGGGTTGGGTTTGTAGGTTTATGAGGGATCCTTCCATCTTGACTACAGTGATTGGCTGACGGGTTTAATTTGCCTCTTTTACCTGCTATCTTTTCACCTTCAACTAACCTCATTTTTCAAGTCTATTTCTATCTTCCGCAAGAAGATGTCAGGCGTAGCAAGAAAACCATGCTACAACTAATATTGGGAAGATTATGTGCCTTTCCGGCCCCAAATCCGCATTTGTGTGTACTCCCGGCTTAATCCCTGTAGGATGATCCGCTTTCTCTACAGATCTCTCCTTACAAACTATCTGCGTTATACAGCCGCATTCGTTTACGCTTTTAATTTAGTTTTTTTTTTCAAAATATCTTATCATGGTTAACTTAGCATCTTGGTTAGATGAATATTACGGCAACACTAACTTTCATGAAGAGATGCGTTATTTATAACAAGATAAACGTGGTCATGTTGGTGTTGAAATCCCTTCCCTGTCGTCTCTGAAACATTAAATCACTCTACAACAAACCTTGTCATATTTGCCTCTTATTGACGTGTATTCTACTTCTTATCAGAGTTTTCACTACTTCAGTGTCCCTATATTTGCGCCTGATTGTCTGAACTAATGGCATTAATATGCTTATTATTCACTTTAATATTCTTCCAATACTTTGAAATACTTATTTAGAGCCTATCAAAATGTAAAATTCCGCCTACTACACGATTCATCATTTCCTGACCTTTCTAATGCAATATCTTAATGAAAAAGGCATACAGATTTTGATCAAAACTATCACATAAGTCTATAAAAATTACCGCATAATTCATTCTCCAGGCTAAATTAATACAAGTACAGAATTAAAGTTTATATTTTTCAACTGGAGTTAATTTAAAATGTTTGTGGAACTCACTAAAAAACCTAAATAATAGTCAACGTAGTGACAATAATTCAATGTGTCAGCAGAAATCACAATGTTATAGACAAAAACCATTCTGCGTATATGTCTTTCTTGACAACAATTTGGAGATTGCGATTTTTGACATGTAAAATTGAGGGACAGCACGTTACAGAGTGGCATCATTCCTCTACTTGCGGAGGATCTAATCCCAGTTGTGCTACCAAAAATAAAGGTATAAATAAGCAAAAAAGCCTATATGGGCTGCTTGGAAATGCCAAAACAAAAATTACAATCGTTTTAAGAACACAACTTCTATAAGAAGCGGATCTTCTGTTGTCAAATTAAGAGTTGAGTTATGGCATTGGATTTATGTTTTTATTGCTAGAGTGATAAAATTTATATTGGAACAGCATGTCGGCAATTGGGACCTTGAGTTAGGTTTGATTAGTTTTGTTTGGGTTAGGTTGCCTAACCTAAAGTTTTGGGAGATAGATAATGTTCAACTGTTAAAACTTTGGGAGTAGGATGTTAAAAGGTTTACATTAGGGGGACAGCGATTGTTAAAGTGAACCATCTAACCTAATATATTCTTTCATAAATAAAACAAATGTTAAATTTGTTTAACTTTTGCTTTATGATATATATGTATATAAAAATATATATATATATTGTCGATTGACACTCCTAGTTTTGTCTCGTGTTTAGATTTTTCTTATATTTCGCTATTGGACATGGTTAAAATCGAGGATAAGTTCACAGAAATTGATTGGATATTAGAAGACCGGTGAGGGCAGGAAACAAGATCACTGATCGCTATATGCTGTTGGTCTGACGCGTTTTGATATACACAGGTATCATTCTCAAGGCAAACAGTAGTAAGCTGGACCAGTGGAAAAAGGTATATATATATATATATATATATATATATATATATATATATATATATATATATATATATATATATATATATATATATA
Source organism: Ceratothoa steindachneri (assembly GCA_963969495.1). Classification (NCBI taxonomy): domain Eukaryota; kingdom Metazoa; phylum Arthropoda; class Malacostraca; order Isopoda; family Cymothoidae; genus Ceratothoa; species Ceratothoa steindachneri. The sequence goes on from OZ018325.1 coordinate 185,145,236, forward strand.
TATATATATATATATATATATATATATATATATATATATATATATATATATATATATATATATATATATATATAGTAGGAATATGAAGACCAAGGTGATTACACTAATCATTTATTGGCCGGAAGTTTCGGACCTTCACGAGCACCATCTTCAGCGACTGTGTCGACTAATGAGAAGGGAAAGGAATATTAACGATAACAGTTAAAAGAATGCATTAAATAATGGCTAAAAAAGCGGATGAAGACAAGTTAAAATAATAAAATTGACAATTATTGAGATTAAAGTAAAAACACAAATAAAAATATATAGAATTAATTAATATTATCTGTTATTAGTTGCCTAAGGATCTTTTTATTGGTATATCTCTGTCTTGTTATTGTGTTTTTCCATTGGTTTGTACTATGTGATGGGCGTTCCCTTCGTATCTTTGTACCCTATGTAAGGTTGTCTTCTCCATTTTCATGCTATTCCTTGAAAATGAACTTGCAAATATAGTTCGAAAGTGCTTGGATTCATCTTTTCATTTTCCTGTGGGTTAATTTTCATATATATATATATATATATATATATATATATATGGAAAAAGATCCAAGACAAATTGGTACGGTTAATGTAGTGGCATTATTAGACAACTGCTCTGCTTCAGGTCCAGCGGGAGATCCTTTTCTCCTCGAACTGGAAGATTACTTTATAGGATATTGGATATATTGAGGTCGCTTATTCTAACTAGGTCATTTGTTTTTTTCAATGACCTCTGTTTCTCAAGATATGTCATATATGAATACGTATTTATTATATTAGATAATGACGGACTAGTGATACTAGTGTTGCTAATTCAATACCAAAAAATGATGAATATTATCAAATATAGTGAATTAACTTCAAAAAGGTTAAGGCACAAATAATATTTTAAAATTCTAGCAAGCTTAAGACATGAACGCCATATGTAGGATTTTCATTGAGACATACGAGTATGACATGAACCGCGTTTCTGAGATTCAGGCGAGGAATTGTCAATACATTTGGGTCGGATGCTCCCTTAGTAATCTGCCATCATGCGAGTATCTAATCACCCGCGGTCGCGCTCTTCCCTGGTCCTTGTTTCTTAGTGAAATCGTTCGGGTTTTTACTAATATAGCCTTTATATCTTGCCTCATTAAACAATTTGATGTGCAGTGGAGGTTAACTGAAGATTATTTGATGATATATTTTAATCCAAACAATAAGTTTTCTCCGAGGCCACTGTTTTATCCCCAGCGTTCATCTTTAGGTCCCCTGTCACAATGAAAAATAGAGTACGGACATTTGGTTTACCCACTCTGCTACCAAAGAAAAAGTTCCTCCTCTTCAGATCCACAGTGATCACCTGTATGGAGTTATCTATCTATATATGTATAGCCAGCCGCCATTCACTTTGTGTGTTTTCAGATCTGCTTAATTTCATATGCAATCCTCGCACATTGTTGCAGAAAACAGAATACTATTCTTTTGAAAAGGAGACCAATAAATATTTTTCTCTGTTGCGATTTAACATAATATTGGTTTCGGATACTATTTGTTCTCCCAGCTTGAAAGCTAACAATTCCGATGATTTTTCCGAAATACTTAAGTCCATTATAAAGCCATTCAAATCGTGTTGAGTAAAACGTTATGCAACTGATGAGGCTCCTTCGAAATCACTATAATTTTGTCCACCTATACTTTCTTTGTCAGCAGCTGATTCGTTTTTTTATGGGGAAGCTCTGGAAGATTCCTAACAGATAAGATAGGTATTTCATCTGAAAAGGCACCATGCCGTCTAATTGAGTCTGTATCAGGATAAGTGAATTTACTCCAGTTATGTCCTGTGATACTGCTTTTATTCACCCAACAAAAGTACCGATCATCACCGTGGTTTTCCTATTCTCACCCTACCATTGATTGGTATAGCACATTTCATCCATCTCCCTTTTCCGTTGGTTCATTGCCATTAATCCTCAATATACGTTTTACACACAAAAAGAGAAACCCATTGTTTATCTTGGTCCCATAGATGTCCTTTGAACTAGCGAAATAGCCTCTGTTTACAACATTATTAATATTTTCATATGTTTAATGAACCTATATTCTCCACAACAAACAAACAAACGGATATAATTTAAACACTTTCGTCGTATTGAAACCATGTCAACCTCTACTTATAAACCAAAAGGTTCCTCTTTGTACATGCAAAGAGAACCAAAATAGCAAAATTATAGTGAAATTTTAATTATACAGATGCATTTAGATTTACGAGTAACTCCTAATTCAGTTCTAGAAAGGTACTAAAATAAGTAATGACGTAATCAATATCTATAAAGGTAGTGTTGCTAGAACGAAACGGATGGTATTTTGTGAAGAAGTGACAACGAAAAGATCCGTAATAAAGTCTAAAATCCCAGGCACCAGGTAAAATAGGTTTTGTTGTTTCTCATTGATATAAGATCTGATTGACAGATCTTTGGTGCGTTGCTCGTACCTCTGCCTTTCTTCCCTTTGTTAAGGAAGTTGAATGATATTTCTCTTTCTACTTCTGATTCTTTGCATATTTGCTATTTCTTTTTAATTATTTGGGGCTTTGTACCCTTTTGTAATTTTTTCATGAGTGTTTGTATTGGTAGGGTAGATTGTACTTTGAATTTATTGTGCCATTTTGTTAGTGGTTTTAAAGGAAATTCAAACTTTAGATTATTTTTTTAGGCTCAATTTCGCCTTTATTTTTGACTTGCTTGTTTACATCTCTATGTTTGCCTTCTATTTAAATTGTTGTTTTATCCTTCGCCACTCCAACTCGCTATATGACCGTATAATTGGGGCCTGGCACCATTAGTCATAGTTATTTTTGTAATTTAGGAAGGTGAATTGATGTTTATAAAATACAATGCGCCCACTTGTCTGTTTCCACATACATTCATAGCAAGTACAAAGTCAATTCGACGTCTGAAAGGTCAAAAATCCTATCTCAACGCGCAAGGATATCCAGAGCTTTTCTATTGCCTCGGCTCTTCGGACGACTAAAGACGAATATTCGTCAATACGAATTGTGACACGTCGGGAATAATCCAACTCATCTGTTCTGCTTATCGAGGATTAATAGTGAATCAAAGCCACACACTGTTAATTCTCCTTGTTATTCTATACACCCTTCTGGCACCTATCACCCTGCTCAATCCTCTGCTTTATCTGACAATATAACCCATATTGCGTTCCTCAATACCCGGGAACTCTTCCTTCCCCCATGCCGGAAATGTTTTCTCTCTCCCCATTTTTCCATTAGGAATTAACATTCCTCCTTCTCTCTTCAAGTTAGAATTGTTCTTATCTCTTATTTATGACTTCATCTCTTTACCACCACTTCCTCCCCGTTCTTTTCCCCTATCTCAACGCGCAAGGATATCCAGAGCTTTTCTATTGCCTCGGCTCTTCGGACGACTAAAGACGAATATTCGTCAATACGAATTGTGACACGTCGGGAATAATCCAACTCATCTGTTCTGCTTATCGAGGATTAATAGTGAATCAAAGCCACACACTGTTAATTCTCCTTGTTATTCTATACACCCTTCTGGCACCTATCACCCTGCTCAATCCTCTGCTTTTTCTGACAATATAACCCATATTGCGTTCCTCAATACCCGGGAACTCTTCCTTCCCCCATGCCGGAAATGTTTTCTCTCTCCCCATTTTTCCATTAGAAATTAACATTCCTCCTTCTCTCTTCAAGTTAGAATTGTTCTTATCTCTTATTTATGACTTCATCTCTTTACCACCACTTCCTCCCCGTTCTTTTCCCTTATCTCATTGATATTTATAAAACTCGTCTTAACTTGCACCGTAATTTCTAACATGTTGGTGTTTACTCTTTGCTGAAGAAACCAAACCTGAACCCAAACTACTAGTCGAACTACCGCTTAATCACCTAATCCTGTTTTTCTCAAAATTCCTTGAAAAGCTGGCATCACCACGCATTCTATATCACATGCCTTTTACAATATAATGCAAACTTTTCAGCCTGGGTTCTAGGCATGAAAGTTCACTCAATCAGCTCTACTATAAGTAACTGATCACCTCTATCGTGCATTTGGTGCCATAGGATGCGCCAATTTATGTGATTGAAAGGTTAAATTGAAATTCATGTAATTTGATATCAACACTTTTAGTTTTAATGCGCACACAATATCTTGGCATGAAATACATCAAAGGTGAATTTTAAGTCTATATTTTTAAGTATTTATTACATAATTGCATCTGAAAAAGGTTACTATTTCAGGCTTCATATCATTTATTATCTATTAATCCGTGATCTATCTTAACGTTTGGTTCTTGTCATCAGTATTCGGCTTGTTAATTGTGCTTTATGTAACCTTCTTACTTCTCATGGCTATAAAAATGGATCGCCTGGACACATCAACTCACGCTGGATTGAGATTCATGTTGAACCATTGAGGAAGATAAACTCCACTGATCTACGCTGTTCTCAAGGTCTAACATTTTATACCTGATTTTAAGCCAGTTTTTCTTGCTGAATCCGAAAATCATGCTCATTTTATCCATCAGATAAAGTTTATGAGATATAAGCCCATGTCAGAAATTCCTGTATTCCGATCTATTTGTAGGCGAATGTACATACAGTAGTAAATTTTGAACTGATTTATACAAAGAACGATTACAGAATGTTCTACTTGATAACAAGAAGAGTACAATATACAAAAAAGCTACTCATAGATGAATGGTCTCTTCAGGGACTTCCAATTCTACCTAGCAAACACCAAATGCAGGCACCAACAGTGTCAGCCAAAATTTTAGCATCCTAAAGCACTTGGCTAGCGTTCCTCCATCACACGGATATCTTGGTGAAAGCGCTCACCCTCTTCACTAAAGTCTCCACAATTCTCAGGAAAATAGATCAGGTAGGACCGAAGGAAGTGCATTTTTACTGACTTGTGCGCACCAAGTTTTCGGAAATTCTCCATCAACCCATAAACAGCCTTTTCACACTGAGGACTTCTGTAGTTGCTAGGAAGTTTGCAATGACTGACATAAGGGACAACCAGGCAGAGTTCAGCAGGATTAACTGATTCATCAAAACTGGTGTCCTTGATGAGATCCCTCATTTGAGGACCATCAAATACAGCTGCCTTCCGTTTTTCCATACTGACTCGTGGAAACATCTGACGGAGGAAAGCAGATCATGTACTTTTCTTGTTGATTGCCTTGACAAAGTTATTCATCAAACCGAGTTTGAGCACTTGCAGTTCTTTTGTTCTTTGTAAGATCAACATGCTTCTGGAGGAGACGCTGAAGACATAGTTGCTGTTATTTAATCACATATAGGCCAAACAAGTCTTCTTTCAATTTTTTTCTCTAAATACATCATACACCTTTCTACCAAGTAAGGTTCACTGCAGCTGTATCTCCACCTATAGCATGCAAAGAATGTAAAGTTCTCTTTCCAAAGCCAACATAATATATAATCAACAATGAGATATGCATGCTGACTTCCTTCTTCTTTAGTTCAGAAACAAAGTGAAGTAAGTACTGACCACCAGGCTTAGAGCACAGATTAGTTTTTTTCATTGATGAGACCTGAAATCTTTCCGTTCACTCGATCTACTTCTAGCATAACATTTTTAATCTATTTATCTATCAAATAAAAGACTGGAGAGCTCTCCTTCTCTTAACTCTTTTTAATGCGAATAAAATATTTTATTCATCGTTTGTTGTGTTGTTCTTATTTTATTATGATCTATCACCAAGGATGAATTATCTCAGCTGATGAGACCTGTATCTGTCTTTATGGAGGGCAGTTGCAATTTCTTCAGCCTTACTAAGTCCAGTAAGGTGGTGAATACTACCTAAATCACTGTTTACATTGTCTCTTTTATTGTGTTTCATTTTCATTGCTAAAGGCTCGGATGGATCTTTGGATATACGAGTATCATCTTATGTTATTTCCATTTCTCAACTGATAAACATCTTAACAGAGTCTTCCTCTCGTTAATAGCTTCTTCACTCTTCATTTTCTTCTGTACCCTCTCGATTTGGTTCCTGTAAGTAGTAATCTTATCCTTTATTTCTAACTAATATATTGAATCCATTTGCCTACTACTTTGACCATCTCCTTTGCTTAGCTCTGAAACAGAGATTTTTTCTTCTCACGACGAGAACAATAATCTATGCGTGCTTGATTCTCTCTCTTATCTCTGGGAGAACGATTGGCTTCAGAAGATAATTATATGGACATTTAAGAGTTTAAATGTAAAACACAGCATCAATTGTGTGCTGTGTGCTCTAATATCCTTTATTTGAAATCAAGAGTTTGAAAAAGCTTTATTACAATTGGTTTTGATAGCGCATTAGCGTTTGTTCATGGATGTAGAAGAAAAGTTATCGTGTACTTTATGAGTTCTTTAACTGAGTAGTTTCACTTTCCTTTGGATTTTGTTGTCGAAAGAGTTTCTGTAATCTTAGCATGTCTCTTACTGTTGGAAGTTTTGCCTCAGGAAGCGCCTTTCCCATATCAACTTGCAGCCTTTTCTAGTATTGACTCCAGCTTTGATATAAGAATATCTGAAAAAAATAAAAATCTATTTTAATATTTCCTTATATAATTATTGTGGCTGTTATCATGCTAACATAAAAAAGAACTGGGGAACCTGATTTTGATGAAAATCATTATGACTCATCTGTCAGTGGATAACAACTCACCATGCAAATTGTGGCCACAAAATTGTGGCCACTGTCGTGCATCATACCAAAAATATACAAAGAAAGGCACAAACCGAGTACCATATTTAGAATGTTTACATTTTGCTAAGTTCTAATTGTGTTATACTTAAAATAATCAAAATGCTGAATTCGTCTAATAGAGTAGGTGCCATTGCAATGGCAGCAGACCACCGTCTATAAGACCTACAAGGAGAATAAGTGAGGTGGGCCTTCAGACATACATATGATTGGTACAAGTAAAACAAGGATTAAACTTTCACGCAGTGAGCGATTTTTCTGTTTTTGTTCTGACATTTTCGGTGTCTAGTAGATATATTCTATGCTAGCTTGAAATAAATTCACCATAAAATAAATTATTCTAATCAAGTATCGTTGATTATTATTCAAATTACTTGTTTGTGAAAATTAAAGAGGAAAGTTAAGGTAATTTTTATTAATTTTTGCTTGCTGATCTCACGTTTAAGCAAAATATGGTGAAATATTTTTACTACCAAATTTGATTTGAACATGAGAAAAATATCAACCTATTGACCAGCTTCCGAATCTCGTACATCAAGTTTGGCACCGTCCCATGTCACTGTTGAATTACATTGTTCTTCTTCACCGCCTCTGTGAATTTCTATCTATGTCTGGAGCTTCCATAAACAGATTAAGCTCATATTTTTCTTTTTTACTAAGTTATTTATATTGAAAATGATACATCTTGGCCTTCAGAGGTGCGTTTTGTTTTTTCGCAAGACTCATTGTTTGTTCCACTTCTGTTTTGCAATTATCTTCTGTCACCAAGTACACTTATTGTATTGGTCTAGCATTCCATTTATATCCTCTTGACACTAAATCTATCTCTTCTTTTTACCAGAGCCGTTTGTAGAGTGTCTTAGAAAACTACTTTTCTATTATACATAATTACTAAATGGCTTTCAGACAACTATATTACACAATACGCTGACAAAAACAGAGGCAATGATGTTGGGTACTCAATCAGATGTGCAGCCTGCAAGACTATTACTCATTATCTTAAACTTGGTTCCTCTCTTGCTATTTTTCCAGGAGAAAACCTGGGCGTCGCCTTTTCTAGTAAAATATCTGTCAAAACTCAGGTTTCTATCATCTGCAAATTCTTTCTGCGCATTCCTTGTAATCTCATTCCCATCCTCTCCTACTTTGACCACAATAGCTATGTAACTGTCATTCGTGCCATTCTCATCTCCTACTTTGACTAGTGCAACTCTCCTTTTGCTAGATTAGAGGTTTCCACTATTCTACCCCTTCACTTTCTCAAAACCTTATAGCCTATGTTCTTCTCGCTTGAAGACCTTTCTCCTTTACAGGTCCCTTACTTCGGAATAACCCATTCGATACAAAATGACGTTCAAGCTCGTTTTTCTTATACATAGGTCCTAAAATTCGGAACTTTGCTCCAATCTGTCTTCCTCACCAATCCTCTTCTATTTCTATCCCATCTCCTGAAAAACTCCTCTCAGGCTCGATCCCAGACTGAATGTAATTCGGAGTCGTCTCTGTGGACCTTAGTAATCGTGCTTTTTCTTTATTTATTTTGAGAATATGGAATAATCCATCTCATCTAATAAGTCAATCTTCCTCTTCGAGAGTGACTTGATGCGTCACCTCTTTAGACATGATTTTCTCTAGCTGATAGATAGACACTTTTTGATGGGCCATAACTTTGGAGAGTGCCATAAAATAACTTCTTTCTGATTGTTATCAACAGAATAGTGATACTACAACTAGTCCATAAACCCAATGAGGGTCTTCGTTTTTGCTTTTGATAAATCTACTTCAGATCTGGTCCATTGTTTTGGGATCTACTACCATTATGTTGTTTCGTCAGGTTTTGTTCACATAAATGTCTTCCTGGTGATCCCTTAAGTATTATCTTCTTTATAATACACCCTTTATCAGTTCACAACTTTGGTAGTTTGATAAAAATCTATAAAAACTCATGTATAGTTAACCTTTTTGGGTTCAGCTGCTTTTTAAAATAAATAATAATAAAATATGGATTTGGATAAGTAATTACTCTTATATAAAATTTTTCTTATACTCATTGGTACAATATTTCTTTCAAACTGGATACGATCAATATTAAGAAGAAAAAAAAATGTGTAAGGTTGACGAGATGGAAATATTATTTGGCTTTCGCGTATATCTAAATTTATTTCTCAATCCCAGATTTGGTAAGTGTCAAGTCGCGTAACCTTCTTTTATTTTTAATCCTTTTTTATCATATAAGAGTAGAACTAATACCTTAAAACTGTAGCTAATATAAAAAAACAAAGTGTGTTATTCTAAATTTTGTTTTTCATTTCTGTACTATGTTAAAACCTACTATAAAAAACGCATTGATCCGTAAGTTAAATATGAATAACCAATAACCTCGATTGTGTCTCTTCTTGTCATAGTTCAGCCATTGAAACATAACATTTCCATGACTTCTATAGATTTTCGCCAGACAATTCCCACGCAGCTTTTGCTTTTAGAAATAAATAATATTTCAAAATTAAAGGAATCCACAAAATCTCACAAGACCGCCCGAGAGAGAATCCTGCGATTCCTTGTTCTGTTTGCCGTCCAAACTAATTTGAAATTATCCTAAGAACGTGCAGAATATCCCTTAGCACCATTTTTCCTATCTGAATATGAGATAAATTTCCACGGTAAATTTATCACCAGGGAAAGTGACCGATCGATATCTTCTACTATTTTAGAATTACAATTCAGGGGCTATTCATTTTTCGCATTTCTAATGAGTCATGTTTTGATCGTGCCAAACATCCTTATTGGCCAATTTCTTTGTTCTTATCTCTGATCTGAAGGAAATATTATTTTTAGATTTGCGGCATCTCGCCAATGGCTTTTTTTTGCCCCTCTAGAAACACCGACTTAGGCCTTTTTTTCTCTTTTTTTAAGGAAAGGTATATATTTTGCATTTGAAGGGATTTGATAGATTTGGCACTTTTGGTCAACTGAAATGCTTTGCACAGCATTTTATTCTATCGTACATGGGTTTATGTATGGTTTTAAGGTTTCAATTTGCGCTCAGCTGATAGAGTTGTTTAGACGCCTGTTAATAGTTTTTTTATTCCTTATTTGTTTCTCTTTGTGCCCACTATTCCTTTGTGTCTCAATTTTAATTCTCCTGAAACTAAATCCTTTCTATTCAAACTTCGAAACTTTTCTTGAAAACGAGGCCTCAGCCGGTATTCTCATTTTAGTAGAAATCAACTGACTATAATTGAATAAGTAGGTTTTGAGCAAATACTGATATATTCTTTCATAAATATACTATTATACTAGTCTATTCTTCAACTGTTATCATTTATCAGTTTCCTTCAATCTCTACCTCATTTCCCATGGTAATTTTAAGAAATTTTCCCCTTTCCTTTTTATTAAATTTCATTTATGGGATACGATCAAAGTTTCCTCTCGCTCTTCCTTCCTTCCTGATTATTAATGCCCTTCTTCCTAGAGGAATTATACTGAAAATTACTGCAAGGTGATGTAGAACAATGCACTTACTCATATATATTTATTTCTCCTAACTGTAACTGTTTACTTACCTCTTAATATTTTCTCCATTATTTAACCTATTAGTTTAGTTCCTGATCAATAACAACCCTCCTCATATTTTGTTAAATAAAAGCCTTAGAAGATCAAGGTTCTTACCTATTTTATTGTGTTTCAACTTGAAAATTTGTTTTTTTTTGCTGAGATACCGAAATATTCGTTCCTTTCCCTGTAGATTTATAGCGGCTTTGTGTGGGAAGTTCTGGTCTCTGTTCATTCTCGTTATTTAAGTAAGGATATCTTGATGCATTCAAACTTCTCAGTTTTCTAGGGAAGTCAAGTATGCGAGGATTGATTTTTTTCGAAAGAGGAAAATTTAATTTAAATTCAAATGAGAAACCTTTATTCAATTAGAAAGGGAACTAATTCAGCAAAATGATTGAAAAGTTCTAGGGACCTTTTCTATCTTAAGTGCATGAAGCAAGATTGTCTATCTAAAAGTCAAGAGGAGTTATTCATGCCAAAGGCACAAATAAGTATATCCTTGAACACATTTATTAGTAGTTGTTCCCTTTCCTCTCCCGATATAAATTGAAACAATTTTATTTCTAGTTAACTAAGGTACTACTTAACTGTTAGTTTGAGCACTTATGAGCTGAGATTATCCTTAATCTTTTGACCTATACAATATCTGATAGTTCGAACTAGGAAGGATTCTTATCGATCAGTTCAGGTACTTGGATACCTAATAGAAATAATGAAAAAGAGACACCTGGAATTCCAGTTGAGGTGAATCTTGAGAATTAAGGATGCGAAACCGTAATTTAGCTAATAACTCTTAGGGGCATGTAAGGAATATTGGCTCTGCTAGATGAAAGTAAATAAAGATCTGGGGTCTCCGTGATCATTCATGTAAGTGCTCTTTCAATGTTACGATATAAGCAAGTTGGGCTTAGGAGAATTACGTGCACTAATGCCTAGGTACAAAGAGTTGTATCATATTTAAGCTAATCAAGCTCTAGGTCTTCTAAATATTTGTACTTAACTACAATCTCAGCTCACATATGATCTCTTCCATATTTTTGACGCTGAGGCCATATTCTTTAAGAAATATTTGTATGTGAAACAAAAACATGCATCCATTTTCTCATCTTATGCCATTATAATGTGTTCACATTTGAGGAAAAATTGCAAGGTTCAGAGATTTTCAGTTAAGGCATGAAATTTTCATTGAAATTTCCTTTAAGGCTTCAGCTCACCACCGAATGAGAAATAAAATTCATTTATCGCGCATTCCGTTTTGGTTGTTTCCTTAAGCATAAATACAGGGAGTTTCAAAAATTCAATATCACTTCGCCTAAATATAAGGACTTTTAAGTACACGATTTAACATGGTGGTTAACTTACAATCTAAAATGGATGAATGCATTATAATATTATCCCATGGGCCTCCACAAAGCACCTATCTACGAAATAAACAAAGGTTCGAGGGAAGAATTGAGTCTTCAAGACACGCTTGAAGCTGCCATGAGACGGATAAGAGTGTGTCATTAAGATCTTCGATATTCCAGGAGAAAATAACGCGAAAGTAAGATCATCCTTGCTGTAAATAATAATAAAAAGGTGAACATGGAATTGGGTGAAGGTAGGTTTTTCATGGGCTAAGGTGGTGACAGGGAAGAAACAGCTTCGGAATTTAAGGTAAAAAAGGTAAGAAAAAGAAAGACATTGAAGGGGAAATTAAATGAACAACCAATGGAGATGACGAAGAATAACACCAGCCTGCGTTTCAAATTTATTTCAAAGGTCATATATTTTCCAACTGATTTAGAATAATTTTTGCAGGCTGAATTGAAGAATATAATTAGTTTTCTTTGGTCAAGTCAGGTTTCTAAAATATACCTGATTTATATTAGAACGTATATTAAAAAATAGCGCTATCGTCCAACTGTTTATTATTTCTGCTTTGTCGCATCTAGTGATGAGTAACCATACATAACATATTTTAGTCATCTTTTCAGGTCTAGATGTGGATTACAATGGATCGTACGTATAAAAATCATAGGAATAGGTATTTTTACACTTGTGGACATGTCGCTCTCTCTCACCTTCAAGTAAAAATCACAGATTTTGTGAAAAAGGCATATCGTTCTTACTTTGTAGGGAAACTAGGGGACCAGGATAAGCCATTTGCTCCCCACATTTGCTGTAAAATGTGTAGAGAATTTACGGGATTGGAGTAATAAGCAAAGAAAGTGTATGCCATTTGATGTCCTAGTGGTGTAGAAGGAAGGCAAAAATCACGTTACCGACTGCTACTTCTGGATGACAAAATTAAAAGGGATCAATCGCAAGAAATGGCACCATGTTCAATACCCCAATGTTTCTTCTGATATAAAACGAGTCCCACATGGCTCCGATCTTCTTGTTCCTGAGACTGATTTTACCATGGGTTTTAGCTCTGATTTTGGTGTTAGTGTCACTACAGATACAGCTGAGTGTGATGCTTACAAACCAGAAGAGGGCGACCAACTGGTGCCATTTACGCAAGCCGAACTCAACGGCCTGACACGAGATTTGAACCTTTCCAAAGAATCTGCTCAGCTATTGGGTACATGTCTTCGAGAGAAATGTATGCTGGCACTAGGTACAACATTCTTTTGGGATCGGGACCGCAAGAAAGAATTTAGGAAATGTTTCACGTTTAATGAAGCCTCTTTACTGTAACAAAATTTCTGAGCGGCTCAACTTAATGAACTTGATGTATGATGTTATGAAATGGAGACTTTTGATTGACTCACTAACACAAGTCTCAAAGCAGTTCTCAATAACAGCAATAATTTTTCATCGATCCCTGTTCGATACTTAGCTGCAATGAAAGAAACCTAGAACAGCATGGGCCGTATGTTGTCTGTTCTTAATTACAAGGATCACAAATGGCTGATCTGTGGAGATCTTAAAGTTGTTGGACTCATCTTAGACCTTCAAAGTGGGTAAAAAATTTACCTAAGCTTTATGTGCTTGTGAGACAGTCAGGCTGACGACCAGCATTATGTCAGACAAGAATGGCCACCGTCAAGACGAAGATTAAAACCCGGTTCACACAACGCTCTGTCCCACCCTCTGATTGAACCGAGCAAAATATTTTTTCTATCACCGCACATCTAACTCGGTTTGAGGAACAACTTTGTCAAAGCAATGGACAGGAAAGGTAGAGGATTTACTTTCTTCTGTCAGAGGTTTCCACTAGTCAGCATGGAAAAGCTAAAGGCAGGTGTATTTGATGGTCCTCAAATAAAAGATCTCATCAAGGACACTAGTTTTGATGAAGCACTGAATCCTGCCGAACTCTCTGCCTAGTTGTCCCTTAAGTCATCATTGCAAACTTCCTTGACAACCACAGAAGTCGTCAGTGTGAGAAGGATGCCAACTTTCTGGCTGACTACTGCTAGTTCCTGTAAAGGGATTTGGTGTTCGCTAGGCACATTCGTAATTCCCTGAAGGAACCATTCATCCATGCATAGCTTTCCTTATGTTATACTCTTCTTGGTATCAATTATAACATTCTGTAAACCTTCTGTGTATCAATCAGTTTAAAATTTACTTTTGTGTGTACATTCGCCTACAAATAGATCGGAATATAAGAGTTTCTGGCATGTACTTATATCTCAAAAACTTGATCTGATTAGATAAAATGAGCATGATTTTCGGATTAGGGGGGAAAACCCGCCTAAAATCAGATATTATGCATTAGAGCGTGAAATCAGCACAGACCAGAGTAATCAGTTAAACGTTTGAACTGAAATCCTTCTAGAAGTTAAAAAAAAGAGGCTGGTGTACTCACGTTTCAGTCTACAAATATGGCAGTAAAAGAACCGAATAAATGAACAGTTCTTTCCACGTGACCCTAAATTACCAATGTTAAAGTTTGAAATGTGAGTTTTTTATGTCAAATTTTATGGTAAATGTTCAAAATAAAATAAACTAGTTGTAATGAAATTGAATATACCTGTCTATACGAATAGCAAAAAGGGAAGAACGGTCAGATTATTCCTTATAATGAATGGAAATTTACGCATAGTAAAATTTTATGCCAGGAGAAGAGTCTTCCAAATGGTTTTTCAAGAAGTAAATGTATTTTAAATAATCAGGAATGATCGTCTATAACATAATTCCCCAACTAAGAAATATTAACTTTTAGAAAAATTTGTGTTTACTAAATTAAAATCGCGAGAGGTGTACAGAAGGAAAACTTTCTCTATCGCAGGCTTGAATCACTTGGCTGTTAAGTCTAAAACATACATAATTCTTCCGACCATTATTTATATTCGCAACCCTCATTCACAAAATAGGAATCATGGTCATAAATTTTACGAGGCACTTAACCTTAAGTTCTTATGGCTCGAAACGGACTGTAAAATCATAACTATTAACATAATGGCAGGCGCCGATGAGGTTGGGGAGGAAGGGGGGCGGAGCTTTGCAAATGAAATTAGTAGCAATAAGATTCAAACTAGTGCAAAGGTCGTTAGTTTAATGACACTTATTCACCAAAGTATACAGGCAATTATAGCTTGGTTCAAATAGTTATAGTTGGGAGCCGCACCTGCAGTACGTAATTTGTTTAATTTAGCTTTTTCTTATCTGAGAGTGATTTTGTGATTACTGATTTTTCATTGAGATTTTAAGATGTCTTATCATGTCTTCAACATGAATAGTTCGCGTGGTCTATTTCAGTTGTCTTTTTCGTAATTATTCCGCATTTTTAAGTCTAATTTTCTCCATTAAATTCTAGTCTTTGTTTCGCTACTGAAAATATAAAAGTTGCACGGATTAAACTTTTCCCCAGATAGGACTGTTTCTCTAGAACCTCCATGTGAGGGGATGCCCTCGAAGGACCACCGTGAGAGGAAGCCCCCTCGGAAATACCTCTCTTCTTTCAGACCACTTGCGCCTAGCGTGAGAATTTTAGAATGTTCGAGAATGAATCAGTCCCTCGCTGAATCACCCGTCACAGCTGTGTTTGCTTTCCGAAGCCACTCGCCTCCCCCTTCCTATGCGATTTCACCTTGCGCAGCCCTACTGTTTCTACCCCATGCTTCCCAGGCATGTCTTTCCCCAGTAAGGGCAGACACATTAACTCTACCACATATCACGAGGCAAGTTTCACCTTCTGGACCTACTCGTTATCATGAAGTGGGTTTGTATATACTGGCGCAGAGAATCCTTCAGGAACCGCCAGGCCCTGAGGCTATTTATCGGACCAGCCACTTGGCTATGTAACCCGAAGCTCACTCTTTATCGAGGAGTTTGAAAGCCCGCCATTCACTCCGTTCAGACTGCCTATCTGTTTCCCGTTGATCCCTGTCACCCGTGTCGAGTCGTACCTCGTTAAAGATCTCGCCAGCAGATCTACCTTCGTTAAGCTTTGGCCCCTTGTTCAGGAAAAAGCTATTGAGCCCCCTTCTTCTCGGAGAGTTGTGTGGCTTTCTCATCTTCACCAACCCTTCAAGATTCCCGTTATTTCGAGATTGAGACTCCCTGCCGATCTGCAGAAACGTCTCGAGTTGAAATTCCATCTCTGTGGCACAGAAAAAAATCTCATTCTTCTTTTACGAATTAATCAAACCTCATCTTCGAGTCCTCCTCGTCAGGACTCCCCGAAGTATCTTCTTGAAGACCTGCGCTGTTGTCTCCCCGCCCCCCATCCAATTCGCTCACGCTTGAAAGTAAAGCGATCTTGTATTGTCATCAACAGATTACCTCGTTAATCTTCACATAATTCATTTAACTACCATTATTAAGTAATTTCTTCACCCCTTATATATATATATATATATATATATATATATATAAATTGCCCCCTTTTATTATAAATATTAAAATTTTATTTTGAGGTCTTGTTCTTTATATATCTTTTGAAATGCAAGTTGGCAAGCCATTAGTCAAAACCCGGTCAACCGTAAATCACACTCTCTATTAATTCGCTCATAACATATCGCAAGCAGCCTTTGGTCAGCAGTCTGCCCGTGCTTGTGTACGACTCTGTGTGCCAAGCTAGTTTATACAGGCATACTTCGACACTTTGTTCTATCCAAACTGTCGGTGAGACTCCCATAGTTTAGGCTCTTTTTTCCATATACAAAAAATATCTAATTTTTTTTATTTCTTAGTTGCCTGGGAGTCATCGCATTCCTTGTTCTTGATCGTTGCTCGCATTCCCGAAAGCGAAATCTCTGAAAGCCAAAATCATGAAAACACAAATTCCCGAAAAGTAAAAATTAACGCGTTTGTATATTCATGAATTGACCTTACCTAACCTAAAATAATCTAACCTAAACTACCAAACGTACCTAAATTAAAATATTCTAACCTACTTAACCAACTTTACCTCACCTACTCTACTCTAACCTAAATTACTTAACCTAGCTAATCAATCTAACCTAACTTATGATAACTTACCTAACCTAAGTTAACCTACTTACCCTAAGTTAACCTAACTTAGTTACCTAACTTAACCTAATCTCACTAACTCCCCATAGCCTACATATCTAATATTACCTATCCTTGCATGCCTACTCTAACATATCCTAACCTAAACTAATCTCACCTAGGGAGCTAACTGAACCTAATCTAATCTCACATAAACTAACCGAGCTAGTTTAGCTAATCTAGCCTACTTGATTAAACGTATCATAAACTAGCTAACCTACCTAACCTAACCTTATCTTACCTCAAATAACCTAGCTCTCCTAATGCATCTTAACCTACCTAACCAAACCTATCCTACACTTATCTAACTTAACCTAACTCTAATCACTTTCTGATTCCTGATGGAAGCTAATGCATATGTCTGTATCTGACAAATAGGTGCAGTGCTTTTATGTATCACTCTTTTAAAATTTTAAATAAATGCAATTTCGTTACCTTTTAAAATTATAAACCTGTCTTTATAAAGGTGTTATAAATGTTCGAAATAGTTATGGTGCCTGGATAAATATAACCACATCCGTCTTCAGCAAATAGGAATTTCGGATTTTGAAATATGGTCCTACACAGCGTAATCCTAACCCATTGAAGTGACGGTTAAAAACCGATTGTCCACATGTCCCGAGAAACAGGTGGATGGACGTTCATAGATAAGTCATGATTGCCAGATTTAACGCAATGAGTCATTGTATCTATCGCGTCGTATCAGATAGTTAAAAGCATAGAACACTTTCATTTGAGAGGATGGAATTAAAATGGTAAAAATGTATGGGATAATGACTTACAGATGAGCTTAACCATTTTGTTAGCGAAACAGGGCTCTCGGTACATTATTTATTTCTAGTTTTATAAACAGAAATTAAAAACACTTTCACGTTCTCCTCACCCCTTTTGTTAGATAAGTGGTTTAACCAATTTTATTTTCTAAATTAAATAGTGTCCACTAACAGTAGAGTGGTACAGAATAATAGTAATTCTAAATGTGGCTACTTTTTGCTTTTATTAGTACTTCCTTGTGTGCATACTGAATCGTCTGAATTTATTTTGACATGTTACAAGCTGCGCTACTTATATCACTCCAGGAAGGTCAGAAAAGAACATATATAAATATGTATATTAAGGTTCTTTCAGAAAAGAATTGTGTTTCTACGTTGCCCTAGAGTGGATCCGCAAATCTTTGTTGATCTTAACACATAATTGTCTCTGTGAATATTCTTTTTTGAAAGGTTAGAATAAGTGTTTTTTTTTGTTACAATTCCAGGAGGTTAAAGAAGTGAGATAAAGATAAATAGCCCAGAAAGATGATATACAGTACTATGTAGAGAGATCAGAACGCTTGTATTTCTATCGCAACATCTTTCATATCCTTTGCTAAAGAAAACCTAGGTTTGCAAACTTGGTGCGCAATAGCCTACAAGTAGTCTACATAATGGTGAAGATTTTGAAAATTTTGATCATTAAAACCAAAGTTATGAACAGATAAGCAATTTACTAAAAAAATGAAGAGTACAATTCTTTTGAAGCAAAACAATTTAAACATTAGCCGAGAACATTGGTACGGGTTAGAAGTAAATTATTTTTAGTGTGGAGGCCTTTATTCTCGATGACCAGAGATGAATGAACGAGAGCAGGATAAATGAATGAGAGCAGGATGAATGAACGAGATAGTAACCGTCACCCAAGAAAATAGGTAAGATGTTTGTAAACTAAATGGCAAAAAGAAGGGTAAAAGGAAAAGGTGTGAAGGAATAATGTTCAGGTAGTCTTAATATAGTTTATGACTGACATTGGTACTAGAGCATGAAGGACGTGTTGCTCTTTAAGAGGTTAGGTGTAACATTCTACTCGGGGGTCTTCTTGCGCGGGAGGCAAATTAGGGCTCTCTCGAATATACATAAAAAGGGTTCTGAGGAAATTTGTTGTTTCCTAGGTTGTTTATTGTGTTGGTTTTATTTAATGGTTGCGAGCAGTTTAACACGCTTGGAGTTGCTGGTTTTATTTGTTAATTATGAGCTGTTTGGTACAGTCCATAATTTAGGTCAGACTGGTTGTTGTGTTACGAAGGTTGGGCTAGGTTTGTTTTAGGAGTTGTCGCTGTCACACATCTAGGGTTCGATTGTTTTTGTTTGTTGGCTTTTATAATGCTTAAGATTAATTTATTTTACCTAATTTAATCTATGATGCACCAGTATTTCACAGCACCCCCACTTTGGAGCTTATAATGGAAAAAATGAACAAAATATTATGATTTTATATTTTTTGTTGATAGTGTTTTTTTTTTGGATTAAACGGGACAAAACATAAAATTAATCTTAGTTGAAATAGAGGCATAAGATTAATGCATTTTTGTATCTCACAATTAAACTCCCCCTTAGAACTTTATATAGAGATTTTGTTACAAAATATATTCATTTTGTAGAGATTTCATTCTAATAGAATGCTTTTTCCTAATTGGACGAAAGATTTCGATATTCAAACCATTATCTAAACACCAAAAATCTCTCTTCGTATGAACATTTGAACACAAATATTATAAAATAAAGGTATCCTTATTTTCTTGTATTTTTTTGGCTGCATATAAACTTTCTAGTGTAAAGTAGGAAGAAAGAAAATATGAACTTTCGCTACAAAATGTCTGAGAAAAGTTAAAAGCAAACATGCAATCATAAATCTTCAGTCACCATGCACACGAAAATTCCTTTCCAGATATGTCACTTGAATCTAGAATTCTCATGACTATAAGTCTCAAGAAAGAGGAATACCACATAGCCACAAATAGGGACGGTTTTTAACGAACAAATGAGATAATGGTTCTAAATTTCCTGTATATTCCTGAAGTTTTAATAGTTAGCTCTCATAATATTTAAAGTTGACCATATTTGTTAGTAGGTCCTTTCTCATTCTCAGAAAATTTTCGTTATTCCATAATATAGCCACATCTATCGTTTATCTGTTTCGCTCCATCATTTTTTATAAAATTAGTGAAATCTAATTTAATTATATCTTGTTATGAGAGATATACTCTAGTTTTAAATCATTCTTCCTTGGCGTTTATTCTTTAGGTTTGGTAATAACTGATTTGGTTTTGTTTATTTATACCAAAAGGGCTGAGGAAGGATGCTGATATTTGATTTTATAGGAAAAAATGAAATAACATTACCAAGTTTTCATGTAAATTCCTTTCAGGCAGAAGTATATCTTTTAGGATTGTTGGAGGGGAAAGTTATTTCCCAGCAATCTCTCTCAATATCACTGTACTCGTTAAAAAAGTGATAAAACTTCATATGAAATGATATTATACGAAAATAGAGATACCATAAAATTTTACTTCTGCCAATGGGATTGTTACCTATCCTTATTTTTACCTAGAAAATGTCATTTATAATAATGCATCGTTACTCATTCGAAATCTAAAGTTTCCTTGAAGGTCTGTAAAATTTTATGCTGTCTTTAAAGTACTTTCTATGGAGCCTGTGCTTAGCCGTTCATTTTTTTCTCTTTATTATTTGTTTTTGAAATATAGTCTAGTAGTAGGCTGGGATCTGATTACGGTGACCTTTGCTTTAGTTGGTAGTCGACAGATGAACTATCAAAATATTTTTAAAAAGTTAGTTTCTATGGGACGATTTTCGTGTCTTGGAGTGGTATTTTAGTGTTTGCGTGTCTTCGACAACTATCGTATTTACAATCCTCTAACATACTTTCCTTGTTTCACATGGAAGATTTGCTGATTTTCAACTTGGTGTCAGCAGTTTGAAGGTAGTGTAAAAAACAACAAAAACAAAACAACCTAATTTACTTTAGTGGCAACAATGTGGGTGAAACTCAAATATTTTGTGGTTTCATTAACTCTTTGTATAAAAGTCCGGAATTATTTAGAGTAGGGTGCTTTTGGTTGTTATTTATTTTTAAATTGCCTTTTAACTTGAAAAAACTATCATTTGCCTTTAATCTCTTTATTTGTATCTTTGTTAAATTATTATTAAAAATTGTTTAACCAAATCGCCTGAATTATACAATTTCAGTCAATTGATTGTGGGTAGCTTCATCAGGCATAGTTTTCATCATCGTCATCACTAACTCTATAATTTAAGAAAGGGATTTCTTCGAGTATTTGAATAATAATTTCATCTTGGTTTGGTTATGACTTATATTTATTTATTAAAGTTATTTCTAATAATTCTTTTATAATATCAAAAAATAAAATGGTGAAGTTCAGAAATAAATATAAGTATCGAAATTTTGTGAATTTTTAAAACCCAAAGAATTACAAATGGTGAAGTTCAGAAAATTTATTTTTATATATCTTCTTTTCTATAACTCTATATTTTAACAACGTGATATTTTGAAAGGAGGGAAATTTAGTTTAGAGTTCCTTTTTAAAATTATTATAAATGGAGAAATTCAGAAAATGTCTAAAAAATTAACCATGGCTGTAGGGGGGAGTGGCGAAGCCATTGCCTGGTTTTCCCAATTACATTGCTTTCATATTTCCGCGTTGTCTTTTATATTTTTTGTCCACACTAGAGGCTAATTAAGTTGGTATATTTTATCTCTTCTCTATTTTATAAAATTTTATTCGCGTGGTTTTAAATCACTTTGCAATTCTTTGAAAAACTTTGCAATACTTCCTCTAACATAGTCTTATTGACCTTTATCGGTTTCATATATTCTCTTTGTCAGTTTTTTTTATTTCAGTCTTAGCATTGATGGTGATATTGCCGTCCGTAAATTAGTCCCTTGGCGACAGTAATAATGATTTATTTCCTCTCAAATTTTATTTATTTTGAGACAAAAGACTACAGAAAAGCCACTTTAATGAGCAATGAAAAACAACGATTGGATATTTAATTTAAAGTGAAATAATTATTGCCTTTTGAACAAAAGGCATTTGCATTCACCACTACCCAATTTAGTAAGGAAAATATGCAATTTCACTAACCTTCATCATCAGATAAATTCATCACAAAAATCTTAGAATTATGAAATTAATGCAAAGATGAATTCCTGGTTCTGCTTAACAGAAATAAGATGAAGTTAGATATATGGCTTTAAATCCCCCTTTCATTCGCATCTACCTTGTTCTTTCTTTGTTCTCTACAATTTAATTTTACTGCATTTAAACTGTACTTGATTCGCATTAACATACTGAAAAAGAGCTTCAAAGGTACTCTTTTTTTCGCACACGCCAGACTTGTACAATTTTGGTATCTTTCCTTAGCGTTAATCGTATATATCTATGAAATATATGATTATATTCCGGATTTCGATTTGCACTTAGTGACTTCGGTTATTTTGGGGTTTATGCCCACCGTCGAATGTTCGGATAATTCCTATATATTTTTGTTTAATGTAGACAATGTTTTACCTTAGGCAAATTAAAAAAAATGTTGTTTTTTTGTTAGGTTATTGCTATGCATAATATTGTATTATAGATCATTTTTAAGGTTTTTAAGAAAGGGGGGCTTAGCCTCCATAACACCCACTTAATTGTGGAGCTTGCACCTCTCACATACACTGCAAATTAAAAAAACTCGTAATATTTCGACTTCGAAAGCCTAACCTTAGATTCGAATCCAAATGGCGATTGCTAAATGTCGTTAAGCCTCTACTTTTGATACTGTGGATATTTATAACGAAGCGCTCACAAAATTCGCGGGTGGGCATAAACTCCAAATTAACCGTGACTTTTTGGATGTAGGGAAGTAAAATGAGTTTGTTTTAGATGGATTGTGTTATTTACACAAGTGAAGTGAGTTAATTATCCTTCACGTATTCACAGAATGAGCCTTAAATCAATTTATCGTTAGTACTTCTTCATTTCTGAGTTCGTATTGTCATCAGTACTGCCTTAAAACCGACATAAATTTAAAATAATCGACCCTTTCAGAGATATACAACGTGTCAGAGGAATTTGATGTATACCTGCCTTAGTCTCTTATCATTTTCAAGAAAACAGGAGTTCGTTTGCTGCTCGTTCTTCTTAATGCAAACTCGGCTCTGAAACTTAGGTGAAATTCGGCTTATCCGTTCTCTTCCCCCTTGGCAGAGTTCTTTCATGCCCAGACTCTCTCAACATCCAAGGGAATGTATATAGGTCATTATTATCACCAAAAGGATAAAACTATTTATATGTAGTTAAGTTTTAAACACTTGGAAAAGAATTCACCTGTTTTCATTTCAAGTTATCTAGAAATTTTCGAAATAATGCACTTTAGCTTTTTCAAAAACCAAATAAATTTCTAGGAGACAACGCTGGATAGTTGCGTTTAAATCGAAAGATATTCTTCCTTTATAAAAACACTTCTAAAATCTTATTTGGATTATGTGGTGCAATTCTGGTCCACATACCTACGAAAGAGCGTTGTAATAATGGAACGTATTTGGCGTCGAAATTAAATGCTAAACTTGGAAATAGATCGTACGAAGACACTGACGATCCTTAATTTACTTTGACTCGAAGATTGACATCTACGCTGCTAAATTATTAAAGTTTTTGCAATATTAAACAGATTAATTAATATAAATTATGACTAAATATATAAAATGGATTACCTTGCAGCCACAAAAATAACGGATTAAAAGTAGTAAACAAAAAAAATTAACTCTCCGATAGAACAAAATTGCTTTTTTAATAGAATGGAAGACTTAAAATAATTCACCTAGGCATTAAGAATGTCGCTGAAAGTGTTACATTAAATACGTATGTCTAAAAATATAATTTATAAATATTTAAAGTATATATTTACAAAAATAAGGAATGCTAAACTAATTCTTCATCTATATTTAATCTTCGTTTTACCTGTAGTTCATGCCTGCCTTTCACTCTTTCTCTTACTTTTGACCTAGCCTTAAGTAGATCTTAGGGGCTTTGCTATTTCAAAGTACTTTAATACCCCGCATACTAAAGGAGAGATTTTGCGTGAAGCAAGATTCAGAAGCCGATTTGTAACTGAGACGTTAGAAAAACTGATATAGTGCGCTGACTGCTCTCGAGGCATTATCTACCCGTCCCATCCTTCGTATCTCGGCTGGGGATGATATGGACATTATCTTTTGATGGATCATGGATGTAAATATATTAACGTAGTTTCAGGTAACAGGTTTTCCTGACGTGTACTGACGACTAAGCGTTTGACTCCTCCTCCCACTGAGTAAATGGCGGAGACAGAGCTTGGTAGCCACCGTCTTACCCTGCTACATTGGGTAGGTTATTTCCTGCGGGAGGCTTAGTGATCGAATTCTTGGAAAGAGAGGGACGTCCTTATGTATAATTAATATTTAAATTGAGTTCTCATTAATAACTAACTAATTTTTGAATGATATTTACTGGTATCCTTGAAGGAAGCTGACTTCCTTCAAAGAAGTTTGTGACATTTACTTTATTTTAGGTTGGAGCAAAGGTTCTTCCCGATTTTCGATCAAAAAGTGTTGATAAAAATAAATTAAAATTATCTTATTGTTTCTTATTTAGTCCTGCTACAAATGGTAATAAATCTCTTTTTTCAGATTATAGCTATAATATTTGTGATAACACTTTATACTTGTTCCTTTGTTTGAACTAACGGAAGAAGGCAGTGTACAAATTATATAATAGGCAGGTCAACGCAATTGCCTGGAAAAAACCTCCCGATCAAAAATTTGATCAGGGAGGTGAAAAAAGATGTAGGAGGTGGCTTTCCCCTATCAGAAATGGGAACTTTAGCCTAAAGAGGGGCCAAGAGAGGACTCAGAAACATTAAAATCACTGTTGGATTAAATCATGCCAATACGAGTAGGAAACTCAACGGGCATTTCACTATAAGCTACAGGACTTTCACGCGAATTTAAAAGTTGGATATTTAAAATGGAAGGGCTTATGGTCTTAATGGAAAGACAGCCAAATAACAATCTTGAACTATATTCTTGTTTATGTCTATAACGTAGCTTACCTTTGGAAATCCGTATTATGTTTTACTAGAAAATATTATAAAATCTCAAGTTTAAGCAAACACAATTGGCAATTAAGATAGTCTTCAAGAGGAAGCGCACTCATCTAGGTTTTAGAAGTATCTATATATTTATTTCCTTAATCATCCCTTTCTATTCCATCATCACCTATCATTTTATTTTATATATTTCTAATTTCAAAGAAAGTTTAATTTCGATTATCGAATGCGCCAATTTATTTTTTTTAACATAATGTATATAATTTTATCTTGCCTCATCAATATCCCCGTCAAATTTACTCAAATTTAGTTTATCATCTGCATGTATGCTCGAGCGAAAATAAAGGCTTATTAATTTAAGTTGTCGTTTCATTCGTTCGTTTATTCTTGCTTATGCTAATATATTTCACGTTCTTTTTTAATTTTTATTTAGGACCGATTTCCGAGACTTACAGAATTTACAGTCTTAATTCGCTACGTTTCATTTGTCAAATCGCGAGCTTCGATCAATGGCACTAACAGAAATCCATCCTATGAGACACGGTCTGTTCATGAGTTATAGTTGCTGATAATTTATTACCAAATTCTAATACTCGAATATCCTCATCATCATCATCATCATTACTAACTCTATATTTTAAGAACGGGATTTTTTGGAAAATAGTAAATACTTATTTTTTCTTAGTTTGGAAATGACTTGGTATGTTTTGTGGATTTTTAAAAATTGAGATAACAAGAGGAAGGTTTCGCCATTCTTCCTTACAGAAGGTGAAGTTCGGAAAATATTTTTTTATATATCTTCTATAACTATATTTTAGCAACGTGATATTTTGAAAGGGGGGAAATTTAGTTTAGAGTTACTTTTTTAAATTATTATAATTGGCGAAGTTTGTAAATTTATACAAATTTGACCATGGCTGCTTTTTTAGATTATATATTTTAATCTTAGTAGCGAATCGCATGCTCTCACTTTAGGGGGGAGTGGCGAAGCCATGGCTAGTTTTTAAAATAAAAATACTTTGATAATTATAAAATGTTATTTTGAATCATTATTTTTTACAAGTTGGACAAAGGCTATGAGAGCACCTTTTAAGCTACCTTAATCGTAATTTACCTCGAAGGATCCCTATTATGTTTCAACAGAATACATTAGAGGCTCTCAAGCTTAAATAAACGAGATTAGAAATTAAGTTAGGTCTTCAAGAGTGAGGCATTCAATGTGTTGTAACGGAAGAGAGAGAGAGAGAGAGAGCAGCTATTGTATCCATCCATCATATAAGGAACCGCCTGATTCATTTACCCACCCATCTAAGTAATAGGCGTATATATTTCTTTCCATATTAAATCTCTTCAGTATACTTTCACCTCCTTTTATTTAATTTTTATATAGTTATTTTAAATCTGAAATAAAATTTAATTTCGATTATTGAATGTATATTTGCAGTATTTGTTTTAAGCTATTTTACAAAGTTTTATCTTGGCCATCAATATCCTCGTCGAACAATTATATCTTCCTACCTATGACACTGTCGGAAATGTTTTAATTGTTATAAAATGGGTCCAAAACGACCTGTTTATCGAGAAATGCCAACAACGCGCCGTTGGTGAGGCCTTGAATACACAACTCCAAGTACCTTTACTAGATAGAGTCCTTACTGATGATGAGAAATGGATCGTCTATCACAGGGAATCACCGTTACTAAAATGCAGTTGTTGACCATTTATCTTGAAAACAGGATCCGGCCTTTCCCAGATTCATGTTACAAGACGAAGGTCGTCAAAAAAGAATTTATATAACAAGACACAAAGTTTGCGCATAGACTCGCCCAGCAACCAAAAGGAGAAGGTAGTCAAGGAAGTGTTAAACTCTAATCAAACAATGGCAGCTTTCGCTTACTCTTAACGACTTTTGCGTTTAAAAACAGCTTTGAACAATTAAAACCCAAACAAATTCATCCTGATTGACAGTCCTCATACCGTAGGAAGGAACTAGACTCCTCTAGAGAAAGATTCCCTAACCTGGTGTCGATGTTTCGCCTTTTGGTCTATGCATGGGCTTCATGGCGTCCGTGAAGGTCAGATAAACATAAAGCCAAATAACAACAACAACCATCTCTGTCGAGAGTTAGTGAGTGGGTAATCCCAGTCCCACTTCCTAGGCATATATTATAATCCAGCATCAAGATAAAGCGGAGATGAAGTGTAGCCAATACACCTACCGTAGCCACTTTCGGTGAATAAGAATAACCCCGGTGCGTCTCTTTTGATCAAAAATCGAGATAATGATCCCCTGAGTGTGTTCTCACTCAGTAAATGCCGAGTGGATTGCTTATTAATTGCCAAAGGATCGTTCAAAATAGTTAAACACACAGATACACAAATAATCTTTAATATACATGAATTAGAAATATGAAATAGCATATATAGGTATAAATAGGATTAGTCTTTGCACTGAACAGGTAAGTCTCTATATATAATGTCGTGGGGATTACACTTAAATTCTACGTACTAAGATGCTTGCGTCTTAATTGCACCCGACAGAAGGAATTAAATAATACTATGGAATTAAGCACTGAATTAATCACTTGAAATAATCGTGGTTATGAGCTCGGGATGGAAATTCTAGTTAACGGTTAAACTGGTGAAGTTAGGGGAGGGGATAATTCACTTTAACGATACCTTGGATTTCGTAAGTATTTTGAGGGTGTCGGTGAATGTCTTCTTCTTCTGACGATGTTCACACTTAGCCCGGTTCTTCTGAGGTTACCGAATGTGAGGGTAATCCTAGACCGGTGTCCTGATGTAATGATCCTAGGCCGGATTGCAAAGGCGAGTCAAATTGTGACTCAAATCGCAATTATTCTCCTCGAATTGTCCGTTCTGATTATTGGCTTCTGGAGTGGGTAGCCAAAATGATTACCTAGCTAGGTCTAAGGTAATACGCAGAGGAAGGTCCTTTGTAACCTCTGACACTGAAGGGGAGGAGGGATCTGCAAGAAGTTTCGCACCTACAAGTACTGTGACGGCAACAACCAATTCCCCGAAGTTTCTTTCTTGCAACGGGCGAACTGTTCCCTTTATGGGACTAGCTTCACACACAACGTAGGTCCAAAATCTTCTGCCTAACTCCAGAGAGAATTTTTCCTTTTATTTTCCTCGTGAGGTATAATCGAGAGAGAGCAACGAATTCTCATAAAATGTTTATCGCTGTGCGAAAGACCTTTTGTCTGCGGCCAGACATGCGACATATTTACGCCTCGCCGCGATCCGAGCTTTCCTCGTCTCGAACTACTGGTTTATGACGGCGCGAGAAGGGCCGAAGGAGATTCGAATTGAAAAGGCGAATTTGGAATAAAGGAGGGGGGGGGGGTGAACGCAGCTTTGTCGGTGTATTTATGTATACATTAATGTATGGGGTATTTATACTTCTACATTCTCTTTGAAATGAACATTTAGGCATAATAACAGTTTTACTTTGTTTAATTGATAAGTTTGGTATCTTTCTTTTTATTCATGGAGTGGCCGTTAGCTTTGTATTTTAAGAAGTGATAAACATAAATCTTTCAATTAAAAATGTCCAGTTTATAAGTTTTCTCAAAGTGATCCGTAACTCCAACATGGTTAAAAACCACTTCGCTAGACGAAAACCAGCGAGAAAAAATGCCTTAAACCCGAGATTCTTCAAACTTAATTCTTTGTGATAACCATTGGTCAGTAGTTTACAGAATAATTTTGATATACTAAGCTTGACTTCAAGAAATGAGTTAGAAATGAGTCAGAAATGAGTTAGTCTCATATACGAGGGCCGACCAATAAGTTTTGCGAATCGGTAGAGCAAAAGAGAGGAAGAGGGATGGCTGTTTGTGGGGGTGTTAGGTCAAGTTATGACAAATCAGGGCCTGCAGCCGCGTGCTCCTGCCTCGTCTATTTAAGAAGCAGTAGCTGATCGAAGATTGCCAGTCACAAATCTTTCAACAATGGAGAAGGTTGAACATTGCGCAGTGATCAAACTTTTGACCATGGAAGGCAAGAATGCAAAAGAGATCGATGAACGCATGGTTGCAGTCTACACCGACCCTGCCCCTTCCTATACAACCCTTGCTCGCTGGAATAGGGAGTTACGCCATGGTCGTGAGTCCCTTGAAGATGACCCCCATCAAAGACGCCCGTCAGACGTGACCGACGAGGACAATGTGGCCCGTGTGGAGAGGATGCTCCTTGAAAATCGATGGGTGAAAGTCGAAGAAATCGAGCGAGAACTTGGAATATCACATGGAAGTGTTATCAACATTATCCCCGACAATTTGGCCATGAACGAGGTCTACTCTGCCCGTTGGGTCCCTAGAAACCTCACAAAACCTCACGCCCCATGATCAACTTCAACGTCGTTAAAGTCCACAAGGCCAGAGTTGCACAAGCTGCCCTGCGCGAGTGCGGATTCGAGGAGCTCAACCATATCCCCTACAGTCCAGATCTGGCCCCCAGCGACTACTTTTAATTTTACCAGCTTAAGGCTGCACTGCGTGGACGCCGGTTTAGGGACGATGAAGTTGTCCAGCTCGCCGTCCAGTAGTGGATTGAACAGCAGTCGGGAGGTTTCTGGTAGTCGGGAATTCGAAGCCTCAGGGACAAAGTAGCGCAAGTGCATTGAAGTAGAGGGTAGTTATATTGAAAAATAATAAAACACTTTTCCTCATATCTAGTTCTTTATATCCGAATTGCCAAACTTATTGACCGCCCCTCGTATGTCATTAAAACATAAGAAACTTCATAAATTCGGAAGTTTTAAACTTGTGATAGGTGGAATAAGGTTATAGAAATCAATGGCTTATATATTATTGATTACATATGTGCATAAATAATACTATTTGAATTTGAAAAGTACATGTTGATATCGGATTGAATTTTTGTTCCAATCTGATTCTTTCGGCTTATTTTTTCGTCTGAAGTTTTTTTATATGTATTCATGTATATTGTATTTATCTATTTTAATGAGTTTTTTATTTCTATGTTATGGCGGAAGCTTCTTTGCTGGTTTTCATCGTGGTAAATTTTAATGCACTTTCAAGTACTACATATGTATGTACTTCAGGTATTCTGCGCCATTTGAGTATAAAACAAGTTCCTACCTTCTTATATTTTTTAGAAGAAATTATAATTAATTATAGAGATGTGCTTCACTTAATTCATTTTAGTTTAAATGTTAACCATTTTTATGGCTGAAATTACTTTTTGGTGTAGGATAGAACTGAAGTGGAATGAATTTCTTAAATTCAGGCAATTTGTCCAATCCAATTAGTAGGAATATATACTTTTTGATCAGTATGCGTAATTTATTGGACTTTTTACAGAGACTGAGCGCGAAAATTCAGATGGGAAGAAATTTCAATTTCATTTTCGGTATTACAGGGTGTAAAATTGGCATTTAATGTCATTTATTGAAAAGTTTGACCATTCTGAATTCTTCTCTTGTGCTAATAGTTTGATGGCGATATATATTTGAACTTTTTTTTATTAATGTCCCTGATTATCGGAATAAGTTTACCTTTTCTTGCCCTTATTATTCTAAGGAAATTAATTTGGAATTGTTCTGGATCTTTATCATGTCCGACCAAGCTCCGCCATATGCTTCCATTGCTGGCTTCATTCCATGCCCTCCAAAAGCGACGGAACAAAGTCTATTCAACCGAGACAAAACTTAAAATGATTGTAGTGGTAACAGAGCCAAGTGGGCATCGTTCCACTTCGCCAAAGAGATGAAAGCCTCAAAGTCAATAACAGAAAGTGAGAGGATGAGCTAAAACCCTTCGCCTTGCAAACAGAAGTTATTTGGTGTTGTGATTTTGAGCTCGCAACATTGGTGAAGTATACTTCGTGTGATGCAATTCTGTTAGGTATTTCCTCAATGGACTTGCAATAGACAGAGGGATTGTGAAGCAAATGGAGAGATTAATTAATTCTTAATCGGTCAATTGATAGTGACTAGCATGGATGAGTTAAAACAAGGGGCGGCAGAAAAAAAGGAACATTGAATAAACCGAGATTGAGAGTAAATGATAAATCATTGAGAAAATTATGATAAATCATGTTGACAATTTGTAGGCACACATAAACCAGAATTTAAGGCTATAATTTAAGTCACTAAATGTATTATAGACTTTAATCTTTAGGAGTGCATTTGTCATCAAATAGACAATTAGGTTTTATTCCGTGGCATGTAAACACAAATGCTTTTGTAATGGTTTTTGAGGTCTCTCATGTTGCTTCCTTCGGTTACTATGATAATGAACATTTCATTTTAATCATAGTTTTATTAGATAATGAACCTTTGCCACTTCTTTCTACTATTTTCTTGGATTTCAGTTTCTAAGCCACTTTTGATTCGGCGGTTCCCTTTTAATTTTTTTTTCTGAATGCGTTGATTTTGTTGCAGCAACCACACAACATTTCTCATTTTGAGATCTTCATCTAACTAAAGGGTAGTAGCTCCACTGTTCAGTAAGCAGATATATCTCAAACACAATAAAAGTGTGCATTTACAAAATTATTTGTAAGAAAAGATTGAATATTCGTTTTAGATACTGAAAATGTGCCGTGTTAAGTTCTCATAGCCGCCTTGTATTTGTTCACTCCATTTGTCGGGTTTATTCTTACCTTTATTTTGTTTCTCCGCCAGCTAAAATAGTTTTAGCTTGTAATTTTGTGTGCCTATGGTCTCCGTAGGTAAGAACTTTACTCTTTTCTGTAGGTGTGTATAATATGCTGTACTTGTATTTTGTATTTAAACGCTACTCCTTCAGACGACGCAATTAGACAAACATAGTTTTAGAACGACCAAAATAGACACAATTTCGGGTAGGGAACTTTCCTTGAGAGTGAAAATGAAATTAATCAAGATGATAAAAAAGAAGGAAATGGAATTGGGTTTTTGGCCTTTGAAACAACGAATAGATTTTAAGTTTTCGTGAAGTAGCTTGTGCGAGAGAGAATTGTGAATGGAAAAGTGAATGAAATTGGGGTTTTTGGCCTTTGAAAAAACTAAGATACTTTAAGTTTTCGTAAAAAAGAAGTATGTCAAGGGGAAAGAATCGTGTATAATAGGCATATTGGAGACGACTTTTAAGGATGTATGTATAGGTGTACTATGTATGTGAATGACGAACAATTCACTCGTGTAGCCATGACCACTTACGAGGGTAAGTGAAAAAACAATTACTGCAATAGTGCCAGTCTATACATCGAGAGATTTTATCAACTGAGAAGTTAAAAATATAGTTGGGACCAGTATATGTTTACAAAGTCCCTTCACCGTAAATAGTCATTTTCAGAGAGCAACGTTCACTTTAACCAGGATTGCCAAGGAATCTGCTAGACCAGTCAAATTCAAATTAGTAAGTTAATTCTTAAGGTGATGACGGGAACTGTATAGAGGGATTCCAAAGTCGTAATCTTATAGGATTTTTATAAAGGACAAAGGTCGATCACCAGACTTATTATGAAGATTTGTAACAACAGTTCAAATTGCATTGACGAAAAAGAAATCATGAAATTTGTGTCGAAAGATTTTGTTCTATCACGACAACGCACCGACTTATTATTTGAGAGTAAATATGAGCTGCCCTTTTGGATAATTTTGTTGCCAGAAGTGAAGGCTAATTTGAAAGGAACAAGATTCGACTATTTTGATGGTGCTAAAATTTCTGTTTTTACATGACGCATACAGATGACCATGCCATGGATATTGCGTTAATAGTGATTAATTTTGAGCCCGTCAGTTCTGTTGATATAGTTTCCAAATTGCTTTTTATCACACATTTCTTTTGCTATGCATGCGTTTTTAGTCGCGTGCGACTCTATATCTCACTATTCAGGTGGTCGGTCGGTGCGTCAGTCCCCGTTTTACTTTTTCTGTTTTGGTAATAACACTGTAACTATTCGGCCGATTCTAACGAAATTTTAAATCCTTATGTTGTTTTATACTCTCTTTTGAATGATATAATTGTCAAGGTCCTGTCAAGGTTAGTCTAGGAATGATTTTGTTTTGGCAATAACATCATAACTATCCGGCCGATTCTAACGAAATTTGAAACCCTTATGTTATTTTACATTCTCTTTTGAATTATATAAATATAATTGCCAAGGTCATCCTAAAGTTAGTCCGGAGAGTATTAAAAGTTCTGAAGGTCGTAAGGTCATAATAAATCAGAATAATTGAGGACACGCGACTTTGGTCAGCAGACCTTGTTTATTTGTTTATTAATCTTCCATTTCATCCCATTTCAATTTCTTGTTTGTGCTTCGAGAAGAGTGAACATATATTTAGTGTGTAAATTGTTACCTTTCTCTCTTTTATTTAGTCTTATTAAGCCAAGATAGCTTGCCTTCATTGTGGAAGAGAAGAAGTATCTGGAGAGTAGCGCGTTCTTCTGGTTCCTAGTGCTACAGCTTGTATGTATGAGGTATTTACCCTACAAATCTTTTACTCAACTACCTCCTTCCTTTCTTTAAGAACTTCTTATTAAAAACTTTATAAATTAGTGCCCTATTTTGTTTTCCCTCACTGTATTTCAGGTCAACACAAAATTCCAAATTTTATTTGTTTATCTCAGTTATAGCCACTCCTCTTTCTCCGATTTAAAATCCATTTCCTTACTTATAAAGTCGCACACTCAAACGTTTAAAATCATACATAAAAAAGCGTTTAAATTCACCCACAAAAATATGCAAAACAGCCTAAATCCCCAGCCTGAACACAATTGCAGGTACATTAAATTCACGAGTCTACGTGGTTTGACACACATAAGATCCCCACCTTGAATGGCAGACTATTTATAACACATGCTCACAGATACACACACACACACCGTAGTTACCACCGATGATGATTAGAGTGAAGCACTGAAGAAGATTCAGCGGATCCCGGTACTTTTAGTCGAGGTAGGCCGCGGAGCAGCCGTAGATAGGTCGGAAAGTAATGCAACCAAGGGCTGTTTCATGCTGCATATTTGCATCGGAGGTTGATCGGATGGAACCAATTGTGCGCAAACGCAGCTCTTTCACTGCATATCTCGCGTATGCGCGTGTGTGATATGATCTGTACTTTTTATTTTTTTTAAGACTTGTGGGAATTGAAATATTTTATGGATAGCTATATAGAAAACACCTTCGCACTCGAGTTTTGGGTTATAAGGCTAAAGTGGGAACAAAGAAGGTCGAGAAGAACGGCACAATTCAAATTAGTTCCAAATTTGGGATACATTCAAAGTCACTGACTTCTCAAATTTGAAAAAGTTTAAATGACGAAGCTTAAGTTGAGGTCCTTAAGATATGGATAGAAAATAAGGACTTTAAAGATAGGATATTAAAGAATATGGTAGAAAACGTGAGATTACCGGTAAGCTAATAACAATCATACAGATGCTTATGAATAAATTATCAAACGTTGCTGTTAATATATATATATATATATATATATATATATATATATATATATATATATATATATATATATATATATATATATATATATATATATATATGGTAAGGTGACAAGTATTTGCACACGAGAATTTCCAATATTTCTGAAATATTACGTTCTTTCCTCTGGTTATAAAACTAATAGGAAAGACAGTAAATATATATTTAACAGAGAAAATGCAGATAAGGCAGATTTTCTTTGTATATAAACAAATGATGAAAACAAAATTTATCAGGAGACAAAAAGATTCCACCAATGTCAACATGTGAGAATATTGTTATTAGACATAATACATTTTATAAATTCGATAAAAAGGGGAAGATTGAAGATTCGATTAATTTCGATAAACGAAACTGATATAAACTGCCGAATACTGTCACTCTTTGATTAATGCCGAGGGTCAAAGAAGTCACTCGAGCTGTTTGTCAGCAAATAATTAAACTTCATTCTGATGGATTATTTTATAGGACTATCTCTGAGCGAGTTGACGTGTCCCATGAAACTGTAAGTGCTATAATTCAAAAGCATCGCGCATATAGAAACGGCTCCAATTTGCCAAGAGTCGGTGCTCCTCGTAAAACTAACGATCGCTCTAGACGTTTAATCCTTTGGCAGCTAACGAATAATTAATTTATTGATTACTATGAAAGTTATTCTTCAAAGTGATCTAGAATTTTCATGGGCTAAAGTCTGTAAAACAACTACTAATAAAGAGTTCCATCTTAATGATCTGAATTCTTTCACTAAACCCCAAAACTTCATTGTTTATTAAAAGCGTATAAAAAACCGTTTAAAGTTGGCCTCAGAGCATCTTTAAAAGGGAGGTGAATTTTAGAAGAATGTTATATGGTCAGATGAGATCTTTTTCTGCTAAAATGATAAAATCACTCTTGGGGGGCAGAATAAACTGTCTATGATCCTAAACACACCATCCCAACCTTGAAACATGGATGAGGTACTCTCATTCTTTGGGGATGCCTGACTGCAAATAGCACAGGAGCAGTCGACAAGATTGAAGAGAAAATGGATGATACCAGGTATGGTAACATACAGCAGGAGAAGCTGGCCCCAAGTTGGAAAAAATTACGACCGATATTAATGGATATTTCAGCAAGACAATAATCATAAGCACGACAAAATTAGCTAAAAAAAGGTGTAAGAAGAGAAAATAAACTTCCTTCCATTACCAAGTGTCCTAAATCCTATTGAGCATTTATATGGCCGGGGAGGATCTTGTTCTCTTCACCTGAACAGACCCTCTACCAGGACAAGTTGTACAACATTCCAAACAACAGGTAACTTGCCGACACTCTATACGATTTTCCACGTATCATGAAAAACAAGTTCCC
Organism: Ceratothoa steindachneri; assembly: GCA_963969495.1. Lineage (NCBI taxonomy): Eukaryota > Metazoa > Arthropoda > Malacostraca > Isopoda > Cymothoidae > Ceratothoa > Ceratothoa steindachneri. The sequence continues at coordinate 185,180,755 of OZ018325.1, forward strand.
CCAACCTGTGACGGGTATGTCTCTATTCAGATTGACGGCAAGCCACCCCATTTCGTTGAGCAAGGTCTTAGGCTCAATTCAGAGGGCTCTCTAGAGTTGCTGGAGATTCTGGTCAATCCAATAATGGAAAAGGGTTAATGTTGGAAGCCTATGTGTGGCAGAAGAAAACGGTTTCCTCCCACACCTCTGGAAAAAGACAGAAGTGGTTGTCGGAGAAATTCTAAGACTTCACCAGCTGCACATGCATCAGATTCTGGAGACCTCTTGAGGCCGTGGTGGAAACCGAGTGATAGAACGCCATCCTTCTCTTGGACAGGAAGAACCCACAAGCAGATAAATAAACACACATAATGATCAGCCTCACAATGGCTGGTTAGCCTAAGTCACCAAGGGTTGGCCATAATTCTGTGTTGGGGAGAGGGGAGTATTTGTATTTTTATACCCAATGACGATCATGTATGAACCTTTGTCACACCAGTAGAAGCATGATCCGTTCGGCGCCAGGTGGACGTGTATACAACAGCCCATCAGCCGGATCCCTTGGAACAGAGAAAAATAGTGATTGTGTTGTGATGTGAAGATTGGAAAGGAAAGATCGCAGTGGTGTGATTACCTAAAAGCGTGGCAATTTGTGTGAAATCTATCCAGCCCGCCGCTGTGAGTACAACGCGCAGACAAATTGGCTGCCAGACATCTCCGTGGACTGACGTTTGTTTCGCATTCGCTCACTATTGAACACGGTATTTCGAATTTAGAAAACCACTAGGCGAGCGAAAACTTCATTCTATATAGGGTTCCTATACTTTAACGTCCTTTCATGTTATTATTATTTCATCCTCTTTCAATTTGTTGTTATCCTTTGATTTTCCAATTTTATAATTTGTTTTTCCATATTTTTAGTCTTTCCGTATTGTTTTTATCTGTAAGTTTCATCACTGCCTTTTTTTTCGTCAGAAGTTGGGTAGGTCAGGATCTCTAAACTTCTCCTTCAGTTGTAAACTGATGGGACATTTTAGTTTTTTTTCGCATTCCTATATTTTCTTTTCATCCTTCTTCTAAGACTTCCTAAGCTTCCATACATTTTCTTCGTTCTTTTTGTACGGTTTAATTTACCATCTCCATTTTTTATCAATTATGAATTTTTCTGATTTCATTCACTCTATTCTTCCTGTCGTTGTAATCCAGCATGTGGCTCTATTATAGAAAGATGGCGTTAAAATTTCTTTAAAATCTATTAAAGACTCTTTGGCATTTGAGTTTTCTACTAGGTCAGGAACTGTGCAGGGGAATTTCTTGTAATAGTAAAGTTAACCACGCAACAACGACAAATAGAACTCGTTATTTTTTTCCCTTCAGTGGCTTAGAATTCCTGCAAGCTTAAGATGAGACCAAGTATTTTTCATTTCTCGCATAGTCGTATTGTTTTCCATTGACTGTTGGCGTTCCTGTTTTTCATATTAACAATATAATTTAAATTTTCTAATATATTTTTTTAATTTTTCCTTTTCTTTCAAACTCATTGATTCTTCATTTTTCTTTCTAGCAACGAATCAAATAAAATGAGGGGGTGAGAGTACATGTTTCTTAGAACGGTATGGGGCCAAGGAAAACATTGCTATATAGTGAGCAAAGTGTCTTAATAGACAGTTCCATTCTACGTATCATTCTTTGATTGTGAAGATGGACTTCGTCTATTAGGATTAATGTTTTGCAGTCACAAATAAAACTACTATGCAGTAAGTCTGTATTAATCATTTGTACTTTAGACTATTCCTCTGAACTCCATCAAAAGCTTGCTGCATATCCCTATCTACATACTATGTCTACCATACTTTCTTCTGCCTGCGTTTATCTCACGTTTTCTGCTATCATTGTGGAACCAAATCTTTTATCGTTATATATATTAGAGATATTTTTCCATATATCAGTTTCTCTTTTAGAAACTTACAAATCACCTGTGAATTATTTTTTATATTACCCTATATAGAAAATTTAATAGGATTTTGGGGAGTATCCATGGATTTGCATGTATTTTGCCTAGGTTTTGAAAAAATATCATCTTAGTAACTATAAATTGGTTATAGAAATGCCCAAAATATCCATGCATGATATTAAATACCTCTCCTCTATCTTTCCTAATTAGTTCTTATATTTTCTTTAATATATTCATCGCTTTCTTCTATCGTTAGTTTTTCAAGAGGGCAGTTCCATGCGGTCTCTTTGGCGTTCCAGAGGAAATGTACCATCTTCTCCTTCTTTGCAACTATGTGATTAAAAACTATGCATCTGATGATTCATCTTGCTTATTTCCAGTATTCTCTCTCTTATTTGGGGACTTGTTAGGGCTCTGTGGTGAGAATATGATTACTATAAGCCCTGATTATTGTGTTATTAAAGTTACTTGCGAATGGATTGTCCCTAATGATTTATTTCGGGGACCTGGAACTAGTATTCGTTTATTTAATTCCTGATTTTGGTCCATTTCGTAATTGTGTATTGCTTCCTCTTTTTTTACTCTGGAACTAAATTGGATTTATTGATATTTTCACTTGGATGGAATTGTGGAATGAGGGAATTCCGGCAGAGCAGGTTTAAGGGAATACCACATTCATTTTTTCAACTTATACTACGTTAGATTATCATAAAGGAAATTAAGGCTCATTAAAAGCCCTTTCATTCCTGTCAAAATCATAATAGCTTCCGGCGCCGTTTTTGAGATACAGGGGGTTCTTTCAGACCCCCCCTTGAAACCTAATATCATATAAATGGCTATTTAATTACTAAATATTAAGCATTTGAACTCAATTCACGACCAAAAGATGCACATATGATTTAGTTATCATTTGAAATCGGTTCTCTCTAGTTCCATTAAAATTTATGTTAATGGTGGACTAAAACATATATTTTTCCACAAAGGTCAACTATAGGCTTTGTACTCAGTTGGAGGATGGGGGTGTTAGGTGAATAGTAGGGGTGTTCTGAATGCCCGGGAATTTAGTTCAATCTATATTCGAATGATGCTAAAAATATAAACGAGTTCTCCGGCGCCGGGTTTTTTTAGCAAATAAAAATCGCATGGTATAGTTTTGCGTTTTGTTCCCAAATCAACTTTAAAATTCTACAGAGAATTTCCACGAATGTATAAAATTTTGCATTATCATAATTATCACTATGTTCTAGTCATGTTGCTAAAACAATATATATATATATATATATATATATATATATATATATATATATATATATATATATATATATATATATATACTATAAATGGTCATAAAATATGCAATAAAATGATATAAAAATCAATGGTGTAATTTTGTTATTTTTTTTCACATATTAACTTTAAATATCTAAGAAAATATTGACACGAATGTATACAATTTTGTATTATCTTAATTTTCACTATGTTCTAGCCAGGTTGCTAAAGAAATAATTATACAATCAAAGAAGGCGTAAAATTTGCAATTAAATGGTATACAAAACGAAAACATGCGAATTTTGAACGAAAGAATTTGAAAAATGATTAAGGAAAATATGTGGTATCCCCTTAATATACGAGGGGGAGTCAAAAAGTTCTCAGATAAATGGCATAAAATTTTTATTTGTAATAATACTGTAATCATTTTTCTACATAAGCTCCATTAACATCTATACACTTTCTTAATCTATGAATCCAACGGTAAAGACCATCTTTGTAGAATTCACGGGGTTGTCTCTGGCACCAAGTAATGACCTGCTTTTTTGCTTCATCTAATGATTGAAACCGGGTTCCTTTTAGGTGTCCCTTTAAATTTGGAAACAGAAAAAAGTCAGAGGGTGCTAAATCAGGGCTATAAGGGGGATGAGCAAGAGTTTCCCATCGAAATTCCCGTAGCTGAGATCTCACAGCTTTGGACGAATGTGCAGGGGCATTGTCATGGTGGAACAAGATTTGCTTGTGGAGCTTTCCTCGTCGTTTTTTGGCTATTGAAGTTTTCAGCTTCCTTAAAACTCCTTCGTAATAGCTGGATGTAACAGTTTTTTGTCCTTCTAAGAAGTCTATTAAAATAATTCCCTCCGAATCCCAAAAAACTGTAGCCATTATCTTCTTAACGGACCTCTCTGTCTTGAACTTGATAGGCCCTGCTGCCCCCCTTGGGTGCCACTCTTTTAATTGATTTTTACTTTCAGGATCAAACTGATACACCCAAGTTTCATCTCCCGTTACGAGGCGCTCAAAAAAACTATCCTCGTTTGCTTCAATCTTGGTCAAAATAGCCAAAGAAAGGTTGGCCCTATGATTCAGCTGGTCTTCTCGCAACGCTTTTGGGACCCAACGTGCTGAAAGCTTGCTCAGGCCAAGATTTTCAGTTAGAATTCCAAATGCTGAGCCATGAGAGATTTCACATGCATTGGCAACTTCATCAATAGTAATACGGCGATCTTTATCCACTAGATTCCTCACAAGCTCGACATTTTCTGGGTTAATGGAGGTGGAGGGTCTCCCTTCACGTGGATCATCTTCAACTTCTTCTCTGCCTCCCTTGAAGCGCTTAATCCAGTCGTAAACTACCGCTCTACATGGCGAAGAGTCACCATAAACCTGTTGTAGAGCGTCAATAATCTTAACAGGCTTCCAATCAAGTTTAGTCAGGAATTTAATGTTCGCTCTTATCTCAAAATTTGCCATTTTATGGGTTCAAAAAAGTAACCTTTTTGAAGCACATCTAATACAAAGAGTCTCGACAAATTGAATGACGAATTTTGTAGGAATTGTTTAGAAAACATGAAAGTCGTGTTTGACCCTGTATTTACTTGTACAAAATCGAACATTTCAATAATCTGGCATTTGTCTGAGAACTTTTTGACTCACCTACGTATAGGTTTCAGTGAAAGTCCAATTTGGTGAGTATAATGTCAGGTTAGTCACTGCCCTATCTGATACCAAGGCATAAAATTTCGGACATACTTTGATAATAAATCATATTTTAAAAAACAGGTCGACGTTTTGCCCCATCCTCTTTTCTGTTGTATAATCGAAGTGAATTGTTCTGGTCTTGGTTTACCTCGAAATAACGCAGTTTTATTATTTCTGAATATTTGAAATAAATTCGTCCTCGGTATGTAATTTGATCTTTGGGGCTGGTAGCACTGCATTATTATTATTATTGCTATCATTTTTGGTCCCTTAAAGAGTTTCCTCCATGGTATCTCCACCGTATATGTCCCTTATATCGTTCTTTGATAAACTTTTAGAGCCCATTGTTAGGAAGTGGATAGTGGAGAATCTAAAGCTAAATAGCAACCAAAATTAACTCCTTCGCTTTTTAGTATATAAATATAAACGACTTTTTCTCGAGTAAATTATCCCAAATTTCAAAATATTCCGATGACATGGAACTAAGTCCTCGGGCAAAGTGCCATGGTGAAGGTAAAAACTATAAAAAAAAGCGAATAGAATAGTTAAAATGTCGGAAATATGTCAGATGCAAATCCAAGTGGATACGTCTTAAGTAATTAACATATGCTATGATAATCCCCGGAAATATTACACTATGTGAGGCACATATTATACAGTGTGAACAGGGAAAAAATTGCTGCTTTAATCTAGAGCACTACACTTCAACCTTTTTATGTCTACTGCCCATTTTTACATTTTTAAGTTAGATAAATTATCCAACAGTCCAACAAAATTTTAAAAAATCCATCAAACATATATTACAGCGAGCGGTTCTAAGCTTGGGGCTGGGCTGCCAATGAATTTTATGCATAATTAAAATGATAATTAGGAGAGGATGTTATATTTTTCAAATCAAATTTATCACGTCACAAAATCTCCTGACGACCCCCTAAATTTTATAGCGATAAATATTGAAATTTACGTAACAAGACTGAAAATTTGACTAACAGAAAAAACATTCCCGCCAAGGTAAATAATATATGCTTCACCCGAGCAGAGGAGGTGACAGGCCCCTGCATTCACCCTTGTACATTATTTATATATATATATATATATATATATATATATATATATATATATATATATAAAATAAAAAATATGCAGTGCTTGATGCCTGAAAACTAAATTCAGAATGTTTGGTTCGAATTTAGTGAGGGACAAACAAATGTTCCTTCTTTTAATCCTTTGTAAAGCACTCCTGTTTTGGGTAAGTAATGTGATTCACAGGCCTAAAACCCGATTCAACCAGATATAAAGTAAGAAATGCGATGGAAAATTGAACAAGGGCTGCTGACGAAAGTTGCTTGCTCTCACTTATTCTGATTTATAACCTTACGACCTTCAAAACTTTTAATAATTCCCGGACTAACCTAGGGAGGACTTTGGTAATTATATCATTCGAAAGAGAATATAAAACAACATAAGATTTTCAAATTTCGTTAGAATCGGCCAAATAGATATGATGTTACTTCTAAGATAAAATAATGCTCGGGCTAAACTTGGGAGGACTTTGGCAATAATATCATTCGAAAGAGAATGTAAAACAAAACAACCGTTTCAAATTTTGTTAGAATTGGCCAAATTGTTACAATGTTATTACCAAAGCAAAAAAATGAAAAACGGGGACCGACTGACCGACGGACATATAACCACCGTTATTGAAATTTCCCTTATTTTCCTCATAATGTCTGAGTTCTACTATCTTCTCTTAACAGGTTACAATAGTTTTAGTAAATTGGCCGTACACAGATTAACCATTCAATCATATACTTCCATAGTTTAAAAATCACCGACTTAAGTTTAAAAATATGTTTGAAGTTTATTTAGATGATCAATAAACCTTTGTGTATTAATAGTTCTGGTCATCATTAATAAATAAAAATTCTAGAAACTGCTGACATTACCTTTTTAAAAGATTGTGAATAAATAAATCTAGCTTTTAAATGAATAATGAGATAACTTTGTGGCACTTCATGGGGGTTATATTGTCTCTTTGAAGTTGAAAATTACAATCATTGCATTTCTTAAATATCCTCCCAAATAGCAAGCAACATTTTTTATCCCTTTTAACTTTTGGCTAAGATCAACTTCATTTTAGTCTTGTAGAAACTGCACTACGCTCTAATGTAGTTCAACATGCATCTTTCGAGAGCCATCAGAACTCTGTGTGTCACAATAACCTACCAAATTGTTCATCATTGTCATGACAAAACTGACGAAACCTTCGATAATTTTATGCATTGACTTTTATCTTATTTATGGCACTAATTATAATGTTAATGATTAGTGAAGACTTATATTCAAATGAATTAAACAATGAATACAGAAACGGTTTGGAACTTCCTTTTCTAAATATGCAGCGAAACCACAGTATCACTCTTTATTGATGCCGCCACATCAGTAGCGATTGCTACAATATTGGTCAAGGGAATGTTATTTTTTAAAGTTGGATTTAACAGTAGTAAATATTGATACTCCTTTTGTATCAGTAATAAGATTTTGCCTAAATATCATTTCTTCTTGCACTACACTGTTCTTATTAATCTTACATAGGCTATCAATATAGCATTATTACCTCTAGTGATAGATTCGTCCGACTGAATGGAAAATGAAGGTGTTTAGAGAAAAATACCACCTTGCTTTCAACGTCGACCTCCACTTCATCAATGCACCAACTAACTCTATTATCACAAAGACTCAAAGTTTTATATTATCAATTGGATTTTTATGCCTATCTGTAGGAGAATATCCTTGAATAAATGGTATTAGTAATTTTCCAATGTTATGGCTCCTACCTCTTCTTGCAATAAGCTTTGAGATGCGATAAAATGTAATTATTCCATATTCGTTTTATTGCACTTTGTTTCTTAAATGATGCAGTCATTGTTTGATGATTTTTATTTTTTTCATTAAGATCTTGAAAATATTCAAGAGGTACGGTCTCCCAACGGTCACCTCTTGGATCCAAAGCAGCACCAAACCCTACAAGCACTTGATGTAGCCTTCTTTATTGAGTTTAAAGTCCTTCCGAGAAGATAAACGTGGGCATACGAGGGGCGGTCAATAAGTTTTGCAATTCGGATATAAGGAAACGAGATATGAGGAAAAGTGTTTTATTATTTTTCAATATAACTACCCTCGACTTCAATGCACTTGCGCCACTTTGTCCTTGAGGCTTCGAATTCCCGACAACCAGAAACCTCCCGACTGCTGTTCAATCCACTCCTGGACGGCGAGCTGGACATCTTCCTCGCTCCCAAACCGGCGTCCACGCAGTGCAGCCTTGAGCTGGCGGAATAAAAAAGTATTCGCTAGGGGCCACATCTAGACTGTAGGGGGGATGGTTGAGCTCCTCGAATTCACACTCGCGCAGGGCAGCTTGTGCAACTCTGGCCTTGTGGACTTTGACGACGTTGAAGTCGATCATGGGGCGTGAGGTTTCTAGGGACCCAACGGGCAGAGACTTTGGTCATGGCCAAATTGTCGTGGATGATGTTGATAACACTTCCATGTGATATTCCAAGTTTTCGCTCGATTTCTTCGACCTTGACCCGTCGATTTTCGAGGATCATCCTTTCCACACGGTCCACATTGTCCTCGTTGGTCACGTCTGACGGGCGTCCTGGACGGGGGTCATCTTCAAGGGACTCACGACCATGGAGGAACTCCCTATTCCAGTGAGCAATGGTTGCATAGGAAGGGGCGGTGTCGGTGTACACTGCAACCATGCGTTCATGGATCTCTTTTGCATTCTTGCCTTCCTTGGTCAAATATTTGATCACTGCGCGGTGCTCAACCTTCTCCATTGTTGAAAAAATTGTGACTGACGATCCGCGATCAGCTACTGCTTCTTAAATAGACGAGGCAGGAGTGTGCGGCTGCAGATCCTGACTTGTCATAACTTGTCCTAACACCCCCACAAACAGCCATCCTCCTTTCTCTGTTTTGCCCTACCGATTCGCAAAACTTATTTACCACCCCTCGTAAGATAGCACTCGCTACTTACCAGCAAAAACACTTTAATGTGCACCAGGAACCTGGTCTTCATGACTATTGGTACCTCCTTAAAGGTCACAGCAAGCCAGCCATTATTTTGCGAGTTGATCACCTTGCTTTAACACTAATTCATCTCGGCTGAGAACAATCAGAACATCGCAGGCTTGAAGGCACGCTTCAGTTTGTTCAAAAGATTCGGAGCACGATTCCTCCGCCTTTTCTTAACCTTATGCATTAGAAGCTGGCTCTTTTTTTATCTACTATGATTAGTGGAGATGTTTTCATGAGCTATCTGCCTGATGAGAGAATCTAACCCTCCCTGAACCTGTCTATGCAGCGCAGAAAAGGTTGAAAGGGGCTCTCATTCAAATGTTGAGATTTTTGTCTTAACTGGAGACATTTTCTACAAAAAAGCTAACCAGGCCCACGTTCCCTTCTGATGTTGTTCTAAGGTGTCCCCACATCTGTTCCACTTACATTGGCCAAAATAAAAAATGAGATATCCCGCAATGGGTACCTAAATTCGTTGGCTTATGAAATAGCAAATTTGGCCTCTTAAACGGCACTAGCAGTAATTTGCGACCAATTTAATGGGGATTTACTGCGTTTCTCTTCACCCTTCATGAGTTCACTTAGCCGGGCTAAGATGGAGGCAGTATTGGGTAAATGATTCATGTAAACATTGAATAGGCCTAGGAATTTCCTTAGAGATTTATATTTGCTGGGTGTAGTAAAATTGCGTATGGCTGAAAATATGTAAGGCAGAGGTGAAATGCCCTCGTTAGTTAGAAAGTTTCACAGAAATTCCAGTAGGTCTACTCCGAATTGACGTTTGTGTGGGGCCAACTATAAATCACCGTTAGCAAGTGGTTTATTACCTTGGTCTGAAGAGTAGAGCCCATCTGGCAGTCGCCAGATGGGCTCATAAAATTGAAAAAAAAACCAAAACGGCTGGCCCTCGAATCGGTTCTGTGGCCGTTTTTGTGGTAGGGAGCAATCGGTCACCCCCCTTCTACTGGAATGCCTTCATTTGGCTACTCTCCGGTTGTCCTGTTTCCCGACCCTTTCACCTATCTCTCGCCTGTCTCGCCTCCTTCCTTTCCTTCTGAAAGAGGAATATTTTAAACCTTCATTTTTTAAAATTATTATCTCATAGTGGTCTTCTTCCTCCTTTATAATCAATTTTTCCCCATTTGTTCCATCTGACATTTAGAATCAACTTGGATTAGGCAGCTGACCAGCTTGTTATTTCCTAAAGTAATTGAATCCGACTGATTGTTGGTAAAGATATGGTGTGCAAATTTTCGTGTGGTATCTGTAGGGGTCACAGTGGTGAGACTGGTAGCTTCTGAGAGTTTGAGTCTTCAGCAAGATGCTCTTGTGTGTCTTCTGACAGCAAAGGGGAGGAAACAGGAGGAGATAGTCATTGGCTTTTCTTCACACGAAAGCCACAGGTTGTCAGGCAGCGATGGGTCTCACCTTGGAATTTCTGCTGATAGCAACACCTGGATCTTTCGCCAGGAATGAACCAGACTGACCAGAACACTGAACGTGTGAATGGACACCAGGCCTCTTACCTCTGAGCGATCTTTTCCCTCACATCTCTTTGGTTAAATTCTGGAATGCCTCGATGAATTTGTTCATCTTTGCTTCTAGCGGAAAAGCTGCGCGAACCTGGGTAGGTCTCACCATTTTAGGTGACAGTGGTGACTAAATCCTGACCACCTAAAGCTTAACGCATCCCGAGCTAACAAGTGATCAACAGTCTCTACAAAACTCTATGGTGGTTGAACTTCTCCCAGCGCCTCCGGGGTGTGTGTTTCGCGAATAGCTAAAGGACTGACTAAGGCTTGCCTCCGCTGTGCCGCCGGCAAGTTGGCACCCGCAGCGTCTCAAGGCAGCTATCTAAGGAGGGTTGTGGACTTCTGCCTCATCAGGGTGATATTTATGGTTAGGTTCTACCAGAGTTGCTGATCCGAGAGCTCGTGAAGCTGATGTACGATGGCCTTGAGTGCCTCGTAGGTCCCCTACTCACCTGGCAAGACGAACAACGAATCCGCTGCTTCCATGAGATCTTCCAGTTAATGTAACAAGACCAGACGGATTTTGGTCTTCGTAGAAGAGACATTTGTATGCCGCAAATGTAAGCTTTCAGAGATAGAGCCAGTGTTTCGGCCTACCTGGCAAAAATTAAGGCACTTGAATCGGTAAAAAATTTGGCCCGTCCGAGATAGAAATTGTTGGTTTAATTGCTGAGACACGAGGAGTGCTTCAAGAATCCTGTTGAGCATTGAGGTTGCTTGATGCAGACTTGAAGAGAGTAAATTTTTCAGGGAGGGTCACAATATAGCGGTTGGTTAAAAAACACACTCCATTTATGTATTATTTATATTTAAAAAGTCGGGTAAAAATCCTTCTTAGTTTATTAAGTCAATTTGATGCACTTCGCATTAATGTGGAACTAGGACGTTGGACGTGGAGCGAGCGAGTTGAGCGATTGGCCAGGCATTGCCAACACAATATATTCCAGACCTATTCTCAGTGCTACTAAATAGACTTGATGGTGTGATGTTGCCATGTGTTGCTATCATGCGGTTATCAGCGGTCACTGGCTGCGCCAATATCAAGCAGCATATCTGCCCTTTTCCAGGTTTTGGAGGAATGCATTCAACCATGGTTCTGCTTCCTTCACAGATGATGTACAAATGAGAAATGAGTCTTCTATGATAGAAAGAAGAGAGAACCGACGTTAGACTGCATACATACGTAGAATTTAAAATTACCTACTGAGACAAATAACCCACCACACCATGTATGCATTGAGGCGCCACAAAAATGTGATAATGTTTTAGAATACTTACTTAAATATTTTGCATTTAAATCAAATCACCTTATTCTACCCTCATATAAAGCGATTAACACACCTGATATGGAATATGCGGTTCAATATTTGCCTTCGCGCATTGGAGAGGACATTAAAATATTGGAACGCGTCTAGCGTCGAGCAACGAAATTAATACGTAAAAGTAGAAATAGATCGTTTACAGTAGAATTTACTTTCCATTTAAATGATTTAAAATACTACTATACATGATGATTCATTATTTAATTTAGATAACCGAGTGGTCACTTGGAATATAGGTTTAAAGCCCGTATCTCAAGGTTCAGCCCTAAGATTCCACAAAATTTCTTCACTTATAAAATTATTAGGTTGAGGAAGAAGTTCTTGCAGTTTTTTTTATGTTGTGTTGATTTAAGTTTTGTTGACGTGATTTGTGCACATATTAAGAAGCAATAATAAATAATGAGAGCAAAATTTGCAAAGGTTAGGCTACGTCTCTTAACAGCGTAGACTATTAGGCTTTTGCTTAGGCTACGTCTTGAAGTTGAGTAATAAGTCTTTGCGGTTTATTTAAAAGTTGTGTTAATTTAATTTTTGTTCTGTACCCTCAAAATGGTATGTCAAATTAAAAGAAAGGCGCATTTTCGACACTTGTTGTTATTCAATTTCAATCGAGACTGGAACAATACAAACGCAGCCAAAGCTCGTCGCGATATTTGTGCTGTGTACGGAGAAAATAGCAAATGCTTTATCAGAAAAGACAGCTCAAAGGTGGTTTTCACGTTTCAAAAACGGGCATTTCAATCTTAATGACGAAGAACGGTCTGGTCGCCCAATTAAGTTGGATGAAGATCGATTGAACGACCTTCTTCATGAAAATCCTTTTCATTCGACTAGAGAATTGGCTGTGCAATTGGCGTGTGATCAGAAAACTGTAGTGAATCACCTTCATTCGATGGGAAAAGTTACAAAACTCGGTGCATGGGTTCCGCACGCTTTAAGCGAAAACAAAAAAACTTTAACGCTCCACGATTGCCGTAGGTTTTCTTTCTCGTCACAAGGCTACTCGTGGATATAAGGACAGATTTCTTCACCGCATCATCACTGGCGACGAAAGGTGGTGTGTTTATGTCAACATGAACCATCGAAAACAATGGCTTAGCCCAATAAAAAACACTTCCGCCATTAAAGCAAGGACTTCATCCAAGAAAAACGATGCTGTGTGTGTGGTGGGATTGTGAAGGCATCATTCTTTATGAGTTCCTTGCGAACAATGAGATTGTCAATGCAGAACTCTACGTTCAACAAATGTATCGACTCGCCGAAGCTATTCGTGAAAAGCAACATCATCGACGTTATAGAGTCCTTCTGCAATACGACAATGCTCGTCCTCAAATTGCCATTAAGACAAAAGACGCCATCCTATCGCTTAATTGGGAAATCCTGCTGCATCCTCCATATTCGCAAGACTTAGCTCCATCGGATTTCCATCTGTTCTGATCACTCTCCAACAATTTGCGCGGCGTTTCGTTTAATACTAATGTGAAGTTAAGAACCTGGTTAGACGAATTCCTCGAGTCAAAATCCAGAGATTTTTATTGCAGAGGCATCGGAAAACTAGTTGAACGTTGGGAAAAGTTGTAAATACCAACGGAGAATACATTATTGATTAAATTGCATATTGTTATCAATTAAAAATGAAGTTTTTCTAAAATTGTTAATGTTAATGAATAAATTTGATAAAACCGCAAAAACTTATTTCTCAGCCCAATACAAAAAAAAGAATAACTTTCATAATAATATTTTTGAAAGCACAATAATAAATATGTTTAAGAATATAATTGTTAACTATTAAATTAAAATATGACCTTACCAAAAAAAGTTCATATTTAAGAGTTGTGGGCTAAAAAAAAAATACCAAAATTGCAATATTTAAAGTCAGGAATGAGCTGAGAACACTGAGGAATATATTTCTTGGACTATTTATATTGAATCGAATTATCTTGTGGCCGCTATTCCAAATCATTTTGGTAAACTTTTCTTCATTAGTCACAATCAAGTCTTGGATACTCAGTTCGCGTGTCGATCGATCCATCATTTGATGTAAGAAGTTGTCTTTTTAAAATATAGAATCCAATTTATTGCATTAACAGTCGTTCAATTAAAAGAAAAATATATAGTAAAAAAATTGAAGTCACCCAATTTTGGAAGCAGTGAGAATGGAAGAGTCTTCCAAAATGAAATTTGAATATAATTTCACTCTTATATTCTAGTTGATATTAGCAAACCCTATTGAAGAAGTAGATAAACATAATTTTTTGTCCCAGGTCTTTCAGGAGGAATAGTAAAGAAATGATCAAAAGTATTGCAAATATATTGTATAATAATATTCCAAGCAAGCCATTAAACATAAAGTAACTTTACTAATATGTAAATTAATATTCTTTTACAAGGTTAAAAGGGTTTTTTAAACAAGCTATATTCACATTAGACGTACATGAGTCTCAGACGCTAAACAGGGGGGGGGGGAAGGAAACTTAGCGAGCAAGGTCACCGTACAAAAAAAAAAACAATATTGACCGAGGGTCACTCGAATGACCTTAAGCGTATACGAAGCCAACGATGGATGCTTACACTGGGGGGAGGGGTAGTAGAGAGAGCACTTGCATAGGAGAGTTGCGCGTTGTTGTTACCTCGGAGATTTGTTTTGAGGGAGTAATACTTGCCTTAGCGCAAAGTACAAATAATAATCTCTTGACAATGACTATTAACGGGATGAACTTAGATCTTGCTTTTGAGTAGAACACGAATTGAGGCTGCTGCGTTCGAGGGGCAGGTAGAACGAGTACGGGGTAGACTAACACGAATTAATCGAGAATACCCGGAGCTTGAGGGGTTCTGCAAGAAGCGTTCAGAGTCCAACGGGGACGTGAATAGCGGGTGTTGACGGGGAGGGAGGGGCAGAGGATACTTACGGGGCGGGCAGACGGCGGATACTCTCTTTCAACTCTGGCGCCGGAGGATTTATAGTGGGGTCGAATGGGGTTTTCCGCCCTCCGTTCGAAGAGGATGGTTCCAGGATCCGACGTACCGGCGGGCCCTATTAGCACGATGGTGGGAAGTTTCCTAAGCGGGCGAGGGAAAACGTTCTCCGACTCCCACTGGGACCTTTTTGGGCTAGCAAGGTTGTGGCGGGTTTCTGCGATGGCGGGCTTTTGGCCACCAAGGCGTCTCATAATTTCACACTTCCAGTGGTGCAGACAAAAAGGGTCGCCCAAATGTCTATTGTCTCTCTCTCTCCATTGACGGGCGCGGCAGCGCGTATCTGCCCCCCCCCCCGCCCCCCGTCCGATCTCTCTCTCTCTCTTTGATCTCCGATACTGCTTGAAAGAATTATCCTCAGAATGGTGGGACCCGAGCACCCTACCTATATTAGAGCTAACACCGCTAGAAAACCAGACATTTTATTGAGCAAATGCACCGTCTCACTAAATATGTACATGAAGTCAGTAACTATTGTGAGTAGTAAGCATATTAGAACATAACTGCAAGTGAATCAAGACCCGATAAAATTCTTTGAAAAACTACTATAAAACAACACCACAGAGCTCAATGGAGGAAGTATTCTAAAGAACTAAATGAATATATTCAAAAACCTGGTCGACGCTTTACTTGAAGAGATCCATGAGAGGATGAAGCAATTAACGAATGTTCTGGTGGCCGCAGACTCGAGAAACGTCCCTAGGAC
The DNA here is from genome assembly GCA_963969495.1 of Ceratothoa steindachneri. Classification (NCBI taxonomy): domain Eukaryota; kingdom Metazoa; phylum Arthropoda; class Malacostraca; order Isopoda; family Cymothoidae; genus Ceratothoa; species Ceratothoa steindachneri. The sequence continues at coordinate 185,196,286 of OZ018325.1, forward strand.
CAGTTTCCATATAGGTATTTTAACAACACGAGTAGAGCACCCAGATTAAATATAAGAATAAAAGGATAGATAGGGCATATCACTCGATATGGACAGAATGAACTAATATAGAAAAAACAACTAAACTAAGAAGATTAAATAGTGAAATGATAAGTATATATATAATAAGTGAACTTTTTTTCTTTTTTTTCTTTTTTAAGAGCCCATCTGGCGACTGCTTTTTTGGCTAATAATAAGTAAACAGCAATAAAACCCCCTGGAATAACATTATAAAGCAAAAAGAATGAGAATAAAACGCACATGGAGAACTGGCGAATAAGAAACAGACCTTGGGTCAAAGCCAAGAACAAAAATCACAATTAAAGAATAAAATGGTAACTTAATTCAAGAAGATAAGGAAATTGAAGAAAAACTTCTTTGGCACTGGTCAGTTTTCTCAAAATCATCTGAAGAAAGTGAGGAGTTCAGGAAAGATACGGAAGAAATGGTGCACGAGTTCAGTCAACCTCTCCAGTGGGATCAGCGGCAATAACAAACTAGGTGGAAATATTGAGCGAAATTTGCTCATGCAAACAAAAGACATCAGGACCACCAGAACTCACAAAGTTTAACTTCTCCAACGTTTCGAACAATATCAATACGTCCCTCAAAATATTTATAATTCCAGCCTGAACATCGGCTACTTTTCTTACTTATTAAAAACAGCAAATAATACTCTTCCTCAAATCAGGTAAACGTCCATGTCTCTTAAATAGCTACAGGCCTATATCACTATTAGATTTCACCGCTAGTCTTCGGATGTGGAAAGAACAGGGATATCACCATTTTCCCTGGAATAATAACAGAAAAAATAGCATAAGCAAAAGCAGACAGAAAATGCATCTATTTGAGTGCTACGCGACTTAGAAAAATCCTTTGATAAAGTCTGGATCAGAGGCTTAAAACTATAAGATCATTAACTTCCAAATGAACAACAATTTGGAGATAATTCTTTGCATTTACACCACGGAAAGATGAGCAAAGATATGATATAGGTCAACTTATCATTTCTTCCAATAGAAACGAAAGAAGACGAGCGACAATAACGGCACTGGAAATAATTAACATAAACAGATACGAAAGAAATTGAAAGATACAATCGAACATCTAACATTTTACTGTAATTCCAGTCGCAAGAAAAAAAGTATCCGACGTATGAAGAAGAAATATACAATTATAGACCTGAAGTTAAAGTTTTAGGTCTAAAACTAACATCAAAATGATGCACAAGTCATGCAAAAGAAAGGATCCGAAGAACAACTATAACATTACAAATTATATATTCAATCCGAGCAATCTGAGCTAAGAACAAGAAAAAATTATACATGTTATTAAGGAGGGCAGCACTAACATACTTTTAAAATCATTACATACGATATTCAAAAGATAGAGAGATAAAAAAATCAAGAAAAACAATGAGTGACCTACATGAAGAAGCCAAATTACAACCAATATATAAGGTGCCCAGGAAAAGGGCAAAAGATACATGGGGAAAATAAACAACCTCTCCCAAGTAGTCGAAGAACTGATTCATATCACAAGCAAACAACGCACTCACCTTCAATTCCAAGGCTCATGACATCAGCTGAGGGGTAAATAAGAGACGTTTATACGTGAAGAACTCAGGAAGAACAAGAAAAAAACAAATAAAAAAGATGAAAAAATAAAATAAGTATAGTAAAGAAAAGAAACAAAAATCTAAACAAAAAAAAGAAGCTGAATAAGGCAACAAAGCTGAAATAGCCAAAAACGCTGAATAAAAACAACTGAACAGGACCAGAAAATCACGAACTTTCTACTGGAAGGAGACCTGAATATGTGAACCCAAAATGAAACTCAATAAGAAAACACAAAATACCGAACAAGAAACCAATATAAAAAACAAAGTAATAAACCTTACCAAAACATAAAGCTACATAAAGATAGTAAAAGGCATGGATGCAAGTACACATTAAAGATTATATCAATCATTAGAGATACAGGTGCAAGAGGAAAAATAGGATCTCCCAAACACTAATAGGAGGATATTAAGTACTCTGAGTGTAATAAAGGAACGTAAGAATGAAGCGCAAATGAAGTATGCTAGTTCAGATCCTATATTAATCAGAATGTCCCCCATGTCTTTTGGGCATGGAAATTATTCCTCCCTTAAGATTTACCTCTATATTTACACGTTTCCCTCTCCTACTATTAACCTCTACTAAACCTCACTCCGGGCTCCCTTACCAAGCACTTTCCCTTCGCTTCACATTGAACTGGAAACCAGAAGTATAGAGAGTCTTTCCACCGTAATTTAGAGTGGGACAGAGAGGTAGAGTGGCTGCAAAGCCGCACTCTTCTCCCCCCTAAAAAAACAACAGAATATCATTCATTCGAAGCTCCCACAAATATTCCACTCAGACCGATGATCACCGTCGCACACTTGGTAAAAGAGGCAAACAGACTAAGAAGATGTGTAGCAACCGGCGTGTATGTCCTCCAAATTCCCTTCAAGGTTCCCCCATAATTAGGGACGACCTTCAAGAGCCCATCCATAGATGTACGCCAAATCAGCCTTGACAAATTATATTAGACTTCTGTCTAAACATGCGTTAGGAAAGGCGAAAGCTCACGGGCAAATAAACAAATGTTTTTGTAAATAAAATGCATTTACCTCAATTAATTTTCCATTTCCCATTCGTAATTACAAATTGTGTATGTAAAATTAAGAAAAATAAAGTCAAGCATGTCAAAGCTAAATATAACCTGGTTTTCAACCAATCATATATTTCAAACACTGCATTCCCAACCCTTTACAAGTGAAAGTGATCTAGGAATCAAAACTTCGGGTGTGGAAGCCAAAAGACGATACACTATGCCAGTTTTGATCACTGCAACATCATCTAAAGGGCAAAAGTTATTGAGAGAAGTGGAGAGAGATATCAATGGTTATATGTCATCTAAATACACTGTATTCAGCGAGGTATGTGTTGTTTAACTTTAGAAGATTGTTCAGTTTTGCTTTTAGAAGATCGTTCATCTGAAAAAAAGAATTAACTTTTTAACAACCTCATTGATACACTCGATTGAATAGGTGTAGGGATGAAACTTTATAACAAAGGCTCAATGCTCTATCTTCAGACAAAATGTACTTACTAAATGTAATTACTAAATGGAAGTGTAGCGAAAACATAATGACTAGCTCGCGTCGCAGACACCCTGACCCAAATGATCTCAATGGGTAGACACACCTAAGAATCCTTCCACATAGTCCCAATAAACCGTTCGAGTTCCGGCGGTGCGTCGAGTTTAATGCAGGCAACTCTGGCTACGTACATTGGCAATCACGACGACGCACTCTTCGTTGGTTTTCGCTTTAAATTTGAGGACATTTCCCCCTCACTTGTCTCGAAAGGGTCGTTGCCCGATTGTTGGTAATAAAACATAACAATGCACCCCTCTTCCAACCTAACTAGGTATTTAAGGGCTCCCCAGCGATCGTCATTCTGATCATTATATTAACTTCATTATATGGTTGGAGGGTTTCGTTGAAAATTGGAAAGTGACAGGGGGGGGGAGGCAATTAATTAATAACTAATACCATTCTCTTTATTATTATCCACTGGCAAATTGCAAACCCACTGGAGGGAAGTCATGGCAACCAACCCTAATTCTTCCTAGGGAGAATTAAAAAAAATTAAAGGGTTAAAAGGATTAAAAAGATTGACAGATTACAACATCGCAAAAGACATCAGAGTGGAAAAAAGCTTAAAAGATTTAAAGGATTAACAGATTAAAAAGAGTGAAAAAGATTATAAAAAATGTCCATACAAATATTTTACAAAAAAAAGAGTTCCTGGACCAAAGTATCTTACTTTGAAACAAAAAAAAGGGGTTTCAACTGGCATCTCTTTAGGGTGAGGTCCACTCGAATTGCTGTGGACCATTGGATGCGCAATTCTTTTGTTCGAGTCTGCATTCCCCAAAGACCTCAGCCACCTTAGGGAAGTTACGAGAGTGCATGGAAATTATAATTTATTTGTCATTTCCTCTCATTTTCGTCTTTCCTTTTCCTTCGTGGTGATTTTCTATTTCATTTCTTTTGTTAAAGATGGATAGAAGTATCGCTCGCAGCCCCCCACCCCTTGGCTGGATGGGAGGGCAAAGAACTCAACCGGGTGATCCCTCTCGGATCTCCAATGACTTCCTCCCCACAGATTCCACCGTTTTTGGTGTGCCAGAGGGAGAAGAAATGCAGGGGCTGGGGGGGGATAGAATAAGAAGAAACATGGGGGAAAAGAGATATCCGTAAGAGAAAAGAAGTTGACCTAAGTTGACCTTCCTGCGAACAGGGAGATAGAAGAAAAAGAATCAAATATTCCATTATTTAGACCTTGTTGTCCTCGGTCACTCTCGTTGCTTAAATAAACAGTCTTGAAATTTTCTTTGGATCCCATTACCAATATATCAGGGGTGGGGGTAGTTATCGTTGGGTGATAAATTTGGTAATAAGAACAGGGTGATGATGCCTGTTCTTACTTGTTTATTCACAATGACATAAAAAGAATGATTAGGATTTTAGCGATGTTACTCAAATCGGGTATGGTTAGTTACCGGATGGAGCTGTGATTCGGGTTGATTTTACGGTAGATGTCATACTCTGTAACTACCCGTGATTTGGATCCCATGTTAGATTGTTGGTCTCAATTGAGAAGTACAAGGCTTCGAAACGACGGCAGATTGGGGATAAAACTACTATTTGTTTAAGTGTTGCCGATCCAGAGTTCTATTTGCTCATTAACAGGTCTTTTATTGGTTTATAAAGACCTACTCTCTGCTTTGCAATTTAATTATCAATTTGTATCTTCCTATTCCTCTTAGTGTGCGTATGTTAAGTGTCATCCATTTTCTGTGCTGATTTGTTTATCTATTTATTGGTGTTGGTTTCTCCCATTTCATTACCGGGTATAGCAAAAGTCATGTTACACTCGTTATGACACACTCAACAAAGGATATAATAATAACTTCGATGCAGTTAGATACGTTTGCATTTTTATAACAGATAAATATGTATTTAAATTGTAATATTAAGCAATGTGGCTGCCCTCAGCGGCAAGCACACGCTCCAGGCGAGACCTGAAGGCAGCGCACACGTTGCAGATGAAGTCGTTCCTCATGATGCCCACACGCGGTTGACGGATAACTTCAGTTCGTCGAAGTTACTGTGGAAGAACTTGCAGGCCTTGCACTCGACATGCTTCCACAAGTTGTAGTCGAGGGGATAGAAGTCAGGCGACTGCGGCGGACAAAATTCCTTCGACCAGAAGTTCATGCTCAACTTCAAATACTCGGCCCATTCTTAGCCATGTGAGCTTGGGTACCGTCCTGTTGAAAGACGTAGTCTGCCTTCTTCGTGATCGTTCTCACCCAAGGCAGGACTTATATATTGACGATGTCTAATTATTCAGCCGTAGTAAGCCTGAAATCGGCTACGAATCATACTAGCGGTATCTTCTCTCGCGATTCAAAGCCACGACCCCAAGCATCATTACGTAGGCCGGGTACTTGGGCTTCGACATGTAGCGGAGATCGGAGACGTCCTGGCCGAAGCTTCGCACGCGGTCATTCTGCTCGTTGATGAGCGGATTGACTGAGAATGTTTTTTCATCAGAAAAAAATAAGAATTCGATTTCCATCACTTTTCAAGTCGTTTAGAAGGCGAAAACAGCCCTCCACGCACTTCAAGCTCATGTCGCCCTCCTCCTTGACGGCACTGTGGCCACCGATATCTTCTTCTTCGCAAGCGAAGTCATTTTATGCTGTGGAGCAGCAAACGGTTGACTACTTGACATCTGCCAGGAAGCGTTCAGTCGTTGAGCTCTTCGCCGTTCTTGAGCCTCTACACGACTCTGTGAGGTGCTTGGCGATGTCGGATTTGTTGTGGACTGCGCGCAGGTGAGCAGAGATCTTGATTTTTTTTACTTCCATCTCAACAAACCTGCACATATTTATAATCGGTTTTAATAATACATAGTGGAAAAGTATAGCTATAAGTTTGTTTGACGGATCTTTTCTATGACAGGGGTAAACCTCTCGAAAGATGAAAAAACGTGTGTAACGGACCTTTCGCAAAGCCCCTTGTGTTTCAATAAGGATGGCTTTTCTACACGTTTAATTTACTTATCTTTGTTTCGGATTTATTTTTCTACCATTTTATCCTAAGTGAAATATATCTATCTGCTCCTTCCTATGTCCATTAATTTCAACAGGAACTTAATTAAAAAGAAGAATAGTATACATTCACTCCAACAAGTAATATTTACTGGCAAATGAACTAGGCGTAAAAGAGTCGAAATAAATAATCTCTGTAAATGAAAATATATGAATGGCTACACAAAAAACATACTAAAACCTGAGCATCTGTAAATCGTACTAAATACGAAGAGCAGATATGAAACCAACAGAGGCAAGTTAGCAGAGAACGTAACTAAAGTAAAGTACAAACTAGAATCATGTTGATGGTATTCACATAAAACAGGGGAATGTTTATTTTTTGAAGAATCAACACGAGCAGCCAAGTTTAGCTTAACATTTCTACTTTATATTTGCCACTTTATGCTCTTGCCAAAGGAGGGACAGAATGGTGAGAAGAACCTGTTGTGTTGAAGTACAGGACACACTGAAAATTATAAACGGAGGGTTGAAAGAAATAATAATCTATGTAAATTTACAACGTATTTAAAGGGATTCAGTCATTTATAGCCTTGAATTACTCAATGTTGTAACTATTAAATATGTTTGCACACCATGTCTTCTATTCTATATGGAAAGTTCAAACTTCCAAACTGTCATTCCTTTTCTTATTCTACAAACTCGAAGAATGTTGAATACTTCTATCAATTGACAGTGCAGTCTCACTTTCTCTAGCAAAAATAGATTGGGGTATAACAAAGGCATCTGATAGTCTTTATGCTTAATCTATGGGATCAATTTTGAGTGTCTTTCTGTCTTGCACCATTTATATCCTTCCAATATCTTATCGAAGGTTAGCAGGCTAAAACCGAACAGTGTAATCCAAATCTAGTTGCAGCGAGTTTTACATAAGCAGCACAATTTCCTTGTTTCGAAAACTCATCTGCCATTTAGCCTAACCAAACAGTCACTAGGCTCTTTCTCTATCTCAAGTGCTGACTGAAGACCTTATAGTGGCTACTAATTAAAATACCCCTTTTCTAAACCTGTCGATTACTTTAAGACACCTAACTTAAAATTCCATGATTTGAAAGGTCTCCGGTGTCACAGTCATTGCCCTGAGCATCAATGGCATCACCTCGCTGCTGCCGGAAGATCTCCTTGCTATGCTCTACGTGTACGATCTTTTGATCTATTTTGGCTGCAGCCTAGATGCCAACTCTGGAGCGTCGACTCCAACAGGCATTGAAACGCGTATCTCTCGATGACGAAGCGCACCCCCGTAAGAGGCACTGTGATATTCCTTCCTGGCCGCTATGCTGACGGGACTCAGCGCTCCGTCCGGCCCCAGCTTAGCCTCTTCTTCTTTTTGACAGCCTGTGTTTTTACTCTGCCACCCAAGTTTCCCTACAACATCTTCTATAACTTTCTCTGGTCGGCCTATAATTTCACAGGATTAACGCCGACCAGGTTCCTCTAACCCAACTATCCCGAATCAGGGCTGAGGAGGAGGGGGCCACGTTCCCTCACCCCTGAGCTCCGGACTGGGGTGGTAGGTTTTTAGCAACGTGCCTCATCCCCACCAATACGTTCCTCACATAGCCTTTATTCCTCCTTTCGCTGTCTATCAATTTTACGCCTTGCCCAAGGTTGAGCCGCCAAGCTGATGGGCTGCCAGGTCACTAAGCGACATAATTGGCCTTAAATTGCGGCAGCTGGTTTTGCCAGCCCCGTGCTGATCCATGGCATAGCGGGCTATTGCATGGGTTGATGAGCGTTTGTGTCCCGTGACAATTACAATGTCATCATACCCAATGATAATTTAAATAATAGAACTAATACTCCCCCTCTACCTTCCCCTCGACCATCAACGGAGCCGCCTTCGGCAGATACATTGAGTAAATGGAGGTCGCTGCCCTGTGCTTTCGCAGGGGGTCCTCCAACTCTCTTATACCGGGGAGGAAGCTTACTTCTCTAATTTGCCTACGGGTGCAGGGGACTTCGCCTTATCCCCTTCTCTGCCAGTTTCTCCAGCGACTGTCCTCCCCTTTAATTTCCAAAGGGACTGCTAAGAAAGCATGCAGGTGGCCCCAAATTGACCGCTCCCAGTAGGAGCAGTTCGATATGGCCAACCCCAATAAGGGGGCAAAGAATGCCAGGGTCCGTCGGCCCGTGCCCACTAATGTCCTGCCTGCGTGCGCGAACAGCTTTCAGGGAGTCAGTATTCCTGCCCTCATCTCTTCCCCGACGGATGCCGGTTTGCCGGCACTTGACAGAATAAAACGTACGTCGAAGGGAACCCGTGATGTCTTGGGGATGAAAGGCCACATAAATCCCCTCCCACCCCTGAGATGGACATGGTCCCTGAGGTGATCCCGCCTAAGACGGTAGGACCCTCCATGGGTTCGAACCAAGGTTTGGTCAAAAGCTCAGAACTCGTGTCCATCCCTATGCAATCTGCTCCTCAGGTTCCAAAGGTCTCACAAGGAGAGGAGGGATCTCCTCCCCCAACTGGTGCTCTTGTGAGAGACAATGCATTCTCCATTACTGAGAAGGATCTTGCCGATGCCGTTCAATCTGGCCTAGAGGCTCCTCTCCCGAAAAGAAAAAAAGACAAAAAAGACTCGGGAGTCCTGTCCCTCCGCGGGAGCCATGGGGATGGATGGGGCCGCTGCATTTCGGTATGCAACCAAGCCAAGATCAGCACCACCAGCCGTTGCTCTCCTTGGTGGGGAGTCACAGACTAAGACAAAAAAGACGAAAAGTATGCAGAGTAGAGCCTCGATTACTTCCGGGCCCCTCATTCAGAGGTTACCTGGCGTTTTCGACCCCGCTGTTTTCAAAAGCTTCCTCGTTGTTTGCTAAAGTGATGGCAGTATGTTGGCTAAGTGCAACATGATCTATCAGAGGAGAGCTCTAGCTAGTGTTATTGGTAGAGAGCCGAAGGTGACCCTTTTCTCGGACGGGAGCCTTCTGGCAAATGCGTCGAATCCCTCCGAGGCAGCCATGATCAGTACCCTTCGGTCACTTGATGGCACGCCCATGAGTGTGACGCCGCACCCTACCATGAACTTCGTGAAAGGAGTAGTTTATGCGAGGGAACTTAAGGACTACTCCATAGAAGGCATTACCTTAGACCTGGCTGACCAAGGAGCGGTCAAGGTCGAACATGTTATGATAAAACAGGGAGGGGCTTCGGGGCCCACCCTTACACTCTTCATCACGTTCAACTGTGACAAGCTCCCTGAGTCAGTGCGTGCCGGTTGGTATCACTACCCCGTAAATGCATTCGTGCCACTACCAGGCAGGTGCTACTACTGCCACTGCTTCGGCCATACGAATCGTTCATGTGTAAGTTGCTCTAAGGCCGCACACGATGAATGCAAGTCGTGTGTTGCCTATTATGGCAATTGTGGAGAGCCGCACCCCGCTTCTTCGAAGCAATGTGGTGCTTATCTCCTTGAGAAAGAAATCCTGGCAGTTCATGCCTAGGTTCTTGTCTCACTTCGCGAGGCTAAGGACTTGGTCCTTGCGCGTACGGCGCTCCCTGGGACTTCCTATGCCTCAATGTTAAAGACACCCTCTGCTTCTGACCAATCCAGGCCTACAAGCACGGTCATTTCCGCGCCGTTCGGAACTTTTCTGTGGGTTCTACCCGGCCAGGGTGCTCTCCTGTTAGAGCTGTGACATAAATGGTTCACATTCATCTCCGGCTAAAACCAGGGCTTGCCCTCCTTCCCCTAGCATGACAATTTCCCGTAAGGCAAATTGGCCGCGCGCCTGCACCGAGTTGTTAAACTTACAGGTAACAACATCCCTGAAGTTGTTCGTCAGGCCATCTTCTGGGATTCCTAAATCTGCCTACGGTAAGGAGAATAGCACTAAAGAAACTTCGGCTTCTTTGCCCACACCTTTTGCTAGGCTGGGTTGCTCAAAGATGGTGGATCCTCCAAAAGAGGGACCCTTGCCTCCGAGGCGGAGGGAGGAAAAGATTCGCATAGCGAGCTCAACCTCTCCCGATAAGCCCTCGAGGGTGACAGCGCCTTCAGCTCATTGTCCGGCCAACAGCATCTGAAGTTCTGCCTCCGGCCAGCGTACGGCCCTTCCTGTGAGGGTTATTTCTTCGAACAAGGCCCCCGCATCTCCTCCGAGCTAGGCCTGGAGGGCATATTCCTACAATGGAATTGCCGTGGACTCCGGGCCAACTAGGAGGAGAGGCGGAGGCTCGTCCCCTCCCGTTCCCCGGTAGCTATCTTTTTACAGAAAAGCATTCTGGGCGCGTGCCCCTTGTCCACCCTCCTGGTTTATAAGGGTTTTACAACCCCACAATCACGAGATGGGGGCCGAAGGCTCGTCCCCTCCCGTTCCCCGGTAGCTATCCTTTTACAGAAAATCATTCTGGGCGCGTGCTCCTTGCCCACCCTCCTGGTGTATAAGGGTTTTACGACCCCACAATCACATGATGGGGGCCGGGTAGGAGGATGCACGATTTACACCTAGCATAAAGTTCCGTTTTTCTATTTGCTTTATATACCTCCTTTCAGGTAGGAGATGTGCAAATGCACCTGGATAGAGGTATACTGTTATTTCCGCATACATTTCACCGTCAGCCGACTTCGACGTTGGGGACTTCCGCCGCGTCATTGCACGTTTGCCAAGGCCCCTTTTCTTGCTCGGAAATCTAAATGGTAGACACACTCTCTGCAAAGACTACTCTATTAATCCAAGGGGTCAAGTACTTGCCAACCTGATCGACCAGCTAGATATGGGTGTCCTAAATGTGGATGAGTTTACGCATCACTGCCCGGGAAATGCTTCATTTTATTGCCTCGATCTATCTCTGATTTTCGAGAGGAGGCGATGACCTCCATGGTAGTGATCACTTTCCTATTCAACTATCATTTTCTGGGCCCCTGCCGTCCACTAACCCGCCTCGACTGATTTGTCTATCTCAGTCGATGAGTTTAGGTCGGTAGATGAGGCCGCTGAATTTTTCTCCGCCAACCTCATCGCTGCGTGCCTAACTACTCTTCCTAGAACGTCTGGCCGTTTTGTACGCAGACCACTCCTTTGGTGGGCAGCAAAGTGTGAGACGGCCCTCAAAGAGAAGCGTTATGCCTAAATGCTCTCTAAGCGCCGCCTGAACGACTTGACTGTCGAGTGAATTTCGTCAAGCTACAGCTAGGTTCCGGGATATTTCGAAGCATGCCGCAGCTCTTCTTTGTAAGCAGACATGTCTTCACTTAACAGGAAGATCCCTCAAGCAAAGGTGTGAAAGTTCTCGCAAGAACCCCCTGATATTCCTCCCGAGAATGGAAACGCAATCTTGGACCCCACGTCCGTGGTGGATTCCTTCGCAACCGCTTTCTCCGTATTCTCTAGCCTGGATGCTGCTCTTCCAGCATTCAATGCGCGTCGTGATGTCACGGAAGGTCGCCGACTGGCCTTTACTTCCAGAGGGGGAGAAACCTTCAACAAATGTTTACTATAATGAGTGATGTTCCGCTCTCGCTTCGTGCGTGGACACTGCTCCTGGTCCTGAAGATGTCCCGTACGTCATGCCTCGACACACGGGTACATAAGGCATGGCCTTTCTTTTAGATTTGTTCAAAAGGATCTGGGTAAAAAGTGTCATCCTAGACTCGGGGCTAATCGTGACTGTGCTCGCTGTTTGCAAACTGGGGAGATATTACTCTACCCCGCCCGGTTCCGCCCAATCTCTCTAACCCCCTGCTTATGCAAATTGATGGAGAAATCTGTAAATGTTAGATTAACCTTTTTCTGGATAGTAAAGGCCATCTGCCCCCTGCACATTGTGGTTTTTTCAAGTTCCACTCCACGTCGGATGCTCTGCTCGGACTAGAAAATGCCGTCTGCGAGGTCTTCCTTCTTATACACAATTACGCCACCGTGTTTTTCGATCTGGAGAAGGCATATGACACCGCCTACTGATACTGTATCATGGAGACTCTCCACACAATAGGGAGGAGGGAACCACTTCCAATCTTTATATATGATTCTTTGCAAGATCATCGATTCCGCGTACGAGTGGGTGGAGCCCTCTCCAGCCCAATGGTGCAAGAATAAGATGTCTCAAAGGGAAGTGTCCACAGTCTAACACTCTTTGCACTGAGCATCAATGGCATCACATTGGTGCTGCCAGAAGATGTTCTCGCTACACTACACTTGGACAATCTTTCGATCTCTTTTAGCGCGGCCAACTTTGGAGCGTCGACTTCAACAGGCATTGAACTGCGTCTTTCGCTATGCGGAAGCGCAAATGCTTCGGTTTTCATTGGCCAAGACTAAGATGGTGCATATCTGCCGCCACCCAAGGCCCACCATCACCCAGACTTGTTTCTAAATGAGGTGCACTGGGAAGTTGGGGATTCTCACCGCTTTTTTGGTCATGTATTCGACCGACGCATTACCTGAAAGGCCATATACGGAGCCTTCGTGTCTCATGTACCCTCACCATGGATAATGTTCGTTCCAGGACGTTCAGCACCCAAATCGCTGATAGGGCTACTGCTTTACTTTTGATCGATCTTTGTTCTTTCGAAGCTCGATTACCGATGTGAGTTTTATGCATCCGCATCCGAGCGTGTATTGCAGAAGGTTGACTTGATCCACCACACTGGCCTTCGGCCGGCAACTGGTACCTTCCGCACGTCCCCATTGAGAGCCTACTTGTCTATGCTGGGGAGATACCACTCACTCTGCGCAGTGCACTGTGCTATATCCGCCTGCACGTGCTAGCCAGGCGCCTTCCTTAGTCGCCACCAGCTCTCAAGGCATCCACAGCTGATCCCGACAGTGCCCCTCCCGCAAGAAAAGCCAGTCTTATTCTATTTACTCTGACTTTGGGAAATGAAACACCTTCGAGAGCTAGGTATACAGTGGTCAGAAACCTCCGGCTAGGTTTGTTTGTTTTTTAGCCTGTACTTTACCTTTCCCGTTCTTTTTATCTCTGTTATTTATTATTTACATGTTGATTTTGCTTTTTAATCTAGCATACTAGTAGGTTTTAACGCGAGTATGGCGACTTTTACCCTACTAGTCAGTTACCAGATGGGCTCTACAAAAAAAAAAGAACGGTATCACAGAGGTTTCGGACCACTCTTCTACCCAACGCATCTCTTGTTTTTCGGCTAGTGCTAAATACCCAACCCATACAAATTATGTGTGTAAATATCTATTTTACGGGATGAATGTGTGAGAAACACATCCTAGGGACAAAATTGGGCCAACATATCGAATCCACCTTAATGTGTGTATTTTGACCGCTTCTTTTACTTGGGACGCGAGAAATTACTGGAAAGACATATCCGAAACAAAGGTGGAGTTAGAGGCAATTTAACACATCCCGTGAACAAGACTTGGCTTCTCTTCAGAAAGGGAGTATGTTAGGAAAGTTACGTGGACTCCCAGTCCCTGCCACTTCTTGTAGTCCAGCTTTATTACGAATCCCGTTTCAATGACGGCCGCGGTGGTTTTCTTTTTTAAAAACATTGTGTTCATTCACTTCCTTCTTAATTTTCTATAAGCGCCCAAACTCTTTCAAGTGAACGGGGAATTTTGTGTCAAAACTTAAAGAGAAAGTAACGAGGGCATCTGAATCCAACTGCAAGCCCTTTGGAAAATTCATTGAATATCCGATAAAAAGTTTCGCCTTAATCGTGCAAGTGAACAATCAACAAACCAATAATATTGGAGCTTTCGTTAGCCTGGTGAAGAAGGCCTTGGACCTCCAACGCCTGGATAGCTGGTTAATTCCCTTCGAAAGTGGGCACAAAACTTCAGGGTAAGGACGAAGCTAGCCTCTCATTGGAGAACGCATTAAGGTTAGCTGAAGGAAGCAGGTATCTCCTTACACACTTAATGATGCCCATAGCCAATTACAACACCACTGTCTCTTCCTTATTCCGTCTTCACCCACACACTATATCTATTCTTTCGTTCCGGAACCTGAAGGAGGAGGAATCATAAAGTGGTAAAGTACACAACCACAGATCCTCTTGCCGACATTGTGGTGGGTAGGGGTGGGGGCGTTGCGAAAATGACGCGCAAATGTAGGTAGTCATTGTTCCCAGAAGGGTACACATTCCTCCAATGTCAGCTGCGGCATAATTGTCCATGCTATACTGTGAGGAAATCCCCACGTGGAAGATCTTTAGCAGAAAGGAACTCCCATGTGCAGCAGAAGGCCCGGGTAGGCCTAAAGTGGTAAGCCTACCCCGCTTCCACAAGCGGTAGCCCCGAATCGAGTCCCCCACGATTCACCTTTATGCGGGCTAAAATAGCTCAGCAAGAAGATTCGAGGCCTTTTGAGAATAGAGCTGTTTCCCGCTAACCCCCAACTCCGGGGAGAGCCTCGGACATAAATAACGCTCGACTCCCCGGAAGAGACACAGAGTTGAGAAGTCTCGTCCAGAACCCTGAAGATTTCCCCATGGTTCCAAGTGAAGTGCTAGCAACAAAGCAAAGTGACAGCTGGACTATTTTGTGTATTTGGAATTAGCCCCAGTTAGGAGGTAATTCAACTGAACGATCGCCTCGGTGATTTTCCCGACTTCTTTCATCCACTCCTGTCGAAGCCCTCCTTATTTCGGGTAGCTGAAATACTCTCCCTTGGACCGGAAGTTACCATCCCCTTCCCTTTTGGAGAACCGTCATCACTCCAACCTCCCGCTCTAAAGTCCGAGCGGTCTCACCTCACGCACAGAAGACATCCGTAAGCCAACCCCCTCCCCCTTCAGTAACCCTATTGAGTTAATCTTCCCCCCTTCGTTTATTGATGTGATTTTTGCCCGTTAATTCTCTTAGATAATTTTACCCTTCAATTCTCGTATTAATTTTTTGTGTAAATAAAATTCTATTTTTATACATGCCTCTTTAAATAACCTTGAACTTTGCCATTGTCCATAATTTACCTGACCTCGTTGCACTCTCTCGCTACTAAGCCCGTCTAAACTCGTGATTTTCCGTCCCTTTTGTCGGTTCGCTTTCAAGTTATCGGTCCCTCTCTGATAGATATAATATAGTATTGATATAATGTAATGTCATACCACGACATACACCCATTCTTACCACTTATCATTATGCTCCATTAGCTTCTTAGGAGTCTCACGAAGTTAGCGACGTTTTCGTTTGATTTTTCTTGATCCAAGCCAACGGAAATGAGCCTCGTCATTTCTCGCTATAATGATGTTATATCATTTGTGGCTCCCTATCACCATTTCCTCTACACCCTAATCACATATAAACCGTTCTAAATTTCCTTCTACTAAATCCAATTCCCCATTAATTCCACGAATTTTCTCTGGTCACTCCATCCTCTGACTGCTCACTTACACGCTTACATCGGCACACACACAGGCAAGTTGCTTTGAGAAATTGGGATTTATTTTTTCCTAACGGCGATAATCGCCTTGCCGGCCAATCATTCAAGAGTGACAAAAGGGTTTGAAGGGATTTGCATTCCAACGCTTCTTTCAGCATCTATCACACTTTGTGGGTACTCACCTCTCTTTCTCCCTTTTGTTAATAGACGTGAAATTTGTAGATTGTTATGAATTGGGACGCCCAAGATTATTTCCCCATCCCCACTCCCACCCACTCACCACTCAACAAAGTTGTTCAGTCCGATCTGTTACTCCCTCTATCCTTGGAGCTCACCATATAATACTTCCTCTACCCCACACCCCACCTTTTCTCTCTCATCCTATCTCTCCTGAGGAAGTTATCTTTATCCTTTTCCTCAAAAAAGACCTGATTGTGCCTTTACTCTTTTCCTCCGAGATTCTATTTAAGTAGGTCTTTCTCCTCTCCGCAACCTTCTTCAGGTTTTTGTAATTACATTGTAACTATTCGGCCAATTCTAACGAAATTTGAAAACCTTATGTTGTTTTATAATCTCGTCCGAATGATATAATTGCCAAACACTATCCTCTTCCTCTTTATCACCGTCAGAGCCGCCCTTGGTTAGCTCCAAAGGAGAAAACGAAGTCCCCCCTGGTGCTATCTCCAGGGTCCCTCTAAATATCATTTAGCGGGGAGGAGGCTTACTCCTCTCCCAGGTCTATTGGTGCAGGAAATTCCCCTTCACCTTCTTTTTCTAGAGTCACCTTTGTACGACTCCCTCTTACTTACGGCAGTCCCCCTGTAATTTCCCAGGGAACTGCCAAGAAAGCAGGCTAGTGGCCCATAATTGATCGTTCCCGGTGGGGGCCCGGTAGAGGGCGCGGCGATTTGCCTTCCTGTCCGGTAGACGCCGACCAGCTTCCTCTCACCCAACTATCCCGGATCGGGGCTGAGGAGGGGGGGGGGGAAGAAACAACGTCACCTGACGCCTGGGCTTCGGTTTGGGGTGGTGGGTTTCTAAGAACATGCTTCATCTTCACCCACACCTTCCTCACATCCCTTTTCTTTCTACTTTCAATGCCATAACATAACATAACATAATTTCACAGATAACAAAAGCCACAAGGGCATATCAAAGGTCATCCGCCTCCGTCAAAACCCACCCACAAAAAGCACCATCACCAGGGAAAGACAAAATCAAAGTCCCCCACAATATAATATGACAGATGAAAAAAGCCACAAGGGCTCATCATAGGTCATCTGAGTCAAATCGCCTCTTTTTTAAGGCACCTAAACTCCCAGGAAAACTACATCCAGAGGATGCGTCCAGAAACAAGGGTATCACCAATCAATGCTTGTCAAGAACTAAATCATGCAGCTATAGATATATACGAACAATATTAATATATACAAAACTTAGGAACCATCACAACCTTCCCTCCCCATAAACTCATCCAACCTACTCTTAAATACCTTTAAGTTCGGACTACCTACTACCCTCCGCGGCAATTTGTTCCAGAAGTCTACCACTCTATTGGTGAAAAAATATTTTCTTAAATCCAACCTACACCCTTGCTTTTTAATTTTCAAGTGGTGACCTCTAGTCCAATTTTCATCATCTAACTCAAAAAACTTACTAACATCCAATTTATTTATCCCAGAAAATTTTTTAAAGAGTTCAATCATATCCCCTCTCACACACCTCCTTTCGAACGAGAACATATTTAATACCCTCAGTCCATCTATATATTCAAAGTGCCTCAGAAAAGGAATAATCTTTGTCACTATGCGGGAGAAGTGGCCTCAAGAGGCGGCAGCTGGTTCTGCCGGCCCCGTATTCACCCCTCGCATAGCGGGTTGCTACGTGGGATGATTAGTGTTGTCGTCCCATTTTATTCCACGGAAAAAATAGAGATCCTCCCCCCTATGTGCTTACGCAGCGGACACCGGAATCTTCTTCTACCGGGGAGGATGTTTACTCCTCTCCCATGCCTATGGGTGTTGGGGACTGCACCCCACGTTCTCTGGAGTTGCCTTTGGGTGACTCCACCTTACAGTGGCAGTCGCACCTTTACTTTCTTATGGGACTGCCAAGAAAGCACGCCAGCGTCCCATAATTGACCGCTCCCGGCAGGAGCGGCTTGATAGGGCGTATCCCCTTAGGGTGGTGAAGGATGACAGGGCTTAAAGTCCTGCTGGCGGGCATATCGAGCTTACAGAAGGTCAATGTACGTGCCCCCTATCCTTCCAGACGGATGCCAGTTCACGGCCCTGGATAGGACCAAAGGTACCTCGAAGGGGACCCGTGATGTGGTGCGGGTGGCCACATGAACGCCCCCATGAGATTGACATGATCTTTGAGGTTACCGAGCCCCAAGCAGTAGAATCTTGCATGGGATTGAACACGGGCTTGGTTCCAAGCACATAACCCGAGTCCGCCAACGTGAAGGCTTCTCCTCAGACAGCGCAGGCGCGCAAAGCCTTGGAAGCAGAGGGGGGGGATCTCTCCTCCCTGCTGGTGCAGCTGTGGCAGGCAAAACCTTCTCCATTTCAGAGAAGGATCTTGCCGAGGGCGGCCTATCTGGCCTAGGGGCTCCGGCCTTCAAAGGAAGAGCGGTTTCATTCCCCGCCCTCCTCTACTACGAAAAGAAAGAACAGGAAAAAGGCTAAAAAGACTCGGAGATCCTCTCCCTCAGCGGGAGCCGTGGGGACGAGCGGGGCCACTGCCGTTACGTTACGCGGAGCCAAGCCAAGAACGTCAAGTCCGTCCCGGTGCGCCCCTGGGTGCGATATTCCTGACTAAGACTAAAGTGTGCAGAGCGGAGCCTGCATTGTGTAAGGGCCCCTCATTCAAAGGTTACCTGTGCGTACACGGTCAACTTATATATGCTTAGTCATGCGAACGCGGTCGGATTATGTGTGCTCAGTCATGCGTATACGCTCATATTGTGTGCTCGGCCGTACGTATAAGTCCAGGTAATGTCTGTTCGGTCGTGATACAGAGTCAGCCAATGTGTGGTCATTCATGCGTACACGATCAGCTCGGATCCGCATCGGGAGAATTCCTTAATTTAGGATCAGAGTAAAGGTGTGGAGCTGCGTGGCTGTCTACTCGAGAAGTTCCTCACAACTCTTTTCACTTCTCCTAATTCCAGCACTCTTCTTTAACAACCTCTCACCAAGTCTTTGTGGTGGAAATGCTCTTGTTCGTCTTCGCCTTCTTTTATTTCCCGATTACACTGTTCTTTTGATCACAGTCTCTCTTTACTCCTAAACCCCTTCCCCAATCCTCCAATGTGATGCCCTTTTTAAACTTCGCCATTTTCCCCTCTAATTTAAAGAGCAAGAGCAGCCAGGGCGTATCACGCAGAAAGTTATTAAGGAGAGATCTATATAGGGGTGTTGATGGGGGTAGCGCATACGCGGGAGAGAGATATATCCGCATATACTCCTGAAAGCATTGTAGCCGGGAGGGTGCCCTTCTTGCCCCCCTGCCAGGTTTCAGTTGGAGTTGAGACTTTAAAACCCCTGCTTCACCATATACGCCATCGTGGGATGAAAGCCACTAAATCCCTATTTCAATTATAATGAGTATAGTAATGCGTCTGCAAGAGAGAAACAGCTGTGCACTATGAATTTAACCTACACTTACCCTTCCGGCTCCATTTATTATAATCAAAGATATTTACCTCTCACTCTCAGCCTTGATTATTTTGGTGGCTTCTACTCATCCGATTTGGTCTGTTGCTGCCCCCCTCTCTTCCTCCTATAAAGCGTAAGGCTGCCTTCGTGGGATTCTCATTTCCGTACCATTAGGATCTTAATGGAAAAATCGGCTAAAGAGACCATTAAACGGAGCTAATGTGACCATTAATGCGGGCCGCTCGTTTTATCCGGCGTTTAATAAAAATGCTAATCATCCCCAGACATCGAATTCATTATGGGCATCTTTAAGGCGCATGCAGATTCAGCTTTCCCGGCTGGACAGGAAAAGTGGGGTGGCCTATTATAAACAGTTTGGTGTTGGAGGAAGAATAATCCGTTGGTTTCAAGTTAGTTGGTAATAGAAGATGAATATTTCAGTGGCCTCAAGTTGGTTAGGGCTTAAGAAATAATAGTTAGGTGGCTTCAGGTAGGTTGGGGCTGGAGGAAAAACACTCTGGTGACTTCCAGTTGGTTGAGGCTAGATGAAGAGTTCTTAAGTGGCTTCATGGGTTGAGCTTGGAGGGAGAACACTGCATTCACTTCAAGTGGGTTGAGGCTGGATGAAGAATTCTCAAGTAGCTTCAATTGGATTAATTAGGGCTGGAGGAAGAATACTCCAATGACTTCATGTGGGCTGGGGCTGGAGAGAGAAAACTTAGGTGATTCCAAGTTGGTTGAGGCTAGATGTATAATTCTTAGGTGCCTTCAATTAGGTTATGGCTGGAGGAAGAATACTGCAGTGGCTTCAAGCGATTTGGGTTGGATATAGAATATTCCAGTGGCTTCAAGCCGGTTCGAGCTGGAAGAAACAATCTAGTGGCTTCATTAGGGTTAGGCTGGAGGAAGAATACTCCAGTGACTTTAAATTAGTTGAGGCTTGATGAAGAATTCTTAAGTGGCTTAATATGGGTTGGCGAGGGAGGAAAAACAGTCTAATGACTACGAGTTGAGGCTAGATAAAGAATTCTCAAGTGGCGTTATGTGTGTTGGAGCTGGAGGAAGAATACTCTAGTTGCTTCAACTTGGTTGGGGCTGAGGGAAGAATATTACAGTGGCTTCAAATGTGGTAGGGCTGGAGGAAGAACACAGTGACTTCAAGTGGGTTTAGGCTGAAAGAGAATTCTTAATTGACCCTACATTGAGTTATTACTGTAGGATGAATACAATAGTGACTTCATGTTGGTTAGGGCTGTAGGAAGAATACTTCAATGGCTATAAGTGAGTTGGGGCTAGAGCAAGAATATTCCAGTGGTTTCAAGTGGGTTGGGGCTAGATTAAGAATATTCCAGTGGCATCAAGTGGACTTGGGTAGGGTGAAGAATTCTGAAGTGGCTCCAAGTGGGTTGCGGCTGGAAGAAGAATACTCTAGGGCAGGGGTGGGTAACCTCTGGCCCTCAGGCCAAATCCGGCTTGCGGAGGCCTAGCATTTGGCTCGCCACCTTGCTCGGCATTAATATTGCAATCCGATCCACGAAACCCCAGCCCCCCCCCCCCCTCCAATATATAAATTCTGCCAAAGAGTATCTGTCTTAGTAGACTCGTTGAGGGAGAGGAAAATGAATCTTACCTCTGGCAGTGAAAATGAGTAAAATTTGAGACAAAATTGCATTTTCCTCACAGATACGAAAAGTTAACTAGAGACCAAAGTTGTAGATGCGGCAATTCTAAACAAAGAATGCTTATGACTTTTTCTGCTGCGATGAATCCTTATTGAGATATGGATGCGGGCATACCATTCTGTGCAGCTACACAGGCACATACTGTTTGTGCGTTTTCCTT
Source organism: Ceratothoa steindachneri (assembly GCA_963969495.1). Lineage (NCBI taxonomy): Eukaryota > Metazoa > Arthropoda > Malacostraca > Isopoda > Cymothoidae > Ceratothoa > Ceratothoa steindachneri. Next base: position 185,217,343 of record OZ018325.1, read on the forward strand.
GCCTTGCTGCTTGTGCCTCCGACGACGTGGACCTAGACCTGAACACTTGCGTTGGTGTCATCGCCTCTCTGCGGGAGGAACTTGCCTACCGTTTCGCAGGAGTTAGGCCACTGGCTGCAGACTGCAAGCGTTTCATCGCCCCTTTTGACTTCTCCGTGGACAAAGCCTCAGCCCCCCTGCCGATGGAGTTGGTGGAGCCGCACTGCAATGATGAACTGAAGGCTAAGTTCCGTACCTATTCTCTTCTCAGCTTTCCTTCTTCCGCGACCACGTCCTTCCCTCTAGCAATTTACCAAGATACATTGCGCATGTTTTAAACGCATCGTAGCCATGTTTGGCAGCACCTACTGTTGCGAGCAGCTCCTCTCCAAAATCAAGTACACGAAGTCTCACTTTCGTTTCCAACTCTCGGATCGCGACCTCAATGACAATCTTCTGTTGTCTATTTCTTCCATCTAGCCGAACATTGAAACACTTTTTCATGGCAAGCAGCATCAGCCGTCTCATTGATTTGTATGTTTTTCAGAAAAATTCTTGTATAAGCAATCGATCTTAAAGGCTACAAATATGGTATACAAATTCCAATGCCCCAATGAGGACTGTAAACCTCATCCAAATAATCATTATATAGGTATGCACACTACTACCATAAGCCGGCACCTAACGATGCATTTGCAAGAAGGAGGGATAAAAACACATTACAAATTAAAGCATAACGCATTAATTACAAGAGCAACTCTGATCAAAAACACTACCATACTCAGAAGAAACCCTGACCTTCGCCGCTTAAAGATTCTGGAGGCTCTTCTCATTAACGAGATGGGCGGGGATTTCCTTTGTCACTACGGCCTGCGGCCTGCTCCAAAAGTCTCATTTGTCCTTCACTCTGAAAAGGTTTCCCGCCCCTGCTCTAGGGGGCTCAATTGTGTTGGGGCAAAAGGGAGAAGTCTGCAATGGCTTCAAGTGGGTTGGATCTAGATGAAGAATCTTCCAGTGGCTTTAAGTGAGTTATGGCCAGATGAAGAAGTCTGAAAGTGGCTTCAGGCTGGTTGGTGCCAGAGGAATAATATTCCAGTGGCTTCAATTAGGGTGAGGTTGAATACTCCAGTGCCTCCATGTGGTTTCGGCCCAAGTAAGAATACTAGAGTACCTTCAAGTGAGTTAGAGCTGGAGGAAGAATACTCAGGTGGCTACATGTGGGATAAAGCTGGAGGAAGAATATTACAGTGGCTTCAAGTGGTTTGGGGCTGGATGAAGAATTGTCAAGTGGCTTTAAGTGTGTTGGTACTGTAAAAAAATATTTCAGTGGCTTCAAGTGGGATATGGTTAGAGGAAGAACACTTATCTGGCTTCAAGTCGGTTCTTTCTAGAGTATCAATATTCCAGTTGCTTAAATTAGGTGAGGGCTGAAGTAAGAATACTTCAGTATCTTAGACTGGGTTGAGGCTGGAAAAGAAATGCTCTAATAGCTTCAAGTGATTTGCTGCTAGAGAAAGAATACTCCAGTGCCTTCTTGTGGGTTCGGACTAGAGTAAGAATACTCCAGTGACTTTAATTGTGTTGAGACTGTACCAAGAATATTACAGTCACTACATCTGGGTTGGAGCTGAAAAAAGAAAACCTCATTGGACTCAAGGAGGTAGGGGATGGATAAATAATATTCTAATGGCTTCATTTGGGTTGGATCTGGAGGATGAATACTCTATTCGCTTCAAGTAGGTTTGGGCTAGAGGAATAATTTTTAAGTGGCTTCAATTGTGTTGAGGTTTGGGGAAGAATACTTCATTGTCTTTAATTGCGTTGGGGCTGGAGAAAGAACACTCTTCTAGCTTCAATTGTTCCAGGGCTTGAGCAAGAATACTTCATTGGCTTCAATTGCGATGAGGCTAGGGAAATTTTTTTTTATTATTATTAAGGGGCTATCTGGCGACTGCCGACTTAGGCATAAGTTGCTGTAAACAAACAGCCTAGTTCTAGGCTACTTCAAAATAATTCAACAGGAAACAACAATAAAAAGAAATAACAATAACAAAGCAATAACAAAAACGATAACAAAAACAACAACAACAATAAAACCGAGTTAAATGAAAGGGAGAAGGCCGGCCTCCCCCCAAAAGTCAATAGGTCCACCAGTCATGGTGCACGCACTCGTCCCGAGTACAAGGAACAGGCGGTAGCGACCCCACCCATCCCGGTACCGAGACAGGTATAGTGCGCGAAGATCACTCAGACTGGGACATTCGACAAGAATATGCCGAACAGTCTGGGGGACGACGCAGTCGTTGAATAGGGCGCATACGAGCGCTCCATCAAGTAGCGATGCGTCACACGAGTGTGTCCGATTCGAAGACGACAGAAAGCAACCTGAAGCCGCCGCGGCATTGGGGGATAGGTCCATGGGAACAGTCGCGGCGCAATGGCACGCAACTTTAAGTTCCCTTCGACCGTCTCCCATCTTCTTTGCCAAGCAGTCCGAAGAGCTGCCCGTATTCCTGCCATGTAGTCGGTGTGAGGAAGAGCGAAACGCTGGTCCGGTCGCAGAGTCCTCGCGGACTCTTTGGCGCCCTCATTGGCGCGCTCATTCCCCGCAATTCCTACATGTCCAAGAACCCAGCAGAAGATAATCTCGACATCTGCCCGGCTCGCCAAAACCGTGGCGTCACGGATATCACGAACCAGGGGATGCGGAGATTCCAATGCCCCGAGAGCACTCAGGGCGCTTTGTGAGTCGCTATAGATCACAATCCGGTCTCTGAACCGGGCACGTCGCGTAATCTCCCGTACCGAGTGGTGTATTGCCACCAGTTCGGCCGTGAAGACAGACGGAGCGCCTGGTAGAGCCCCGCTGACTTCAAACAGAGGGGATACAGCAGGGAAGCCGACCCCCTCTTGGGACGTGGAGCCATCCGTATACACTGGCACGGTTCTAGCGTGACACGATGTGTGCTCCAAAAAGGTCGAACGCAATACTCCCGGCGCAGTACAAGCTTTGGGAGCAGAGGCGTGGCGACAAATAGCCAAATGTGGTACCCTCCAGGGTGGCGTCCTGGGCAAAACCAGGGGCGCCACCGGCCCGAGAGCGATATCTACCTCTCGAAGGAGTTTCCTGGCCCTAAACCCAAAAGGCTTAGGGTATGACTGGCGTCTCTCGACGGCATAGGCACCATCGAGATCAGCTGCGGATGCAGTGAGAGCTGTTGGCGACTGAGGGAGGCGCCGGGCTCGCGCGTACAGTCGAGTGATGCACTGCACGCGGCGCAGAGCGAGTGGCATCTCCCCAGCATCGACCAACAGGCTCTCAATGGGGAAAGTGCGGAAGGCACCGGTCGCAAGGCGAAGGCCGGTGTGGTGGATCGAATCCACCTTCCGCAATAAACACTCGGCTGCGGATGCATAAAACTCGCATCCGTAGTCGAGCTTCGAGCGAACAAAGGATCGATAAAAAAGTAAGGCAGTAGCCCTATCAGCGCCCCAAGCGCTGAACGTCACGGAACGGAGAATGTCCATGGCGCGGGTACAAGAGACCCTAAGGCTGCGAATATGAGCCTCCCAGGTGAGGCGTCGGTCGAATACAAGACCAAGGAAACGGTGCGAGTCAACCACATCCAGGCGCACCCCATTAAGAAACAAATCTGGGTCGGGGTGAAGCCGTGGATGGCGGCAGAAGTGCACCACCTTAGTCTTGGCCAAAGAAAACCGAAACCTGTGCGCTTCGGCATAGCGAGAGACGCGGTTCAATGCCTGTTGGAGTCGACGCTCCAGAGTTGGCATCTGGGCCGCGCCAAAAGAGATCGAAAGGTCGTCCATGTAGAGCGTAGCGAGAACATCTTCCGGCAGCACCGAGGTGATGCCGTTGATGCTCAGGGCAAAGAGTGTGACACTGAGGACACTTCCCTGCGGGACACCCTCTTTCTGCTCCTTTGGGCCGGAGAGGGCTCCCCCCACCCGTACGCGGAATCGACGATCTCGCAAAAATTCAGATATATAAATTGGGAGGCGTCCACTCGCCCCCATCGTGTGGAGAGTCTCCATGATACCGTATCGCCATGCGGTATCATAGGCCTTCTCCAGATCGAAAAACACCGTGGCGTAGTGCTGTCTACGAAGGAAAGCCTCGCAGACGGCATTTTCCAGTCGGAGCAAAGCAACCGACGTGGAGTGGAACTTGCGGAAGCCGCACTGTGCGGAAGACAGATGGCCTCCGCTGTCCAGGAAAAAGGCTAATCTAACATTTACCAATTTCTCCATCAACTTGCACACGCAAGAGGTTAGAGAGATTGGGCGGAAACCGGTCGGAGTAGAGTGATCTCTCCCCGGTTTGCGAAAGGCAAGCACAATAGCGATTCGCCAGGAGTCCGAGAGAAGAACTTCCACCCAGATCCTGTTGAACAAATCTAACAGAAAGGCCATGCCTCGCTCACCTAGATGTCAAATCATCGCGTACGGGACATCGTCCGGACCATGGGCGGTGTCCGCGCACGAAGCGAGAGCGGAACGCAACTCACTCACAGTAAACTTGTCGTTGAAGGGTTCTCCGCCTCTGGAGGTAAAGTCCAGCCGGCGGCCTTCCGCGACATCACGACGTGCATTGAATGCTGGCGGAGCAGCATCCCGGCTAGAGAATGCGGAAAAAGCGGTCGCTAAGGATTCCGCCACGGACGCGGGGTCCGAGATAGCGGTCCCATTCTCCAAGAGAACGGGAGGGGGGTCCTGCGAGAACTTGCCCCGATTCCTTTTGACTCGCTTCCACACCTCAGCTAAAGGGATCTTCCCGTTAAGTGAAGACACGTATGCCCGCCAAGAAGAGCGGCGGGCGTGCTTCGAAATATACCGGAACCTAGCCCTAGCCCGACGAAATTCAGCGACAGTGAAATCGTTCGGGCGGCGCTTATAGCGCATGTAGGCATAACGCTTCTGTTTGAGGGCCGTCTCACACTCGGCCGACCACCATGGGAGTGGTCGGCGTGCAAAACGGCCAGACGTCCTAGGAAGAGTAGTCAGGCCCACGGCGATGAGGTTGCCGGAGAGGAACTCAACGGCCTCATCTACCGACCTAAACTCCTCGACTGAGATAGAGAATTCAGTCATTTCCTGAAATGCAGGCCACCGCGCCCGCGCCAAGCACCACCGAGGTGGTCTCTCAGGCGGCAGTTGCCCTGAAAATGATATTTGAATGGGAAAGTGATCACTACCATGGAGGTCATCGACCACCCCCCAATAAAAATCAGGCTGTGCATCCGAAGAGCACAAAGATAGGTCAAGGCGAGAAAATGAAGCGGTTCTCGGACAGTGATTCGTAAACTCCTCCACGTTTAGGACACCCATCTCAAGCTCTTCGATCAGATCGGCAAGGACTTGTCCCCTGGGATTTATGGAGTAATCTCCCCAGAGAGGATGCCCGCCGTTCAGATCTCCCTCAAGAGATAGGGCCTCGGCAACCGTGCCACGACGCGGCGGAAGTCCCCCGCGTCGAAGTCAGCTGACGGCGGAATGTACGCAGAAATGATAGTATACCTCCTATCCAGGTGCAGCTGCACAGCCACTGCCTGAAAGGAGGTATCTAAAGAGGAAGGAAAAACGGAGACATCATGCCGGGTGTAAACCGCGCATCCTTCAGCTCGGCCATCCCGCGGTGGTGGGGTCGCAAGACCCTTGTACCCCGGGAGGCCGGGCAGGGGGCACGCGCCTAGCATGGTTTCCTGAAAAAAGATAGCTAACGAGGAGCGGGACGAGACGAGCCTCCGCAGCTCCTCCCAGTTGGCCCGGAGTCCACGGCAATTCCATTCAGGGAATATGCCCTCCAGGCCTAGCTCGGAGGAGACGCGGGGGCCCTCCTCGAACTAAAGTCCCTCACGGGAATGGCCGTACGCTTCCCGGAGGCAGAATCCCGGGCGGTGTTGGCCGGACAAAGCGCTGGAGGCGCTGTTGCCTTCGGGGAATTATTTTGGGAGGTTGGGCTCGCCATTCGAGTCTTTTCCTCCCTCCGCCTCGAAACCTTAGGCGGGCGCTGCGGTTTCGGAGGCTGGGGGCCCTCTTTTCGAGGAACCACCGTCTCCGAGCCACTCGCTCCAACTCGGGGCGTGGGCGAAGGAGCCGAAGCTCCTTTGTTGCTGTCCTACTTTCGGGGGACAGCTTTAGGAACCCCCGAAGATGGCCTAGCGACCATCTTCAGGCGTGTTGCCTCCTGTGAGTCTAACGACTCGGTGGAGGCGCGTGGCCGTCTCGCCTTGCGGGAAACGGTCACGCTGGGGGAAGAGGGGGGAGCCCTGGTTTTAGCCGGGGCTGGCTATGAACCCTTTTTGCCGCCAGCTTTACCAGGGAGGCGCCCGGGTTGGGTAGAGCCCGCAGAAGGGCTCCGAATGGGCGCGGAAACGACCGTGCTCGTTGGCCTGGATGATCCAGGAGCAGAGGGTGCCTTTCTAGCTACTGAGGCATATGACGTCCCAGGCAGAGCTGGGCGCGCCAGGACCAAGTCCTTAGCCTCGCGGAATGAGAGTCTATCCTGGGCCTGAACGGCCAGGATTTCTTTCTTAAGGAGATATGCACCACATTGCTTCGAAGAAGCAGGGTGCGGCTCTCCGCAATTGACACACTTGGCCACACACGATTTGGACTTATCTTGTGCGACCTTGGAGCAATTTACACATACTTCGCGTGACCCCGACTTTGTACGTCTACATGAGCGATTCGTATGGCCGAAGCGGTGACAGTAATAGCACCGCCGCGGAAGTAGCACGAATGCCTTCACGCGGTAGCGGTACCAACCGGCACGCACCGACTCAGGGAGCTTGTCACAGTCGAACGTGACGAAGAGTGTAGGGGTGGGTCTCGAAGCCCCTCCCTGTTTTCTCATCACACGTTCGACCTTGACCGCCCCATGGTCGGCCAGCTCTAGGGTGATGTCCTCAATGGAGTAGTCAACGAGTTCCCTCGCATAAACTACTCCTTTCACAAAGTTCATGGTAGAGTGCGGCGTCACACTCACCGCGGTGCCATGAAGTGTCCGAAGAGCACTTATCTTGGCCGCCTCGGCGGGATTCGCCGCATTCGCCAGAAGGCTCCCGTCCAAGAAACGGGTCACCTTCGGCTTTCTACCAATTGCACTAGCTAATCCTCTCCTCTGATGGATCATGTTGCCCTTGGACAACATGGTGCAGTCAGTGGAGCGAATAACGAGGAAGCGTTTGAAGCCAGCGGGCTCGAAAACGCCAGGTAACCTCTGAATGAGGGGCCCGATGTCATCGAGGCTCCGCCCTGTGCACTCTTGGTCTTAGTCAGGGGCGCCGCACACGGGGGTGTAGAGGGGCTGGATGTGCCGATCTTGGCTTGGTCGCCTACCAAAGTGGCAGCAGACCTATCCGTCCCCGCAGCCCCCGCGGATGGAGAGGAGCCCCGAGTCTTCTTTGTCTTTCTAGTCTTTTTCTTTTTTGGAGAGGAGGGCGGGGAATGAACCCGCTTCTCACCTCCGCCGGCAGAAGCCCCAATGCCAGATGGGCCGGCCTCAGCCAGGTCCCTCTCCGAAATTGAGAAGTTCCTGGTAGTCGTGGGGGCACCCTTCGGAGGAGATCCCTCCCCTCCTTGTATTGCCTCGGAGCCCTTAGCCGTTTGAGGGGGACCTTGCATAGGGGCGGACTCGGGTTCGGTGCTTGGCGCCGAACCCGGATTCCCCCCCATGGAAGGCCCTACCGTCTGTGGCTGGGTCTCCTCAAGGACTATGTCTATCACAGGAGGGGCCTCCAGTTGGCCATCCCCTCCCAGGACATCGCAGGTCCCCTTGGCTGCGTCAAGAGTCATTTGTGGGGAGGCACAAGCCTTAACCCCGGCAAGGTTTAATATCCTTGCCAGCAGGTCTTTTGAGGGAAGCGACCGAAGGGGCCTGGCTTCCCTCTCTCCCCTAAGGGGGTTTGCCCTACCGAGCCGTTTACAACATGGGCGGTCGGCAGTGGGCTGCCTGCTGGCTTTCTTGGCAGTCCCCTTAGAAAGAAAAGGAGGGACTGTCGCTGGAAATGAGAGGTGCCCGAAAGCACCTCCAGAGAAGGGGGTGAGGGGAAGTCCCCTACACCCGTAGGCGTAGGAGACAAGGGGAAGTACCTCCATTTTTTTGGTGGAGCTGCCCGAGGGCGGCTCCGTTGTTCTTGGGGAAGTTGGGGGTTGAGTTTTTTTTTTGATACTCATCATTGGGCATGGTGACCCTCTTTTGTACACGGGACGCAACAGCTCACCACCTCTCACAGTTGCCCGCACTGCAAGAGGTGCTTGCAGGCCCGGCAGAGCCAGGCGCCGCCATTTGGGACCACCCCTCCCGCCTGGTGGCCTGGCAGTCCATCTGCAAGGCGGCTCCACCTTAGACACGGCGTAAAAATGATAGATTTTGAAGACGAGAGGAAAAGGGATGTGAGGAAGGTATGGGTGGGGATGAAGCAGGTAGTTAAAAACCAGCTACCCCAGACCGGAGCTCAGGGGTTAGGGAACATTGTCCCCCACCCCCTCAGCCCCGATGCGGGACGGTTGGCTGAAAGGAAGGTCAGCATCTACCCTGTGAAATTAGAGGCTGACCAGAGAAAGTTGTGGGAGAGGTTGTGTGAAAAGAGAGGAAACAAGTGTTTTGAAGGAAGGAAGAGAGGCTAAGCTGGGGCCGGACGGGGTGCTGAGTCCCGTCAGCACGGCGGCCAGGATGGCAAATCGCCGCGCCCCTTACGGGGTGAGGCTGGAGAAAAAATACTCTTGTGGCTTTAAGTTGTTTGGGACTTGGAGAAGAATACTTCAATGGTTTCAAGGGCTTTGAGTCTAGATAAGGAATACTCCAGTGGTTTAAAGTGGGTTGTGGCTGGAGGAAGAATTCTCCATTGCCGTCAACCTGTTTTCGGTGGAGCAAGAATAATCTAGTGCCTTTATGGGATTAGAGTTGGAGGAAGAATCTTGTATTGAAAGATCTCTAATGCATGACGGCAAAATCGCCAGGCAGTGAGCGCCAAGGGTATTGTGGGCAATCCATCCATCCATCCATCTCTAATGCAGGTATTTTGATAATAGTTTTCAAGATTATTTCTGGCTAATTGAAGTGGATTAAGACATTATAACTACAACGCTTGTAATATATCCGAAATATCTCAATAAAGAAAGTGTTAATAATTTTTTATAGATGAAAATAAGTGATTACCTTTTAGTATATTGCGTAGGAATGAGACAAATTTGCTAATAAACTACTAGCAATATTTTAGGTAATTTTGTAGATAGAAAACTTACTCTGGAGTGCAAATATATAATATCCAGTCTTTGAATATTTGATCAAACCTTTGATGTTAATTATGAACAGAAATAATTGAGAAGCAATATTCATTTTTTGAAGAGCTGGATAAAATGCCCAAATCTCTACCGAAGAAAATAACTAGCTTCTACGCGAAATTTTATATTGATTTCCTTATAACTCCCAAAGGGGGGTGGGGCATTTCACAAGATTTGCGCTTCATTTAGGGCACAGAGTATTCTGGCTATTTCTCTTCATCATATTTACAATTAGAACTTCATCATTTATAAATTCACGTGAACGTACCTGAGCAAGATGACCAAAATGGTTATATTTTTTTAGTTTGAAATAATAATAACTCTTTTGATTCTGTCTCACGGATAAATGCTATTGAAAAGGGTAGGAAACCTTTTTTCATATACACTCATCTTATGAACTTTGTGCCCTTAGTAGTAGTGCATAAGTTATCACTGCCAAAGGGATAAAGAGATGATATAAAATCATTTATTGTTTCTTGAAAAATTTAAGGCCCTTAAGTTTGTCTAATTTTAAAGACTAATATAAAATGGTTTCGATCATTAAAAATCTTACTAACAAATTTTCACGTAACAAACTAATAAAATATTCTATAAACATTTCTATTCGCTTTATCATCCTTAATAGCATTCAGAAATGCTTCAATTCCTTTAGTATATATACATAGTCTCCTTCTTTCTCTGGAGTATCATTGAAATGGAAAAATGAAACCTAGACCATCATTTATAAAGTGTGGACAGCGACAATCCTAAACCGAAATCCTTTCCAACGAAATCAGGAAAACAAATTCGTCCTCCTCCAAATTTGCGAGAAAATGCCTTGTCATAATCGAATTCATATACTCTCCGGAATTTTCCCCTGGAATTTGATGGAAAGCTTTGAAGGCTAAAAAATGGAGATATCTGTGGATAATATCGAGAGCTCTTTCATCCAGCAGTCTTTCAAGATATGGTTGTGAAGCAGTCAATTTTTCGTTTATTCTTTGTTAAATCTTCCATGCCTTTACTTTTAAGAATAAAAAGATCGAATCTGTTTCCAAGGGTCTTGATTCCCTCACATTTGAATGTGATCAGATTCCAATTTCGTTTGATAAAGTCTTTAGAGCGTTAGGGGCCTCTAGTAACCAAGGATCTTAATATTGTCGCCGGTGGTTGTTCTTTCTCATGACAAATTGGTTTATAGATGAAACAAACGCATCTTCTCTTCTCTTTTTGCCGCGTCAAAATTACATCCCGACGAGGGTTGTGGAACGTAAAAAATGACTGATCACTACAAGATTAAGCATATTTGAATTTCAACGCAACTACATCATTATTTGGTCGAGACAGGAAATATTAGACTCGATTATATTAAATGCTTAATAAAAGATTGCTTTATTTGGACTCATAAAAATAAATAAAAAAACGAAACGGGGCATACGCACCATGTTTTTTTGTTTTTTTAAATAAGAATAGGCTCGTGAGGAAAGTGGTAGAAAAATTTAAATATTGGGAAAGGAAAATAACCTAATTTTTCCACTCAGAATGCTTTGAACCTGGAATGGTGCAATAATTTTAAACCTGCTTCCCCATATACACTAAACTGGGTTCATTTGAGTGATGAAATGGAAAAAAAACTTCACATTTTTACTAAGTTAGACTCTATGTACGAACTAACCCACGGAGCTTTTGAAATGCGTCTTTTCTTGTATAATTGTGGATGACGTTTTGTTCTCTGATTTTGGCTGGTCATTTTCTACTCTTCCTATTCTTCTTTCTTTCACTTCTTTCTCTCCAGGCAAACCATACAATTTAGAGTAGGTGGGTAAAGAAAACTTTCGCCAATTTTACGTTATCTCATAAGTTTGGGCAAGTTTGGGTTGTAAATAAAAATTTAGGCAAAATTTAATAGTATGCGCTTATCTCTTATACATTTTTAACATAAAGTATGCTAATACAACAAAAAATACTTGCGATAAGTAACGTAAACTTGAAACATGTAAGAATAAAATAAAAGATTTTTTATAAAGCAATATAGTTTGGTGTTTGCGGTGGACGAGTCTTCTTTTTCTGTCAGTTTTTTTTCGTTTTCGTTGTTGGATTAGTTTCCCTTCTACGATAATGAAAACGGAAATTTCAGCAAATGATTGTGATTGATTTTTTTTTCGTACTTTTAGGTCTTTAAACTCAATTGCAAGAATTAGTGTGTAATGTTGCCAAATACTCTTATTGATATTCTATCCAAGAAGTATGGACGAGGAGTTCTCGGATAACCTGTTTTTTGGGGTTGGATGCGTTATGTGAGTAGAAGTCTATTATCATTACACCCATTTCCTCCATATTGTTAATTTTATTCGCCTTTTCAGTATTCACTGAATTCGTGTGTTACTCTGCTGAGATCGAAGTGAGGCAGGCCATTCGACGGCCGCGTTCTCCGTCCGCACTTTGACGTGAAAATCGTGAAGGGAACATTGATTAACGAACGAGCGGCACAAACGCATCGACTTGTGAAAAATTCCTTCGTCTTGTGATCAATCAGGAGCCACTCGAGGAGATACACGGAATTGCGTCATCGCAACATGAAGGTTTTCTTGGTTGCCTTTGTGTAGAAAATCACGGTTCCAGTTCAACATATTCACACAAACATCCAGAATTATTTTTTTGTGCTATTCGTGAAATACATTAAATGGTGGTATTGCTTTTTGTTCGTACATTTAAGTGCGCGCCGTTACCCAATAATATCATGGACTGAGTTTTTAATCCATTGTTCTCTTATAGGACTTGTCTTGTCCTCTCTTAGGACCGGTAGAGTGGATGTCACGCTTGTTTCCCCAATACGATGATTTGTTTTAATGGGACTTGGTTCTCGTTTTGGAGAGTTACGGGTCCTTTCAATCTGGAAAGCCTTAAGTAGTCCCCGTTTTTAGAGTATTCTATTTAATGTATCTTCCATACTTGTTTACGTTTCATAACTTCACCAGTGTCATTGCCGACCACTTCAAAGGGGCTTTGTGCGGACGCGCTCCTTACCTTGCGTGCCAATAGTCGGGTCGGGACTTGCAAGAGGATGTCAAGTGTATTATAGGCAACTATTCTGCGACTTACATATGGATCATTGCGTGCCCTCCCTGCCGCAAACCAGGCAGTTTGTCTTTTCGGTGTTAACATCCGCAGTTTGACCACTTGACTCCCGATAGCTACACGAGAAACTCACACTACATGTCTTCCACGCATTTTCATTTCCTCTTTCACTACTAATTATTTGCAGACGTCACACACTTCCTGCAGGGGATACCCTCGTTGGTATTTTCCTTTAAATTCAATGAAAAATATGCTTTAAATGTTTGACTACTCCACACATTTCGCTTATCTTAACTTCATTACGTTTCTTACGCAATGATTTCAAAATGAATATTCCGGAGATGACCTCGTTGATTTTCGCTTTTTTTAAAGCTTCGAAGGTGATCAGATTTGTACCTTTGAGAATTTGTTCTACCTGTATGAACAAGCTGCTGGAGGTAAATAATTCTTGACATTCTTTATTTCGTGTGTGTGTCTCTCTCCCCTGAGTAAAATGCCCTCGTTTGTTACTCGAGTTCCTTTACGCAAATTAATGTATAGTTATTTGTACTTAGTCGTTTAGTATTAGTGTACAGATGCTACCCTTTTTTATGGATCAATCTCACACCATAAAATTAGAGGGAAGGCTTCATAGCCTAGAGAATTGAACCGTAAAGTCAATTTTCCTCATCTGATTTTCCCAATCAATCCCCCTCCAGTTTTTTCTAATCTTATTTCCCCCATGTTTTTTCCCCATTACTTTTTCTCCACTTGTTATTTCCAATATTTTCCCTCATATGTGTTTTTACTCATATTTCTCGCATTTCTTTTTTCCCCATTAGTTTTTCCTATCTATGTTTGTCTATCTGTTTTTTCCCAATCATTTTACCTAATGTTTTTCTTCAATTTGATTTTTCCTCGTGTTTTATCCCCATCTGTTTTTCTCCACCTGTGTTTTTCCCATCTACTTTTCTATGTTCTCGGCGAATCTGTATTTTTGAAATCTGTTTCTCTTATCTTTTTCCCCAATCCTTTTTTCCTTTTTTTTTATATCTGATTTACCTCAATTTTATGCTTAGAATGATGGCCATCCCTACAGCTTCATTAAATTAAGTTCCTTTTGTTCATGGCTCACATATCTTAGAGCTATCGGGACCCGGGTACAATTAAAGAGCGCCAAGTTTCTACTTCATATGCTCTTTTGTATTTTACTCCTACATCATACTCTCATCTGTAACTGCTTTCTCGCAAAGTGAGGTCGGTGTACAAGAACGCCATTACAACTTTCCACCACTTTTCGGTCAAATTTAAGTAGTCTGTGAGCTAGCAATGTTTACTCGGGTCCTGTAATAAAGGATTTTAGCTATATATTTCTTTATTCAAGAGCACTTGTGCACCTGGATGAAAAAGTGTCTCATTCAGACTTTTGTGTGATTCTCGTTGGAACAAAGATAAATAAACAAATTTTGCTGTTTAAATCCTTGTAATGGTTAGTTGTGAGAACAACTTCTTTAAGGCGGGAATTTAATATTTGGGGTTGTTCTTTTCCTCGTGACCACTCGGATTGAGCCGGTTACTTTATAAACTTATACATGAGTTGTTTTCGTTATTTATAAATGGTTTCTAAATCTGTTTTTCCTTTTAGCAGCGATGTTTTTAGTGAATGTTTTCAAAACGGTGTTCATTTTTTAATCCCTGAACCAACTCTTGTATGAAATTGGCTCTGACCGCGCAAAGTTGCGGATCCCGGGAAAGTTGCAAGGAGTTGCGGTTCCCAACAAAATATTACCAGCCAAAGTGCACACACATATTTATCTTAGCTACATAATTCCATTACTTTTGATTCCATTAACTCAACACTTGACCATTAATTTACACATTATTTTGGTGTTTTTTTTGTTTTTACTGTATTCAAAGGAAAAGAAACCAGACTCGCTCAGGTAAATAGCGTTTAGAAGCAAGCTTCATTTTTTTAACATTCCTTGCCATTTGGTGACTGCCACCAACATATAACAAAATTATGCAAACACTAGGAAAAAGTCAAACAATAAAAAAGGCAAAACAGTGGCACTAAGAAAAAGGAGGAACGTTCTAGGTCCGGGAGAAGGCCCGCTTTGCCCCGGCACCGGAGCACGTGACCAACAACAGAGTAAAAGAAACTCCAGAAACTCTATAAGTTTACACGTCTGTGTACAAGAATCTGCGCCGAGTACAAGGGACAAGCGTCAGCCATACCGCTCGTCCTGGTACTGGGAAAGGTAACGTGCGCAAATATCCTCTATACTGGGACATTTAATAAGAATATTCAACACTCTGTGGGGGAAGGGCAAGGCAGTCGTCACAGGAAGGTGCAGGAAACGCTCAATCAAATGGCGATGCATCCTGAGCAAGTGACAATGAAGTGATTAATAATAAAAGAGAAAAATACTGCCAAACTTGTAAAGAAGAATTGAGAAGGACCTTGTTTTCCTTCATTCCACTTCAACTTAATATGCATCAAGCAACCAGTAGCCAAAATGTTAACATCGTTAACATCAAATACTAGTCACCTAATTTAACCCACATGCCTTTGTTCAATTTGTCACATATGCCACTATTCAATTTCTTTCGCGGGCTGCTCAATTTGGTATTTATGCGAATACTGAATTAACACCGATTTCGGGGATGGACGAAGCGATTTAAAATTATTCCACTCAACCGCAAACAAGGAATAAAAATGACGAACCTTAACTCGGTCTGTTATATTTAATTAAAACTTTTATATTATGATAATGTGTAAGATAGGAGGGTGCACTTAAAGAGGTGTAATGGGGCCTACTTGGAGCCATCCGCTCATTGAGGAAGCCAGACTAGACGAGAAGCTATAGTGTATATCTCCCCCCTCTTCTGATGGGCCAATTTGTCGTAGAAAAAAATACAGGTTCATGCTTAATAGATCATAAAGAAGAGGTGTATTTTAGGGGCGTTGATATAGGCCGACCACGATTCAAGGTTTCATTATTTAGAATAAGGATAAAGGGTAACCAAACGGGGACATTTCCGAGTATTAAAAGAAAGAATAATGGAAGAACGGTCATTAGGAGGGAAGAAAGAGGGGGGATATAATGAAAAATGGGAAAAGGGCTCTCAGAGCAATCCCAATCAACAGTATTTATAAGAGGGGGGGGGGATTATGCTAGGAATATTTGTAGGTTTTTGGCATCAAATTTAGAACAAAAAAAACGAGGGTCTCCCCCGCGGAGACCTTGTAAGAAAAGATCTGTATAGAAAACGTTGAAGATCGGGGAGGGCAAACTGCCGGTGTTGGGGTCAGCAGGGCACACCTCCAGATCTCACAATATATCCTCTTGCGGGATGATCATTTGTAAAAACAAGGGATTTAATCCTATTTCTGAGGCACCGATCGATCGAATTTATATAAAAAACACCATAATTTTCCTATAAAAGAAACAAAACCCTGGTGTCATCAACAATGGAACTTTCACACAGTAAAGGAGAATTGTAACAAGGAGTAACAAGGAAAGTAAATACCCTAGGATACCTTACGGTCCATTCAAAGAGGGTACCTTTAACCTAGCAATCAAGCAGGCACATGGCTGCTTAATTGTTTTGCATCCCTAAACGGCCACTTTTCAAGACCTTGTCTAGTCTTGACTTGAACTGGTCAACAGATTCACTGTTGACAACTTCAACTCGAAGTGAGTTCCACTTACCGCAGATACTGTAAGTCAAAAGATTCCCACAGAGATTGCGGTTTGAAGCCGTGATTGCTCGTTCTGTTCTCACTGAGTGTGAAAATATCCCGGTAGTCAACATTGTCGAAACCTCGAAGTATTTTGAAAACTTCGATGAGCTGACCACGCAGTCTACGGGTTTCCAGCGGGAACAGATTTAATTCCCTTAGTCTATCCTCATAACTTTTATGTTTGAAAGAACGAATCAGCATGGTTTCCCTGGCTTGTACGCGTTCCAATCTCGCGATATCCATTCGAAACGAAGGCTTTCAAAAATGTACGGCATACTCCAGGTGCGGCCAAACAAGGGATTTGTACAGACAGAGTACTATCTCCTTGTTAAGGCATCCAAACTGGCGCTTTATGTAGCCTAACATACTTTGGGCTTTCTTCTCTGCCTCGATGCACTGTTTCGAGAACTTGAGGTCGCAAGTGATAGTTACACCCAAGTCCTTCTCAGTGTCACTCAATTCAAGAGCAGTGCCCTTAAAGAAAAACTGAGATTGGGGGTTTCTGTGGACGATATGCATCACTTTGCATTTCCCCATGTTAAAAGGCATTTGACACGTGTCCGACCACTCCCGAATCTTCCCAAGATCTTCCTGCAGGCGGGCAGTATTTCCATCCTTTGCAACGTTCAAACCAAGCTTGGTATCGTCGGCAAATTTGGAAATCTTGGCAACCATGTCACCGTCCATGTCGTTGACGTAGATAATGAATAGTAGTGGTCCTAGGACAGAACAATGAGGCACTCGCTAATAACGGGTACCCACTCTGAAGCCTGTCCATTCACCACCACCCGTTGCCGTCTGCCACTTAGCCAGTTCTCGATTCAGCCGGCTACCTTTCCGTCTATGCCCAGCGCTCGCACTTTCCGGAGAAGGCGGCGGTGTGGTACCTTATCAAAGGCTTTCTGAAAGTCTAAGTACACCACATCCTCCACCTTGTCCCGATCGTGCTCACTGAACACGAAGTGGAAGAATTCGACAAGGTTCGTCAGGCATGACCGTTGCCTTCGGAAGCCGTGCTGGAAACTCCTCAGTAGCAGGTTTGACTCTAAATACGATGTCATTTTGTCCACCATCATGCTTTCCATGAGTTTACCGACTATCGAAGTCAGACTGATAGGTCGGTAGTTTGACGGTTGGCTTCGGTCTCCTTTCTTGAAGATAGGACTCACCTCCGCTTCACGCCAGTCTCTAGGAACTCATTCGGCCTGGATTGACATGTTGAAGATTGCGCTCAGGTGTCGTGAACCTTGATCGCGCACTTCTTTTAACACTTTAGGTAGAAACCCATTCGGACCAGGTGAATTATTCGTCATGAGGTCAGTGATCTTCTTTTTTATTTCTTCTTCCGTGAAGTCCATATCCTCCAGCTTTCTCCCTGAGTAGGAATCCATTGGCTGCGGGATGGGACCACACTCTTCACTAAACACTGAAGAGAAGTAGTCGCTGAACAGGTTAGCATTTTCTGCATCTAAGTGCTTTAATGCCCCCTCCTCATTTCTCAAAGGGCCAATCGTTCGACGGATTGGTTTACGGCTGTTCACATATCAAAAAAACTCCTTGGGATTCTCTTTACAGAGTCTCGCCACTCGGAGTTCCTCAGACCGCTTAGCCGCCCTTATGCTGGATTTCACTCTCCTGGCTAGCCTCTGGTATTCGTCAAAATCACCCGAGATCTTCGATTGCCGGTACACAGTTCTCTTCTTCCTAAGTAGTTTGCCGATTTCTCGATTAAACCACTTTGGTTGAACAGAAGACCGACGGGGACATTTCAGAGGGATGAAACGCGATTGAAGACTCATGAATGTGGTTTTGAAACAGTTCCACGAGTCTTCAACAACATCGTACACTTCTAGCCTCGCGTCAGTCAGTCCAGCACGAAGACCTGCAAGGTCTGCTCTTTTCAAATTCAGTTTCCTCGATTTACTAGTTGCATGCCCTGCCTTCGGGACTTTGACTACAAATCTAATTAGTCGGTGGTCACTGCCACCGATCTCTTCGCAAACAGAGAGGTCATCAACGATGTCATCCTCAGAGGTGAAAACCAAGTCGAGCTTATTGTCTCTTCTCGTTGGCTCTCTCACCCATTGAGTGAGGAACTTGTTGTCCGCAAACTCCAGGAGTAGTGCGTTCTCGCCACAGGGTTCTCTGGTTTCCCAGTCAACTTGTGTGTTGAAATCACCCATGACGATACACACTCTGTCTTCGACAAGTTCTCCTAGTAGCTGGTATAGACCTCTGTCCTTTTCAACGGGTTGGGCAGGAGGTCTATAAAGCACCAGGGTCCTGTATTTGGCAGGACCTATCTCTAGGTCAACACATAGTAGTTCATGGTCGGATACGATGTTGCAATCCGTTGAGTTGAGAGTATCCTTGATATACAACATCACACCGCCACCCTCTCTGTCTGGCCTATCTTTCAGGAAGAGCTGGCAACCGGGAATCCTGAATTCACCTTCAAAATCTCGGCTTGAGGTTTTTATCCACGACTCCGTTATGGCCACCATCTCAGGTTCCTCTGTTGCTACGAGGCCACAGAGCTCAAGAAACTTATCCCTGATTGACCTCGCATTGAACAGAAGAACTTTGAAGGAGTCCCCTAGTGTAGGACTCCCTACGCTCTTCCGTTTTCCGGCTTCTTTGTTTTCGTGGTCACACCCTTTTTTGACGACCTCCGAGAAGGTCGTTCCCGGAGTGACACGGGCGTGCTGGCGCACGTCCGCTTTCGCTCTGTTTCTAACGCTCCTTTGGGTGCGTTTCACGACATCTTGAATTAGGTTGGCGAGAAAGGCCTTCCCTTTAAAGGAGAGATGTACCCCGTTCCTTTGGTAGAGGTCGTCTCTACTGATAAAGGTACGATAAGGGTCCACGAAGAAGAATCCTTCTGCCGTGCAGAGATCCGCCAACCTTCTGTTCACTGCGACGTTCCTCTCGTGAGCGGTTTGGGATGGAACTCTTCTCGGAAGCATCCCAACCACGACACGTTTGCGGGTTTTAAGCCCTATGTCATCCACGGCTCCCATCACCGTTTGGATGGTCTTACCACTGAGGCCAACCTTACCCCCTCTGAGGTAGAGGTAGTTGCCGCTCACCTTCAGAGCAACAACTGAATTTTCAGAAATCTGAGCTTTCTCTGCCTCTACTCTGATGTTGTGGTTACCCCGTCCTGACAGGCAGCTTACCTTCACGCTAGTGCGAAGGCGGGCCGCCAGCAGCGGCTGCAGATCCCGTGTTTGCGAGTCACCAATGAGGGTGACCTTCGGACACTTGGTCTCTGAAGACGGGGTCTTCCCTTGTGGAAGAGGCCTCCCCTTTTTCTCTTTACTCTCCACATTCTTATCTTTCTTTTTCTTCTTATTTATCTTTTTCTTCTATTTTTGTTTCTTCTTCTTTTGTTTCAACTTTATTATTTTTCTTTTTTTCTTTTTTTTTCCTTTCTTCTTTTTCTCTTTTTCTCTCGCCTCAGTTAGCTTTGCCTCAGATGATGCCGGAATCTCCGCTTGGGTACCAGGGGATTCCGACACGTCAGTGGGCGGCGCCTCTTCTAGACATCGAATCTGAGCTGCGTTAAGGGCTTCGAGTTTCTCCAACTTTCTTTCAAGGATTTTAGCTCTCTCCTCTGAGGCTCTATAGAGGTCTTTCAGGTTCTTCACCTCTCGCGTCAATATACAGGTAGTGCAGATACTTTCGGGGGTGCATTTTGAGTAGCAGCCCTCCGGAAAGTTAACGCACCACTTTTCTAACTGGCATGTTGCACAGTTGTATTTTAGACGAACGGGTCCTTTTTTGCTTGTCATTTTTAGCGCTTTCTCTCTCTCTAAAAACTCGTGACCAATCAATGATAAAAAAGGGGAGTTGGTGAGTTCTCTTCGCGTGAGTCGCTCCCGCCTATCCATCGGAGAGGTTTCGGATCTTTCAGAAGACACGCTCCTTGTGCTGCTTAAGATAAAGGGTTATATCATAAATACAGGTCATAAATCGTCTTCTATAAAACTCCAGGCACAGACTCGTACAGCGAACACAGGAAATTAATAGTACGAACCAGAATCCGCAGGGTATGGCAAATACTCCATTCAAAAAGTACCTCATTTTGAGGGGTTGTGTTGTTTTGGTGATATAATTTAATGTGTGGTGCGTGTAGATTTACGCCCTGAAAGAGGGAGGCGCATGATTTCGGTTTGATAGAAAGCCTTTTAGTCCTAGTGTGGGTTAACCGAAAGAGGCGGAGAACCCATCAACGACAGGTTTACTCTGAATGAGTTGCGTTCCGTTTTCGCTTCGTGTACGAACACCGCTCATGGTAGAGACGATGTCCGTACCCTATGCTTCGATACCTTGGTGAGCGAGGCATGACTTTTCTGTTAGATTTGTTCACTTGATCTAGGTTGATTTGGATAGAGGGTATCCTCCCAGATTCCTCGCCAATCGCTACTATCCTCGTTTTTCGCAAACCTGGGAGAGATAACTCTACACCGGCCGGTTTCCGCCAAATCTCTCTAACCGCCAGCGTGTGTACGTTGATGGAGAAATTGGTAAATGTTTGATTAGCTTTATTTCTGGACACTGGAGGCCATCTTTTTTCTGCACAGTGCGGCTTCCGCAAGTTTCACTCCACGTCCGATGCTCTGCTCCCACTGAAAAATGCCGTCTGCGAGGTATTCCTTTGTAGACAACACTACACCATGGTGTTTTTCGATCCGGAGTATGCCTATGATGCCGCATTGCGATACAGTATCATCTAAACTCTCGACACGATGGGGGCGAGTGGACGCCTTTCTGTCTTTATATCTGAATTTTTGAGAGATCCTCGATTCAGCGTAGGTGTGGGGGGCAGGCATCTCTGCCCCAATGGAGCAGGAAGAGAGTGTCCCTCAAGAAATTTGCCTCAGAGTCCCACTCTTTTCCCTGAGCATCACCGGCATCACCTGGGTGCTTTTAGAAGAGGTTCTCGATACGCTCTACGTGAAAGACCTTTTAATCTCATTTGGCGCTGCCCAGATGCCAACTCTGGAGCGTCTAGTCCAACAGGCATTGAACCGCGTCTCTCGCTATACCGAAACTCACGGGCTTTGCTTTTCCTTAGCCAAGAATAAGATGGTGCACTTCTGCCGCCATCCACGGCTCCACCTTGAGCCAGACTTGTTTCTCAATGGGTGTGTCGCCTGTAAGTCGTTGACTCGCACCATTTCCTTGGTCTTATATTTTACCGACTCCTCACCTTGGAGGCTCATATTCGCAGCCTTTGGGTCTCTTTTACCTGTGCCATGGATATATGTCTCTCTGTGGCGTTCAGCGCCTGGGTCATTGATAGTGCTACTGCCCTACTTTTTATGGATCCTTTGCTCGTTGGAGGCTTTACTACGTTTGTGAGTTTTATGCATCTGCCGCCAACCGTGTTTTGCAGAAGGTGGACTCGATCCACCACACCAGCCTGTCTGGCGACCAGTGATGTCCGCACCTTCCCCATTGAGAGTCTACTTGTCGATTCTGGGGAGATGCCACTCGCTCTGCGTCGTGTACATTGCATTATTCGACTGTATGTGAGAGCCAGGCGCCTCCTTCAGTCGCCAACAGCTCTCACTGCATCCGCAGCTGATCTCGACGGTGACTATGCCGCCAAGAGACGCCATTAATACCCTAAGTCCTTTGAATTTACGTCTAAAAAACTCCTTCAAGAGCTAAGTATAGCTCTTGGGCCGGTTCTGCCCAGGACGCCACTCTGGAGGATACCACCTTTGACTATTTGTCGCCACGCCTCTACTCGCAAATCTTTTACAGTGCCGAGATTAATGCATTCGGCCTTTTGGGAGCACACTTCGAGTCACACTGGAACTGTGATAGTGTATGCGGATGGCTCCATGTCACAAGAGGAGGAGGCTGGCATCTTCCAACTTATTTGACTGTTTGTTGTAGGTCGCATATTCCTTCGCCGGGGGAAGGCCGGCCTACCTTTGACGCCGAATGCGCTTTCTTTTTGTCTTTCTGCTTTTTTTGTTATTTTTTTTAGCCTTTGTTATTTTTTATTGTTGTTCTTTGTTATTTGCATATTTTTATTTGTTTTTTAGTATAGCTTAGTACAGGGTGTCCCCCCAAAATGGGCCCAAACTTTTGATAGGCCTCATTTCTTAATTTTCTGCAAGAATTGAATGGAACCTTGATGATAACTAGTTTATTGTGTGTAAAAAACACCATATCATAACATGAGTCTTTGGACTTTTCTTCTTTATTCTAGAGCACGTGTTCGAGATAACCTCCATTTAGCTCTGTGCATTTCTTGAGGCGCAGCACAAAGTTGTGCATGACGTCCTTACAAACCAACTAAATAATGGCTCTGATCTCCTTCCTGGTGACTTCCTTGAGTTCCGGGATGGACCTAGGTTGAGTACCGCGACTTATTCCCTACTAGGCAGTCGTCAGGTGGGCTCCTAGAATTAAAAAAAAACCGCTGGGTCATATTGCACCATCCATCTCCTTGTGCCTTACATAGTGAAGCCAGTGAGAGTGTTAATCCTCTAGTTCAGGTGAATCAGGAGCTCTATACTTTCTACTTCAGCAACTCTCTTACGAGTTAATTAGGGGAGAAATATACATCCCTCTCCCTCTCTTCAAATGAGGGATATGATAGACATAACTAAAATTCATTTAACACTTTTGTTGATCTTTTTCCCTGGGTTGCCATCGCTACGCCCATCTTTTAAATCAATTACGTAGTTAAACCGAGTTCCTTCGAGGACTTCTGGACCCTTTAAAGAGACATTCTTTGATTGCATCATGCTCCCAAGGTCGAATTGATAAAGCGATATTTCGAGTCGTCGTTAATCACTGAGCAAAATCGTCTTCATTCACCTAATTTTGATTCAAAAGAGGAAAAGTGATTTTCTGGTTCGAGTGATCTTGGCAACGCTTTTGGCCCCACTTTACAGAAAATGTGTCTCATCATCGTTAATTTACCAGAATGGGGCGAACAGGAGTTCGGTCGATGGCTATTTCATTATCGATAATTTCAAATGAATTTCGACGAATCTTTTTCCAAGTGCGAATGGTCAATATTAAGGTTTTCCTCATCATTTGAGATCCAACTTCTCTGGACTCTCTTTCTTTGATTAAATATATTCATATTTTTTATTAAATCTCTAAATATTTAATCAAAATTTTATCAAGACGTCTTTGTTTATAAACGTCTTGCAGTGAATTAATAATTTCATTCGGCTCAGAAATAATAGCTGTCAGAATTTGAACACAAGCCCTTCAAAAACTGAACATACCAGTGAAATTAAAAAAATGGTATTTGTTGCGTTTATTCACCCACTTTGATAAATGCTATGAGAGTTCAACTTAACTTGGAGTGAGGTCATATTTTATGGTCTAATTTCTCGAAATATATTAGAAGAAATCTAATTTCCAATGAATGAAATGTAATTTGTAACTCTTATACTCCTAATCCGGAGTGTTGTTGGGAGTCACCTTAACTTATTGCTTCCAAAGTGGGAAGAAATACGTTAAAATGATTTTAGAAAAGAAGCAATATGTTAAATTGTTCTTTTACTCTTTATCTACTAAAGAGAGATATTGTTGGAAATATCAAAATTACATAAGCTAGGTTAGGTAACATACTACAGGTTATATACGTCATATTGATTCAAAATAAAAATCAATATGGCCGAATGTTAAAAATGGATAGTTTATATCTATAATTTTTGTTTAGGGAACTAGTAAGGGAAAGTGATCCAATTTACGAAGTCTGAAGGTGGGTTTGGGATCAATAGTGATACTATCAGTGGCGGAGGAAATCAAATCTTTAAATTTTCGGTCGTTTTGGGCCACCTAAAGGAAGGGATTATATGAAATATATTCCTGGAGAGAGAGAGAGCCTTGTCCAAACCTACTTATTACTAATTTAACTGAAAATCTTAGGGAAATAGTATCTCATTGCAAATTCTCTTTATACGAACTAGTTCCTGGTGATGCTATGATATGCCTTCCTTCACAGCATCATTTATGGTGACGAGGTTTGCTATGACAGTCATCCGTAACTCTCATCAATCATGTTCTTTCCTTCTATGCACCTTTGAAAGGGTCCAGGTTATTGTATATGATTAAGTTCAGGAAATTTGAGTGCCTTCCTTAATCCACACCCACCAAATACTCAAATTAGGTACTTAAATCATATTTTCACTAACCATTATTTCACCAAGTTTTCAGATGTTTCCCTGATAGATGCCCTGGGGGATATCCTTTAATCCTACATGAAATAGATCTTATTTATGTACATTATTCTTCATTCATTCACGCGTCCTCTTTGTCTGTAGAGAAAGTGAAAATTGTACCCGTCTCCTTGATCCAAACGATCACTCAGGTTTACCCGCAAAGTATCCACGGCTCCACTAATGTATCAGTTCGCCCCTGTAACCTGTTTTCCTCTATTGCAGGTTTTCTTATTTAATCAAGACCCAAATTCGCCCCATTCCTCTTTCTCCCCGATCGTTATATTGACATCAGAATACTCAGGATCTATTCTAAATTGCCCTGGTCCTTTTGGTTCGAATCGCAGCGATAATTTTAAAGAGAAAACAAAGAGCTCCTTTCGTCATTCGAGAGATCTGCCGCTGCGTCGCATTGTCCTGAATTGAAAGGGAATTTGAACCAAGGAAATGTGCGTAGGAGCGATAGAGAGAGAAGGGCAGCAGAGCTTCAATAGCCGTTTTATCACTGCCAGATTTCATCGTCCCTAATTTGATCGTTTAAGTCTTCTTTTTGTGGTCGCTTGATAGGCTTATTATTCGACGCTTTTCAGTAATGGGTTTTACTTGTGCGTCTATCTTTTAATTTATGTATGTATGCCTTTATGTCTCTAGTAGATTTGAATGTATGTATTGGCGTTTGTATACATGCATATCTATTTTTATTGAATGTAACCAGTAAAAAGTATATTAATCAAATGATTCTTTCTATTGATTGGATAGAGAAACATTACACAGTCTCCCGTAACCA
Source organism: Ceratothoa steindachneri (assembly GCA_963969495.1). Classification (NCBI taxonomy): domain Eukaryota; kingdom Metazoa; phylum Arthropoda; class Malacostraca; order Isopoda; family Cymothoidae; genus Ceratothoa; species Ceratothoa steindachneri. Next base: position 185,242,397 of record OZ018325.1, read on the forward strand.
AAATTACTATTCGTTAAATTATCTACTACACTTATTTCTCCAAGAACAGCTTTTCAGATATGAAAGACTATGATATCGCTAAAGTAATAGTAATATGGCAGGAAATAAACTGATATTTTCCTTTTGTGATGAATATTAAATCGTAAAATCGCCCGATTGACTATGCTTTAAGAAATAACAACAAATAAATAAGAAGTCGCTTTCTACAGTACAGGAAGAAAATATGGCAGAAATGTTTGATAGACTTTTGACATTTCTGTGTGAGAAGTTTCTTTTTCAAACGTTCGAGGAATCCACGTGGGTCTATATATATATATATATATATATATATATATATATATATATATATATATATATATATATATATATATATATATATTGTATTAACTATTTACTACTGAGATAAACGGTAGGAAACGTTAAGGTTAGAGAGTCACTATAGACAAGTGACCATAACGTAGTTAAATTCCAAATAGAGTCACGCATAAATGCGTTTTGGGAGCTCGAATTTCGATGTTCGTCGTCAGCGTAAAAGGTTAAATTATTGGGGAAGCTGTTTTTATAATTGTAACAGTTTACATTATGCATTCAGAATTATAATTACTTGTGCTTACTGTAGATCCCGATTCAGTAAAATATGTTCACAGAAACCACGGTAAATAAAAGAAAGCCAGCCACCTGGATTACCAGAAAAATTATAAACTCAATATTCAAATGTAATAGGTTTCACCAAACCGTAAAAAACAACAAAACGTAAGTAGATCGAGAAAGATATAAATTATATCGTAAAATAGTTAAGCGGGGCGTTAGCAAATCGAAATATAATTATCAAAGCGACAAAGCTCTAGACCTTAAACATGACCTTAACTGTTCCTAAAGTTACATGGACATTATTAGTGTAAAGCCTATAAGGCGGGAAGTAAATACTACTGATTGGGAGTAGAGGGGCATTTCTTACCGATAACCCCGAGGCAATTATTAAGATATTTAATAACTTAGTGTACGAACTTTAAACGGTCTTTTAAGGACAGGTTAGTCCCAGTATAGTTCAAAAGATCTAATGTCGCGACAATCTTTAAAAAGAGAGAAATTTAATCCTAATAACTCCCGTCCTATTAGTTTAACGTCAGTAATTGGTAAACTCTTTGAATCGATAATTAGATATATAAAAGTGAATTATTTTGAGTCAACATACATAGACTGCGCTTGTCGCTTGGATTGTTCTCTTATATACTCGTTGTACGGTGAAGTCAACTTCTTTGAAATTTGGACTGGATTTCATTCGAATGAGGTTGATTGAATACCGTTTTGTTGTGCGTGACCAGATATTTTACCAGCAGTGATACGTTGAGAAGTGGCTATTTTTTCCTTGACTTGCCTTGATGGAGGCTAGTTGAGGAAAAGGAAGAAGGACTCCTCTGCGCTGCCTGAAGGTAAATTTGCATTTTGTTTATTGGACATCCTTTTCCACCTTCTCCACACCACTTTTCCTTATTTTCCTAACGCAAACCTAAAACTACATACACACCAAGTTACACGCACCTACAGACTCGGGGCCTCCCAGATTCCCTCTCAAATTACGCCTTTGGGTGTAATGGCGGAGAGATGAAGGAGACGCGGCGTATTGCCCTGAGGACCTTGCCAGGCCAGCAAAAACTGGACAGGATCAAGGTCTTCGAGAGAATTTACGGCGAGCTTAATATTGCCCTCATACGGCTAATTGATTTGCCAAATGGCTACGCGGCTATCTGTATGAGGGAGGATGACATAGAAATCCTCTCCTCCCCCCCCGTGCTTCAGAATCTGTTCGAAAAATCGATCTCGCACCTCAAACACCGCCACAAATATGCACACATAGAAGTGTTATCTGCCGACGCCTCGACACCTGCGTTGGAGGCCACTCGACCGACCAAATCACGGACAAGATTCTTCGAAATCATCAGTGGGCAAAAGTAGCCGAAGTAATCCAATTTAAAGACTTCACCCACGTTTTTAAAGTAGTATTCACGGAAACCACAATGGCGATTAAAGCTAAAGAAAACGGCCTTCTCCTCTTTAATGTGCGCATCTGCCCCGATCAGAATGAGCGTGAGGAGTTCGTTGACCTTTTCAATGTGCTTGAAGTGCTACAGGTACAATGAACACACCACCGCCACTTGCCCCAACGCTACACTCACAGTTTGTTCTGTGTGCGCCGGCCAAGACCATTCCTGCCGCGAATGTAAAAGTTCGTTCCAGAAATGCCTCCATTGTGGTGGCCCACACAAAACCATGGCAATGACCTGTCCAGTAAATAAAGAACACATACAAAAGGCAAAGGACAAAGACAGAAAAAGAGGAAGAAAAAAAGGCTAACGCCACCTACGCGAAGGTTGCCAAGGCAACGGTCGAAGAGAGTAGTGTTGCCTCTGCACCTAAGTACCAGCAAATCGAGAATGAAAAATAAAATATTAATGTGTTGCATATATTATGCAAACATTGTTAACCTGACCAAACATGGCACCTTCGCGAAGGAACTAAACACCATGCTTGTGAATAACGGCATGAAAAAATGTGGTTCCAGGAAAACCATTCGTCAAATGAGGTTCTTCGAGTGAACCTCCAACCGCAGACCGAGACGAGCGGCCCAAAAGCTCCAGATACGAGTATGCAAGCTATGGCTACACTGCAGAAGGCACAAAACTTACATACACACACCCAACTACCCAAACAAATGCGCAAGTCAAGCGGAAGGAAGCTGCTGCTGTGAAGCCTAAGAAGGTAGAGCATTCGCTCTGCCCCCAAAAGGCCTCGCATTTACGTCGACCGAGTAGGTCTTCGTCTTCAAGGAATCGTGCTCCCAGGTACATGTACTACTCGAGTATGATAAACCTCAGAGTATATGCTGCCGAAGGGAACCAGTTTCCTGACGACGCAGGCCCATAAGATATTGTCGATGACATTAGGGCCCGAAAATACAAATGGGCTTACGAGGCTGACATACCTGAAGATGTGATAAAGCAGGCTCTCTTCCGCTACTTTGTCCAATTCTCAACCGACGCTTACGTTGTTCTCACAGACGCAGAGTTCCGTAAGAAGAGATCCCAAAGGGAAAGACTACTCCGTCCTCCCCCCAAGGAGCTTAAGTCGACCACGATTAGAACACTCCTCGCCATAATACCTACACTACATTGCGAGCGTAATATCTAAAGCTAGCCAAAAATTAAAAAAGACCTTACCTGCACTGTAACATCAACTTAAACATGTAAAACTTACCGATTATTACTACCCGTTTTACAACTTTTCACCAAAATTTGACTTACCGTAGTAGCGAGTTTTACTGGTTAATACAAAGGCTTGAAGACCATTTCAATTTTGACACCCAAAACATTAACACGAGGTTAATATTGCTAGAGCTACCCTATGACCAGGGATCTATACATCCCTGCTCCTGCGTGCTTTATTTTACTATACTACCTACTTTTGCTGGAGATACTTTTCCACTAAGGAAATATACTCACTTCAAACTTATACTAAACTTACCTTTACTATCCTTATCGAAATCCATTCACCACTATACTCTTTTACTTTTGCTCTACTAATCTATACTTCCTAACTTGTTATGTCCAATGTCCAACAAACATATGTAATCTTGGACACACAAACGAAATTCGTTGAGCACGCAGAATTTTTATAAAATAATTTTCATCTACGATAACAAAAGAGCAGTGGACCTAATTTAATTATACTCCTATAAATTATTTGATACCGACACCCGCGTGATAGAGTCATGCCGAAACTTAGAAACCATGGAATAAAAACACAAATCCTTTAGTGGGGAGAAAACTGGTGCTAAATTCATAAACAGGGCAAGCTCGGAGTGGGCCCCAGGGATTAGTAGGGGTACCTCAGGGATCAGTAGTGAATCTAGTGTTGTTCATTGTATATATAGATAACAATGATAATAAATTGCTTAGCAAAACATCCAAATTTGTTGATGATGAAGCCGTTTTTCGATGAGATGTTGCGGAATACAAAGAGACCTCCTGTATAAAATTGTAGAGGATAAGGATAAATGAAAGATGAAATTTAACATATGTAAATCAAGGTCATGCACTCAGATTACCAAATTAACTGATAGATTCTAATATAGGTTACCTAAAAAAGAGAACTAACGATTATAATTTCGTAGGACATTAAAAGTGTCAATGCAATGCCAAGAAGCTTCGTAAAGAAGCGAACCGAAATAGTGAAATACATTGCGCTGAACTTGATTTGTAGGTCAAAATATATAATTTTACCACTATACTAATCGCTTGTCAGTCCTCAGAGCATAATCTTAAATTATATATATATATATATATATATATATATATATATATATATATATATATATATATATATATATATATATATATATATATATATATATATATATATATATATATATTAGCGGCCATAATAGGGTCAGTAAGAACAGGTGTATTTAAATATTTATTATAATAGTTTAACAAAACGTTGAGACTATTTATTTTATACATATTATACCCATAATTTCTTGCAAGATGATGGGATAATATTGTTCCATTCGTTTTTCAATAATTTCCAGAGTTCATCTTGGTTCTTTGGATTTCTACTCCGCGTTCCATCTCCAAAAATCTTCCAAACGATTTATATAGGGTTATGATAAGGCCTTTGAGGTTTGCCAGTCAAGAGATCAACCTTTTTATAACTCAAAACAACTTTGACTCTCTTCGCAGTGTGTCAGCAAGCGTTGTCCTGCACTAAGAGAGGAGGTTAAACTGACGAGGAGATGTGGAAGGGCATGTTGTCTAAGAATCTGCTTGTAGATTTCAGCTGTGACAGTCCCTTATAGGTGAATAAGTGGACCATGACCAGAAACAGAGATCACTCTCTATACCATTACACTGCTTCCTACATATTTCACTGTCTTCTTCACACATGCACGATATAACCTTTCGCTACATCTTCGTCGGACGTACATTCCGCCATTGGAACCATCACATTAAACTTCGATTCATCGCTAAAATGAACCTGCGCCCTTTGTTCTTCTGTTCAAACGATATTTTCATGAGCTTAACGAAGACGGAATCTTTGATTCTTCATGGAGATCAGAGGTTTCTTTACCTGTGTCTGATCAAACAATCCAGAACTTCGTAAGATCCGGGAAACTGTTTTCCGCGATACGTTTGCATCGGAGGTGGAGCTGAACTCGCGGGATATCTCAGCAGCACTCTTAAACCTATCCTTCAGTGACATTCTAACCATGATACGATCCTGTCTTGATGACGTTTTATGAGGTATACCAGTTTTGGGTTTAGCATCTGTCGATCCAGATAATTTAAAACGAGCTACAATTCCTTGCGCCAAGACTTCTAAACATTCATACAGTAGTTGCTATCACAGAATTTGACTTACCCTCTTTGTGAAGGCACACAATCCTTTGTTTTTCATCACAGGATAACGGTTGTCTCTCAAGCCACTATGTTGACAGTTGAATGTTCCAATAATGTATGATCATAAGAAGTAACTGTTAGCGCCTCAACAGTCTCTTAAACAAAAATACCACGTTCGGTTGTTCATTTTTTCTAAGTGACCCCTAACTTTTGGCTGCTACAATTTGGAAGAAGGTTTGTTTATTTCCTCATAAGGTACGAAATATTTATTCCATTACCATGAAACTTTGACGAAAGATAGATAGTAGATATATCTAAATAGATGTATAATATATAGTCTCAATGTTATGTTAAACTTCTATAATAAATATTTAAATATTTAAATACACTTCTTACTGACACTTATATTATGGTCGCTACTATATATATATATATATATATATATATATATATATATATATATATATATATATATATATATAATATATTTATATATATATATATATATTGGTTAAAGCTTCTCCTGTTGAGCTTTAATTTAGTTTGCAGAATGAAGAGGTAAGGACGTAAAACGGGAAGTTCATTTTTCGGGTAAAAGCTTCGCCCATCTTCTGGTACTGGAAAATTGCAAAATTTTGTAAAAAGACTAATATTATACATTGAAATTTTAAATATTCAAAATTATGAATGTAGTAGATTAATCAGGGGATGTGAAGCTACACAGGTTACTGAATTGTTATATAAAAGTTAGAGAATTCAATTGATGAAAGAAATTTAATCATAATAAATGGAGTAAACGCTGGATACATTTTATAAAAGACACTAACCTTTTGCACAGCTGTTGAAAGAAGACTGGCAGGAAAGCCTAAGGAGCGTAAGAAGAAATAAAAATTTAGGCGGTTGGTTTATATTTAGCCACAGGACCGGAAAAAAAGACTTTTCACCTGTTCGGCTACATTCTATCCATTGTAAAACTTTTTATTATTAGATGATTTTTAAAATCTTAAAGACCATCCCATATCCAATATCCCACCCTAAATTCTGACTCTTTTCCCGACCCACTACTTCTTCTCGATAGTGAGGAGACTAGAACTGAACCGGGTACTCCAGGTGAGGCTGACCAGTGAGTTGTACAAGGGAAGAACAACCTCTTTGTTTCGAAAGCTGAATTGCCTCCTGATGTAATCCAGCAGCTACTGATACCTTTTCTCCACCTGTAAGCACTGCTTCAAAAATTTGAGATCGCTGCTATTCAGCACACCTAAGTCCTTCTCGACATCAGTTTACTCAAGACGCATACCTTGCAGCTCATAGTCGAACCGGGGATTCGCATACCCGATGTGCATCACTTTATACTTGTCCAAGTTGAAAGGCATCTGCCACTTGTCAGACTACTCGCCAATCATCCGTAGGTCCTCCCTCAATCCCTCGATGTTTTCAGGAATCGCGGCGTTCTCTCCAAGTTTTGTGTCGTCTGCCAATTCCGCGAGGCGGCTCACCCCTCCTTCATCTATGTCTTTGATGTAGATGATGAATAACAGAGGGCTCACTACGGAGCCCTGAGGGACTATGTTACTGTCGACCACCGAGAGGCGTGGCCGCGGATAATAACCCTATGTCGCCTGTCCGACAATCAACTTTTTAACCAATCTGCGACCTTTTCTCTAATTCCCAAAGCGTGTACTTTCGCCATAAGCCGACGGTGGGGGACTTTATCTAAAGCTCTTTGGATATCCAAATAAAGTATGTCCACCACTCAACTTCTGTGAAACTCGCTCATCATCCCGTGAAAGAATTCGGCAAGTTCGTGAGGCACGAGCGCTTTTGTCGGAAGGTGTGCTGGATGTCCGTCAACAGGTTGTGGGTCTCTAAGTGATTCATTATTTTATCCGCTATTATGCCTTCCAGTATTTTAAACACTATTGAAGTGACACATCGGTTGGTAGTTTCCAGCGGCGCCATAGTCCCCCTTTTTGTGGATCGGGGTGACGTTGGCCCTAAGCTAGTCCGTAGGACTTCACCACTATCAGGTGACGCGTTGAAATGTATGTGAGAGAGAGAGAGTGTGAGAGAGTGTGTGAGAGAGAAAGAGTGAGAGTATGAGAGATGATTGTGATGTGAAATAGGATCACAATCAGGAAATTTTAATAATCTACGTTCTATACATATCCATGAATTATATCGTCTAGTCTAGATTTGAATTGTTCCATAGACGAACTATTCAACACCTCGATCGGGAGACGGTTCCATGTAGCGCAGATATTATACGAGAACTAGTTCCCGCAAATTCTAGTTTGGAATGGGCAAACTCCAACTTGTAACCATGGTTACGAGTCGGATTTGTGTTCAACGTGAACATCTTCCTGTAGTGCGCATTTTTTAACACTCATTTAAATGTTAAAAGTCTCTATTAGCTGGCCTCGTAATCGGCGAGTTTCCAGAGAGGAAAGCCCTAATTCTTGAAGCCGACAGTGATAGCCTTTGTGCCTAAGTGAAGAAATTAACTTGGTGGCCCTGGCCAGGACACATTCCAGTCTATCTATGTCTACGCAGTGTAGGGGACCAGAATTAAACTGCGTACTCCAAGTGAGGTCTGACTAGAGAGTTGTACAATTTGAGGACAATCTCCTTGTTGCGGAAGCGAAATTGCCTTTTTTTGTACATCAGCACACTGCCTGGAAAACTTTAGGTCGCTGCTAATTTGCACACCTAAGACCTTTTCCAGGTCTGTCACCTCCAGAACTCTACCTAACAAGTGGTAGTCTTCTCGAGGATTGTCATAGCCAATGTGCATCACCTTGCACTTGTCAAGGTTAAATGGCATCTGCCAAGTCTCTGACCACTCACCTAACCTCCGAAGGCTGCTTTGTAGATTTTCCACTTCTTCGCGTGAGCTCACGCTGCCTCCTAATTTTGTATTGTCCACGAACTTGGATATCGAGCAAAGCAACCCATCGTCTATATCATTTATATAGATGATGAACAAGAATGGGCCGAGCACGGAGCACTTGAGTACTCCAATATTTACGGGGGCCCATCTTGAGGCTACCCCGTTTATTCTCACTCTTTGTCGCCTGCCTGTCAACCAGTTCTCAATCCAGTTGGCCACCATACCGCGCAAACTTTTAAAATCAACTTGTAGTGTGGCACCTTATCAAAGGCCTTTTGAAAGTCCAGGTATACTATGTCCACAGCCAGACTACGATCATACTCACCAAAAATGCCGTAGGAGAACTCTAGTAGATTTGTGAGACACAATTGGTTCCCACTAAACTCGTGTTGGGAATCCATGATCGAGTTTTTGTTTTTAGGTGCTTTACTATTTTTTCTGCTCTCATGCTCTCCAAAATTTTGCCTACAACGAAGGTCAAACTTATAGGCCAATAGGTACTCGGGTTTTTGAGCTCTCCCTTCTTAAATATTAGGATCACGTCCGCCGTCCATCAGTCCTCTGGTACTTCCCCAGTTTCTAACAAATCGTTAAAGATCGCAGTAAGTTGTGGAGCAACCTCACACCTCACTTCACGAAGGACTCTAGGGAGAAAGCCATCTGCACCTGAAGACTTTTACGGGTTGAGGTTCTTTATTCTAGCCTCCACTTTCTCGTCGTCTAATATTATCTCGCTTAGGTTTTCCCCTCCATTGAGATACACCCCGGCCTCAAGTTGGCACCATCTTCTTCCCTTATAAACACAAAGATGAAGTAGTCGTTCAGCACGTTAGCGATAGCCATGTTGGACTAGTTCAATGTGCCAACATCATCTCTTATTGGGCCTATGCAATAGCGAACTGGTTTGTACCAATTTACGTGCAGGAAGAATTCCTTTGGGTTCTCTTTGCAGAGGGACTCAACGGGAAGTTCCTTGTTGCTATTAGCTTGGCGCACCAGTGTTTTAATAGTTCTAATAATTTCTCTATACTGCATGAGATTCTCGTTGCTACCACTACGTCTTCATTTAGTGTAGCCCTTTTTAAAATTGCCAAATGCTGCGATTGAAGAACTTAGGTTTAACAGATTTTTCATTCACCTCTTGTTGGGGAACGAACTTGGACTACTGGTTCATGAAGCGGTCGTCGAATCTCAGCCAGTTGGCTGAGGCACTTTCACCACTTACAGGTTCCAGTCGGCTTATCGCAACTCGTAGACCGTTAAAGTTATCGCGACGGTACTCAAGTATGTAGGCAGCATCGCGAGAGGGACTGCCGCACGAAGCGCGTATGATGAATAAGACTGTTCGGTGATCACTCCCGCCCAGACATTTACCTACGCTCAGTCGAGAGACCATGCCATCCTCGGTGTTGAAAGCCAAGTCCAACAAGTTCTCACTTCTCGTCGGATCTTCGACCCACTTTGTCCAAAAAATATTGTCACCAAAGTTGATGAGTTATCTCCCTTCCCCGTCGCCAAATCTATCACTTCAGTCAACTCCATGACAGTTAAAATCACCCATAATCATGTTTGGGTGATTTTCCACCATCTCGCCAAATTTAGCATACTGGTTCGAGTCCGCTTCCCCGGGTTGCCCTTGCGACATGTATACCACCACGTGGAAGCTGCCAAAATTTATGTCTACTCCTTGGATCTCATAGACACTTATAACATTGCAATCAACCGCGGAAAAGCAGTTATGGACGTATAACAATACTCCGTCACCTTCTTGATGTGGTTTATCGCGGTGGAACATCGTGTAACCGAGAATCATATACTTACCCTCGAAATCACGAGTGTCAGTGTAAAACCAGGTTCCTACGATGGCAACTACGTCTATTTGGGTGTCACCGGACAGTACGAGCACAAGGTTGTCCGACTTATTACCTATTGACCTGGCGTTAAGGAATAGGCCTTTAAGGGAACGCGCGCTTCCGTGCGGTACGGTAGAGTTGTTGTACCCTAAAGCGGGCGAAGATCATCCGCAGTCGCCATTGCATTTATCAGGATGGCTTCAGTATTACCGACCCTTCCTTCTCTGAGAAAGAGATCGTTTCCACTCACCATCGAGATGAGTACACAGTTCACCCTCTCGCTTCTCCTCCCGGATGCCTCGTTTCCCCGACCCGGAAGGCATCGGACGTCCCATCCGTATCCATACCCTTCTCCAATTTGGCTCTATAGGCCTCGGGCCTGAAAATCCCCCACCACAACGCCTTACACCTCCCCATTTGACCACAGCGCAAATTGGTTCAGATGCGTTGCTTTCTCATTCGAGGTCCCGTAGCCCGACTTACTATTCATCTCTGTGCCTCACCCCCCCCCCCCAAGAGTGTCGCCAATTTACCCATGGGTGCAGCAACTCCCTTTCCATGCCCTTTCTCTTTCTTTTTTCTTCCTTTTCTGCTTACTTAAGTGAGGCACACTAGAGACTGTGACCCAGTTCTCACTACCTATATCCCCAGCCAAAGTTGTGATTTCAGCCTCTTATACCCAAGTGGGCAGTCGCCAGGTGGGCTCTTAAAATTAAAAAAAAAATCGCCTACAGGAGCCCCACCAGAATATGCAACCTGGTTCCTAGCATCTAACCCCTTAGACTGCGCTGGGTTTCGGCTGAGAGAAGCCGACGAAGCCACAACTTCAGCATAACTGCGGTTAGCATCGAAGCTTCTCCCGCCATTCCCCCTAATAATTCTCAAGGGATCTTTAGGGAGAACACTAACTTGGTTGGAGTCCCCCCCCGCACTTTGATGTATTTCTGCTTCTACTCTGTTATTTTCGCCCCCCCTCGTACCTTGATCCTTTTCGGCTTCTACTTTGTTCCTCTCTCCATCCCCAGGGCTATCTGTACCAACCCTTACCTGTCCAGATCTCCTATGATTAATTCCTTTCCCCG